>JAJFDH010000013.1:0-600000 GCA_028637635.1 Xylariaceae sp. X802 | reverse complement strand
ACTCGCCTTAGTATATCCCGAGACACTCCGTGCTGCATGGCCCAAAATCAAAGAGAGGTTGATGGACAGATCTGAGGACTCCAGCGTCACTGCTGCGATTGTGAATGTGATATGCGAGTTGGGGTGGCGTCGGCCCCATGATTTTCTCTCTCTAGCCCCCAGGCTCTTCGAACTACTTGTTGAGGGCGGCAACAACTGGATGGCAATAAAGCTGATTAAGTTGGTATGAATTGCCTCAATACTGCCGTTCCGCCTAGCCCAGCTGTCTTGGCTGACACTATGAAGTTTGCTACTCTCACGCCGCTCGAGCCTAGGCTTGTTCGCAAGCTCTTACCACCATTGACCGAGATTATCCAGACGACCCCTGCTATGTCTTTGTTGTATGAATGTATCAATGGGATCATACAGGGTGGTATCTTGGGGAGCGGAGACGATACTGCGGGCAAGGAAGAAATTGCCCTGCTTTGCGTGAACAAGTTGCGAAGCATGATTATAGTCGAGGGAGATCCCAACTGTAAGTTGTATGCGACTCGGGTGTTGGATGTGCCTCTGCTTATGAATACCATTCTAGTAAAATATGTTGCCCTTCTTGCCTTCAACAAGATCGTCGATACACACCCCTGGCTTGTCGCGCAACAGGAGGACGTCATTCTCGAATGCATCGACAGTGCAGACATATCTATCCGTATAAAAGCTTTAGATCTGGTCCAAGGCATGGTCAGCGCTGACAATCTAGTTTCTATTGTCGGTCGTCTTATGAGACAGCTCAAACTGTCAACTATAGATCGCAACGACGGGTCAAATCTGTCAAGCTCTAGCCCAGGGGACTCGGACGATGACAACTTAGAGAAAACGATCAACACAACCCAAAAATTAACGGAACAAATGCCACCGCTCCCGGACGATTACAGGGTTGATGTGATTAATCGGATTCTGGGCATATGTTCCCAAAACAACTATGGCTTTCTGAACGATTTTGAGTGGTATATCGACATACTCACTCAACTTGTGCGCATCGCTCCCGTGCCAAGGAAGCTGAATGATATGGACACTCCTTCGGCTGCTGGAAGGCCTAACCTAGGTGACATATCGTGGAAAATTGCTAATGAGCTGAGACATATAGCCGTCAAAGTTCAAGCTGTCCGTGGAGCATGCCTACAAGCTGCGGAAATTATCGCGACTCAGCTTAAGAATGATGCACCTACAGGTCATCCTATCAGTTCGGGAGCATTGGGGCCAGTGACATGGGTTCTTGGGGAATATGCCGCGGAGTTAGAAGCCCCAGAAGAAACATTGGGATTGTTACTCCAGTTAATTCCCAGAATAACTCCCCCGGAACCTCTGGCTGCCAGTCTTCAGGCTACCATGAAAGTTTTCTCGTTAACGACTGGCGATTATCGAACGCGTTGGAATGCTGAGTATAAATCCAAGATCTTACTCTTAATGGCCCGCATTATTCACACGTTCGAGGCCCTAGTTCTTCATCCGAACTTAGAAGTTCAGGAGCGCGCTGTGGAATTTACCGAGTTGCTTAAATTAACGGCAGAAGCTGCATCCGCGCAAGAGGCGTCGACCGAACTGATACATCAGGATACCCCCCTGCTTCTCACACAGGCAATACCATCTTTATTCGTCGGGTGGGAATTGAAGTCGGTCGCCGCCAATGCACAGAACAATGTACCACTTCCCAAGGGGTTAGATCTTGACGAACCTATAAACACGAATCTTAACTCCTTACTTGCGTCTGCCGAGCCCATGTTTATTCCAGCTAATGAAGCTGATGAGTTCGATTCCTATTACTACCAACGACCACCTGCGACGAGTATCGCCTCTGAACCTGCGATTGCACGCTTAACTGATGAGCGGCTTGATGTGGCCGGCTCTTATCAACAACCGACTGAGGACTCCTATCTTGATGCAGACATAATAGCTAGACGAAAGTTAGAACGACTGGAGAAGAACCGGGACGATCCATTCTACATTCAAGCTACTAGCTCCGCGCAGAGATCGTCAACGCCCATTCATAATATTCTGCAAAACTCCAACGGCCCAGATCTAGATGTTGATTCGATCCCTATCATGGAGCTCGACCTTGGGAAGCTCAGTGCCGGCGTGGATTATGCTTCTAAAAAGCTGCCCAAGCCTTCTCGGGCGAAAGCACGCCAACACATTGTCATCGCAGCAGACGAAAACCTTGCCAGCAGCGGCCAGAGCACGCCTAAACACGACTCCGAGAACGACTCGGGACCATTAGGTTCAAAAGCATCGCGCGCTAGGCGACTGAAACAGTCTGTTCTAGGCGTCGACTCTACGGGTATTGGGAGTCTAGCGCTCGAAGGTGGTCCTGGAGGCGGCACCTACGACCCCGAGGCCCAACAGCACGAAGAGGCGGAGATGGCGCAAGCCATGAAAGAAGTTGAGCGCCTGAGACTCGAGATGCAACGCGCAAACGAACGCATTCAACTCGCGCAGGGCGTCGACGCCGCTGGTACCGTGGTCAAAAAGAAAAAGAAAGCAACTACCAAGACAAACAAGAAGTCAGCAACCGGCGAAGTAGGCGGGGGAGATGACGGCGTGGGGGTAGCCACGGTGGCCAAAAAGAAAAAGAAAAAGGAGAAAGCTGTGGCGCCCGTCGAGGGCACTGGAGATGCTCAAGCAGGGGCAGAGCCTAGCGTTATCAAACCAAAGAAGAAAAAGGCGAAGCCGCCGGCTGAGATGGAATAAGGAGTATCTTGGCTTTGCCCTTGTTTGCAATGACCCAGATCGGCCACTGGGACATATTGAATTAGAGAGCATTGGTGAATATCTGTAAATATATCACTTACCTCTCATCACAGCGCGGTCCATGCCAACATTCCGCTGGAGCGGGAATTAATTAGTTACTGGCCTGGAGTCCCTCTAGGTGATTAAATTTACTCGAGTATGCGGGCTATTGTTGAGTGAACTATATTGAACATACTTCGTTTGCATACAAGCACTTGCTTTCATTCCCTCGATGGGTAGGTTAAGTACCAAATATCAGGCGGGTGGCTTAAGGAGGTAGGCGGGACATAATTCAAAGATACTTCCTACATCTTCGCGCGACAACCTCCCCCCATGCGACACTTTTCCATTTCGCATCCTTTCCCTACTCTCCAGGGGTTCCTTTTATTATTCTAGTTCTAGGCATTTTCTGTTTAATGCAAATATGAAATTCTTGTGAAAGAGAGTCAGGGTGTGATCGACGCCGAAAAGATACTTTCGCACTGGAAGGGTAAACGAAGCCCTCGGAACGATCTTCGAGACCTCCTGGACTTCTTCTGGAGCTCATTTGGCCTCTTATCATAATCTTCGTCAAGGGCATCCAGTCTGATTGAATACCGAGCGGATTATGTACAAACTGTACTGTATGGGAATTAATACCACGACTGGGAATACATTCTCGTACGCCAACGACACAAGCAGAGATCAGTAATTGAGGTGGATATCGTACCGGGGAGATGTAGTTAGACATCATCGCCACAAAATCCAATCATGGCTGAGGATATTACGGTTTTCTTGGAATTACCTAGATACTGACAATGGAATCTTTGTGTGGTTTGGGTCCTCGGACTGGGTAAGTACTTGGGGAGTAGCGTGGGAGGATAGAACAGGGAGGGATAACACGGAAGGATAGAGCAAAAGGAAGAGGAACATCACATCGTGGCTATTGATATTAGTTGTTCTTGAGGAACGGCATGGTTGATTCATTAGCTGGGAGATTTCCCTACTTAGGTATGCAAGAAATCTATAATAACAATAATCTGTCCGTAGGACATTATAAATAAATGTATGTGCGTAAACACCGATTCGCGTACGGGTTTTGTTTTGGTTTGATTGATTGATGCCATATGGCCGTAAATGTAGCAAGACCTCTCTCTCTCTCTAATATTTCTCCCCAAACAAATGCGTGAAGCAAGGCTGCATGGATAATGACTCCGAGTGATTGAAATCAAATGTCTAGTAGGTGTATCGAGTAGCTGAACAAAAATACAAAAGCAAAAAAACAAAACAAAAACAAAAGCATAAACAAAAACAAAACGGAAAAAAAATCAAATCGGTAGGTTTATGAGCGCTGTCGTTCTCTCCATTGCCTCGTTAAAGACCCCGTACTACGCATAGCAATTACACACATGCAGTACAGACTGGCCTAGATAGTAGTACACACATGCCAATAAAATCCCCCCGACGTACGTTCTTCAGCCCCCCTGCCCCTTTTCACCGCGATCCAACTAATGACGGGAAAGCGTAGGGAACGAGGTGAACACTCTGGTTTAACTTTTTGTTTCCTGCCCCTTACTCTCACTGCCATTCTTTCGACGCCATATATCAGGATTAGAAAGAAAATAGTTTCATTGTGGCGCTTGACTCGCCTTCTCGTCTCGCATTACAGAAAACACAAATCTCCGCGCGGATATGGATGTTCAAAGTTCAAACCCTCTTCCTCCTTCTTCTTCTCCATGAGTGTCGCAAAAACAGGCAAGACGCGCGAAGGCTACGGTTACTAGTCGTTCATCGGCGTGTCTACGAGCGTGACACCTCGGTCATTGGTAGGGGTCTCGCTGCCGGAGCTTGTAACCGGCGTAGAAGGTCCGCTTCCCTGGGCAACGCGCCGCCCGGCAACGAACCGTGCACCGGTACGGCCCAGACTATCGCGGTTGGACAGAGTGCCTTCGCTGTCGGGCTTAGGAGAGTCGCCATTCGCGCCGCCGTTGGCATCACCCGATGCCTCGGGCACTTCGAGACTCTGCCGCTTGACCGTGACCACCTTGGCAAGGCTGCTACGGTGACGCTCATTTCCCGCCGTTGGACTGGCGATCGGGAAGCGAGTCTCAGGCCCACCGGTACTACGGTCGCGCCTGTGACGTGGACCGGTAACCGGGCTCGTGGCGCGGCCACGCGGGCCGGCCTTCTCTAGCAGCGCACGTTGCCGTTCCTCCATGTGAGCCCTTCTATTGCTCTCGTCCGTGCTTACGGCGCGTGGGCGGTTGTTCTTAACAGAACCCGTGTTCGAGAGGCTCGACATGCGCTTCAACTCGCCAAAGATGGCATCTTTGTTCGCGAATAAGTCGCGAATAAGTCGACTGGCGTGCTTCTCCTCCATCGTCAACGATGTTTCTACTCGTGGTCTCAAAATGCAAGGTGCAAGCGATGCCGCCAAGTTTTGAATATAATCCTCGTCGGCTGAAGTCAGGTCTATCAGTCTCGTGAAATGATTCATGCAGGCGTCAAGCGTGGCGATATTCGTTAGCCGTAACTGTGATAGGGTTTGCTGCAGAACGGCGACACGTGCGTCGTCTGTATCCGCTGTGGGTGTATTATAGATGGTTCTGACGATTTCGTATACATGGTAGGACACAAGGGAATCTGCAAATGTCAGCCAGTGTGTGGTGTTCATCAAGCATAACAGACGTACCGGGCAATTCGAGCAAATAGAGTTTCAGCAAATGAGCAACGGTAGGAATATCAAACTCGGCCAAAACCTCGGGAGCGAAAGGCTTGCCGTTGTTTACCTTGGCTCGTAACTTATGAACTTGAGAAAGTTGAACATCGGCAAGCCAGATTCCGCGCCTTGCCTCGTCGCCTTCTAGATCGGGGTAATGATGGTCTAGGTAAGTGAGAATGGTCGTTACGATAATGGGCACGCGTTTCTTGTCAGCTCTTGCGCGAGCCTCCAGATCTACGCCAAATGTACCATCGTCCACTTTATTATAGTAGTTTTCGTACGCGACAACCTTCGGGGTAAATCTCCCTGTTCGGTAGTTCTCCAGGAGGTAGCGTAAATCACCCTCGGGTTGAATGGTTTCTTGATAGAGAATCATATGATCAACGGCTGATTGGAGGCTGGGGATAACATTGCCGACGGTTCCCGAGAAATCAAGAACAACTGTCTTGATGGCTTTCAGCCTGTCTAGTTCGCAACGCTCAAGGAATTTTAGGTGTACGAAGATAGCCTCCTCTAATTCGCAGCGCAGCTCGTCGAGCTTCTTTACACCAGCCTTGTATTTATCGTCTGCCTCCTTTGCTTCGCGACGCATGCGCTCCGGCGGCGTCTCGTTGGACCGCTGGTTGTTCAGCACGTTCCAACCAGAAAGATATTCACTTACTGCGCCGACAACGGGAGATTCGGAGCCACTCTCAGATGGAGGCATCGAGAAGGTCCGTGCGACGGACGCTTTCTTTTGCGGTAGACCCGACATTTGGAAGGCCTTAGGGCGCCATTGGTAGAAGAGCTTGGAGCTATTCGCAAAGTTGTTCCCGACATTACCCACTAGGCGAAGGAAGCCATTCGCGACAAGATCCTGACCGATTCGCTCGGAATAGCTGACGCTGGTCGTCCCCATATCCCTCTGTAAGTATTCAACAATATCGGAACCACACGACGTGTTTAGGTAGGTACCTAGAATGGGAACCTTAGTCTCACCCATCTTGATAGTGTTCATCATGTTGGATAGTATCTTCTTCATTTGCTCGGGTTGGTATGTCTCATCTCCGATCTCGTAGACCTCATCTTCTTCCTCTTCTTCCTTTTGCGGTGACACCTTGATCTCGGGGATGTTTTTGACTTTCGGACTCGACTCGGGATCCTGGAAGGCTAGCTTGTTCTCCTCTTCGACGTCCTCCGCTAGGCGGCACTTGTTGAAGTAGGTGCTGCGTAGTTTTTTAACCAGTTCGGCCTGTCGATCGTGAATCTTGATACGGGCCTGGAGCTCGTCTTGCGAATCCTGTAAGCGCGATTCGTGCGCATCACACCAGCGTGTAAAGGGCGTGACGACCAGGTCCCTGATGCTCTGAGCTATTTTTCGGTGGTTCCGCGCGGCGTCCTCCATCTCGGTCCTCACACCTTCGTACGCCTAGAATGGGGAAATGAAGATCAGCTCTAATGTGCTCTCGTAAAGCCCAAGTCAGGACGGTTCGTACTTTCCGCACACTCGCGCCATCATCGCGCGAGAAACCGCCAGAGATCTTGTTGACCGTTGGGGCAATATCTCCGAGACGTTGACCATAGAGCTCTTCGGCCTCAGCTCTCATGCGGGCTATCGTTAGGATCTGTCGATTCTCCTGTACGCCTTGCTGGAGCTTGGTAAACAGGACACCCAGCCCTGTGAGTGCCTAGGTCAGCCAGGCAATCAAAGGAGAATATAGACGACGGCTTGAGTGTAGTGCCTCACCTGCGGCGTAGTCGGGTGTCCAGAAAGAGTCTGCCAGGCCAGGCATTGCGACGGCGCAAGAAGTTCAAAGGCAGGTCGGCTGTTGAGACTGGTCTGGGTGCGCAGTGGTGCTTATTAAGCGGTAAGAATGCAAGTTGATATGTTCTCTTGGGTAGACGAGTTGCCTCAGGTATGGCTCGGGCTCGGCCGGGCAAACGAGAAGAACCAGAGCGATTTAGAAGGATAGACAGATGAACGGGCAGATGGACTGTTGGGCATTCGCGTCAACGGAATGCGCAGGTAGAGGAGAGAACGTCGGAATTCGTCCAGCCTCCGGAGGGCCAATGATAGGTTTTCCTGGAGTCTGCAGCGGAGTACGCAAGACGAGGCGTGCACCTTGCTTGGGCTGGAAGAAGGATGCTCTATTGCCCGACGACGGCGACAGGACGGCGGTGTGTATGTATGTAGCTGAGTCTGCAGTGGGCAAATGTTGAAGGGAAAACTACATAGTAAAACGAAGGGAAAAATCGAAAAGCAGCAGAGGGCCAGTCGTCGTTTCACGTTCTCCAGGATCTTCGCTTTGGCGCCTGTTCGCTCCGGGCTTCTAGGCCGACAAGCCAGAACTGCCCTGCCGGCACTGGGCAGAAGCTGAAAGCCCGCGGAGATTACCTAAGAGGCCTGCACCGTAGCCTGCACTGTGGGCGTTGGTACGGCATGCATCGCGGAGTACCGGTACATGAGGAGCGTTTTCCTGGCAGACATTCCTCGCAGCAGGAACCAAACAGCCAGGTACCTCTTCGCTATACTGCCGAGATTGCGCGTACTTACAGTGTTTCCGAGCTGCCCCTCGACTGTATTTCTGAGCCGTCAACGGTATTGCCCAGCACTACCCAGCCCGCCGGCGGCTGTCCACTCAACTAAGCCACCGTTAGCTCACCAGCCTGAGACTTGGGCACCATGCCAGGACCTCGACTTCAGCGCCTTATATACGATGCTGCACTGTGGGCGCCGTTGTGTTCGTATGGGTCGGATACAGTGCCGAGGACAGTATCATGTACACGCCAGTAGGGCTGCGCGCACTTTAGGTAGTGCTGTGAGTACAAAGTACCTGGCAATCTCGCTGACACTTGTGGTACAACGCCCTCCCTTACCGTATCCCTCCCATCCCTTCTTACACGACCAGATGCTGCCCGGCTTGCTTGTTGTATAGGATGATCTGTCTGTGGAATTCACATGATGTTCTGAAATGAATAAGCTACATCCACCTACGAAGTTATCATAACACTTACCTAGGTAGGTAGTAGGTGCTTAAGTCTTAACGTAATACGAAGAGCCCACTTCCTTGGCCGTTGGAGCCGTTTCAATTTTTAACCGCCCATATTTTGGTTCCTGTTGGTGCCAGGGGCTATTTACGTACACGCCGCAAATGGTCAAGTACTGGACTGTACGGCTAATAATAAATCGACATCACGGTCCTGCTGCTTGGCATACCTACCAGGTTGGTAGCATGCAATCCGCTGCCTCGGCAATGCACTGCCGTTAAAGTACCTAGGAACTGTTTGTATTGTCGCGAGTTGAGGTGTTAGCCATCCAGAATATCGAAGACTTGGCTCCATATGTGTATACTCCCGCTTCCATGAGTTAATTCACACGTGTAGATAGTCATACCGGTAGGATTTATACCAGTTTTGACTGATGTTGCCATCGGGCGCCATGGGAGTCGGGATTCTTAGTAAGCCGTCGTCGCTCCGCGCTAATGCGAGTCGATCCAAACGGGTTCTACATTGCGCTATGTGCACATGTCCGACAAATTGCATACAGCTCCGGAAAACGCATAATCATCGATCGCCTGGATTCAAGCGTATGCGATTGAAGAGCTGTCTAACTTAAGAAGTGGACCGATGATGTCGCCCGGGTTGCTGGATCCCCGTAGACGGTAGCATTACGTGCTGGCACGTATACTCTGACGGTTGTTGATTAATAAGTCTCGCAAGCTCAATTCTGCAGTATTTATCTAGGTAGGGCGCTCGCCGTTCACCATAGCTTCAACAGAAGCCCTTGACCAACCGCAGCTTGCCGCCTGGTTATAGATAAAACCGCTCTTCGTCAGCATGTCTGAGAAGGGGACCCTCGACGATGAGCCGTCTATACGGCGTCGCTCCCGGGTATCTTTCAACAGGATACTGCTATTATCCGCTCTCTTTCTGACCGTCCTCGGATTGCTGGTTCGCCCAAGCTCGCGATGCCTTACCCATGTGCAGTCTCACCTCAGACCCATGTCTGTTGAAGACAGGGTCAATGCTATTCTTTCGAAAACACCGCTTATAGGTCCGTGATGAACGCATCCCATCTGTGCCAGAGCCGGTGCTGGCAAAGACTAGCTGACCGTAGACTTAGATGGGCACAATGATCTGGCTTTCATGATCCGGATTCTGTACAACAATCACATATACGATGAGAAATTCACCGAGCCCTTCGTAAACGGAGGAATGCCGTATCACGTCGACCTGCCCCGGCTGAGGGCAGGGCAGAACGGCGGTGCATTTTGGAGTGTTTTTACGCCCTGCCCAGCCAACAGCTCGGATTACTCGGATGAGAACTACGCCGCCAGTGAGTCGCTCCTCCAGGCCCGCCCGGCAAAGTAGACCACCATACTCACGAGATTCAAGGCGTTCAGCTCACCTTGCAGCAAATTGACCTGGTGACGCGGCTGCAAGCCGCCTATCCCGAGACCTTCTCGGGGATGGTAGACAGCGAGTCCGCAAAGGCGGCCTTCAAGAAGGGCAAGTTAATCTCGCCCCTCGGGATCGAGGGCCTGCACCAAATCGGCAACTCGGTAGCCAACATGCGGCGGTACTACGCCCTCGGCGTCCGCTACGCGACCCTCACGCACAACTGCGGAAACAAATTCGCGGATGCCGCGTTGTGGGAGGCCCCTTTACGAAAGTCCACTCCTATTTGGGGCGGCCTCTCCCCTAAGGGCCGCCAGCTTATCAACGAGATGAACCGCATCGGCATGATAGTCGACTTGGCACACGTGAGCGTCGACACGATGATGGACGTCCTTGGCGGCCACGAGGGAGAAGGGGACGACTGGGCTGGGAGCAAGGCTCCCATCATGTTTAGCCACAGCTCTGCGTACGCCCTCTGTCCACACCCGCGCAACGTGCCAGACCATGTCCTTGAACTCGTGAAGAAGCGCAATTCAATAGTCATGGGTGAGTTTGTCCCGCTTTCGTCACCTTTTGCCTCGCGAGTAGACCTGCCTGCTTAGAACTCGCCTTAAATGCTAATACGCGCAGTCAACTTCTCGCCCGACTTCGTGAGTTGCGTGGATAACCACGCCCCCAACGGCGTGCCGGATCTATACCCGGCCAACAGCACGCTATCCCATGTGGCCGACCACATCACGTACATCGGCGACCTGATCGGGTATGACCACGTGGGACTCGGCAGCGACTACGACGGCATCCCGACCACACCGGAAGGTCTCGGCGACGTCTCCAAGTTCCCCGACCTCATTGCCGAGCTTCTCCGCCGCGGCGTGTCGGACTCCGACGCCGCAAAGTTGGTTGGCGGGAATATCTTGCGTGTTTGGGCCGATGTCGAGAAGGTTGCTGCCGAGTTACAGGCTCGGGGGGAGCCGGTTATGGAGGACGACCTCCCGGACTTCGACCTGCCACCGGGCCTATTCACGGCATGAGAAGTTGGATTTTTGACTCTGACTGGAGGTATCGAAGACTCGGGAATGTTACGTAGACTCTAGGTATATGATTGGCATAGGTATACGCGTATTATTGTCCTTCGGGTTTGAATTCGGCAAGGTTCTGTGTGATTCTATCTCTGAGCTGAATGGTGACTTTTCTATCGCTACTACTATATCCGCGACGCATTCTGGCCAATTACCGTCTCTCTGCTTTGATGTGCCCCTAAGCCTCAACCCGATGCCCGGGACTCGAAAATATCAGCCTGCGATGGAGGGCAGTGTATTCTCGCAATAGCACGTGGCGTAGGCAGATGAAACCACAGTAGAGCAAAACAGCCGAGAACAATCGTAAAAGGCCCAAACTCAGCACCCCGTCCTGAACTAACATGAGTCCAACAACGCGTAGGACGTGGGTCGCAGTGTATTGTACAGGAAGACACGCCCCAGGTTCGCGGTAATACAGCGACAGGACCCTCGATAGGAAACGAGTAAAGGGTGACAAGTGATCTCCTTCTAATAACGCCGGGTCTATAATTCCCCCCGTCTCTTCACAGGGTCTTTCCCGACCAAAGAAGTGCCCAACTTCATCACGCGCAGTAAACCCCTTTCCCCAACCCAATAGCAGCCCACAAGCCATCCCAGCGCCCCACTCAAATCCAACGCTGCTTGGTACCACGCTCAAGGATGTTGAGCTTCTTCGCGGTCTGGATCTGGGTGCGGGTGCGCTGTCCACGGACGGGCAGACCCATAGCGTGGCGACGACCGCGGTACGTGCCCATGTCACGCAGGCGTTTGATGTTCTCCTGCACGACGCGGCGCGCGTCGTTGCCGATGGTCATGTTGGAGAGCTCGGCCGTCAGCGCCGTCACCGTCTTCATGGGGATCGTGCCGAGGCGCGCGAGCGGGTGGATCGTGTACTTGGCCATGATGCGCGCCGAGGTCTGCGGGCCCAGAGCGAAGAAGCTCTCTAGGGCTTTCTGGGTTGCTGGTTAGTTTACTTTACTTTGCTTTTCTTTCTTTTTGCGCTCTGTCTTTGGACTGGTGTTGGTGCTTTGCGCTGAGGGCTCTCCGTGGGTCGATCTGGGGTGTAGGGCGGGAGGGAGTGAAGCAGGATGGCTGCTTTACCTTGACCAACTTTCTTTCATGGAAGTTTGTTCCTAATATGGACACCTGCGGATGCCTTAGTTCCTGACGGCTTCTATCGCGGTACGGATGAGGAGCTCACCATTGTGGGATGTTGGGATGCGACCGGCACCGAATCGGCTTGCTTTGCTTCGCAGCACCTGTCTCGGAGTCGTGAAGCCGGTTACAGGCCTAATGAAGGGAAATCACGGAGGCCCGTGCTTATCGGACTGATATGAACTCGGAGCCTAGGATAGGTATCCTTAGTAAGCTCTAGATAATTATTATGTAATCCAGCTCGGCCACTCCCTGGCCACGGTAGCGTTGGCGGTAACGCTTGGACATAACTGTTCGTTGTGCGTAACCATTTTGTACACAATGACACCGCAACCTCTTAGTTCATGGCAACAGCATTCTTATATAACGGCCAGGGAATTAGAAAAATTGAAAGAGTACTTCAGTCATAGAACAAGCGTGGTTTAAGACTTCTCACTGCCTTTCTTTTACCCAAACAGCGTTATGGTGACTGTCTGAGGCGTGTCCGACACGATTTCATCCCCTACCTATGAATTAATCTCTAACCGCTCAGTATCTAGGTCCTAGATACTGCCACCCATCACAAATCAAGACCACAAGGGTAGTGAATCGAAATGGAGAGGAAAAGGATTGCTCACAAGGCCTTGAGCGGAAGATATTCCTTTATAGGGGAAATGGCTCGCTGAACGACCTTCTGCTGGGTAGGTATGAGAACCAGCCATGATATACTGTGAATCATCCCAGAGCTGTAAGCGACTAACCCGCTCACGGTTTATCAAGCATTGTGCCTCGGTTTCGCGAGGAAAAGGGATGGAGTTTGGACTGCACGTCGTTGCAGAGGTGGAAAGGGGCTCCTTAAGGAGAGATGGGGGCGGCTACCAGACAAAGACTCAGGCAGACCTTTTTGAGAAGGCAGAGAAGGCATTGCAATCGACTGCAGCACGAATGGCTGTAGATACCGTGGCATACCACGAGTCCCCTAACTTACGATGCGTTCATTCCCCTCGACACGGGCTAGGCCGCGCGCATTCGAAATGTAGTGCTTAGGAAATCACGGTGTTGTGACTTCTCATTACTCCTCGAAGGGTAAAGTATGACATAACTTCGAGAGCCGGTACGCCATAGCCATATCAAGAAACCTTCCCCTTGAGAACGGTGAACACATGGCAATCGCTGGGAAACGCTCCGCTAGACTTCCTTCTCTTCCTATGTACTCGTCACGAAATAGTCAGTCTCGTTACTTTCTATCGCTCGCCATTTCCCTCGTTTGCCATCAGTCTGTTTTGCACACGTCACTAATGACGGACAGTGACATTTACTTGCGGACAAGCTGGTCATGCCTGCCCATAGATTCTTCGAGGCGACGGTCCTAACTTCTTGAGCTTAATGGTACAAGGAACTTACACTTTCATCGAGCCGGACATTCCCAGAAGGGTCTTAGAACCTTCCCTAGCTCCCCCAATTCACGTCATGAACCGGGAAGGTAGAAACCTCTCGGTAAGAATGTAGGAACTGAGACTTATCTCAAGGGCTAGGAAAGCAGACAAGTTCTCCATCTCGAATACAACACAAACACACACTTCTACTCATCACAAGACTCATTTTGATTCCTTAGTGACTACGTAGATCACTACTACTCTATCTCCCTCGTTGCGTATACATATATCAAATCTGTTAATGCCGTTGGGCATCACGCATAGCTACCAAAACCGTCAAACACCATTTCATTACATTGCCGGAAGCAGCACCAGAAACATGGGCTCGACAAACGAGGTCCGAGACTCTCCGGAATAGGCTGACGAGGCAGTCAAACGTCTGAAATGAGCCTCTTATTTCCTTCAGCAACAGATCAAGAGCACTGCAATGTGCACGTTCGGAGTGCTACTTAATAGGGCTTCCCGGGAGCTTAGATGAAGTAAGTGCTTCACTCTCGCTATGGCTGCAGCTTCGTGTGTCTTCTGCGGGCTGCTTTTGCATCCAGTGGTTTCTAATTGAATTTATATATAATAGATACCGTTGTTTTTTTAAGAACAGTGGAGGTTGGTGCCAGGTGGCAAGCTACCTTGCCTGAGAGAAAACTCCGCAGGGACCTATTTACCTCGAATTCGAGGAGTTTTCATTTGTCGGGCCTGATGGTGATGTAAGCCGCGGAAATCTTTCCCAGGCACATCACAATGCTTTACATGATTACTTAAGTGAGCATTACAATGTTGTGATCGTAGACTATACTGAGCCGTATATTGTCCTCGGCTGCGACGACGAGATGTCCCCTGAAGATCAACGTCCCTTCGCGCCTGTACCAAGGGTCCGTACTGAGGTCATCTTCAGGAACGGGCAGGGCCATTAATGGTGGTGCAACCGCTTCGCTTCAAAGTGGCCATTCCCACCGTGGTGGCTGTACTCAACGCTCGGTCGTCGAGATCGCGTCTTCCCGTCCCGATTTGCAACTAACGTCTTGCCCAACTAGACGAATTCATTGCCAACATCGACAAGTCCTCGAAGTAGCGCTACTACCTCCCCGTGCCTTTCTCGCTGATCGCGAGCGGGTTCAATCCCCACCGTGGCCGGTCTGTGCAGTTGAGCTGCAGCTTTGACAATCCGGCCAGCATTTGCTGTGCCTTGTGTTCAGAACACAAGGACAAGTGCGAGGCGGTGAGTATTCGTGGTCGATTCGTGGGGTTTCCGCCAACCAGTTCAGGTTCCCGGTCTGCTCCGTTTTGAGCAGATTCGGTTGGAAGAGCTGCTCTCCTGGTCTGAGCAGGCCTGGGAGGAAGAAGATGTTGACGGCCGGAGCGTCTTCGTCTGTTTGCGGGGTCTCCGGCTCACGACCGTTTGCTATCTTCGCGGCGGTTTCTTGGTGCTTGTTCATGATGAATTGGCTGGCACAAGAAGGTATACTAAGTATACTGAAGCGGGGCATTCAGGAGGGGAGCGGCCTACTAAAAACCTACATAGTTGGTGTGATCCGGAAGTTGCCCAGGTTGGAATTCGGCGTTCGCGTTGTCTTACCATATTCACCTAATTACGTCTGCGTTGTCTTACGGCCGAATTACGGCTATTCAAGGGAAAGGGTTGCTACGAATCGGGCGTTGCTTTACGGTAGAAAATGCAGTATAAATACCTAAGGGTAGTCGTCGCGTTGCGATGACGGGATTTCAATTAGCTAGCCACGCCGGTCGTCGACTTCAATTCAATTCAATTCGTTCATTCATAACCTATTGCCATACTGTAATTTACGACTTCTGTTATCTTCGGTCCTGTTTCTATTGCTTATATTGAATCCTTTTGCGGTATTAAAGATCGGGACGTTGCCCGCTTGCAGGAACGTTGTCCGTCCTTCGGAAAACTTGGTCGACTTCCGTACTTCAAAGTGGTCGACGGCGACCCTGAAAATATCAACTCCACGACCACGAATCGCAGCGACTTCCGGTAACTTGCAAATTACTACGATTTGCCAGATCGGGACGTTGCCCGCTTTCTTAATTAGTTGTCGCCTTCGCAGCCCTTCGGAAATCCTATTGACGTGCCGGTAACCAACCCGGTCTCTTTGGGTGCGCACCGGACGTTTACTCCTAGGGAGGCATCTTGATGGTTCGCTTCAATACCGGTCTGGAATCGTGCAAACTGTGCCGTCAACTTTCGCAAGCTTGTGCAGAGGCTCCTGGTAATTAATGTCCGCCATCGCCATTTCCTCGCACTTATTGGCCTGTCTCATTGACCTGAAGAGCCGAATTCGTTTGGGATTGGTATGTCCTCGCAGTTGTCGTCTGGAAATACTGTGGTCCGTGAGACCTGACTCCCTCCAACCAGAAACCACGATCTAATGGCATAGGGCTTGTGCATGACAGATTTTCACCGGCGTGCCGACAGCCTAGAGGGTGTGTGGCGTATCATGGCCGCAAATTCAAAGTCGACCGAAGCAGTTGGTGCCGTTTGGAACTCCGTCCAGCGCTCCACCAGTTCCTTTCTTGACCTGGACATACAGGATTGCAGGCTAGCGGTAATTCTTAGGACACCAGATGCCGGGTGAATGGCGCTACGTTCTGCTGGAAGTCAATTCTTTGCATTCGCGTTTTCAGACTGCCAGCTCCGGACCAGTATGATGGGAAACCCCGTACATTTATCACCTAGGCGACGCCCCTCCACTGAGCTCTTAATTCCATGTGCTGGCTTGTGTGTCTGCAGATGCGCAAGACCGCAGCAGATTATCCAGTCCTGAAATATATGACCAAACAGCTACCACTCGAAGGAGATTGGAACTTGGCTGTTTCTGGGTCCAGGGTTCTTTGTATGGTTGCTTATAAGGCTTTATCGCGGGTCGCATCGAGCAGACTAATAATAAAGTCCTACTAGCCCTTCAGTGGAAAGCCGTATAATAACTATCCTTCCAGAAAGCGTGGCAACGGCTATAGTAGATCCATAGACACTCCAACGATCCGATCGACAGTCTACTGGCAATAGGAGCAGGTTCTTATTGTGTAAAGTGACCCAGCAGTCATCTTCACTGATTCCCCATACTGACCGATGGCTTTCGTAACAGGAGATGGCCGAACCCACCGACGTAACGGAACCGTCAGTGTCGGGGGATGCGATTGGTATCGGCTGGGTTGGGTCATCGAGAGAAATATCCCCGACATTGGTAAGGAGAAATCGGCTGTGCGGGTCGAATTTGTATTTAATTGATAAAGTATCAATATCAACCAGTCGAAGACAGGCACCAGTAGTGGCCGACCATAGCCGCAGCGTACTATCCGAAGAGACCGACACTAAGAACCTGCCGTCGGGAGAGAAGTGAATTAGCCAGATTAACTGGCTGTGGCCCTCAAGTGTCTGATGTAGCACACCTGTGGTCGCTGACCAGAGCCGCACCGTTTCATCCCAAGAGGCCGATGCCACTACTTGGTCGTCGGACGAGAACGAAACTGATCTAGCCCAGGCGGTGTGCCCTTGGAGAGTCTGCTGCAGTGCTCCTGTAGTTGTTGACCAGAGCCACACCATCTGGCTGTGCGAGGCCGATGCTATCAACTTACTGTCAGGTGAAAATGCGATCGACTCAACTCCCCGACTGTGGCCGGTGAGCGTCTGCTTCAGCGCACCCGTGGTCACAAACCAGAGCCGTACTGTCTCATCCTGAGAAGCGGATGCCACAATGTTGCCGTCAGGTGAGAAAGCGATCGACTCAACTCCGCAACTGTGGCCCTTGAGCGTCTGCTTCAGCGCACTCAATCAGAGTTGGGACCACTAACGTGCCGTCGGGTAAGAACGCGACTGAAGTAATTGTGCCGTCGTGGCCTCCAAGTATTTGCTGCAATGCACCTGTAGCCGCTGACCAAAGTCGTACTGTCTTGTCCCAAGAAGCCGAGGCTATCTGCTCACTACTGGGTGAGAATGCGACTGAAGTGACTATGCCGTCGTGGCCCTCTAGGGTCCGCTGTAGTATGCCTGTGGCTGTCGACCACAATCGTACTGTCTTATCCCAAGAAGCTGATGCGACTGTGCTACCATCAGGTGAGAATGATAATGAAGTGACCTTGCCGTTGTGGCCATTGAGTGTTCGCTGCAACGTGCCTGTGTCTGCTGACCAGAGTCGGATTGTTTTGTCCCAAGCAGCCGAGGCGATTAGCTTGTTAGCGGGTGAGAATGCGACCGAAGTAACCGGACCGCTGTGGCCCACGAGTGTTTGTAAACAGTTATCCCAGGACGTGTCGACTCTAGGTCTTAGAGATATCCAATCTGGGATATCGCGTATTTGGAGCGGCGCCGTCTTTGGTATCGGCTCGTTTGTAAGGATAAAATGTAAAGCATCATCGAGCAAGGGCGATAACTGGACACAACTTTCGGGCTAGACACTGTTATATTAGTACAGCACAGCGTATAAGCTTTTACAGACGTACTTGGCATAAAGATTGCAGCGTTCTGATACTTTGGACACCTGCTGAGGCCCTTCCTATAAGGGTTAGTGCTTCTAACCAGTGAAGAAAATGCCGTTGGAGAAAGCGATGAACCTGGCCGCCGTCCAGTAGAGGATCTTCGGATTGATGAACGTGATATATCCAATTCCGGCACGCATATTGGACTTGTGGTGGGAGCCTGTCGCTTATTGACTGTGGGCAGAAAGAGGTGTGAAGAGTTCCCGGCCTGCAGATATGCTTGTGAAGAGTTTCATCCATAACCCGAAAGCAATCGGCTGCTAGTTGTCTATGGGCCTTTTTTTCATCTATCCAGAACGGGTTCTTCTCGCATTCTGATGGGTCAACCAGAAAATCACGAAATGATAGGTGCAGTAACCGGACCGGAACGTTTGGCGACGAGGGAATGCTTAGGACGGAATGGAGAAGGTCGAGTTGGCTGTCTATTTTATCTTGTGATATGTTGAGCAAGTTCGCCAAGGCATGTGTCGGCAATGGGTCAGCGAGAAGTACAATTGAGCCGACAAGCCGTTTAAAGCGCGCCAATACCTCACTTTTTCTAGCCTCAGACAAGCCTGAGATGAGTTGGTTGAGGACAGGTAGATATGTCGCATCTAACTTATGCTCCATGCTTATATTCTGATGGGTTAAGATTTCCCGCAGATTTGCATCAGGACTGCCTGTTCTGCGGTCAGCAAGGAATCGACGCGCAGTAGCAGCAAAAATAAATAGAGGAATAGCCATTGTAATAAGAACTCGAAGGTCCGACGGGTCGGGCCAGCTTGACGGCAATTGTCGGTGCTGAGGTACGGAATTATTATACTCGATGCGGATCTTCGCGAGCTCATGTGTAAAGTAGTTCGATAGATCATGCTCAATAATGGACTGGCCAATATCATGCAGGACTAAGTCTTGATATCTGCCTTGGACATTGTGAAAACCAAGGCGGATGGGCAATTCAGGCCGACTGGTCAGAAATATCCGCAATCGTGGTAAAACATGCACCCGAGACAATAGATGGATGATCAATGTAATGTCCTCCTCACGGTCGCATTCGTCTAGGGCATCGATGACGATAATACGGATATTGGCTTTTCTGTCATGGGAGCGCGTTTTTGACAATGGCTCAAGGATCAACTTTTCAAATTGCTTTTGCAATGCCCTCTCGAAGATACCGGGGTCGGTGTCGATAGCCCTCTTAACGTGCGGCGCGAGGGCTGGTTCCTGCTGAACCAGCTGGGCAATGATTGTGGTGAAGAATTTTGACACTCCTCCTCGATCGCCTTCGCCTCTCCTAAAGAAAAAGCTGGCGCCAAGCTGGCCGCGCTCGAAGCAAGAATGAGCCAAGGTGCGCGAGATAGTCGACTTTCCGGTACCTGCCATGCCATTCATCCAGAAGATAGCTTTGGCTGCGGGGTCCCCAATCCATTCATCTATTTGACGAAGAAGATCAACCCGTGTATTGGGGAGGCATGTCGCATTATGTTCGTCGACGTGAGAGTCGAAGGCAGCGCCTGCGGCGACAGGAAGTTTATCCAAAACTAGCTTTTGATCCATTTCAAAGATGGTATTACTGTGACATATCATAATCAGTATGCGACGATAAATAGGGACAAAGACATAAAGAGTTACTTGCGTTTGATCGATTTGCATACTCGCGTTGACTGTGTGTATGTATCTGGCAAGATCTTGTAAGGTCTTTTCGGTTTCTCTGCTCTCGAATGGCCATTTTAAATGCTTCATTGCTTGGCCTCTTTTACCGGAAGTTAGCTTGTCGTGTAGAGTTCCGAGCTGAACTCTACTGCCCTCAAGCGCGTCGTGCAGTTTTTGCGTTGTCTGCAGTCTTGCTCCGTGAGGACCCTCTAGAAGATCCTGCAGTCCCTCTATGACTGACTTTAGGTTCGTGACATCTTTACTGAGTCGTTCGATGTCATCCCTAGCATGTCTAACGCCCCGGGAATACTGTAAACATAGTGCGACCACCTTGGTTGACAGCTCAGCGACTGCGAGAGCGCTTGCGGCGACGCTGAATGCTTCAGCCATTTGACGTTAAGCCTATCAGGCGCTTTAAACGGCAAGTAGCATGGTAAGTATAGCTCTTCAGAAGAAGGGAAAGCATCGGTATTTAAACTAAGGGTTGACGTCTTGGGGTCTTTGGTCAGACTTGCAACGGCAAGGCAGAAGCTCCCCACCGATTTTTCTACAGAACCTGTCGGCGCTGATCAGGAACCTGCAGGCCTGCCCAATCAGACCATATCATCTCTGGTGGCTATGCTTTCAGGGTGGCAGTGTCATCTTCATGCATCAGCGAGAGAAGGCTCTCGACGCACAGTCTGTTGTGATGCTCTATGAAGCCGGAAATACGGCTGTGTGTCGAAGTCATAATTAAGAGAGACATCAATTAACGACGGATATCATTTCGTACGCGAATTATTGCGCCGGAATCCAGAGCTCCGTAGACAATCCTAAACAGACGTAGAGATCAGGCTACCGCGCATCGAATGCGGGATGGATTTCCCATTGCTGCTGGGTGGCACAAGAGGAGCAGGTTCCAGTGACAGCTCAGCCGTAATCCAGTCGCTTTTCATTCACTGTATGGCGGAGACCTACAAGGCTACGCTGATGAGATAAATTCGAGATGGAGCTCTGGGCGTGATGATTGAGCAGCCGTCTGACAGGTCGAAATATTTTGATAAATGACATGATTTGGGGCCCTTGAAGCATAGGTATGGGCTCGGCGATTTTACAGATTCGCGCCGGCAGGATTGGTTTGGAGGGTCTGGTTGGTAAAAGGGGGAGGAAGGGGGGTGGGGGGGATCTGGTTGACTGGCGTCCCTCCGCGGAGTCTCTCAGAACATCTGTTCCGGATAAGTTACGGAGCCCCGATAGGTACGACATTAACGTCGTTGTTACATGACGTGCATCATGTCCCTAGTAACTATCTATTTACCGAGGACATTGCTGCATAGTTACACCGCATTGATGTATAGTCTCACGCAATATGTAACTAGGTGGAAACTTGTCTCGTACGAGTCGTACACATAGCGCGGTAGCTATCGATAGTTACATAATGGACCTTGAGGTTAACGAGAAGGGGTCGTTGTGTCCTCTTCGTCGTCCCGCCTATTTGCGTACTGCTCAGAGGTCCATCCTTCCCCTCCAACACGAGTAAGCGGATGATCCTCCTTCTATCCCAAAGAAATCGCCATTCTTGTTAGCCGAGCCTGGTCAATTGATCAACGACATCTGCTCACCATGTTCAACGTGCGCCGACTCTTTGTCAGCGCCTTGCTGCTGCTGGGCTTCAGCGCCCTCCTGCTGTCGCAGACCGCTGAGGCGACCAAGGGTCCTAAGATCACTCACAAGGTTTACTTCGACATCAAGCAGGGCGATGAGAACCTGGGCCGTATCGTCATGGGTCTGTACGGCAAGACCGTCCCCAAGACCGCCGAGAACTTCCGCGCCCTTGCTACTGGTGAGAAGGGCTACGGCTACAAGGATTCGAGCTTCCACCGCGTCATCAAGCAGTTCATGATTCAGGGCGGTGACTTCACCAAGGGCGATGGTACCGGTGGCAAGTCCAGTAAGTACCGCGGTTGAAAGGCACCCTCACCTGCAGACGGTTGCTGACTGTCTTATTCTAGTCTACGGCGACCGTTTCGCGGACGAGAACTTCAAGCTAAAGCACTCCAAGCCTGGTCTGCTGTCCATGGCCAACGCCGGCAAGGACACCAACGGCTCGCAATTCTTCATCACTACCGTCGTTACCTCGTAAGAACCCCATCTCTCGCACCAGGAAGAATAATGCGAAATATGTAAAACTGACATGGAGTATCACAGGTGGCTTGATGGCAAACACGTCGTATTCGGCGAGGTGTTGGAGGGTATGGATATCGTGACGAAGATTGAGAATGCCGCGACCTCGAGGCCGGGCGACAAGCCTGTGGAGAAAGTCACAATCGTGGATAGTGGCGAGTTGGAGGTTCCTCCCGAAGGTATTCACGTGGAACTATAGACGTGCACAAAACATGCCCCTGCCCATATGTACCTGTCTTCCCGTCTCTCTCGCTGGTCCGTAAAGAGAACGATTGAAAAAGAAAGAAGAACAAACCAACATCGCTAGACTCGTCCCACTCCTTGCTTCGTACTTGAATCTGGTCCATTTCGCTGATACGTACTGTGTTTGCTTCGTTCTTAGATCTCTCTGGATCGGCTGAATGGGCCGCAGGCGCTTACAACGAAGAGGAAAGCCCGTTCAAGCCAATGGAAGCCTCATGGACAGAGGGATGGACCGTCTTACAGAAGGGTCTCATTTTCATCGCGATCAGCACCGGCATCGGATTCTACGTTCGTTGGACACAGCGCAGGAACGAGCAGCACGACATCGGATATGAGAAGACCATGGCGTAATCAGACCGAGACAACTTTTAGCAGTGCAGGGAAGTAGACGGTTGTGCATCGCGTGCCGCTGTGTGTCTACTTGAAGATGTAAGATAATGAGTACACAAGATAATAGGGTGTGGTTGGGATTGAAGGGCGATTGATTGTACCGGTAGTGAGGGTCACTCTATCATGAGTTTAATATCAGCTGCGTGCTGGCAACGCAGACTTTTATCCAGTTACCTGTAACAACCATGCGCAATAACCCAAGCGCCGTTGAATTCAAACTCGTCTTGACGCAGAATATTCCGTAAACGGACCTATCTAAAGGGCCCTATCTAAAGTACATGTAGGCACATGCTAACAGTGTAAGTGAGTTACTTAACTCCAACCTTGGGTAAAACAAAAAGGAACCGCAACTTCGAAGCCATCCAACCGATCCACCAAATTTTCGATAGTGGGACAGAACAACCCAAACTCGCAAACCAACCAACCGCAAATAATATTTTATACGGAATACTCCCGGATAACATATCACCAAACAACCCGAAATCCAACAATGAAGGTCCTCAGCCTCAACTTCCTGACGTGCGCCGTCAAGACCTGCAAGACCTCATCCGACTCGTACCCGCTGCACCCCAAAGACGCCGAGCTAGCCCAGGACGACATCGAGCTCAACGAGGACTTCATCCTCAACCTGCTGCCCCGCATCGACTGGGCCGCGCTGTCCACCACCGCCACCGAGGTAAGTCGCGTGCCCTTCCATTCCCATCCCCATTCCCACAACCACAACCTCCCCCGAAAAAAAAGAAGTCGCACTCCCCCACACCAACCCAAAATTTCATTTCTAACCAACCCAAAGCTAGGCTTCCCACCCCTCCCCCTAACCCCGCCGACAAAAGAGTCGCTGAGCGCAGACCCGAAGACCCTCCGCGATCTGCACAGCCTGCTGCTCGAGACGCAGATGGTCGAGGGCAAGCTCGTCTGCGCGAGCTGCGGGCACGAGTACGCCGTGCGCGAGGGCATTGCTAATTTCCTGCTGCCTAGCCACCTGGTCTGAGGCTGGAGTTCAACACAAGAGCTGGACAGGAAAACGGGTGCGCTTGGACTTGGACTTGGACTTCATGGTATAACCGCTTGGCCGTGGTGGGCGGTTTCTAATGGAGAGGATCTGGAACGAAGGGGAAGCGCTTTGCTTGAGCTTGCGTTCTCGCGTGCTTCTGGAGGCTTTAGAAGCGTCGCGGGTCTAGTGATTCGGTGGTCGTGGTTGTTTGACTGGGGGTTCGACCTGCGCTTGTTATACTGGATCGGTGTGGCTGCGCACGGGGCTACGTCTACGCGGAAAAGGGGCGGTATAGACACGGATACCAATGGAACCACATGGACGAGGAAGCTTAGGTGGAATAACCACCCCCTCGTCTCGTCTTTCGAGTCCCCGAGATCCTCTCGGGAATGTTGTTTGCACCGCATACCACATTTGAAGTCCAAATAACAATCCAAGACAGACAAAAGAGGGAAGGAAATTAATAATTGATTTGAACTCTCTGATGAGGTATGCTGGACACAATCCTCCTCGCAATGCCGCTCTACGCCCTGAAGCCCTTTCCAGCTTCTCGTGTGCCAAATGATAACCGAACCCGTCGCCCCCAACTCCAAGTGAAAAAGGAAAACTCGTACACTTTGCTTGTTGGATATCTTGCATGGCATGCTAACGTGGTCTATCTCCCTCCAAAGCCCGACAGAGAAGATCCAGATACAAATATATATTCCCGTAAAGCATCTATTTATTGCAGCTTCTTCTGAGCCGCAGGACCCATGTCCTTTTCGAAAGCGCCGTAGGGGATCTGGAGACTGGCCACGGCCGAAATGCCGGCGTAGAGGATAGAGAGTAAGATGAGGAGGGCGATGAGGCCCATGAAGATACCTACGTGGACAATTCGAGTCAGGCCCGTCTATTCATTCATACGGGGAATAACGAAAATGAAACCTACCAGGAGTAAAGAATTGGTATTTCTCGAACAGCGGCAGGTTCTTGTTTCCCTTCTCTTGCCGCCTAATTCCGTTGACACCGTGTAACTGCCTCTTGAGCTCCGAGTGGCCCGCCGCGCTGTCGGCGAACTCAGCTACGTATGTCTGAGGCTTCTCGGTACGGGCTCCTCCGGTATAGATGACCGTGTATGAGTCGCCGGCAGACGCCTCGTATTGCGCCAGAACCGCGCCTAGTTCGTCGTCTATGATGCGATCTCGCGAGTTAGCAACAGAACAGAACAAGACAAAAATATAAAGCAACCCTCTTCCCTCGATTTCTCATATGGCTCGTCTTTTCTCATAGGAACAGGGCGCACAATAGAGAGAGACGAGTTTAATCTCGAACTAACCATTCTTCTTCAACGTCTTCACGCTCTCCGCGGCTGCTGACGGCACGGGCGATAGGTCGACTATGTCAATGGCGGAACGCGATAGCTCGCACGTCTCCCGGAGATAAGCAGCGATGGATCTCACGTCAAGCTCGCCGGCGACCTCAGCAATGCTGTAGCTGCTGACGGCATGATCGAGAGAACCGCTGAGCCTTGGCACCGCGCCCTTGGAGCTCAGATGTCCGGCGTTTAAGTTCGGCTGGGAAACGAGAAGGTAGTGATTCGTGGGGCACGACGACAAAAGCTGTTTGGTAGACTCGAGGACCCTTGAGCTCGATTGTAGCTGATCTCGGCTTTCGGGTTTTGAGAGTCTATGGGACGACCGGTTGTTAGCAAGTTACTCGCGGTAGTCGGGGTTGCTCGTGTCGTGGAAGGGCGTTGCTATTTGCCCCGGCTTCGAGGGGTGGCGCACGTACTTGGCAGTTGAGAACAGGATGAAGGGAGACGAGTCCGAGAAAGCATGGGCCGAGGCACAGAGACCTGCAATGGCCGCGGTCAGAGAGAAACGCATCGCAGGCTGGTTGTAATATTGACTCTCGATGGATTGCGACGGGTTGCTGGTGATGAAGAGGGCATGCAGTGGCAGGCAGTTGAGCACAAGAGATACGAAGAGGTACGAAGTCGGAGGTTGCCGATATTGCTGCAGTGGATCAACATCGCTACAGGGCTGCAATAGTGCCTGGGAGACGCCCCGGACAGGTATACATAGGCACCATAATGCGCCACAGGGTGGTAAAGTTATAGGGGAGTTACAGTGGAACTTCAAGGGTCGATTATTCGGTCATTTGTTACCCTCTCCGAGCTTGTTTATCCCCCTTTCACCCATACACACACACAGAATATACCAGAGAGCCGGCCTTGACTCTACACAAGGTACAGTTTTGTCTACCGCGCCGTGCCAGTCGCTGTCACGATCGGTAAACATGCGTGGCGAGGGCAAAGGGTTAACCGTAGTGCCCTCTATTGATACTTTGCTATATACCGTGCCAACACGTCGTCGTCGCCCGCGACTCCTGGCCGGAGTGTGGCTGCTCATCGTCAAAAGCGCGATAGATCAGGTTTCGCCGGCGCCTTCATCAAGACTTGGCCAGTACTACCAGCCCTCTGATTGACAGCACACCATAGGGTGAGCCCGCTGTAGCAGGAGGTATGCGGATAGGGAGACATCCTCTGAGCTTCAACCGGAAACCCCCAATGATTAACAAACATTTGTGTATATTCTGATTACAGGTTCTCGTTCAGTGCTCAGCAGGGTCAGTGGGAATTCTCCTGGGCCGGCCTGACCGGTATTCCAGTGCGCATTAAGAAGAACGTTGGAAAAGGCTAGAAGCTGTCCAATACCAAGGTTCGCCTGAGAAAAAGGCTATGTTGGACAAAGATCCGAGCACTACGAACTTTGGGGGCGTGGCTCCCCCTCGCAGTAACTGACCGGGCTGTGGACGTATTCGACAACGAGATAATTGAGAGCACGCGAGGCCACCAAGTACGAGAGATGGCTCGCATATTCTTGGATTGTGCGTGTCCCGGGCATTGGAATGCAGGTTGGAATGTCCAACGTGGTTCCAAAGCCAAATCGGACGACTGGTCCGACATAATAGACGTCGTGGCGTCGGTTCGATTTCATTGTAGATGGGCCACCTCACTGATGTCATTATTAAAAATCACGGGCTGTCAGCGCCAACTGAAGAAGATTTCCTTTTCTGGAAAAAAAAGCATGGGAGCAGATGATTGAAAAGATACCGGACTGGAGAGAACGTTGCAGAAAGAGAGCACGCAGTTAAAGTGTGGGGGGCTCATCTTGAGCAGAGGCCAGAAGGACTGCAATGAGTACGGCCCTCAACTCAGCAATCATTGAGGCGGATCTACCAGAGCAGGCGATATTGAACCTGATCGACAAGACCCTGCTATTCATATGGCAATGAAGGGAATTCGGGGAACAACGCCAAATTCCTGGCATCATCGATGACCCTCGCATATGGGCAAAAGGCAGCAATTGGTTCAAAACTTGAGAAAGACGTATTTGCGGTCCTCATCGCAGCAGACGCAGCTGTGACCAGTCATCCATACAGGCATGTTTCGAGAACCCTCTCCATCGTCCTAGGTGCCGTTGCGAGGAGGTGGATAGGAAGCGGTCTACGGAGCTACCAGCCATTATATCGTAAGTGGACGTCAGACGATGAGCTGGTATGCCGGATAATGGAGACTTGCGTCTTCCCGCGAGGGTTCGCCAGCCAACCAAAAGCGGATTGATGTGACGGAGGGTAAAGGTTAACCGTAGTACCCTCCCCTCCGTTGGTATCACCCTGATGACAGACAATAATTTCCCATGCGTCGGCCGACGGACGATGAGCTCGATTGATATTCGTAAGCGAGCTGATTCATGTGTGCTTCGTACTCCGTGTAGGTACACCCGTCCGGATTTACGGACGTCCGATTGAAAAGTGATCTGATCGCGGACCTCGATATAATAGTCCGGAGAAAACCGTTCAGAAGGGGTAAACCACTTTACACAGTTTTCCACACCATCATCCGCACCGAGTGGCTTATTATTAACAACCACAAGCAAAAACAAAAGCATTAACCCCGAAACTGGATCCCATGATAACCACATCGACGCTTGATGACTATATATCGTAGGTACGATGTAGTCCGTAAGCAGAAGCAATAATAAAACCCCCTATACTCAAACACCCCCATTCCCCGTCCTCTCCTCAACCCAAAGCGCCGCGCCCGCCTCCCTCAACAAGTCCACGCAAGCCCGGTTACCCATCTTCTCCGCCAGGAACAGCGGCGTGTTATTCGCGCGGTTCCGGACATGCACGCTGGCACCGCGGACAAGCAGCTCCCGCAGCACGGCCGCCTCGGGCCCCACGGCCGCTAGATGCACCGCCGTGTTCCCCGCGTAGTCGGCGCGCTGCAGCAGCCCGCCGTACGACACGGCGTTCGAGTTCAGGAGTTCCGTGACGGTGTTTAGGTCCCCGGCTTGGATGGCGTACCCGAGCCCCGCAAACGCCGCCTCGCTGTCCGAGAGCGGGCGCGGGCTCTTCGTGCCGGAGCCGGGCGTCGTCTCGCCTGGTACCAGCCAGCCCTGCGGGTGCGTGAAGGACGGGGTGGCCTGCGCCGTCATCTCGCCGCGCAGCGGCCGCGACATGCGCCGGCCTACCTCCTCGGCCGAGAGGTCCGGGAGCGCCAGGAGGTACGAGAGCTTGGTCAGCGCCGCCTCGCAGGTGAGGTCGTAACCGAAGACGACGCCCGCCTCGCCCAGCGCGAAGCCTGGCGCGTACAGCGGGGACACCACGCCGCTTGTGCACTGGCTCACGTTCACGACTACGATGCCGCGCTGCACGGCGGACTCTATTACGCGCGTCAGGCTGCCATCTACGCCGGCGGGGGCGTTGCCCATGCCGAAGGTCTCTAGGACTAAGCCGCGGAGCTGCGGCACGCGGAGAACCCCGTCGACCATCTCGGGCTTGATGCCGGGGAAGATGCGCAGCGCGGCTACGTGGGCGGTATCCAGGTGCGGCGTCACCTCGAAGCGGGCGATCTGCGTCGGGCGCAGCACGAGGCCCCAGTTGACGTCCACGCCTAGACTCGTGACGCGAGCTAGCGGGTCGCAGTTAGGCGAGGCGAAGGCCTCGAAGGCGCTGGCTGACACCTTGGTGCAGCGGTTGCCGCGGTAGAGCTTGTGGTGGAAGAAGAGGCAGACCTCGGGGATCACGAAGGTGCCGGCGATGATGAGCGAGCCGAGGAGGTTGTCGACGGCGTCGGACTGCAGGGCGAAGATTGAGGCCTGCGACCCGGTCAGGATGACGGGCTTGCCTAGGTCTGAAAGCATGAAGGAGAGGGCCGAGGCTGAGTATGCTAGCGAGTCGGTGCCGTGTAGCACCACGAAGCCGTCGAAGAGGTGGTAGTTGGCCCGGATCGTGGATGCTATCGACGTCCAGCCCTCGCTACTGATTGAGGAGGAGTCTAGGAGGGGCGTGAACTCTATTGCGCCGTAGCGGATGTGTCGCGCGTAGGAGCTTGGTGGCGTGCGGAAGCTGGGTATCTTCACCGGCTTGCCGTCCTGCACCGCGCTCAGGGTTACTGTGAGAGCGGGTTAGTAAGTAGTTAAGTAGCTGTTTTGTCTATCTGGATGGTTTGTTCGTGATAAATATATAACTCTCTTGTAAAAGGGGTCAATTTCTTGCATCGGCCTCATGACCGACTTGCCTGTATCTCAGCACGTTCTCTTTCTTATCCATTCATGAAAGCCACCCAAATAAAGCAATATTTCCAAACGTGTGTGCTCATGATGGCCCATAGCCCATCATACTATATGTCGCCATGCACCAGCTCACAGTAGTAACAAAAACCAAAAACCTCAGAAATATCACATACCGCTCTCAGACAGATCATTAAATGACGGCAGCGGCGCCATCGCGTTCTGGAGAAAACCGTCCACCGGCGCGAGTCCGCCCACCGACGGTTTCATACAAATCGTGCCGCCGGTGATGATGATAAGCACTCTGGACTCCGGGTACGTCTCCTTTGCGGTCCCATCATGGGCGAGAGCCGGGAACGCGCCCATGGCCACTAAAATGCGAGACTGTTTCCGGGCCAGGGAACAATAGCTTCCTTCCACGAAATGTACTGGTATCCGTTCCAATACGTCCCGGTGATGGAGTAATTCGTTCGCACCCCTGGAGTGAGCGTTGTGAGGTACAACAGGTCAAGTCGAAGCAAACACAATCCGCAACGACCCTTCGTTTCCAAGTCGCGGTGCTTATGCGACGAAAACCCAAAACCTTGATGGCGCGATATCGCAAGTAATCACGCCCCTCTTAAAAGTCACGGGCGAACGTCATGCTCTTATCTACGAAACGAACAGTGAATACTGGTTAATATTTACATTATCATCCTAACTTTCTTCTTGCGCGATCGCTTTGACGTCCGATAAAGACGGCGGAGGAAAAGTTGTATTGTATTGTCTTACGTTATTAGAGGGTAATAAGCGGGAAAAGTACAGTCTGTATAGGCGGCGATGGCGAAAAGTCCGCTTGGATTCTCTTATTGCTATACCGGGGTGGGCCCGACTAACCTCGGCTCCGGAGGCTTATCGGAATGCAGTTGTCTGGGCCTTCGGTCCGTACAGTTCCTAATAAGTGTGATATTGTTACTCATATCGTTAGGATCCGTGATATTGGATGCCAGGCATTTCATTGTTATTAGATGTCTTTACTTCAAGTTAACTGTTCACTGATGCTTCCTGTTCGTTGTGGTGCCGGATGGGTTATGCAAGTATCGTGGTCTAACTTATTCTTGTAATGGATGGTTATGCACTCTATGAAGCAGCATGCAAATAACCGACACCCTGGATGAGAAAGGTATGCCCTTTTTCTATAACCCTCTCCTGCAGTTTTCACCCTTGTATACCATTCTCATCAGACCCCTTCTTCCGTGCGTTAACCACGCAGTGATTTTATTGAGTCAGCGTCCACATCATCTCGCCTCGAAACCTCGCCTCAGAACGTGGAGTTGTGCGGTAACTAGCAGCTTCGATACTGACAAGACCGTTCGAACGATTCAGGGGAACGAATCTATACAAGTGTTCGCAATATCATGTGTAATAGAACCAGATCAGTTATGCTAACTCCTGAGTATGAGAGGCTCATTTATCTGACCATGATAAGACCCATGTGAGCACGAGGTTGTCGGATGGCTTGCCCTGCAAGTCAATTCCTATGGCGACAACCCCAACTGTTTGTAAACCGGGCTTAAGGAAATGTGATATCGAGTCGCATAGTCTGCAGGCAGACACACAGAAACCCGCAATCGGAAAGGGCGAATACACCTTCATGCGTCGGCGCTACCGCAAGTCCAGACTTCGCATCCACCAGGACAAGGCAAACACAACCCCCAGTCCCGCCTTGGCAGCGTTGCAAGCAGACGCTCACTTCCGGGAAAGAGTGCTCTTGTGCATCCGGGCACCAGCGTTCCTGGAGAGGCGGCTGTGATATGGATTCGTTATTGCTCCAAACTTTGGTCATACCGCATCATAGGGCTGAAAGCGATCTATGCTGGGACTTTGCGATGGAGCCGTTATCGATCGGCATGCCAACTTGGAAGCCCATGTCCGAATCGATTAATCGCTCCCTCCACAGAGGAGAGCTGAGCTATTTTAATCACGCAGTGATCGCGCCAAGCCCAGCCTGCTTGCAAGCGTTACATGACCGCAACCACGGCGATAAGGACCCCTAAATACTCCAACGCCAACATATCTGCACAGATACACGAGGCGAAGATCGACCGACCTGAAACGGCAAATTCACAGCGGGCTGGATTATCAGCACAGGCAAGTCGGTGGTACGCCTTTGTGCGGAGTACGGCACGGTCACACTGCACCCAAGGGACTTTGTTGTGATGTTTATCAGCAGGCTTAAACACCGGAGGATAATTCGCGAACGTTGAAGCGGCTGAGAAGGGGATCAACCAGTTACATACGGCATACCTAACAATTCCCTCCCCTCCCCCTCCACCAAACTTCAAAACGCACGTCGAGTTCGGATGTAAATACCCTGTCGTAGCTGAACCAATCGTTACGAACCGTAGCCAATGCCGGCTAACATGGAAGGGGTTAGCAACCGTTACGATAGGTAGCCGTCGGTTGGCATTTCAGCTTGGCGTAGTGTACACTAGGTAGATGCCCAATCGAGAAGTTGCCCTTCTCTGCCACCTGTCGCATCCTTCATTCCACGTGCAGTACCTATTCGCAGGGCACTGGTCACCAGTCATTCTTCTTGCCGAATTCCCGATGTGCATATGAAAGTGGGCATCCGCATCCCATTGTTCACCTACGACGTTGACATGCTACCTAGATATGTACGAGTAGGGAGGCCATGCGGTTCCACTTCACCGGAGGGAGTGATGCATGAATGCAGGTATAGGTATATATACTATACCTCAAAGAGAGCAAAGCGGGGATGCGGTATTCGATTGAAATAGCGTTCGTTGCGAGTTGAAATCTGAATGATGGCAACCCGGCAGCTTCGCTCACCATCTCGGAATCGTCTCGGCCGCTTTTAGATATGGCGTCGGGTGCCACTTACGAGTACACGGCCATCGTGGCCCCCAAGACCATTCGCCTGATGCGCCTCCATCCAGGTGCGCCGAGTGACCCCGTCAGCCTATCTCTGGAGATCATCGCCCTGGATTCCACCCCAGACTTCGAAGCCATATCGTACTGCTGGGGCCAAGCGCCGGAGATGCAGCTCGTGACCTGCAACGATGCCGCCCTCTCCATCAGCAATAGCCTCTTCACGGGATTGGTACACTTCCGCTACGCCGACCGGCCTCGCATGCTGTGGGCCGACGCCATCTGCATAAACCAAGCCGACGCCACCGAGAAGGGCAGTCAGGTTCTGTTAATGCCGTACATTTACTCGCAGGCGACGAGCACGCTGGTTTGGCTCGGCGTGGAAAACGATCCTGAATTCGGATCCGTGCACCCTAACGTGACGGCCACCATCTCCAAGGCCCTCGAGTGGCTACCCGATATCGACGCTGACAACCCGGCGAAGTTGGCGGCCATGATACAAGCCATACACGCCGAGTCAGTGCGGCTGCACAACGAGGGCAAGCCGAACTTGCTGGACCACGACTGGGCACCGCTGGAGGCGCTCCTGAAGCGGCCCTGGTTCCGTCGCAAGTGGGTGGTTCAAGAAGTTGCACTCTCTAAGAAAGTCGTGCTCTATGCCGGCGGCGGAGTGCAAGTTCCCTGGCCGGACTTGGCGCGGTTTGCGTTCAACGTGCACTTGGTAGAATTTGAAAAGCTTCAACAGCTGCAAGTTGGGGAGAAATCAGCGATGTTCGCTAACGCGGCATTAGATTGCATTGCCGGTATCTTGATGGTGCAAATGTTTCGAGACCGTGGTACGCTCGTAGATGGAGTCGTGGATACTATGACCTTTCACTGCACTGATCCCCGGGACCTTGTCTACTCGCTCCTGAGTCTAGTCACCGCCGGGCCGACGATTTACCCCGACTATAACGCTTCGCTCAGCGAGATGTTCGTGCGGTTTGCGATAGCGATGATGGTGCAGGGCCGTAGCCTGAAATTACTCAGTCTTGCTCCACATATGTTCGCCTGGGGTACGCCAGGCGTTGAAAGACTCGAAGGACTCCCGACTTGGGTCCCGGATTTGCGACATATGAAGGCCAATACACTGGCCAGTTATACGGTCCGGCCGCAGGCATTTTTCGCCGGCGGCCACGACAAGCCGGTACTGAGCATATCTGACGACGAACGTGTCCTTAGATGTCAGGGGCGGGTAGTCGACACCGTCAAAACAACGTCGACATCACTAGTCGAGATGATCCTGGCCGACGTGCCCGAGTTACGGTTCGCAACGGACTTCTTGAAAGACCCTTCGGAAGAGCGGAGCAATGCGAGACTAAGTGAGCTGCTTAATACTTGCTACAAGACTGCGTTTGGCCACTCTATCGATTCGGAAACTGCAGCCGCTCCTAGCAAAGAGTCGATGAGAGCTTTCTCGCGTACCATGGTGTGCGATGTAGACGGCATGCGCAACCGTTTACCCGTGGAAATAACAGATGCGTTTCCGCAATACATGCGATGGGTGACCAAGAGGGCAAAAGGCGAGCAAAACGAGGATGAGAATCACGCAGGGTTCATGACAGGTTATTCGGCATCTGCGGACATGGTGCTCCGGGCTTTGTCAGTGATCCGAAGATTCAGCATCACGGAACACGGCCGGTTTGGGCAACTACCGCTCGAATCACAGCCCGGCGATCGCATTTGCGTGTTGGTTGGCGCTGAAGTTCCGTTTGTTGTGCGGCCGACAGGGCGCGAGACATACACCCTCATCGGAGAATGCTATGTTGACGGCATCATGGACGGCGAGGCCTTGGCAGAGCAAGGCGTTGCCGTGACTAAGTCACTTGAAACCATTTCCCTCGAGTGATTAATGGCGAATCCGGGGTCTGGCTGATCAGATCAGTCCGGGCTTCTGAGTATAAAGTTTGCGCGGGTGTTGTGGCTTGGATACCGGATTACTTACGTCAACAAGTGCAGCAAGCCACAGAAACACAAGTCATGTGACGTGGACGGTCGGAGTCCCGATGGATAGCTGGCCGCCGGGCGAATATCACGGTGATCAGGAGTCGTGAGCGAGACAGTCCGGCCTGGGGACAGCGAGACGAATTACTATCCCATAACTTAGCGGTGAAGAACTTGGATATGTGAAAGGGACAATGCCACGCTATTCTTCATGTGACTCGTGCACCTCAGAGCCAAAGAGGTCTATCTATGTATTCTCTTTATATTGTCTGGATGCCGCGTTTGTTTATGCATCACATCCTCCACGCTTTCTTATTAAGTCGCAAGAACAACGCTCCAAACAGATCTATCTGCCGGGGCTCACTTTGCCGATACTTAGAGCCCTCTTTCCTTGTCTTTGTCGAGTTATCTGAAGCGGGCGCAACAGATGTCTCCCGCTCCCAATATCACATCATAGGTTCGGCTTCATCATGTCTCTTTCTCGGGAAACCCAGTAAGTTTGAGCATACTCTTATCTCTTTAACTGACTTTGGTTCCCGTTCTGCTTTCTATACCGGTCTTGGGCCAGCCCTTTACTTGTCGCTGAATCATACCCAATAACATTCATGAGATAAGAGAGCCTAGAGCGGTCAGCCCATATCATCCAACTAGAGCGAGAGGGGACTTACATTTCGGATTTTGTCTCATTCACCTGAAGCTCCTCAAATCGTTGTTGGCATGCCGCCCACGCTAATATACGCTTCTTGGGTGATATTGTCTTGACGGTAAACTTGAACCGGCCAGTTACGGGTCGGTGATCAGACACCCTAACTTCATGTCGACGGTAATCTAGCTGTTGTATCCTGCCCGACCCCCGGTAGAGCAGGCGATCGCACCAGGCTGGGGATCGTTTCTTCTCGCTGGTATCATAGTTATCAGTACCGACGTCGTATTTGTACGTCGGCGCAAAGTGAATAGACATCTCCTCGAAAGCTCGCAGTCTAAATGTTGGATTCCTTCGCCGTGCAACAAGCAGCTGATCACGCTCGAGTAGCTTGGCCAGATTGTTGGCCTTTATCGCAAATACAACTGTATCCCGCGACATGGTATCGATCCGATAATTGAGATCACCATTGAGAAGACACAACTCGTGATCCAGAATCATAGACCCATCGCCACCACTAGTGTAACTATCGATGCGAACGGTCGGGTCAGGTTCAACCGGTAGAATGGGGTTATCCAAGATAACAGCGATGTCGTTGTGACGTGAGTTGGCCTGCGATTGCCCGGCTGCTAGATGACAGTTGATAAAGCATAGCGATGTGTCATCTACCATAAAACGGACGACGATAGCTCCTTTGTTACCATGCAAGCCGCCCATTCCCCGTTTGACGTCAGTACTACTAAGGTTTCGAATTCGGTCACGGAGCGTTGACTTCACGAATATACAGGTGAATAAGCCAACGAGAGTAGCGGAGTGGAGTAAGTGATATAGGTGGTCGGCAGGCATAAAGTCATCGAGACTTCGGACCAGGAAATCCCTCCAGTCTCGATATTGATGGCTCATCCGTTCCTGATCTGTTGCATCCTTCTTTTTCGTCTTGAACAGTCGCTTTGCCGTCGCTTTTTTGTCCTCTAAATCGACCAATTCTTGAAACCCGAAAACAAGTATGTCCGGGGAATCACTAGACTCTAGAAGGTTTCGGATAAACACAGAATCAGATTCGGCGTATCTGAGACTGTTTGGCGTGGATGCACCCGCGTTCCAAGTCATGGCTTGAACCTTAATATCCTCGAATGTACAATACTGGGTGTCCATGGACTTCATTTCGTTCTCTAAGAAGTCGTCTTGGAGCAGACCATCCCACGCTCTCACCATGTTATCCGCGCCCAGAGACAGAACTTGTTGGCGTCCAAGCCTGTAAAAGCTGGCAGGATCGGCAATAAGCCTCAAAGCTGGGCTATCGTTGTGAGCTTGCCAGTCCTTGCTCACAGTCCAAGGGGAACTTCGAACATCGTAGATCGAGATCTTTCCGTTGTTATACGCTGCCCAGATATAATTCCCCACTCCAGCCAGCGAGTTAATCTTGTAGGTACTAATACTTAGAACGCTCAAACAAGCGTGGTCTTTCTGCGAATAAACACTAACTTTGCCGTCGGCGTGGCCAAAGTAGATTATCCCAGGTTGAGATTTTAGAACAGTCCCGGATGTAACCTCGCCAGCACCCTCAGAAACGAGGGGTCGCATAAGGACTTGTGTTGGGTTGCTACCATCAACTGTAGGGGCGAATACACGGATTTCTTTCCCCGCAGCATACCATAATTCTTCGCCAATGATCATGGAGAACGTGTGGCCCTTCGCAAGCCTGTACGTCTGATGGGGGTTGTTATTTAGAGTTGGTAGTCCGTCGCTGTCTGGACCCCAAACGTGTAACGTGCCACCCTCGTCTAATGTCCACATTTCATTGAAATGTCTATAGATCTTGATGACTTCACTTCGTCCATGGATGTTTGCCTTCGTGCTAATGATAGACTGAGTCGCAATATCAGCTTCCATAACTTCACCGATGCTGTTCCCGATCCACAATCTTGAGCCTTCTTCGTTGACATTTAGGCCTGGCTTAAAGGCAATACTCGTAGCTTTAATGCCCTCCCCGTGAGAGAGACTCATGAGCAGTTCACCATCATTCAAGTTCCAAACTCGAGTCAGGTGACCGCTTGTGCACACGTACTCTCCACAGACGTCAAATATCCTAGTATCGTATTTTGTATATATTTCGTGGGCACCTTGCTTGGCGAAGGGCGGTCGTCTGTTGACCCTGGAAGTGTCGGGATAAGTACTTGTGATGTGAGTATTGCTTGGGATGCCCACAGTTGGAGTCTCGCCGTTGACTGGCGAATGGCCCACCACGGGAGGCCTTTTGGACGGTTCGCGCAACTCCATATGAGGATTCTCGGACCCCCGGTCTACTGTCAAAGACCTTACATGAGTCCGGGTCGGAGGAGGTGCGAACTGTGACGTAGGAGTAGAGGTCATCCGCTTCAGCTGCTGTGCAGCCACTGTAGTGTCCACAATCAAACGGCTAACGGCTGGCATGCTAGTACGGGGAGGTCGAGGTGGAGGTTTTACTATTGACCCGGTCGGAATTTTGGGTATTGCCTCGGGGACTGCTGATGGGCGCAATGGAAGCGGTGGTTTTTCGTCAATGGTGTTCATAGGAGCTGCTGAACGTAGTTTGGCAGACTCATTTGCCTCAAAGTCTCTCCGCTTGTTTACTGTACTGTGAACGTGCGGGTTGTCGAACGTAGTTGGAGATGTAACACTTCTAACAAAGCCGGGAATTTGTGATATATGACGGCCAACAGGTCGCGTTGGCAACTCTGGCGGTGATTCATCATTCTCAGGAACAGTCGAAGTGCCGGGTGGCGTGTCAAACGGCGAGTTACGATCTGACTTCGATGGCACTGACTTGAGGTCGAAATTGGGAGGGCTGTCTCCCTGGATGGACGGCCGAGCGTTGGGTTTGTCACCTCGATTGATGAGAGGTGGTATTGCAGATGACGTCCTTGTCTCGCGCTCCCGCCTCAGTTCGCCAGATCTTCGTGGCGGTGGCGGTGAAGGGGGTCGGGACGTAGTGCGCCGGGGGGACGACCGACGGGGTTCAAAATTCGGGGTATTCGTGCCGCTAAAAGTATCCCGGGTTCGGGGAGGAGTGACGGGTGTAGTAGGGGCCTTCGTCTGATCGGGACATAGTAGCGCGGCGGCATCTATTGGCGGGTGAGGAGTCCTACTACTTGGAGGAGAATGAGGAGCCTGTATCAGGACAGCGGGAGGTTTGACGGGCTTGGGACTTATAGGGAGAAGGTTTGTGGCTTGAGTAGGGCGCAAAGTAGCATTATCACGAGGGTTGGGCGGCTGAGGCTTTACTTTTCCATTCTCTGGAGCGACTATACTCTTCGGTCGAGAGGGTCGACTGCCAGGTATGGGAGGGGGTTTTGGCGAAGGTGTTCGTTGTCTTGCAGGTGATGTCGATGCTGCTCGGACTGATGGTGGTACTGGTGTTGATACCGGTGCTGGCGCGGGTGATTCTTCATTGACCTTATTCATGCTCTCGAAGTGAGACCGCAAGGATGAAACTGGCCTCTGGAATGGCTGTCAGCATTCTGGAGAACAGATCGACGGATCGCTCTTTAGCAGGAAATCTTACGAGGGAAGAGGCATCGGTGCCATCTCGGGATTCGAACTCCATAATGGAAGGTTGATTGACTCGAGGCCACGCAGAATCAGACCTATTCGTACCATGACACCCCTCTCATGCGGCGGCTTTCCCAGGTTCGTCCAGGCGCAGGGATGAGTTGATGTCAGGGTATTCAGGCCGGACGGAATCATTAATTTTGCGCCACCAGTGAATCATCAACAGAGGGTTTCGTTATAAGGGCTCAGCGCTGTGTCAGGGCATTGATGTCCAAGGGTAGCGGGGTGGGATGTGGAAATGGCCAGGAGGCCAGCCGGACCAGGTAGTTTTGCTCCAATCTGTGCCTGTCCGCACCAGAACGCGTGCCAAAGGTGTAGATGGTGTGCGAACTGGAAGTCTAGGTATGGTAAGCGTGGAAGAAAAGCACGTGTGGTTCGTTGAATGCGTAGGAAGTAGGTTGAGAGCAGGCAGCTGAGCTTGGCGACTACGATCAGCAGGCACTGGAATCAAGGTTTAGTTCGGACGGAATATAGTGTACATGATGCCCTGTCGTCGGCGAGAGTGCCCGTGGAGCAGAGGAGATAGGGACGGTTTGTTGATTCGTGAGTTGTGTCGCAAGGAGCAGTCCGAGAGTTGATGGGGAAACAACTTGTAAACTGGAGCCAATTGTACGGGTCCTACTGGCGTAAAGTGTGTACTGAAGTACGCCTCGATTCTCGAAACCCAAGCCGTTTTTTGATTCGACGATCATGCGGGTTTTGCTTTATACACCGTATATGTAGCTACAGAGGTTCGTTAATACCGGGACACTGCGAAGCTCCGGAGGTAAGAAGTACTAGAGGATCCACCCGTGGAAACCCTCTTCGCTGCGCTCAGAGGGCCGCAAAACCCGTGGACATGTCAATACCTGTGGACAGGTCCACCCCATACAAATGTGGTAAAAAACGGCCACTTCAACTTCAGATATCTAACCACCACACGTTCCAATTGACTTTCTGTTTCATGAATTAGCTATAGATTAATGAGGTAAATTGAATTATATAATTGTTTACACATTATAACGCTTCTAGCTTGCGGTATTGTTGGTGGTACTTGGTACTTATCTTTACATACAATTTACTAGTGCATGCAGGTACCTAGCGTAAATTGGCCGGAAACAGCTTCGTTTTTATGGTGTACTTAGGTCTGCATAGTAAATTGTATGTAAAGGCCCGTACCGATTTTTTCTAGCAACATCGTAAGTTATAATCTCTAGTTAACTATATGGCTTAAAATGCCCAACTACCTTATGATTAATTCATAAAGCAATAAGTCAATTAGAACACGTTGTGGCTAGCTATGCGCGGTCAAAGTGAAGCATTTTCCCATACAAATCGACGATTTTGTATAGAAAATAATAGTGGACCTGTCCACAGGTATTGACTTGTCCGCGGGTTTTGGGGCCCCCTGAGCGCAGCGAAGGGGGTTTCTACGGGTGGATCCCCTAGTACCCATACCAGCGCCGGTCGGCCTGCTCGCCTGCGGCCTCAGACGATTCTGCAGCTCCTGTCTGGCCACGGCAGATGTCTTCTCCACTTATGCGACCGCCTCTCGTCCAATTGCCGGAGCCCGCTGATCTGACCTCGTAGACGACATGCTGGGCCACTTCCACGTAAATGTAGGTACTTCGGACCGCAGATTTGGTGAAATGGCCGAACAATACGGTTAAATCATTACTTCCACGGCGCATAACAATGTTGACCGTACGAATTCCGTACCCGCCCGGGATTCCGATAAAAATTCCCTAAAACTTCCGACCAAAGTACAGTCCGCACACTGTATTAGGTAAAGACTTGATGCTATGACAGTTTGAATGTTTATTCAGCACTGTATCTTATACCGTACGTCTGCAATCTTTCATGTGCATCATACGATCCCAGTCATCCCTAGGCTCCCTACCGAGTACCTACACATCTGAATTCTGAGCATTGTTGAGCCATTCCGAATTTTAGATCCCGAGCAATACTTGCGGACCAAGTATCGAGCCTCCATAATGAATAGCGTACGTGAACAAGAAAGCAGCGCAAAAAGGTGAACAACTTAAAGGTTCTAACCCGCTTACTAAACAGATCAAATCTTTCTGGTGTGTCCATCGTCGCCCCTCGACGCCCTGTTATCTTCTTTCCTGAGGACTAACCGGATTATCCGTTGCATCAGGCTTGGTTGGGGCTCTTTGTGTGTCGGTATGCTTGCTTGCCCTGGATCCCCATCGTATCTGCGATGATTTGCGACATATCTGTGGCCGATGTTTCTTACAATTACGTGTGATGTAATCTATAGCTGGCGGAGGCGCATACTACTTCGCTAAGAAGAGCATCAATGCCGACCGGGCCCAGCGATTCGAGGACGCCCAGCGCAAGAGGGCCATGATAGCTTCTCTCGAGAGCAACGGAGTCCCTCCCAGTTCAGCACCCGCCTCGTCCACCGTGTCGCCGAGTAACGACGCTCCTGTCAGCAGTGATCTGGCCGGCTTGCCGAGTCAAGAAGCAAGCTCCGACCCGGCCCCGACAAGACATGCTCCCACGACTGAGGGTCAAAGGGTATTCGAGAAAAGCAAGTACGAAAGCAGTACGCCCTTCCAAAGTAAGAAGGGAGATCGCTTTTCTTGAGAACGATTCTACCGCATGATTCGAGGAGACCCGACGGCTGTACATATACATACATCCATCCTTTCACGTCAGAGATTGGCATGAAAACCTGTACTACATATCTATAGAGGCGTTATGGGGGGCCTAACAGGAACCTTTCGATTCCGTTGGATGGTCACCGGGCGGCGACTTTTGCTGGCTTCCTTGTGTTCGTAGGGCATACCTTGAATTTTACGGCTTCTCAATCTCTTCTCATTCTCTGGTACCCAAGCTTCCTCACAGTGAGAGGAAGGCGCCCCTGAGCCTGGTGTAGCCCCGATCGCTACGTTTGGAATTCAAGCAATTCGCATGGCTAATGAAGTAATAAGCCATCCCGCGCTTTTGAGTGGGCATCTGATTGAGATTTATGCGCTTCAGAAATGGAAAGGCGCAACTACGAAAGCCCCAGGGAGCCCGGGTTAATAGAGGGCTAGCATCGGCCCCAACATTTTAAGGAGCGTCGGCGGATTGGCAAATAGAAACGCCCTCCATGCCATAAAGCCGACTTTCTGCTCTGAAACCGCAAGAATGTGGCTGATAAGAGATGCACCGGAGTGTGGCACCGAGATACGGCCTAGAAAGAAAAAGTAAGGTACTACGTCTCATTTGTAAGTGAGAGAGAACTGTATTTTCGCACGGCGGAAATTGTCACACTCCCTCGTTTATATAGGTATGTACAGCTCTGGCCGTAGAGGTGAGAATTTACCTCACAGTGAGAGCGAATCTTGACTTGGAATCTCAGTCCCCTACTATATAATCGTCATATTTATTGGCCCTTGAGGTTTGTCATACCTATCTGTACCCTATTGTTACGGGTCTATCTCTTTTTTCCCTCCCTCTCATGCGATGTAGGCAGCTCTTTGGAAGCAACTATTTACGGAGTGTCTTTTCTACAAGAGGATGACTTACCTACCGTAGCGGGAACAGGTGGTTTCAGAGAATCATTGTTTTTTGCGGAGAATGATGGTCCCCTATAAGAACCATCGTTTCGCAAACAAACGTTTGTTTTCAATTTCCCATAGAAGCGCCATATCTCTATTTCAAGTGGCGTAGAAACGCGTGCACAATACCCTAGTCCAAGTACCTAAGATTCAAAAAAAAAAAAAAGGGTCAATTACAGGTACCATGTACTTCGCATATACTTACTTCAGGGAGGCATACGGGTCATACTGGTGGCGAGATATTGGAGTGCGGTCATGGTTCGAACTACGGTTTACAGATTACAATTTACGAAGTACTACAGCTTAACCACTACACTACAGAGGCTACGAATAAGATTGAGGTGGTTTAATCATGTATATAAGGTACGGGTTGGTTGTAAAGGCAGGTGCGAGCCGATTCTACGAGGTAGGCGCGAAGTACTCAGTACTAGCGAGCAACGCATCTTTTTTCCTCGTGAAAGAACGACTCTTTTCTGGGCAACGGGCTATGGTACGTGTAGGGCAACGAATTACCTAAAAGGAACCATTCTTATTCCAAAGTAATCATTCTCTCAATCCATATTTTCCCGCTACGGTACATATGCTTCAAGTCGTGTTGCCAGGACGCCCATTACGTAGCCCTGGCATTCGCACGACGTTTATCGATAAGCGTGCGGTGATAAGATCGCTTATCTGGTTACACCGTGAATCTGTTGGTTAGGCTTAGGTAACACGCCACGGTTGGCTTTGGCTCGGCCGCTCGGGCCACATGGCTTACAGGCGGACCGCGCCTATAATCATACCCGGCATCCATCTTTTCATCTCCTTCACCACCGATCTTCATCATCACGTTAATATGCATGCGCTCTGGTAGCTGTTACGCCCAACTCGCAAGTTTCACTCGCCATGGCATCGCCGCAACTTGCCATAGCCAAGGTGTCTTTTTCGGCCGTTCTGCTTCGTGCAGACCCGACTTCATGCCCTCGCACTGAGATCGACGAGTTCCTTGGCCATCTCGACGCGACCGCTTCGCGATGCTCTCCGCCCAATGTCCAGGTTTGAGCAACATCATCTTCTGAAATAGTGCGTATAGCACGACAACTAAACGTCGTAAAATAGAAATGCAAACAATGGATCTTCGCAAATCTAGCCCACTCGACTGCAAGGGTCGCAGCCATGGCCAAATATCTGCTTGCCCTGGCTAACTCGTACTCTGCCGATCTCGCCACTACGAGAAGCCAGCGGGAGCCTTCGTCGAAGCGAAAGCGACTGCATATACTGTACATCTTGAACGATGTCCTCTACCATGCTCACGCTCGAGATGAGAACCCCAGCTTGGCCGCCAACCTCGAGCTTACCCTGCCAAGTCTCTTCCAGAGTGCCGCTGGTTTCCCCAACTCGCCCAAGCATATCCACAAGCTTCTTTCTCTACTCGATCTTTGGGAGGACCGTCGGTACTATGAGTCTGATTTCATCAACAAGCTTCGAAAGGCAGTCCATAATGGACCAGAGAGCCTAGAGTCACAAATTGCAACCGGCTCTGCGAACACCACTGTGACCAGACCCTCAAAGGATGTGCCATTTCTCATGCCTACCATGCACGGAGACGCTTCCTCGCCCTGGTACGACTTACCTGCTGCGAATTGGCTTCCAGTTATGGAACCAAACTCAACGAGGCCTATGAATCCAGAAATGATCAAGCCACTTCGGCTCGTTCCTGGACCTGCCGACAAGCAACTAGTCGAAGCTGTGAAGAACTTGTTAGCGGACGTGGATCGAATCTACTCGAAGGATTGTTCAATCGGTGATGGTCGCACTGAAGATATCGACCAAATGGGCCAGCGGGTTATCATGGACGAGATCACAGGAGAGGTCATCGGAGGTGAGACGTACTATGGCTGGTCGCGCTCCTTTTGTCAGAAGATGAAAGAGAGGCGAAAGAAGAAACTTGGATTAAGTAACAGAGGGCGCGGCCGCACCTTATCTCGGTCACCGTCACATTCCCTATCGCGCTCGCGCTCGCGGAGCTTGTCGCGGGATTCATCACGCCCAGCATTCAAGCGCCGCCGGATATCCGCATCGCCAGATTCACCGCGAAGCAGAAGTCGTAGCGCAAGCAAGGGCAGAAGCTATGACCGCGACCGAGATTACAGCCGAGATCGTAACAGACGAAGATCATACGACTCGCGCTCACGTTCGCGATCACGGAATTATTCTCCTCAAGGGCGTAGCCCCTCACCGCGACGGAATCCTCATGTCAACATTCCGAACCCTGCCCACCTCACTCCGAACCCCCCGCAGAACCCTCAATTTTCTCACCCACAGTCTAATTTCATGCAAGGCTTCGCGCCGCCCGCTCCCGACTTTGGTCAGTTTCCCGTCCCACCGCCGCCACCTCCCAACTACCAGGGCCCGTGGCCTCCACCGCCGCCACCGCCGCCACCTGCAGGTAGTATGCAGCCAAGCTGGATACCACCGATGCCCAACGCAAGCGGAGGCTGGGCGGCCCCGCCCCCACCTCCACCGCAGCAACAGGGCGGCGGCGGCGGATATCAGTATGGGCGAGGCGGCAGAGGCTCATACAGGGGTAATGGATGGAATAGAGGGCGAGGATGGTGAGCAAGCGGAACGAAGAATACTGTCGAGTAAAAGGATGTGTAGGACTAGCTGTGCTCACGTAATGTCACCGATTCATTCACTCTGTAAGATCCATGGGAAAAAGAGTAGCATGGAAATAGCAGGTGTTCGTGTAGTACGGGTGAGAGACGGATAGCTTCGCGGTAATCATGGCGTGAGATGCTGTAGCTGGGTATTGTGTAGAAGAATACGCAAAGCAGTTCATTGAGGAATTTCAGAGTAGATGTCTGCTAAGTCTTGCGTGTAACGAAGCGTTCAACCGATCATTTATTCATCACAGGTGTCTTCCTTTCATGCTTGCGTGTGATGATCTGCTTTGACTGTCTATACCGAGTACAAGATTTCAGGTCATTATTCATTCGACTGAGTACGTTAAAGGGAGACATGGATACGAAACTCTCGCACCCAGAAAGTAAACAATGAAAAGAGTATCTAACTTAGGTCCTGTGTACGATTACACATAAAGAAAGGATGAAAAGGGGGGAGGGGAAACTTTAGGGGAAGTTGTAGACATCACACGATGAAGAGATTCTTCCTACTGATGGTGCAATATTCTTCTCTCGCGTCGATTACCGGTACTCGTCTCCGTACATACATGATATACATCCATCCATCCACTCACTCACTAACTCATGAATCATACACCCAAAGCCAATCACCAAGTCTCCAACCCCAAACATCCGCCAACAACACCCAAAGAATCATCCAAACCACCACCAAGCCAACATAGCAACAAGCAATACAACGCAAACCCTCACCAAGAATCCAAAAAGGAAACCACGCACCCGAACATACTTCATCATATTCTTTTCAAACTACATACACAAACCCGTCTACCACCCATCCCTCCAACCCATCCATGCCTCCCCTCCATCCCTCATGCATGCAGGCCCATACGCCCCAACCCCCCAAGCGAAAGGAGGCCGATAAAAAAAATGCTATCTAATATTTTTTGCGATGCGAGAAGTTCAAGGATGGAATAGGGATGAACCCTTTCCATCCCAGGTATCAAAAAAGGTAGGGGGAATCTATCTACGAAACATTTTGTATGTGTGATTCGAAATGAAAAAAAGCACGACGGAAAACTTGGCCACCTATGCGAAATCCCCGTGCCCCCCCGGCAAGAATTTGAGCGTACGACCGGTCCCGTTATGACCCAATGATTTTTATCACGTGTTTGGTGCGCCCTTCCGTCTTCCGTCTCACTTTCTCCTGGTTTCATTCCCTTCATCTTTGATTTTACTTATGAGGCGGATCCCCTGTTCCAACCAGACCTCCTCTACCACATCTTCCCCATTGCCACCATTCCACCCGGTGCAGGCCAGCCCTAGTACCGAGCAAGTCTTCACAATATGTGCCAGGCGAGTTGCGCCTTCAACGCCAGCCCAGGCCTTATTTGCTCAGTGTGGCAGGTATCTGCCTATATCTTGCAGCAGTAGATGACTTCAGATTGACCGTAATGAATCAAATATGAATCGCCAGTTGCTTCACAATCAGGTAATAGACATTAACTGAACCATCAATACGACCTGAGCTTCTCGCGGGCTCGACGAAATGAACTGGGGCTGACACCGGAGGGAATGAACGGAACTAAATGAAACAAACGAAATCGTTGAGGACAATCGGGCCATCAACCAGCATGGGCTGCCACATCTCGATTACTGATTCAAAATACATAAGTATTTTTCAAGGCCTCTTGATCCTGAGGTTGTAATTGACCAAAGAATTGGTCAAACTGAGGGATTATTTGGCGGTAAATATCAATGGTCTGGTACATTCGTTAGCTGGTTGGTTCAGTGTGGGACAGGCTGAACATTTGATACTCACCTTTTGGAAATCCTCGTGAAGGTCGGTCTTGTTCTGGCTGCGAAGTCTCATGTCTCGATACCGAGCAATGGCAGTGAAGAAACGCAGCAGAGACTTTTCCATAGCCATAGGATTCTGCTCAACGATGAGGGTGAACCCCCGGAACGCTGTGGCCTTCTCGTCCGTCAAGCTCACTTCCTCCATACATATCAGGAAGTCCTCCGCGAAAGTGGCCAGGTGAGGAGCAAGGAGGGCAGCATTACCCAGCCCCAGTCGGCCTAGAGCTATCGCGGCATTCTCAGTCACTCCTTTTGGAATGCCCTGATTGCTCACAATATCGACGAAGCGCTGAAATAAGTCTGGTATATATGGAGCCATCTCATGTTTATGTTGAATGGCAATTTCGCCTGCAGACCAGCACGCATTGTTGACCACGCTAAATCCGCTCTCCGCCTCTTCGTCCAAGATGCTATCGAAATCCAGCTGTTTCAGGAGCACACGGAAGACGTTTGGTAACGAGGGTCTTAATTGCACATACACGTATTTGGCGCAGTCGCCAAGAAGTGCGTAGGCGGATTGCCGTACTTCGTTTGACGAATCCTCCATACACAAAATCATGAGTTCGAAGAATGTAGGCTGCGATTCTTCGACGAGTTCGGCCGACTTCGGCGCATTGAGAGCCTGGATAATCGCGCTCAGAAGATCCAGACTAGTAACTAAGAAATCTTTGTTTGGCATGTCGAGGGCCGGGTTGTTGGCATACTCCAGGGACGCTTGCAAATTTTGGTGAACAATATGGACACAACGGGCGAATATTGGGCGCGCGAATGGGGTAAACGCATCGTTCATGGCCATGGCGACGAAAGAGAGGCACTCTAACAACGGGAACAATTCGCGGGACTCGTCGGATACTCTGGTCCACCGATCTATGAGGGCAGGCATGAGCTCACCGGTGAGGTCAGGTCGGGCTAGGACGGGGCCAATGTTCTCGGCTAGTGTTTGCACACAATCGTAGAGGATGAAAACGTTTCGGTCCTTGTACTTTTTAAAGCACCGGACATACTGCTGAATGATGGGCAAGCTGTAAGGCTCAAGCCTCTTCCCAGCCTTTTCTTCGAGGTTTGCAAACGCCGATGCTGCTGCTTCCTGGACCTTTTTATTGCGATCCAACATCTTCGTCAGAATACCCGCCATCATAGGTTCAAAGTATTGTGCTCGTTGATCCGGGTTGGGAAGCTCTGCAGCCCAGGTGGAGTAGCGGCCAAGTGTCCAGCACGTAATTTGTCGAACAACGGGCTCTGGATCTTCAAGGAGAGAGAAAAGGTAAGTTACTAGCTCGGGTAAGTGAGGCGTAATGACATCGATGCAGCCTTCGGCAACAGCGCCCAAAGCTAGGACGGAGGCCTCTCGATAGGGCCATTCCTCGTGCTTGAGATTCTTGGTCAGATAAGGAAGGATGCTCTCGAAAACAGGGTCTCTAAAATCGCGGGCAAACACATCCAACGCAGCAGCAGAACACTTTCGAAGCGTCCAGCGATCATCAGGGTTTTCATCGTCTCCGTCGTCGTAATCTTCAACCTCGCCTTCTTCTGTCTCATCCATACTTGCTAATTTCTGGTAGGCGTTTCCTTTTTGTGCAGGATCGGCCGACGAGGCACCATTGGCAGTCCTGGCCTGGTTCTTCTTGGCAAATTGTGGCTTAATGTCCTCTTCTCTGTCCTCCTCGTCTTCATCGTCAGAAGCGCCTCCTAAAAGAGCGATCTCATCGCTACGATAAACCATACACTGTAGAAGTACAGGGATGATCTTTGCAGTGTATGGCCTTAAGGATTCCCACAAGTTCTCATGCTCTCCAACGGCAAGCCAGAACTCGGCAGCATCGCAAGCTAATTCCTCGTCATCTCCTTGTTGTTGCGTAAGTATATAGTCGACTAGACCGGCGAGATGAGGCTGAAGTTTATCTGGGCGGGTCTCCACTAGTTGGACAAAGGCACGACACACTTGTTTCCGGACGTCGTTATTTGAGTCGTTAGCCAGAAAGAACAAATTTGTTAGTAAGTCATCGATGGAGTTCAGCATGGCCTGGGATTTGCGGGGTGTAAAGACATTGATGGCGGTAAGAGCATGGGCGCGGACTTTTGGTAGCGGACTCTTGGCCGCTTGGATGAGTTTGGGAAGAATAAAGTTCAGAGGTCGCTGGCCATTCACTTCGCGCTCCAGCATTTTGGTATTATCCTCACAAATCTTGGCCATGGCGGCTATTGCACCCTCCTGGGCTTCGTTCGAGACTTGACCCGTCTCGTTGACGAACATCTTCAGGAGGTCAGGCAGTAGCTCGGGCCAGCTCAGTAGACCACCCCGGCGAATCAACTCTGTCGCAATGCTTCCAGCATAATTCCGCATCTGCGACTGCTTATCTTGCAGACCAATTGGAACTGCCATCTTGATCAAGGCGAGGCTGGTATCGGGAACAGGTTTGCTATGCGACTTGATATTATTCTTTAGCATGACGGCAGCGGCCGACCGAACAATATAATAATCTTGAGTCGAACATTGCAACCCGCCGGGCGGGTCTTGGCTAGTAAAGAGATAAACCAGATAGTTGTTGATATCCGGAGACGACTTGGCTTGTTCAAGCATCTGCGACACGGGAGAAAGGGCAAGTCAGTTTAAGATGCATCAACGAGTGGCGTAGAGTCGCATTGCTCTACACGCGCAAAGATAGAAGAGGCGGATTGGGAGCCGCGGAAGCATCTTACAATCTCGGCTCGTTTCTGTGCAGCCTTGTCAAAGCCACTGAGCGAATCCTTGAGACAAGCAGCCAGCTGGCTCAAGGACTCGGGTACCGGCTGCCAATCCATGGTAGGCGGCGGGCACTAGTTCAGGAGAAGGAAGGACAGGAATCACGGGGAGTAGGACGCCGATGGGAGACAAGGCGACGAATAAATAGCGACCCGGAAAGAGGGATGCGATAGAGGTAACCGTTCGTCGGAGTCGTCGTCGTTGGCGCCAGCAGGTAGAAGAAGGCGGACGGAGGAAGAAAAGATAAGCTTGAAGACGGGGTAGTTTAAATGAAGGCTGTCGCAACAGGAGGACGCATGAATGACGGCTGGCAGGTCATAGGAAGAGCTACTAAGAGGCTGGCGTCAGTTGTGTGGTCGCTGCCACCAAGGATCATGTGCGCGTATGCCCGTGGGAACAGGATGGAGGGGTCCACGCAGACAGAGAACCTATCTGGCTGCAAGACGCACACGCTGGACTTCAAGGTAACGGGCGTTTCGGTGACAGGTTGCACACAGACTGCTGGACTCGGAGGCGAGGGGATTGGAATGGGATTGGGAATGGGAAACGGATGTGCCGTCGTATGCAGTGCCTAAGCGAAACAACCTTGGAACGGAGGAGACGACGTGACCTGGTGATGGCCGCTAGAAAAAAGTTTGGGAAAAGGCTCGCAGAGCGTTGCTTAGGTGCCGCGGTGGGATGCGGTAGCATGGTGGGGATGCTGGTGGGAGGAGCACCTACCTAATCTACAGCGCCATCATCACTGTGGAAGACGTGACATGACCTCCTAGGCGCTTTGCTGCTCGGCCTACCATAGAGTCCGGCCACCTGGGGGCGTTACCCACCTGTAGCCCTCTATCGATGTGGCCGAGTGGCCGAAAAGCATCGTATGCCGAATAACATGACAAAGCCGTTAGAGCATACTACCTCTTTGTAGACTTATGCACATAATGCACATTAGTTACTTAACGTACATACGAGGTACATTGGAAGAAGGTTATGAGATGTGTGGTTGAAGAGAACTTTTAGCTAACTAGCCAGAGGAATTTCTGCTCGACTTTTACCCTATTGAATAGGTTGCTCTCGCAGTTGTATTTCTGAGTAGATGATATGGGCAGTAAAAATACCTATGAGTGTTTGCGAGCAAACTGAGCCACACGTACTCGCCCGGTCTACGGGCGAGTAATTCCTCTGCCCACCAGCGATAAATACCTAGAACAAAACGTAACGCTCTATGGAGATAATTACATAACCGGCCTAGGCACAGTGTACATTACGCCGCTGCATTAGTTATGTACACAGTAAAGGTACTTTACTTCCATGCGATTTCATCACCGCCATCCACCACCGAAGTCAGACACCCGAAAACTTGCCTTAATAACCGCGTCTCTAGCCAGTCATGACATCTTAACAACCGGGAAGCACATCGGATCCGAGGACATGACATGGTATCGGATGATTCATTATTCTTGTTCTACAGTCAGTCTGATGGGCCCATATTCCAAGTACCTAATACATTATCCCCCGCCGCTCCCATCGTCCAGATTTGATCTACGATGTGACCAGAAACATTGGGTGGTACCTGTATCCATCCAATTCACCTCATGGGCTGGTATCACACATGGCGCCCAAAGGTCATAGCAAGCGCAGGCAAAGACGTAAGAGTTCTCGAGGCCCCAGTGCCGGGTGGTGCTCATTCCGCCGAGGTCTCCCACATGCCATCCTAGATATCACCCGGATCCTACACCCCTCCATGCGCACTCGGTCCATAACCGCGAGGGTCGAGTAAGAAGAGATTTCCTGGCCCCATGGTTCGGAATACGAGATGCTCGAAACTAAAAATGCCAGCTACGGAGGTGGATGCACTTGAATGGTCGGATATTGGTCTTTGCAGTCATGGACGCGCCAGCCGCTGTTGCATTTGACAGACCTGCCAAACACGCATCGGACATTAACAGGAATGACTCAGCTCGCTCAAAGGCCCATTTCGACTACGATCCGGGGCACGGCTCTGCGTTGTCCTACAACCATGCCATGACCCCGCTTGAGCATTCCATAAAGTACCTCCTTATGCTCAAAGACCACGTTGGGAGCCTTGCTGCCTTCAATAACTGATTCGCCCAATGAGTATTGGCGACAGTGGTCACATCGCGCCGAAGTGTACTACTTTAGGTGGTGCCTAGAGACAACATACCTGCACAGAGCAGCATTCATTCGACAAAGGGAATCGGGGCCTGATTTCCAACATGGTTAACATGCGGACGGGTCACCCCTTGGTGGAATAAGCCCGGGCATGCCTGTATCTTCTTCCCCTTATCTTTGATCTAGATATCCGAGATCGTGGAGGGATTCCGAAGATCCCGATATTATCTCTAATTATGCCGGCGGGCATACGACGTCATCTGCAGAGGCTGATCTACTCATAGGTACGGGTAGCGGCCTTGACATCGTTTGTTACACCTTTCAAGCACGTCTGGCAACTGGCCGCTTTTGTATCACCCAAGAGATCTGGGGGGATTTTTGCTCTCTTGCTTGTGCCATCGCCCCCTGATAAGCCAATCCCAGTTTCGGTTCGACGTTCCACGTGTAATGAAAATGCCTTGCACGGGATGCGATGCAGATAACCGCTCGGCCTATCTGATAGCTCAGATCGACCTCGGGACTGTCCAATCCACCCCGGTAGGCATATGCGATGGCATTGATGAATGTTCAACTGCCGTAATAACGCCGTTTGCACATATATTATACTATACTTGACGCCTCACCATCCCGGTCACCTCCTGAGTCCATGACCTCATTCACGATAAGTTCGAAGCCTACTGACCTGCTATCGTTCGGCATAAGCATTTTACCTCCAAGGACTCCTGAACTTCTAATGGCGTAGCAGTCTCTATGTCTTCCGCATCGCAAAGCATGGTCAGTTCAGGCTAACGCCTAATTACTCAAATTTCTTGGACTGTGGCCTTGGCAGCTTGACCAAGCTCAAAACGTATGAGTCGAAGACTACAGCTTCGATTATGCGTGTCAACCAGTTGCTGCCTATTCATAATAGGAGATGTTTCTGAAGGGACTTAAGTCACCGGTATTATGGTGTACGTTGCACTCAATGAAGATACCCCTAACCCCCATCCGGGACCATCAAACCATCGGGGGCCGGGACAGGAACGGAGGCTAGAGACAAAACGGGCTTTTTGGGCATGAACGCCCAGTGCGGCCCAACCACGAACGGCCGAAATGCACCATAATCCACACTCGCCGGAGCCTAACTCGGCCAACGTGCCTCAGGTCGCATTCAGGTAGCTGACAGTTCTAGCGCATGGCCTATAGTCTGCCACGAACCAATGGCGATATTGCCGATGCTCCTCCCTTTCATGTAAAATGTCATGGGGTCAGGCCTTGGGAATTTTCTTCGCTGAGCTCACCATGGGTGGGTCCTCCGGGAATGGAAGGTTGAGGCGCTTTTTTCGATGCTCTTTCTGAATGGTCGAAATACGCTGTTCCCTATTCAGAGTCTCGAGATACGACGATGACGAAGGCGGAAATTCTTGGGCGCAGGAGTCACGGGAACAGTCGCAGAGCCCGAGGCATTGACGAAACAGGATCTCGTTTCGAGCTTTGATCTCGTTGTCGCTCATCTATACTAGATAAACTCATCACAGAGGCCAGTCATAGTGTGACCATTCGTTGTATCCAACGAGACTGCCTTGATGAATCCACATGTTCGGTCTTGTAAAGAATGGAGTCGTACCTCGTGCTTGGTACGTGAGAGTTGAAGGTAAACAGGTATGCCTGATACTTCTCTTGATGACCGAGCTGTTGTCGTGGTGATGGCCATCGAAGATAATACACATGTACTATCACCGTCTTTGGAGAGAACTTACCCAGAGATCAGAGCACGTGGAGGGGAAGACGACGTATGATATATCATTGAAAACTGAATGACAAATTCCGAGCGCCTTGCTTGATAGCTTCGGACCAACCCCAGTTGTTAAGTTCGAGCCGGAGCCGTACCAAGCCTTTTTCCTTTCCTTTTTCCTGTTTTTCGTAAGGGAAAAAAAATGGCAGAAAACTCTTGATACGCCTTGGCTCAGCCTCTCAGGGTCTTTCGGTACCAAAATGCTACCCGAGCTCCAACACGCCCTGCCCTTGCATTCGCTGTGGACATCTCTTTGCAGGCGGAGTTTCCTGTCTGAGACGGGTGCACGAGCCTTAATTGCGGTTTACGAATAATAGATACACTTATCTACAGTCTAGATAGTCTACCTACCTATATGTAGAGCAGACTTTGCCGTAACAGATAAGACTTCATTGTGAACATGTACATCATGAAATAAATTGTTGCAATTTCTACCCCCGGCGTTGTCCAGAATTGACCTGTTGGTATTGCGCGAGAGAAAGCTCTGTCTGCTGACACATGATATTTCTGCCTTGGCATGGTACCCTGCCCGAGGTGGTAGTCATACGCGTTACCCAGGCTTCAGCAATCCGAGAGCCTTGGCGCTGTTTTATCAACTTAGGCAAATTCACAATTCCCTACTTAACTGGATTTCGGCGCGGTGATCCGATTACTTGAGCGAGTCGACGAATTCAGAGTTCGCATTAGAACGCATTAGAAGAAACACTCCTGAGCATGAGGTCTCTTCGATGGGCTATAGGCCATCTCACGCGATTTGGCACCAGGAGCTTCAGGCCCGCTCAATACCGCCAACTCCTGAATCCCCAAGTTCGAATGACCAGCACCTCGACCCAGAACACGGCGACTCAGCTTCCCACCGAAGAGCCCGACGTGCCTTTGGATCTCGGCTCCAAAGTTATAGGCCAATCCGGGAAGGAATATCGAGTAGAAAAGCTCCTTTACCAGAGGACTGAACCTACGACATACGTCTACCAGGTCTCGTAAGTTATCTTAACGTTTCTATGCCGCGCAGAGGCTTACCTTGTACCAGAACCGCCGACGACGCGAAATACGTCGCCAAAAACATCTATCACACCGAATTCGAGTACCAGCTGGAAATGCAGCGACCTCTCGCGAAGTATCCGAATATCCGTGTCGTGATGGACACAGTCCCCGAGCATCTCCTGTTCGTCTACCCTTACATGACAGGTGACCTCCTCAATCTCGGCAGGAAGGAAAACCTTCAAGCAGCCACAAGGAAGGGAATTCTCCGTCAGGCTTTAACCGGCCTTGCGGATTTGCATCGACACAACATCTTCCATTTAGGTCTGAGAGCTTACCCCCATCTCCCTTGTCTAGATAGCAGCCGCAGTTCTAACGATGATCCCTTTCATCAGATGTCAAACCCGATAATATTTTCGTAGATTACGCCGAGATAGATGGCTCCATCGAAGTCAGCAGCGTCCGGATTGGCGATCTCGAAATGGGCTGCATGATCCCCGAGGGCAGGTATCTGCAAGGTGCGCGAATTGGAAACCCAATGTGGCGCAGTCCGGAAAGCCATGCTCGCGGCGGATTGGGCCTGCCATCGGACGTGTTTTCCTTCGGACTCGTCGTAAGCGCCCTGTCATCACCGCGTTGACTTTTCGTTAACAGCCCCTTGTAGTCCATATATACCATGTGCGCCAGGATTGTCATGCGGGTTCAGGACCAAGAACTTGACGGTTCTGAGAAGGAGAAAGCCATTATTCACATGCTTCTGTCGTACTTCGGGAATATGCAGGGGATTGTTGGGTTGGTGGACCACCTGGGAGAGAAAAGTGCGGCCTGGCTGGACCTTTTTGTGGCTACCATGAAAGACTTTAAGAACCCGATGTTGCCGTTCTCGCGGTGGCCTGATGTGGATGACGGCCTTAAAGACCTCGTTGGAAAGATGACAAGTCTGGATCCTAAGAGTAGGATTAAAGCATCGGACGCCCTTGAACATTCTTGGTTCAAGGATTGATGCTTATTACATAGTAGGCGTACAGTGTAGTCTGCACATAAGAATATCTGGGGGGCGCCAAATTCTATGCTTATATTGCGACTATTCCTATGCGAAAAGACCCACTTTTCAGCGATATGCACCCATTTAACGCTTTTTGGCCGTTATATGACATAATCGAGGCTAAAAGACCCAATTTAGACCCACAAATTGCCAAAAACGGGCGGAAAGTGGGTCCTTTTTATAAGAATATGTATGGAAAAATGCCCAAGAATCTATTCTATAGTCTAGTACGGAGACTTATTCTTATACCCATACAAAAATCACCGGGGGCGCCCAATTCTATGCTTACTGCGAGACTATTCTTATAGATCATATTCTTTTGTGCAGACTACACTGTATGAGCGGTATAAGCGGGATCTCTAAAAGTCATGTGACTGAGCGGGCCAACCAGGTGGCAGAGGCCCGGCAACAGGTGTTCGTTGTACAATGTACCCACTTCAAAGATGCAGTGAGGAGCTTCAGCTTCCCGGATTCTAGTTTTCTCATCGTCAGTTTCATCCAGATCAGAATTTCAGACTCGCCATTCAACCTTTGAGCTCTCTTTATAGCCACCTATTGTGTGCGCTCATTCATTTTAATCTTGCTGACTTGTGCAGAGGTTGCTATCTAGAGTCTACGTGCTATGACTATCTACTGCTTTCATCCACCTTGCGAAGTACCGGTAGGCTCCGACCAAACCAACCCGTCAAGCTGGTCGGCCACCATTCGGCGATCATTCAAACTGGGCAATCGTGGCCGCGCCCTGCTCTTATTATAGAGTGATTAATTTTGGTTTACGTGCGATCGGACGGATCAAATGGTTTTGACACGTCACCCTATTGACTCGCCCTATCGACAGGCATCGCCATTACCGAAGATATTGGCAAACCCGATGAGGCTATCCATGCGTGGGAGGGTACATAGGTTGCCCAAAGGGGCCAATTAATTCTTCGCTCGTTTTCGAAGTGCAATGTTATCTGCATAAGGCTTGGCCGGGTTAAGGTCACCAATCCTTAGAGGCAGAGCTACCCCCGCGGATTGCCTACGTGTATTTGGAGCGACTGATTCGAGCTTATTTACCGCTTGTGCCATTCCATCGGATTAGCTGTGCTGCGCCAATCCAAGCATGCTGAGCTGCGACTGTGTCAAGAGGTCAAATGTGGGCTGTGAAAGGCATGGTGTAAACCTAGCCATACCACCAGGAGTACGGTACCATGAAGCTTGAAATTGAACTCATATCAGGTACGGTCCGTATATCTGATACTTTTGTGCCTACTCTGCCTGACAGCACTCTGAAAGAAAATACTAAGCTCTAACATGACATTCGACAGGGTGAGTCATGCCAGCGTGCAGAGCTCAGGGGGTACCAGAGAGGGTAAGAGGGGCCTCATGAGTTATAATTGACCACAGCTGCTCGCGAAAAAAAGAAGCTGTTTGACCGGGGTTTCCACCGAAAATTGTGCTGAGTCCTGGGGTACGACCCTGCGGAAAAATTGCTGATTCGCTCAATGAACACCATAAGCTATCCGCAGCCTGTATATCGGGCAGTCATGGCGGGCGCGGGGTTTGGGCTTTGGTGAACTTGCCCATCGTCTCCCTCTTCCATCTCAGCAACGCTGTCACGATTGAACTAAAGAGACCATTTTTGTTGTTTTGTAATTGCTCGTTTTTATCAATAAGAATTGCCGGAAGTACTAGGTACGATCACGACAATGATGGACCCTGTAACAGCTCTGGGAGTGGCTGCGGCCGCTGTCCAGTTCCTTGAGGCCTCCTGTAAGTAAATTACAAACAATCCGGATTCCGATTCCCAGATCACTCTTGCACCTCGCCAGTTCTGCTTAGTAGTGAGGCTTAGGAATGATTCCCTGACCTGACATTCAGACAAGGTCAGCTTGCAACTAACTATGGACATCGTAGTTAAGGCGTACAATGCCTTTCAGGAGATCCGCGAGAGTGCTGAATCGGCTACGGAACGAAATAAACAGTTGGAGGACGATATCCGATCTGCCCAAAACCTGCGGGCTAGCCTTCCGTCAACGTCTGATTCCCACGGAGCTACCGACCCAGTGTCCAAACTCACGACGAATTGTATATCGAAGGCCGGTGAACTTCTGGCGCTCCTAGAATACGTTCGCGGCTCTGGGGAGAACATTAACTCAATTCGAGCTTTCTCTCGCGTAATTCGGAAACAGAAGGATATCAAGAAGCTTCATAGCTCCCTGAAATCGCACCAAGATAATTTAAACCACATGATTACTCAGAAACTCCTGTAAGTATTCACGAACAGTATAATAGGAAAGAGCCTGCGGGATTTTGAAACTAACCCTGATGGCAGGCCCTCCATTGATCTCCTAACGGTACAACAAAGCAAGGAGTTCGCAAGTATCAATTCGATCGGCCAAGCGCTCATCAAGGGGCACATTGAAGAGCGAAAGATCCAGGAAGATCGTCATGCAACCGTCACTGATAAATTAGCTGGTATCCAAAGCGGTATGCAGCTGCACATCGACGAAGCAAACCAGTCAAGACTTCGCGAGAAACTCTTTGAAAGTCTCTGGTTCCCCGAGATTGACCAGCGCCGGAATGAAATCAAAGAGCCCGCACCACGTACTCTAGACTGGTTGTTCCGATTGAGACATGAAGCTCGACCAGAGGATGACGGAGGCGGGCACTCTGACGGAGGCGGGCACTCTGACGGAGACTCGGGCCCTGACGGAGACTCGGGCCCTGACGGAGACTCGGGCCCTGACGGAGACTCGGGCCCTGACGGAGACTCGGGCCCTGACGGAGACTCGGGCCCTGACGGAGACTCGGGCCCTGACGGAGGCTGGTCCCTTGATGATGACTCAAACTCTGGCGAAGGCCTGGACTCTGATAGGGACTGGGCCCGTTACAGAGGCCAACCACAATGGCCAAATTTCAGGCAATGGCTACGCGAAGAAACTTCGCCCTACTGGATATCCGGCAAGGCGGGGTCTGGAAAATCTACGCTGATGGCACACATCATTGGCGATAAACGAACACGCGACGATCTATTAATTTGGAGTAGTGGACATAAACTCGAAACTATATCATTTTTCTTTTGGCGTGCTGGGTCCCAAATTCAGAATAGCGTTTTGGGGCTACTACGCAGTCTTCTATATCAGCTGTGCAAGCTGGAGCCAGCTATCGCCGACACGATCATTTCTCGATTATCGTCGCCTGCTGGCATGGTACCGACCTGGACGGAAAAAAGCTTGCTCAACCATGCCATCGAAGCAATCAAATCCAGTAATGGGATTCGTTTCTGCATCTTCATTGATGGTTTGGACGAGTATACGGGTCCATATGGCGAGGTGGTAGATGCCATCGATAAGCTGCAGGGCTTCGGCAATGCGAAAGTTTGCATTTCGAGTCGACCGGAGCTGGAGATTGTCGATAGGTTTCGAAGCCTGAAACAACTTCGTCTCCAGGATCTGAACCGGAACGACATTAGAAAATTTGTGAACCAGTCTCTTTCGGCGACACAGCTGAGAGAGGATGATCGAGAAACGCTAGCCGACGATATCGTTGAGACAGCGGAAGGTGTGTTCCTATGGGCTTCTCTAGTAACACAGTCTCTAGTAAAGGGGTTCAAAGCCGGCGACGATCAAGAAATTATGAAGAAACGTCTTGATTCGCTGCCCAAAGACGTGGGCCAACTCTTTGAACAAATGCTCTCTCGCGTCGACCCTGTCTATCGGGAATCATTGGCGTTTTACGTACAGCTAATGATCCTCGATACCGACGTTCCGTCTTATATAAGAACCCCTTTTAATATTCCAATAATTACGATGGCGCAATTAAACAAACCCATCAATTCGTATGAGGAGTTCGCGAATGCATGCAAGCGCACTGAAACAAGAATTGCCGTGCACAGCGCGGGTCTCCTGGAACCGTATGCCGTTCCCTGGGCAGACATTGCGGGAGAATTGTGGGAAGAAGCCACATATAAGTCTGTTAGCGACCGGCCAGATTTCATTTCGAAACCGAAAAGCTTTAATCTCAATCGCCGCAAGTGCCATGAAACCGAATCGTATCCTGCCATGCTTGATTACGAGCAGCGGCATATGAAGTGGATTCATAGATCGGCATTCGAGTTTTTCTTCGGTGGGAGTGGGAAGACCTTGCTACTTGAATTGAACTCGAGCCGTGAGGACCTGCTTCGACGAATATGCGAAAGCTGGATCAGTTACATTATAAATGCCCCGTCGTGTCGACGTCCTGCAGGCTTGGTGGTTGAAGATAAGCTATCGATTGTACTACGGCTGAGATACCTGATGGCGTTCATCTCAGCTTGGTATGACGACTATCCCACGACAGCCTCAATTTTGCTTGACAATATATATTTCGTATATGCCCAGGTCGACCTGCATGAACTTCCTGGTGTTCTCCGACGGCAATTCCCCCATTCGTATACCGGTATATCCCCTGGGAACGTTGCATTCTGGGTTTATTGTTCCCATACGAAGCTCTGGCCTTTTATCATAACTCGGATAGAAAGCTTGTTGAGAGAGACGGTTTCTGATGCTTACATCGCATTTCTGTTGCAGTTCTTGGCATCGTCTATTCGCGACAGCTACGTCAAGCTGAACAATTTGACCAAGGACATTAGCATTCTTGTTGAAAATATGTGCCAGCATATACTTCAAACGCACAGATTTGACAGTGTCGCGCAGACTACTCGATGCATAGGCCTCCATTCAAGGCCCGGATATTTCAGACCGATCAGCTGCGTTACATGGAAAGGGCGACCCGCCAATGAGTCTCTGCTGGTCGTGACATTATTCCTGTTTATACTGGACCCTAGACTCGAGGTATTACGACCTCCAGCGGTGTCAGCAGTGTTATCCACATTGATGGACATCACAGATCTGTATGTGGCGCCCCGTCTCGCACTCGATAATATATATATACAAATCTCTGCAAACGCTTTTGCGGCAGGTTTTTCCGCGAAGGAACGTTGCCGTGGGGGAGCTATCAGCAGCCGTATTTCGGTGGCCCGGTTTGACGGGGTCATTCGAATTCTATGTGTGCCATCGTTAAAGGAAAAGGAATTGACTACCGAAAGGGATGCAGTTGATCTTAACGATCGGCATTATTTTTTGCCGGACCGGGTTACGGAGCTGGACCTATCCCAATTTATTTCCTTTCAACCCAGCGTGGCAACATCAGACCATCTCTTGAGCTTGCTCCGTTACTACGTCAGAGAGGATTCTATCCACTTCGGCATGATTCGGAATAGAGAGCAACAGCGAAAAGATGTGTGTGAGATGCTTCTTCAGGAGATTAAGTCGGTCGAGCAAGGATTGGACGAGAGTCAACAAATCATTGCTGCTGATTGTGTCCGAGCAGATCTGCTAAAGCCCGACAACGAGATGAATTGGGAATGCGATGATGAACGATCTTCAATCTCGCACGCATAGCGATCTAGGAAGGGGACGAATTGTGAGGATGTTAGGATCTGGAATGATCGGTAAGGTTGAGCTTGAACTACAAGATTGAGATGCAATAGTGGAATTTGGATTATGAATCATGCCTCGTATCGTTTTTGAATGATCACCTGTATTAATACGCTTGGAAAGATTTCTAGGACAATCTACGGACACCCCTACCAACTTCAAGACAGTCAAATGTTTGCGTCATGTTTGCGTCCTTCTATAAACGTCCTCCACATCCGATTGCCTCTCATCCTCTCGCTGATCTAAGACTGACTTCAAATACATCAGCGGGCTAATAACAGCTCCCATGGAGCGGACCAAGGCACCATTGCCGTCGCTCATTATTAGTTGCCTGCGTCGATCGAATTCAAAATTACAAGAGGACGGGTCCTGGGCACTATTCCTACGACAGATATCCTACGCCAAACGGTTTAAGCCATGGGTCCCAACTCCATCGCCGCATAGCACACCACGCCTCGGGCCACGCGAAAGACATGCTACGCATACCGAGTAGTAAGTACACTTGTGGATGCCCATCTCACAGACCGAGGCTTGGAAACCTGATTCCCAAACACGTCCGCCTTGGCTTGCGTACTAGGGAGCCCGAAGGGAAAAGTAAGACTTGTAAGTTGTCGGGATGGTGAATGTAGAACCGAAAGATCAACAGGCGTGCTGAGATATCCCTGCCGCAAGCATTGCCATGTGAATGCTTAGACAATATGATGCTAGGGTGAGCTAGACAATAGGCCAACTTCAGTGTGAGTAAGAATCACCGGAAATTTTGATGAGATTATACCAACTGGCGTTGAACGGATCAACCAGTTGTAAATCTAGCACCCCTTTCTTCCTAATCTTTCATTTTCACTCAGTAGCCAAAATCAGATCTGGTCAAAATTGTATCACAGTCGAGTCACCCAGTCTGTCAAATCCAAGTTTCCAACATTCCACCAAGCCCAAAGAATCCCTAACGTGCCCAACATTCTCTTTCAAGCAGACCCCAAAACCGACCTCCCTTTAACCCTCACCCTCACCCCCTTAGATCCCAAACGAGGCCGCAAAACATGATAATCATGTCGAAACCGAACATCCGACTCATCAGTTTCAAAAAGCTCCAGATCCCAGCGCGCCATAGCCGCAATAAGCACGGCCATCTCCGCATCCGCGAGATGGCGACCGATACAAGCGCGCACGCCGCGCATGAAGCTAAGCAGGGCGCGACGGCGGCGGGAAACTAACACGGCCGTTGCATTCTCCTCCTCTTGTTTCTCTGTGGCTACATCAGCGGGCGTCTCGGCCGAAATCCATCGCTCGGGGTCGAAGGTCCACGGAGACGGGAAGAGGGACTCGTTGGTGTGGATCACGAGCGTGGATACGCTGAGAGATGTTCCTGGCGGGAGAGTGTACGTCTTCCCCGACTCCTCGCCCTCGTACACGAGCGTCTCGTCAGGACAGACGCGCGGATTCCGACCTGTCATCCCGAAGCTGAGGCGGTGCGCCTCTTGCACGATGCCGGATAGATACGGGAGCCGCTCGAGCTTGGCCGCGGTGGTCGCGGACGGATTAGCGGCGAGCTCGGCTCGTAGTTTGGCCATTATCTCCGGGCGGGCGATGAGGTAGTAGTGCGCAATGGCGAGCGAGAGCATAGGCGAGTACGTGCCCGCCATAGTCATAAGGACAGCCTCGTCCTCGAGTCTCTGCGGCGATTTCTCGTCGGCGGGAAGGTCCTCGCTGTCGCGGAGGTGGGTGAATATAGATGGCGCCTTGTCCTGCGATGGATCACTTGCTAAGACCTTGTCGATGTTCGCCCGCACGTGGCGGCGGAACATTACCATGTCGTTGGCGCCTGACCCGCGGGGTAGGATCTGGAGGAGAGTCCGTATCCAGCTGAAATGGAGCATAATCTTCACGCTGCCTAGGACCGAGGCGACTTTCGTCCGCCGGAGTCTGGATACGTGTAGCTCGGCGAGGAGATTCGGGTCGTTGCCGAAGCAGTACTTATTCACGACACTATTCCCAAGTTCAGAAGTTAAATAACCATGCCGGATGGTATAGTGAAGGCAAGCCGCTTACTCATTACAGAATGCGAAGTAGATGTCCAAGAGATCGAGCACCTGTCCGCTTTCTCTCGCGCTGGCAAAATGACTCTCAACCTGCGCTACTTTGACCATGAGATCCGAATCAAGCCGGTGGATGCGCTGCGGCGAGAAAAAAGGATTCAGCGCCTCCCGTCTTTTGCGATGTAACTCATGACCGACGGAACCGCCGATCGAAGTGCTGATTCCTAGAGCATTCACGTATTTCGGGTTTTTATCGCGTTTGTGGCCTGGGCCTGGCGCGTAGACGGCATCGATGAAATTCGGGTCTGAGATGGATACATCGTTGGGACCGATTCGAACAACGGGTCCTAGTGACGAGAAATAAGACTTCGTTCAAACTTCAGGCTTAATTCATTGATGCGAGAGTTATTCACCGTATTTATCATGAAGCGCCTTGATCTTGAATACATATTGCGCCGGCTGGATGATATCTGGGCTCGGTATAAGTTGGAGTCTTATTCGGATCGGCGGGATTGGTTACCGTAGTAGCACTCATACCAGTATGTCAGCGCTGCGAGTTTGGGGCCGGGGATGCTCGCGAGCGGACTGAAGACGCATCGCCAAAGGATGAGATGAGTCAGCGACCCTATTGCTGCTAACAGGAGTATTCCTGGTAGGAGGGGAAGTAGATCCGGCAATGCCATTTTCTCGGACGTTGAGGGTACGTAGGCCGGCAGGATGAGCTCGAACTTGGCAGACGTGAGGTGACAGCAGATTGAGCAGTTGCGTGAAAGGCTGTCCTCCATCAGCGGTCTGACGTATTGTCGGATTGAGGAGGGGTTGGAGGGATGACTCTTTGCTAGACGATGTTACCTGTTAGTTCCGCCGGCATGAAGCATCGGAGATGCGGATGCCATGGGTTTGGAAACCCCCTGTCGGTCAATCAGCAGCCGCTCGACGGGCGAAGCACGATTGAGTAGCGCAGCGCCGCATGGTCGTGTCTGTGCCGCAATGGAGATAGCCTCTCTTTTCAACTATATTTCTTCATAAATTCGGCCTTTCCCTCCTCCCTCGCTGGTAGAAATCATTCGGATATGATACGAAGTCAGTTCATCGCACCTCAGTCGTATCCTTGAATCATCTCATCAGTCCACCATCCTTACGACGTCACGCGACAAATATTCGTCATGAAGCTGTGCACTCTAGTAATGGCCTTCGTAGTGGCTTGCACCTCGGCTCGCCCACTGCCCCCATATGTCGACGAAGACTGCGGTTTAGGTATGTGAAAGCAACCGGAGTCGCCAGACTGCCATTGAGTGGGAACTAACAGGCTCTCCAGACACTACAGGGTCAAAGATAGTCAATGGCATTGAGGCCGGCCCCCTCTGCGAGAATGCGTCTTGGTAGTAATAATGTACCGATCCTGAGCCTGCTCCACAGCCGGTAAGCATCACTGTCTACCCCTGCAGCGGAGCACATTCTTATTTCATCTCCAGTTCTCCGGCGCAGAGCGAGGTTCTGGGTAACGGGCATCGCCCAGGGTTGAGTTGTGGACCTGCGGCTGAAGTACTCTATGATCTATAGAGTTAGACCATGTCAGATTGATGACAATGGCTATGTTCGAGCTTCGGTGTGCCATATTCAAGAGCCACTTATTATTCAGAATACGAAAATTCACGGGCACGATGCAACGCCGCTAGGTGCCGTGCCTCAATTAAAAAGAATTGTACACCTACCTTGTACTCAATTGCCTATTCGGGTGCTATGTCCATCATCGTTGAGCTTGTTGGTCCGCGTGCATGAAGGAAGTGAGACGCATAGATACAATGTAACCTTAAACAGACGCCATCTGCAGGCAGCAGCAGGCTGAGTATCTGATGCGACGAAAAGAAGACCGCGGAAGAAATCGCGGAATCCCGCCGTGTCGGGCTTCTACCGGTATCTCGGTGAGTCCGCCGAGGGAGGCAAAGCGAGTTCTGCCGGGTCGGCTATACCGCCGATGATACACGCCGCAGCGTGTTGTACGCAGACGAACACAAAGCATGGTAGCTTACTTAAGGTATAATACAGTTACTGGTTGGCCAACAACCGAGCGAAGACAAATTCCCGGCCCGAATATCAGGGGTTTGGATCGCTGATCTGCCATACCTGTCTACCGTATACCTATGCCAAATGCCGCGAGATACGCTCCCCGCTAAGAGCCGCATTACAAGAGCACCTACCTCGTAAGCCCTACGCATGTCGGTGTTCGGGGTGGGCATGGGCTGCTTGTTTGGAATTAGGTATAAGCAGGCAAGAGAGTCAAGACTTGCAAACCCGCCGATTGAAAGTAACCGCCGCCTTTTGGGCGGGTCGTCTGCAACAGCTAGACGACGGGTTACGAGAAAGGATCGATGGATTTGAGCACTACGGTTGTTATTAATACTATGTGTAAGCAGCTGTAAATAAGGGTCGACGGCCCGATTACGGTGGAATTACGGTGGAACTTCGGTATGACTTCGGGTAGTAAGTAATCTGTGCACGGCACTAGTGTGATAAGATAAGAGGTAGCTAAGGTGTGGATTTCCCTCCTCCCACTTTCCTACCTTCTCCATAGAAGAACATAGTCAGAATACAGAGTCAAGAGACGACCTTCTGCCCACTCTTTCTATCAACGAATACGCAGTAATAGCGGTGCAGGGAGCACCCCGTTTACATGGTAGCTAGCGTTGGTTCAGTTTGACCAACCTGACCTTTGACTGAAGATCCTGGACTGGATCTAGTCAACCGCGAAAACGAGAAGTTATCGCCTGCGATCTGGATTGATCGCGACCTACGAACGAGCCCTTACTGACAAGATGTCGAGTCAGGCACCCACCGCCGAGCAGGCAGCTGCGCTGAATGCGCGAATTGCAGAGCTGGAGAAGAAACTTCAGGAAGAATCTCTGCGACGTCAAGATGCACAAGACCAGTGGATGACAGCTGACGAGCGAGCAACGGCCGCTGAAGAAGCTGCACAAGAAGCTATCACCAAGACAGATGCATACAAGAAGCTTTTGGCACGTGAAGTGGCAAAGAATGAGCTTGAAGCCGAAACTCGAGCGAGAGACGGCACCCAACGCAAGACCTCTAAACTGAAAAAGACTCGAGAAACCATCCTCAACATCGCGAACAGAGTTCGAGAACTCTCCGACGGCGAGTCGTCATCGCATGTATCTGAAGAAGAGGAAGTGGAGTCACATGGTAGAAGTAGCAATCAGGCTGCCAATGAAGAAGGCCCTGATGAAGAAGAACAAGGTGGTGAAGAGTCTGGGAAGGCTCCCAAGAAATCTCAACCCAAGCCACCGTCGCGAAAACGACACGTTCCTGAACCACCATCGGAATCAGATGGAGCCTCTGTTGGGGCATCTTCAGACCCATCTGACCCAGATGATTCATCTGATCAAGACCTTGAGCAACTTAGACCCAAGAAAAGTACGAAGCCGAAGTGGCACCGTTTTCGATTCAAGCCCAGCCCGGAAAACTTCCTTAGAGGAATGGAGAACTGGGAGATCTATCGTGGAAGCCTTAGAGTTGCACTGAAGGCAATTGGCTGCAACCCAGATGGCAAATTCGGTGAGGAAGGGGAATACATCCTCGGCCAAGCTATTATGATGACTTGCAAACGAGGCGCACTCGAGACGATTGCGGGCCTTGAGCGAGGCAGTGAGATCATGAAGACTTTTGCAAACACCTATGCAACAGCGGGTAAGATACACCGCCAAGGCGCACTTACAGCATTGCGCAACCATATCTATGAGGGAAAAGACCCAGTTGTGTACACCGCCAAGTGGAAACGTCTTGTACGTGGCGTACGTGAGACAGGATTGAACCTGGATGAAGATCACGAGCAGTCGCTATTCCTCGTGAGTGTCCAAGATAAGGCATATGGATGGCATAGATACATCACCAAGTCATTGAAGACTACAGAGTACACAATGGCTGAACTGTTTGAGGACTTCAACAATGAGTTCCGAGATCGTATCGGTAAAGACGCGAATGAGAATCGCCAGAACCAGAACCAGAACCAGAAGAAGAACAACAACAACAACAACAATCGTCGTAACCACTATGGATCAGAGAACGACAAGAAGACGGACCGTAACAAAGGCGGCAACAAGTCTAACAAGAAGTCTGGCAAAAGCTGGGACGAGAAGAAAGGTCCCAAGTGCTTTAAGTGCAATGAGTGGGGACATATTGCCAAAGACTGTCCTCACAAAGATGAGCCAAAAGACGAGCCGACAACGAATCGTACTCATGCCGCTGATGCTCCAGAATTCAGACAAGGCCCCCCTGCAGGCCTAGAGCATTTGGCTAGATCAAGTTACAGTGCTGTTGCAGCAAACTCAGAACAGTTCCAGGAACTTGAAGCCTATTACGAGCAAGAGATGACTCGTAGAGAAGCCGGAAAAGAATCGACAACTATCCGACTAGATGAGATGCAAGAGGGCGTGAGCGCTCCCTTGGAGAAACTAGTACCAGAGTGCAATGTGATTGTCTCTTTGAGCAGTGACAATGAAGTGCCGACAAGTACCCAGATCTTGTACGACACAGGATCGACTGTGGATATATCCAATGACGAGAAGGACTTTCTAGAAGGATCAGTGATTGATCTTCCTAAAGCCAAGGATAAGCAGGTAGTGATCCATACTGGGGGCGGACCTGTCACGGCTACGAAGGCTGGACGAGTCGCTTACGCAGTGCGTGGTTCCAAGGGTGAAAAGAATGAGTTGAGAACGTCATTCGTACTCTTTGTGAAGAAGTTTCCAATCAAGATTGTTTCAGGCCATCGACATTACCTTCGTGGTGGCTACATTCATAAGAACTTGCTGATGGATGAGAATGACAACGTTATCACCACGTTTCATATCTGGAAACGAAGCTTCCTACTTTGGCCCTATGGCGAAGACGAGCCAGAGTTGCGTCGTATGCATCCTCAATAGGATGACGCGCTGGTGATGACAATAGGTGAAATCGACGAACTTACGACCTGTCTACGAAACGCCATTGTAGACAACCAGGTGCACATGACAGAGGAGATACGTACAAAGTTGATCCTTTGGCACCGTCGATTATGCCATCCCAGCACAGAGAGATTTATATGGACGATTCGTTGGTCTACCGGAATCGACCTGGAACCAAATGAAGTTGAGTTCCTACCTTGTTATGCTTGTGACAGAGCTAAGTCACAGAAGACTATCAGCAAAGACCCACAGCAACGAGCCGAATACGTGGGAGAGATGATTTGGGGTGACCTCGGTGAGATCAAACCAACCTCAGTGGAGGGGCATCGGTATTACACCTTACTCGTGGATGACAAGAGTCGTTATCGTCAGTATGATGCCCATAAGACAAAAGATGGAGCCCGTGCAGCAGTATGCAACCATCTACTCATGATTAAAGCTGCACTGATAGCGTACATCCCAACCGAAAACGAGCCGGTACAGCGTCGTATTCGAGCCTTACGCCTGGATGGTGGTAGGGAATTTGGTATGGGGAACTTGGAGAAGTTCTGCTTTGACAATGGCATTATGTTGATCACATCTTCGCCTATGAACCACTACCAAATTGGGACCCCTGAGAGGAGTATTCGCTTTCTGCAGGACGAAGCACGAGCGACATTCGTCCAATCAAGACTGCCTACATGTTTCTGGCATCGTGGTATGGAAGCCACAGCTTATGTGATTAACCGGACCGGTCAATCTACGGTCAAAGGACGAACGCCTTTGGAGTGTTATATGGACGGTCTCGAGCCGGGACCGAACCATAAACCGAACTTACAACACCTCAGAATCATAGGAACACGTTGCCTAGCTCATATTGATGAGAGCATGAGAATCAAGTCTGAGAAACTTGAAGCTAGAGCAGCGAATGCGGTTCTATTGGGATTCGAAGGAAGTACGAACTATATCGTATGGTTGTTGGATGGAGGCAGAGAATTACGTACGCCTCACGTCACCTTCTATGAAAACGTTGGGGATTCAACAGATACGCCTGATCCCCGTGATGTGGTGCGATCCTTACCTCGTACAGTACAAGAGCGTTTACGACGCAGACATCGTCACATCAAGAACAGAACCAAGATTCGAAATCGTGACGATAACGTGGTAGATGAGGACATCTCAGAAGGAGAAGACCTGCCAAAGAAACGTGGCAGACCCAGAAAGCATCCACCCAAGGACATGGAGATCATTGAAGTGGAAAGCGAGGAGAATTCGAACCAGGACGATACTGCTGACGAGTCAGATATATCGCTAGTTCGAGGCGATATCGAATCATCTCCTGAGGAAGAGAATGTGCAATTGCCCATTGAGCCACCAAAGAGAAAACGTGGCAGACCTCGTAAGACGCTTATTCAACCTGTGGAGCAAGAGGGCGTTCCGCCACCACGACGACGTCGTGGTAGACCTCGTAAAGTCAGACCTGAAGATACAGTTGACTATCTATCAGGGGCACCTGAAGAACATCCTGATGTTGTGGAAGCACTATACGCCTTGATCCAAGAGGGCGACTTGAGCTCAGACACACATCACCAACCACACTCCTATACCTCTACCGAAGACGAGGAGGAAACGTATCGAGACAACATCGTAAAGAAGTTACTTTGGAGCATTCAACGCACCAAGGACGGCAAACTGAAGAATCATACACGTACCGAAGACATTGTGAAAGCGCTTCATATTGACCCCTCAGAAGCACTTATTGAGACATACCAGATGGATCCAACACGCAGATTAGACGAACCTACTTTGACAGAAGCAATGTCTGGACCTGAGCGAGAATTGTGGATCAAGGCTATCTTTGTGGAGATTCAAGGCAACCTTGAGAGAGGAACATTTAAGTTCGTGCCACGATCAGCAGCAGCTCATGGACACCTCGTAGATGCTACGTGGGTACTGCGAAAGAAGTATCTGTCAACTGGCGAGATCGACAAATTCAAGGGAAGAATTTGTGCTCGTGGATTCACACAGAAAAAGGGTATTGACTACAACGAAACTACAGCGACGACAGCACGTGCTGCATCCTGGCGTATCTTGATGGCCTTGGCAGCGAGTCGCAGATGGTACGTCATTCAGATTGACTTCATTGCAGCCTACCTGAATGGAGAACTCAAGGAGAAGATATTCATGAGACAATTCAAGATGTTGCGGGAATATTTCGAGACATTCCCGAACCAGATACGAACCTATGACTGGTCGCCTGAGAAGATCATTCAGCTCATGAACCCCTTGTATGGCCTAAAGCAATCTGGCCATGAATGGCAGATCAAAGTGCGAGAGATCCTGAAACGAGTCGGATTTGGACCGCTAGTATCTGATGATGCAGTATACTACAATGAGGAAACGGGAGATGTCATTGCCTCTCACGTTGATGACTTCCTCTTATTTGGCAGTGATCTGGAGCGATTACAAGGTATCGCCGCTGAGATTAAGACTATGGTCCCAGCCAGTGACCTTGGTCATGCAGATTGGTTTCTTGGTGTGCGAATCGTGAGAGACTCGCTCACAGGTAGTATTCAACTCGACCAATCACAGTATATCAGAAAAGCCCTTGAGAGTGTGGGCATGTCAACCATCAAGGACACGTTGACCCCTATGGAGATTAAGAGCAATCTCCAAGCTGTTAAGAGAACCGATCAAGCAACGAAGGAAGAGATATTCGAGTACGCGTCGTTATTGGGGAAGTTAAGCTTCCCAGCATGGATTACACGACCTGATATCAGCTTTACAGCCTCAACTTGGTCACGATTTATGGCCAACCCTTCAATGACTCATTTGCAAGGCGTGAAACGTCTAGCAAGATACCTTAACGGTACAGCAGAAGTGTGTTTACGATATGAACAGCTAACTGAGCAGCACCCTCATTGGAAGTACAATGAACTTGGCCTCTTCGCCGCAGTCGACGCGAGTTTGGCCAGTGATTTGGTCGGAGGCAAGTCGGTTACAGGACTTGTCATCTTCATGTGTGGCAACCCAATCTTGTGGAGTTCAAAACTACAGTCAGTAGTCGCTCGCAACTCGAGCGAAAGTGAGTATACAGCTATGGCAGCAGCAGCTGGTGACCTGGCCTGGGTGAGAAGTTTCCTCACGGAACTTAAGCTCATGCCTGACGGACCGATTACGCTCCTTTGTGACAACACAGGGGCTATCAGCTGGTCAAAGTCTAGTGCAATGAACAAGCAGAAACGGCACATCAGAATCGCCTACCATTATACCCGTCAAGAAGTCGAAGCGGGCAACATACGCCCGACCTACGTCCGGTCAGAGGAGAACCCAGCAGATGGCTTGACCAAACCATTGGACAGGCAATCTCATCAGAGATTCCTAAGACTGATAGGTGTCAATCGGGACAGTGACCCAGAGGGCGTGTAAGCAGCTGTAAATAAGGGTCGACGGCCCGATTACGGTGGAATTACGGTGGAACTTCGGTATGACTTCGGGTAGTAAGTAATCTGTGCACGGCACTAGTGTGATAAGATAAGAGGTAGCTAAGGTGTGGATTTCCCTCCTCCCACTTTCCTACCTTCTCCATAGAAGAACATAGTCAGAATACAGAGTCAAGAGACGACCTTCTGCCCACTCTTTCTATCAACGAATACGCAGTAATAGCGGTGCAGGGAGCACCCCGTTTACACTATGTACCTAATTAAGGTGGACGATGAGCACTTATGGACGCGTTGATAGCTGACGCCGCAGGCCCGCGTTGCGATGAGACGGTAGCAATCGAATGTCGATGGTTGTCAACTTGTGTTATTTTGGTTAATCTGGTTGACGTTACAGTTACACGGGCACATTGGTTACTGAAGCACTCTGCGTAGGTATTAGCCCAACCTGACACCCCATATTGGATTTGCCCATCAGTAATAGGGTCGGATCGGATTCTAAGTTTTTGTACGTTGACGTCCACTACATTCAATTACATTACATCTCGACCCCTAGTGTATACACTTATTTCAGGCTCTTGGTGGACATTGTCAATTACATTACATCGGGGTCGCTGGTGTAATTGATGTAATTGGTGTAAGCCCTGTAACAATAACACAGCAACGTCCAGTAAACCAACCGACCCAGATCACTTTCGTTGATTGGGTACATTTGCGCTGGTCGGTAACTTCAACTTCGTTGCAAAGTTTGGTAAAGTGGGTACAATGATACCATCCGTCCTCGAGCAGTTCTCGAAGTCTTGATCCTCGTCCAGCATCCCCTCACGATTCGTCCTCATGCAGCTCGTCCGCTCACTCGCCCACCGGCTCAACGCCGCCCAGTTGCGACATTGATGAACGTATTGGTACTCGCTGTAGTCGTTGCCCGGTATACCCAAAGACACCGGGTTGTCAGCGGAACAGATGATATTCCGCAGAAGAGAAGCGAGGCAGTGCATCGAGTGCCCAAACCGGATATCCAGCTTCTCGCCGCTCGCTAACTGTAGCATTGTGTGGCGGATCACCTTCTGTATGATTTGATATGGTTAGGGAAGGGCGTGGGTAACGGGTTGAGATTACAATTAATACGTACCAAGCAGTGTATCAAATGATAGCTTTGCACGACGTGCAACTTCTTGCCGGGATCCCTTGGATCATCTCCGTCTGAGATGACACCCCATCGAGAAAACTCCTCATGCGGGATTGATACCCAGCCGACATCTGGATTGATGGCAGCCCAGTTGCGATCAACTTCCTCCATCTTGTCAACTCTGTCCGCGTAATATTCCCACCCGTACTGTACAGGCATCATGACCTCTTCATCGATACCCGGGGGGACTGAGTAGTGTCGAGTCAATATTTATTTAATAACGAAATTTTCGTTCAAATCATCGAAAATTGCAGCAAAAGAACGAGTCAAGAACTTACTGAAGGCGTTGTGGTAACTTTCACTCTCAGTGCTGCTACATGAGCAATCATGGTTCCGAGAAAGCAGTAGTACCACGAAAGCGATAGAGACAACATTGAGCACGACAGATATAACTAAGATATACCTCGGCCTGAATTTCGAAGTTGGTGCCTCGCGCGGTATCAATCGCTCAGCGTCACTTTCCGTTAACTCGTCGGTGAAGTCGACGTTGAACGCGAGCGGAGCCGACTCAGACATCGTCAGCTGCGTTGAAATAAAACTACCAGTTCCGGAAATCTAAAAGATTGGGTTGCGAGGATGGTTCACGAGGTTAAGACATACATTTGTAACGTCAAAAGAGTCACCATAACAACGACGTTTGCTCGTAGTTTCGCTGGCTCAGCTACATATTCGTCCGTCCCATCTGCTCCAGGCCTACTGCTGTGCCGCAATGCCATATCGTTCCAAACTAATTATGCTGAGTGCCTATTACCCCTAGCATTCCGCGGTTCTCCCGCCGCATTTCCGAGCCTCAAGACTCAGAACCGTGGGCCCGGGTAACGAAGCAAAAGCGCCTTTACATAGCCACCCTACCCGCATCCACGCCTAGAATATACTCTCTCTGCCGGTCTTCCTTGTCGAACGAGAGAAACTATGCGGCTCTTGCATTCGACAGCCAAACACAACCCCGACGCTTGGCCCACGAGTACCCCTGCAAGCCCCCGGATTCCACCCACTTCAGGAATCACGAGCCGCGACGGCGCCAAATCTCCAGCGACCGGCTTCTAAATCCGGCCTAGATCTTCGGTGACTCGCAGGGTTTTATCTTCAGTTCGTAAGCCCTACCCGTGCCCCTCACTTTAGTCTTTAGCCAGGTTCGCTTCGCTCTCACCAACTCAAGTCCTATTCCTCACTGGGACTGGCCCCAGTAGGCAGAAGTTCAGACCAGCGCCGTGCGGTGCTCATCGAGCTGGCGCAGAAACTAGTAGTGTACATAGTGTAGTACTGCACAAGTGAAGGGGCGAAGTTGACTAAAGTACGGGGCACGGGTCTACTGGTGTTGTTCTGTTATTAACGTGGTATTCAAGGTAAGACATACAAACCGTTAACGATTATCCCAGCCTATCAGCGGTAGAAATACCTAGATAACGACCCAAACCCCCATCATGAGCCAGGTTATTCAACAGATCTCAAGGTAGTAATCACGTCTTACATTACAATAGTCTTGCGGCATTGGATGGAACCTACGAATCAGAATGACACCCTGGATTTTGAAAAACAGGCTGTACGATTGGTCGGGAAACGCGTCGAACTGAAACGGTAAGTAGCACTCGGCCTGGGGCGATTCTGAAGTCCCCATTCATCCTTTATGCGAAGAACTGTCATGCGGAATACTATCGTAGTGTATTTACTAGCCGGCGGGGGCGATGCGATGCTATTCCTTTCCTGAATCCAAGACTCAGCAGGTCCCCTCCCGCTAGGTTTGTCGATAATCCGACTCGTTAGGTGGTGAACCAGGTGAACAGGGAGAGTGGCATTATACGATGGGCATTGGTAACTAGGTCAGTGATAGGTAGGCAGAGGTAGGTAAAAGGAAACAAAAACAAGAAAATTCAACAAGAAATTCGACGCTCTAGTAACAGGCAACCCTCCCAAACAGCACATTCAAGAGTCTCAAGACAAGTACCTACTACTACTATCCAGACCTCAACCACGTCCAACCATTCCACATCTACAAACACCTCCTACTCCAACACGAATACCCCACAGTAAAAGTCGCGCGTAATCATTTCGCCTGACCAGACCCCGACACGACAGATTCGCTATCTTTCCGTTCAGACTGCACGCTCTCAGACTTAGCCGATCGGCTGAGGTTTTCAAACGACAAGACGCTGCGCAGCGTGTGCATCATGTCCTCAACCGGGATCTGGCTGATAAGCGGCCAGATCGTCGGCAGGCAGCCCGCGACGACGGCGATGCTCATTTCGATCATGGACCACACCATTAGCGTGGTGAGGTGCCCGATGCCGTCGGCGTTTTCTTTGAAGTCTGTTTTTTTTGTTAATCGTGGTGGTATATAAGGGGAGATCGATCTCTGCTCTGTGTGGTTGAAGGTCTGTTTGTACGTACTTTGGGACTGGTTGATGTAGACGACAAGTCGAGCAATACCCGTGGAAATTTCCCTGGGGGATAGAGTGTAAGCGATACGATCGTGTAGGAGCTGAAGCTGCCAACTTACACTGCACCAAGAAGAAATACGCCCGACACGGCCAATCGTCTGCCAAGCGACATGTTCAGTCGCCAGATCTGGTAGAAAGAACCGTTAGTCGTTAACTCTAGCAGGAGGTAGAGAGAGAACATGAAAGAGACAACAATGCACCCACCCAGAAAAGGGGTAGACTGAGAATAACGGCGTCTGTGATCACGTCCGAGATAGCCAAGCTGTAGAACAAGGGCTTGCTGTCGTAGCAGTACTCGACCAGATACATCAGCGGCGCCCACAGCGCCCAAAAGTTCGTCCCGCAACGGAACAGATACGCGAAGAAGAAGCCCAGGCCCCAAATGCCGACGATTACGATCATGACGGAAGTGAGGATTTTAAACGCGCTGCTTTGGAAGATTCGTCGGTAGAAGTATAGGATCGAGAGCTTGACTAAAGCGAATCCGATGTCCTGTATCAGGATAAACGCGAAGAAGATCTGTCGAAGTTGAGCAATTTCGACTTTCGCGTGGAGTTGCAGACTCAGTCTGCAAGGGAGCCAATCTCTCACCTTTTCGGTCAAGACTTCAGCATCGTCTGTGATCCAAAAGTAGTCCTTGGGGCCCCAGCCCTGAGGCGTCGGTTGCGCCAGACCATTAAGCGCAGCTCCTACTCTCAATTAGATACCCGCTAGACTATCAACCCGACCTCCCGAGGCGAAAGGACTCGAAAAAGAGACCACATACCGATAATCAGCATAAGCCCCATCGCGAGATTGAACACGAGGGCCAAGAACATGAGCCAGTCGTCCGCAGCTAGCTTGGACTTAGTCACCCGGACACGGCAATAGAACCGCATGGCCACGAAAAAGGTCGGCAGAGCTGCGAAGACGGCACCGATGGCGATGATACTGTATCGCAGATGATTAATCGCAGCCCTTGAGGTGCGTTTCGGTATCCGTGAACTACTTACGACCCCGGAGTCCTCCCTTGCTCGCTCGACGACACGTAGTTCATCGGCCCCTTATCCGGCGAGCCAGACGGCGTACTCATCGCGGGATCCATGTTCAACGACCGCGGGCTATCCGATCAGAGTAACAAATATCCAACGTGGCGTTGAGAAATCGTGAATGAATCGCTGAGACGAGGAACAGGCTTGTTCACAACTGCTGGCGTAGGGAGGGAGTCAGCCGTATAGTACAGCCAGCGCTCTATATAATGTACGACAATGATTCGCAAAAGAAGCAGCACAAATGTTCCAGAGTGTCACGGGGTTGGGCACCTGTACGTTGCCTCATACCTGTATTTTAAGAAACTGAGTCCTGGATCCTTAGGATGCATGAAAAGTTGAGGGGGTAACGCAAGGCCCCGGTAATTAACCAAGTTCCCAACCAGATACTGGTTGGCCGGGGGGTTGGTTGATGATATAATCAATCACACCGACCAACCGAAAGACTGAAATGCAGCCCCGGATTGCTTAGGTATGACAGTATAAGCCATGGAATTGGCGATAGTGATAAACTTACCAACTCGCCCATCACAGGGCAATTTGACGGTTGTATGATTTACTTCCTCGTTGGCGGTCCGCCTACTTTCTGGCGCCGGCAAGACATATCCAAGTGGACTTGTCACTGCAGTATTAATAGATCCCTAGCGACAGCCCCTCTGCCATCTACCCGTAAGTAGTATAGATAGGTACCAGTAGACACATTCTGGAGCCTGGAGGACCCAATCTAATGCCAAGGGTTGGTCCATTAGCACGAGACGCTGCAGTCGGCGTCTTACCCCTGTCCGAACCAAGGCTCGGAACGCTAAGTGGGTTGAATTGACATGTACACTGCACTCATAGGTATACACAATGACTCCCAAGATCCAGCGCTGCTTACATCTCTTATCGCAGTCTCGAGAGATTCAAAGCAAGGGGGGGTCGATAGATTAGTGACGGGCTCACGAGCTTGGGATTCCGCAGGAGCGAGCGCGGTGGACGGGCCGATATGCAGAGGGAGCGTTGTTGGGAGGGGCCAGCGGCACAGCAAGATAGAAACAAAATGCCGCAAGAATAGAAGGTGACTGATTATGCTGGTCGAGCCCGGGTGGTCACAATGTAACGCTAACCCGCACAAGTCCACAACAGCCCTGCTGTTTGTTCAATGTAGCAATCTGAGACAATGCTATTGCCATGTGCACTACACTAGATAGTGTAGTTAGGTATGTGTTATGCTCCACGGACCGGGTCCAAAGAGACATCGGCAACCGTCCGCATCCGCCATCTTTGGCCGACTCGACGGAGCAGCTTATACCGGCCTCAGTCCAGCCGGGGCCCAATATCATCAATGCTTTTAGGCGAGACGATACCCTTGGTTTCCATTCTGTGGCCGTAGCTCTTCGTCAGACTGCCGCTGCCGCGAAGTTCCAGCATGGACCTCAGTGAGCAGCAGAAGCGGATTCTAGACCGCCAGCTCAACGGCCTTCCTCCCAAAGAAAGTCCTAGCAGTTACAAGAAGGGGATCCTCCTGTACACAACACCACGGGACAGGGTCATACTCGCCATCAGTTTAGTCGCCGCCGTGCTGGGCGGTATTCTTCTTCCAATCCAATCGGTACACTGGATATCCACGACGTGACACATCCAATGGGGGTAAACAGGAAACGCTAACATCGTACAGATCTTCTATGGCCAACTTGTAGGCGTCTTCGGCAATTACGTGGGGGCCTATTCGTCCGCTTCGGAATCGCGAAGAAGACTGGACGCCTATGCTCTTTATTATGTGTATCTTTCCGTTGGCATATTCGTCCTGCTGTACATATCTACTGTCGGATTCTACTATGTCGGCGAGCGGGTGGCGCGGTCCTTACGCAGAGCCTATCTCCAGGCCGTCCTCCGCCAGAACAGGACGTTTTTCGACACCCATGAGCCCGGGGAGATATCCGCGCTCATCATGTCCGACATGGTCACCATACAAGAAGGCATCACGAGCAAGATATCGATCACCGTAACGGCGGTGGCAACGTTTTTTGCCGCTCTGGTCATCTCCCTTATCCAACACTGGAAGACGGCGCTGGTGCTTACTCCGACATTTGTGCTGATGGCGATACTGGGCACCCTCGCCGGCTCTCGCGCAGTAAAGGCTCGCATAAGGGCAAAGCCCGCCGGGGTCCAAGCCTTCAACATTGCCCAGGAAGCAATCTCGTCGATGAGGCATGCCTTCGCGTTTGGTATGCAGGATTGGCTTGCAGAAAAGTATGATTCGCACCTGAAAAGCAGTGGAGAGCTAAATCTGAAAGCTCATAATATCATCTCCTTGTTTATTGCTTGGACAAACGCTGTCCCGGTTCTGGACTTCGCTTTGTGTTTTTGGGCGGGTTCCATATTTCTTGTCCAGAATGAGGTATCCGCAGGCCAAATCACCACGATAGCTCTCGTGGTTAATATAGGCGCCTTCTCGATTCTTCGAATCGCTCCCGCCGCACAGGCACTCGCCTCTACCGCGTCTAGCGTCGCCGTTGTCATGAAGCAAATGGTCCGCCGTTCGACGCAGGACCCGTTCGACTCGTCAGGAGTATCACTAACCAACTTGAAGGGGGACATTGAGTTTCGTGAAGTAGACCTCGCATATCCTCAGCGACCAGACCATCTCGTGATGGACAGTGTCTCTTTCAAATGTCCGGCGCGGAAGACTACCGCGATTGTCGGCGCTTCGGGAAGCGGGAAGAGCAGCATTATCAGCCTCTTGGAGCGGTTTTACGAGCCTATCAATGGAGAAATATGTAAGTTTCTCTTCCTCTACACGTTCGGATTTTCCCGGTGCGGGAGGGTCCGAGTCTCCTCGAGAAAATGATCTGACAAGGGGCGACACATCGCAGGCATTGATGGTGTCGATATCCAAACATTGAATCTGGCATGGTTGCGTGGCCAGATGGCCTTGGTCGGGCAACAGCCCATGCTCTTTGATACCACGATTTTCGAAAATATCCGATACGGGGCAATCAATTCCTCGACGCGAATACCGGAAGATGAAATAACTGAGAGGATTTTCGCAGCTAGCAAGATGGCTAATGTCCATGATTTCATCTCAAACTTGCCAGACGGGTACCAGACCCGGGTCGGTGAGAATGGGATCCAGCTTTCCGGTGGTGAACGACAGAGGATTGCCATAGCACGAGCATTGATTAGAGATCCCACTATTCTTCTGCTGGACGAAGCCACTTCGGCCCTAGATTCGAAATCCGAATCAACTGTCCAGAATGCTATAGTCACAGCAGCGAATAATCGAACCACTATCGTGATTGCACATCGTCTTAGTACAATTCGCAACGCTGATAACATCATTGTCTTTTCCGAAGGCCGTGTTGTCGAACAAGGAACCCATTCCGAGCTCATCGAGCTTGATAACCACTATGGCCGTCTAGTTCGGGCTCAGCAGATAGAAAGTTCCGATAATGGTGGGAAGGCAAGCACCGATGGTAGTCGCCGTTCACTCGACTTTGGAACAGCTCAGACGTCCGAAAAGTCACCGGATATGCAGCACCAAACAACACCAGATCAGGATCTTGTGGCTGTGACCACAAATCTGCCCGATGACACGCACAAGCCCGAAAGCTGGGGCCTAGGCAAGACCGTGGTCTTTCTGGCGCGGCTAAACAAAGAAGAATGGTTCATATTGTGCTTCGCGCTCTTCTGCTCCGTATTCGTCGGCTTGGGGATCCCTGCGTCAGTAATAAAGCCCGCCTTCATTAAACATGTTATGCTGACAGGCGGATCAGGCAGGCTGTCGTATTTGCCAAAGTCATCGAAAATCTATCGTTGCCTCCCTCAGAATATGGAATCCTCCGAAATCAACTCAATATACTCGCGGGTATCTTGCTCGCGTTAGCATTCGTCGCCTTCAGCTCTTCTCTCGGCCTTGGATATTCGTTCTCATATGCAGCCGAGAAGCGCGCACGTCGTATCAAGGACCGCTGTTTTCGGTCTATCATGTCCCAGAATGTCGCATTCTTTGACAAGAAGGAGAGTTCAACCGGCGTGCTCTTGTCCGTGCTGTCCACCAGCGCAGACGCTCTCGAGAGTCTAAGCGGCCCCGTTCTTGGAGGCGCATTCACTTTCACTGCCTGCATTCTCGGAGGGATCGTCGTTGCTATCGCCATTGGCTGGAAGTTGGCTTTAGTCTGCACTGCAACAATCCCCATTGTGGTCGCTTGTGGCTGGGCTCGATTGCAGGTGCTTTCTATTTTTGATTCCAAGACGAGGCAAAGTGGCATCGATTCTGCTTCGTACGCGGCTGAGATCATCAAGTCCATTGGTACCGTCGCAAGCCTCGGTCTTGAAGAGTTTGTTCTGGCGCGTTACGATGGATACCTATTGGCACAGTCGGAGAAATCCTTGCGCTCGATTCTTGGCGCATCTGGCTTCTATGCCGCGTCGCAGTCCGTGGTCTATCTGGCTTGTGGTTTGGCCTTCTGGTATGGGGGTACTTTGATCCTCGACGAGGGCTATTCGCTTTTTCAGTTCTTCGTATGCTTCGCTACTTTAATTTCGGGATCCCAATATGCCGGTACCATTTTCAACTTCGCTCCTGATGCAAGCAAGGCAATTCACGCCAGTTGGGAAGTCAAGACACTCCTCGACCACAAAGTCTCACCTCGCTCGGGCCAAAACCCTCCCAAAGAAAAGGAGAGAAAGGATGAATCACAAAGCCACATAGAATTCAAAAATGTCAGCTTTGCGTATCCCTCACGAATCACTCGACTTGCGCTAGACAACTTTAGCCTCGAGGTCGGTATCGGCCAGCACATAGCTCTAGTCGGACCAAGTGGATGTGGAAAGACCACAGTCTTATCACTCATAGAGCGTTTCTATGACCCGACGACTGGCACCGTTCTCTTGGAGGGTCAAGACCTAGCCAACACAGACGTAGCGCAGCACCGAAAGTCTGTTTCGCTAGTGAGCCAGGATCCTGTGATATATTCAGGTACGGTGAGAGAAAACATCGCAATGGGCCTACCTGGTGAAGTTGTTTCAGATGAAGCCATATGGGCTGCCTGTCGGCTGGCTAACATCGCCGACTTTATCATCTCTCTGTCGTAAGTCTTCCTCTTCCCTCGCCTTTCTTTGCGAAGGTCTCTATAAAACCATGCCTTGAGTTCTTACCCCCTTATCCCGTCTTAAGCTAAATCTTTCACCAGGGACGGTCTTTCCACACTCGTTGGCCCAGGTGGTTCGATGCTCAGCGGTGGCCAAAGGCAGCGAATTGCTATAGCAAGGGCCATGATACGAGATCCAAGGATCCTACTCCTGGACGAGGCTACATCCGCCCTCGATACTGAGTCTGAGTCGCTTGTCCAAGAAGCACTCGAGGCTGCGTCGAAGGGTAGAACCACCATCGCGGTTGCGCACCGGCTAAGTACCATCGTCAAAGCAGACCGGATCTACGTCCTCGAGCATGGGAGGTTGATAGAAACAGGCACCCATGACGAACTCGTGCAAAAAAAGGGGATGTATTGGGAACTTTTCAAGATGCAAAGCTTACAGTGATGCGTCAATTTGGGTCAGAACACAGCCGCCATCTGCGAAGCAAATGTTACTGTTTCCGCGGACATCCGGCCTGGGAATGTAAGGCATCCGCGAATGCATGCCCATCTTTGATCAGGACGAAGTTGACGAAGTTGGGCTAGAGAATTAAAATTCTCATTGACAGGCCGCCAATTAATTGACGGGCCGGGACTGACCGTTCACGACGGCGGACTGGAGATTCATTATTCCGTGACGGACTAGAATTTTAATGTTTTATAATGTTGCCATTAAACGGCCTGGACGGCGGTAAAGACGCCGAATGTGAGCTTTGTTCGGAGCCTTTGCTCTAGTGTGTTCGACCCCGAATACCTACGACAAATACGTACTCGTTGCGTTTTCGCGCAATACGGGACCTTCGTACAAGCCACGACAGGTGAAAACGTCGTGGTGGAATCGCCGGTATACCAGGGTGGACTCTCACTATCCTCATCTTCATCGTTTTCTTCTCCATTCTCGTCATCGCGGGGCTTAGCAACAATTAGTTAATCTTCACTACTACCTCGATATTTCTTCGCCATGCTTGCCCTAAGCCGAACCAAGCGCCGATTGACTTTTTTCATTTCGCTGATGGCGATATATAGCATCTGACATTTTATTGTGGGCGTCGCCCGTGCCTGGTATTAGGAAAAGCGATACTTCGTGTGTTGAGTTTGCGCGCTGCCCAGGGCTTGAATGTTATCTATTCGGAGTCCGGGAGGGAAGGTGTGTTTGGCTATGACAGACCGGAAAAACAACACGTGGTCGAATGTTGCAGACTTGGAAATGTTGAAGCCCTCAATGTCACGGCTCCCATCGCGGCGGGGGTTTAGGTTCGGTTAGCATCCCAGCCTCAGTTTGGTCGCCTTATTCTTGGTCTTTCGGGGAAATAGGCAACTCAGGGCGGCTAATGTAGTAATCGACGGCATTACATGGATTGCCTGCGCTCTTTTGCATCAGGATCCGCACATGAGATTCTGGGCAGCAGGCGGAGAAGCGTCGGGTCTTGTTGGTCGACCGACTTAAACTTTGATGTGCCAGGCAACCCCCCGTACGGAGCTTTGACATTATTTGTCAGACCTTCCCCGCCAACAACCAACTTCCAACTGTAAATCATTGGCAATGATGCCTAATTCTGCACTTTGTTTATTATTTGTACGAAGTGAGTCAACCCATTCGGAACGACATTCCCGCCCTTCAGTCCTCTTCATTCACAAGTCCTTAACTGCGAAAGAGCCTGAGTTTCGAAATCATGATTGACGAGGACTCCAAGTATTTCTCGTTGAGTGGTAACATCTACGTCGGGGGGCCAAGCACCTGGCACATCACCGACTGGGACCGGAGACACGTGGTTTCAGTCACTATGGACGATGATCAGGAGGACGAGAGTCTTGCCATTGAACACTTTAGCCGTCTTAACAGCCAACTATCCCCCGATGTTTACAGGATACACGTATCGGATGCCGGCGAGATCATTTCAACGTATACGGATCCGGACAACGACCCCAATCACTGGGTGCACTATCCACTCCTCTCTGAAATCTCGCTTCCGCCAGGGATTCAAACGGTGAGGCGGGATGAGCTCGAGGAGCTCGACAGACTTGGCCCTGATGCGGACCTTGTCTCCTATCCGCCATGTTCGGGAGCCTCTGCCACGAAGGTCTGAACCGGCTGCCGCTTGAAATATCCGACCGCTGACTCTTACGCAGGCCGTATTCAAATACCACTTCTTGTGGCAGTATTCACCCAGGGCCTGGAAGGAGATGAACCTCTGGATGCGTCTGCCCCGCCACCCGAATATCGCTCCCTTTGACAAAATCGTCCTTGACGAACTGGAGGGCCGCGTAGTAGGGTTCACCAACATCTACGTACCAGGCGGCAACCTAGAAAAGAACAAGTCACGCGTGTTCAAACTAGAGTGGCTAAAACAGCTTATAGAGGTCGTAGACCTTTTGAATCTCCGGCACGGTATCGCGCACCAAGACATCGCCCCCCGGAACCTCGCGGTCGATGATTCAACAGACTCCATCAAACTGTTCGACTTCAACTACGCAGCCCGCATCGGCCTTAAATCACCATTGGTGGGTCACGGTGAGGACTGCGTCGAGAGTAGGAACGATGTCAAAGGCGTCATATTCACCGCGTACGAACTCATCACTGGAGATTACAAACTCCGGGACCTGCCTCACGAGCAGCAGAACCTCGATGACCTCGCCAAAGAATGGGTCCAACACCCGGAGGTAAAATTAGACCATCCAGTTACATCGTATCGACACATGTTGCAAGAGTGGCAAGAGCTGAGAGCAAGCAACCCCCGCACGGGCGACGCTCCGGAAGCTATTAACTGGCCTCCGAGACCCCCACCACCCCTAAGGGACGTACCAGTGTTAGACGCGAATCGACAGCCAACCTACATGACTGTGGAAAATTGGTCTGAGCGGCGCCAGAACGTGTGGAAGAGAGGAGGCAAAGTCCTCAACTGGGAACGACCGCCTCAGAGAGTCTTAGATAGCGGAATTCGGGTGCTCTCTACCGGCGAAATACTTAAATGTTAGGGCTGGATTTCTGTTCATAGGTTTGCCTGTTTAATTGGCAACTTTACTGGAGCGCTCCTTTACTCTTTACTAAGGCTCCTACTGGAAGTTCATCAAGATTCCATATTCTCTTCGCAAAAAGTATTCACAAGATAGCTTTGGCAGCGCCCGATTGTGTGTTAATAGTCGCCAACGCTCCCTTACTTTGGAACAAAACCAGGTCTCAGTAGCATTTGTGACCGGAGGGTAAAGGTTAACCGTAGTACCTCCATTGGTACTACGCTATATATGCCACGACAGCACTGACTTCTACCCCTATCCTCGAGTTCGCAACTATGTACAGTCACCCGAAGATCTTCACTCTTGTTCTCATGAAAGATGCAGGTACTTGCCAGGGACGAATATTAACGTCTTCCATACCCGTTTGGCCCAACCCATTTGGCCCACCCAGGCCTATCGGAAGGACCGAGGGGCGTCAATCCCTATAGAGACGTCTCTATAGGTCGGGTGGGCCAAATGGGTATGGAAGACGTTATTCAGAGTTGGTTACACATCAGTCGGCCAACCGCCAGTCTGTCTGCCAAAATCCCTTGGCCGATGGGTACGATCGATCGGCCAGGACCGGCGGTCGTTTTGAGAGGAGAGTTTGAGGTCGAGGGAGGTAGGTAGTTTGAGGCAAGTGGATAACTATCGGTAGTATATGTTGGTAGTAGGGTTCATTTCAGGATCACTTATCCAGCACCCGCCTCTCATTATCCAGCACCTCCAAAGTGTGGCTCGCAGCTCAGCAAGTACCACGGCCCACGTTACCATCGTCTCAAGTTTCGCAGTTATATTGGCAGCTTTTAAACCTCTTGCCGAACAAACATTATAGATTCCCATACAAGTAGCTAACTATCCGTCATTCCGAAGTCATATACCCTAGGTAGGTAACTATGTATGTATTCCATACTGTGATTGACGTTTAGAAGCCTTGTGCATCCGGCTGGTATAAATCGAGGTAGCCGTAAGGTAGGTACTTGCTATAGCTGTCCTACCTATGACCACTCAATCTGCCCTGTACAGACTGTATTTAACTGCTCAAATACATCAACCGTGGGATAGGTAACGGGTAGGTAGGTGAGAAGCATTCCTTCATGGCCGAAAATAGGGTAGGTAGGCTGATCAGTAGGATAAGTACGGACGTACGGGCGTACGGCGATGCGACAGTACTTGTGATGACATGCTGAGCTGCGAGCCACACTTTGGGGGTGCTGGATAAGTGATCCCTATTACTTTTGCTGATAGCCACCGGTCGACCGCCTCTGTCGGTCGAGTGATAGAATACCTTCGGTCGGTCGGTAAGTGGTCAGAACCGACTGGGCCGACCGGTGTGCAACTCTGCGAATATTGGCAGCACGAGCAAGCCTCGCAAAAGTGGTCAGCGCCGAATGAAACGCACTCTGCGAACGGGCCACGGCTCTTGGTGCTCTGGCAGGCATTGAACGCCGGCTTGTTGACCTTCGGCAGGGCAGAAGTCACACCTTTCACATTCTCGGGTGTGACAACTGGCGACTGGGCGCTTCCATGCTTGTTGCTGGGGTTTTCGGCTACCTCTTGTTAATATATAATATATGGTTGGTGAAGGCAAAGGGCTTCATCCTGGCAGGTTTTGGCAAAATCGCACCCGTCGCCCCATCCATTGTTTGAGCCATGCAACAGGACCTCATTCAGCCACGTTCTTGCCAATCGCCAAAGGCACGAATTTGCTGGTTTCTCAAATGGCTGCGATGTAGCCAGGTACTTTACGACGTCTTGGGTGTTGACCCAAGATCGTGTTGGTATGAGTGTCAACACGGCTGACCAGTGCTCCTGCGGACTGAGTTCCTTGTTTAGGACAGTCTCGTCAACACCCAACTGACTCTTCCCGTGGAGGGTGCGTTTGTTACTGGTGGCGGGGGACCAGGCCGTCAGCTCTGGCAGCTGGATTGGTGCAGCCTGCGCGACAAGGATATCGTGCTCTTCCTGACTGATGTCGTGTAGAAGGTTATAAGTGCCCCTCGAAGTCATAACTCTAAGGCACCTATCAGATAACAAAGCAGTGTTCGCTGGATATCACATCCCCATTAAAATTCGATCCTGCTCGGTTCTCCAGCGGGTAACGAACCCAGGCTTGAAATAACGCAATTATGGTATTGAACCCCAGCATTGTAGGTCGGGGGGTCGGATTTAGTGGCAATTGCCACTCTTGCTTTCCCCAAGTTATGAGCCTGTCTTGTTCAGCGACTTCTAGACTGTCCTCCCAGACATTATAGGTCGTTTCAAGACTGCTTGTCCTACTCCATTTGAAGGGGTTCCATCGTTCAATTAGCCGTTCAAACCCCGTTAAAGGTGCACGAGGTTTCCAGACCAATTCGCTCTGAGACTGTTGCTATGTTCTTTCCAGTATCGCGCCTTGAAAATGTTGGCACTTGTCGAAGTGATTTCTGAGATAGTTTATCTTCATGATCAAGCCCACGGATGAGTGCATCCTTTCCATGGAAAAGTTTCTGGGATCCGTTTTAATATCGCGATGATTATTTAGGAGCTGAAGAGCATCTTCGGGTCAAAATCCATTCTTGTTCCAGAAATAGAGACGTGGAATTCGGAACCAACGCCCCAAAAGGAACCCGCCGGGGTATAGAGAGTCGTGTATTCCCAGACTGCCTGTAATCTGCCCGGTTCTGGGACCAATACGAAGCGGATAGAAGGCAGTCGCTCTCACCTAGCAGAATCCAGGTCGGCCTGCAGCCTCATTGATTGCCGAGAAGTCTAGTAGCCTAGCTACATCCATGCGAGAGCCAAACGTGCCAGGACGTCTTTCTTGTTACCGCCACTGGGCGTAGTCTACAGTTAACTGGCTTTCCGTCGGGCTGCCTCAGTCGATAATATCGACCGTCCATTCGGCCATCGACTGTTGACTGTTAACTGTTGACTGTCGGCGACATTCGACACAGGTAGTGAAGTCAAATGTTGACTACATCGCCATGATGATACAGTTGATTCTTTTTTTCACAATCTGGCCTGTATAGCTGCATGCCCCGTGTCTTCCATATTTGCTTCTATACTGGAGGCAATACGATGAATAACCCTGTCGCGGTAGCAGACACGCTGATGGGCTAGAACATCACTTAACGCGACCTCTATTGAGCGCACAGAGTTCCTGAAGAGTGTAAGACGACCAGGAAACGCCTCTAGTGATGGAATCATAGTCGAATAGCTGGGCTTTACATCAATATGATTGCTTGCTTTTTGACACTCGACAGTCGACATGCTGTTCGCTAGTGGACCGAATGCCCTCAGTCAGTTAATTGACAGCCGATTCGACACGCGCGGCGGGCCCCAATGTCGACTATCGGGCACGACCCTGGTTAGCGATGACACAAGATCAGAGAGAGTAGCTGCGCGGCACGCCAATATCTCGACATCGCAGCCGAAGGAGCAACGCCGCGCGAGTTGCCGAAAAAGCGCAGACACGGGAACAAGCGGCGGCCACCCACTCCCCAGAGCCGCCTAATGCTCCCGGCAGCTCAGCCTTTGGTGATCGGCTATTGAGAGACATGGGCAAGCTGAATATTTCCGTGGTTGAGGGCATTCATCACCGTCGAGGGCCGCGATCCTTGTCGCTAGCTACCGATTGTGATAATCATGATGTTGAATTGTACGGTAGGTAGGTAGTAGGAAGTGGTGAGAGTGTGAGATGGAGCAAGTGTGCCATCTCGGCCGGGCTCAGTCCAGTACAGTGGCTGAATATGTGGCTGGTGGTACGTCCAGTGGGCCTGGACCCACTAATAGTGAGTGTTCTGGCCAATGAATGCTAAGTGTCATTTTACTGGACCCTGGGAAGGCCCATAATACTGTGGCGTAGGTACGAGTTTTATGTTGCACGGTCACGGGTCTGAGATGGCCGCGAGTCGCGACGTTACCCATTGCGCTAAGAATATGGCGATAAAAATTGGGACTGCTTGCCCAGCATCCCCTCCTGCTTGGGCGGCATCCCCGCCAGTCCCTGCCAGCTGCCGCTTGTAAACCCTTGGTGCCCGCCTACCTATTGTAAACGGGACGTGCAATCCAACGACCCTCAGGCGGGTTAGGATTAGGGTTAGTGGTTAGGATTAGTGGTTAGGATTCGGGTTAGTGGTTAGGATTTGGGTTAGTGGTTAGGTTGTATTATATGTGTTATGTGCATGTTTGGGTCGGGACTTCGTATACTAAATAGCGGAAAAGGGGCTGGAATTGAGCGTCGAAAAGTAAGGGTTTACAAGCGGCAGCTGGCAGGGACTGGCGGGGATGCCGCCCAAGCAGGAGGGGATGCTGGGCAAGCGGTCCCTAAAAATTCGAGCATTCAGGATTCCAGAGAAAAAAGAGGAAAAAGAGAAAAAGATGGGTACAGAAGGAATTGAACCTTCGACGCTGGACTCGCGGGGAATCGAACCCCGGACCACTCCCATGCTAAGGGAGTATTATACCACTAAACCACAAGCCCGTGTGGGGATCGGATGCTGCCATTTGATAGGCTGCTGATTACTGTGTCTGTACTGCCTATTTGTCTTGGATATATCCTTGACGATTGGCCCGAGTCACGTCTAACGAACTCAGCTCGGCCAATAGTTAGTGGAATCTAGCGAATGCTCGCGACACTCTTTAGTGGAATTACAGGCGGGTGGCCGAGTAAGGTCAGCGGCCCAGTAGCGTTGGTAAGGACCCCTGAAAGCTTAAAAGGACTGCAGGGCGTCGCTGCCTGCCCAGAAGAACGAGACTCTCGAACTTGGTGCCGATGTTGCAAGCAGCCGAGAGAAAGCTAGCGCTGACTTGCCGCGAGATGTTGAGGTCCGACTCATTCCGTGGACAAAGCTGAGTCACATCGGACCCTAATGTCAAAGCAGCTCTATGGATGCCGCCCATGCCATGCGGCATTGATTATGGCGGCGGATTGGAACATCCTCACTCCACCCGCGAGCGGCGGTAATCCGGGATGAAGGTTTAATTCCTACCTACCTTCACTTTCTACACAAGCGCTGATTGGTATTAGGTACTCGAGCTGCCTCGACTTGAGATGAATCAAATGATCGCGAGGAGTCGGACCAAAGCTGCAAGTTACCACACCAAAATCCACCGCACTAACCGGCACCAACCGGCACCATACCAGGGAATCTGGACCTTGGAAGTTGGTGTGTATGTACATCAGAACGAACCAACGTGAATAACGTGGTAGTCGTGGACAAATCGTCGATTCAAGTGAACTGTAATCAAATTAAAATCAGTCTCATCGTACGAGTTCAGCTGCGCATGTTTATACAGCCTGATCGGTCTTGCGTTGAGATTGGTGGTTTGCTCACCCAATCGGCAGGAGACATTAACACCCATTTTTGAGTAGCCGACCAGTTGCAATTGCATATTGGCGGTTAGGCTCGAATTCTTCTGCTTTACCTGTCCCGATGCCTGATGCCGTGGAGGCGCCGCCTTTCAACCGACGCCCTCGCAAGAGCCGCCGAACAAACCACCGTATATCCACGGGTTGGCTAACGTGGTATCCCAAAAGTTGAGGTGCTTCAAAGCAGTCTTAAGAAAGATTCCCTCCGACCCTCGTCTCATCCTCACGCGAGCAATACTCGTCTAATCATTCTCGACGATGGGTCATACGATCGAGGAACTTCTTGCCGAGGCGCAGGATTGGTGGGGTCACTCCTTCAACATAATGCCTTACTTCAGCCTCCTCCAGTTTGACTACATCATCAAAAAGTCTGGAAAAACATGGGAGGATGTGTTTGATCTGTCTCGACAAGGCAACAAGAAACCTCTCAAGAAACTTTTCAGCAGGGAGCAGTTGATGCCTGACCAGTCTGAACTCTACAACCGATTGTGGGTGACCTCTGGCCGTTGCACTGCCTTTGCCTCCAAGGTCGTGGATCCTCTTGAGGAATTTTACCCTCAAGATTTTGACTTCAAATACTACAGCCTTGAAGGACATCGCATTGCTCGATGCGCTAAGACTGGGATCTCGATTGATTCAAGCTCGGAGAACGGGCCTTTCATTTTGAACGATGGTCCTACATTCCTCGCCTGCTCCCAACTCAAATCAAAGTTAACCCCCGTGCCCCCTTCGGCGCCCCCCCCGGCGCTCCCTTGCTCGTTGTCTGTCTCGTTCCTCAAGACGTCTTTGATTCACGAGTGCCTCGAATCTCAATGCCTCGACTCTCCGTGCCTCGGCTCTCTGCGCCTCGACTCTCTGCGCCTCGACTCTCTGTGCCTCTCTCTGCGCCTCAAGTCTCAGCGCCTCGACTCTCAGCGCCTCGGCTCTCCGTGCCTCTCTCCGCGCCTCAAGTCTCTGTACCTCGACTCTCTGCGCCTCGCTCTGCGCCTCGAATCTCTGCGCCTCGACTCTCCGTGCCTCGAGAATCTGTGCCACTCTCTCCACCTCAAGTCTCTCTGCCTCAAATCTCTGTTCCGCAAGTCTCTGTTCCTCAAGTCTCTCTGCCTCGAGTCTTTCTCTCGCGCACTCGCGGCATAGGCCGGGGCGCACTTCAATTCCGATCCCCGGGTCATAAAGTTGATATGTCGTTATCACATGGCCGCACCCGAATTGAATGTCGAGAGAGAAATAACTTGGCCGATTAGGCATGTTCGATTAACTGGAACTGCTGATTCTGCTGAGTGTTTTGATGTTTGTGCCAATGGATTTATTTGCCTAGTGAACCGTGAGTGCAGTGAGAATTGAAGGAAATCTGGTCCTTTTTATATGCGAAGCTTGCCTCGCCTTGACACTACCAGAAGCATCACGAGCATGCGCTGAATCCCACAGTTTTGCGGTTGGCCGAGCATTATTGGTGACCTATCAAAGTTGGTATCACGTAACCTGATGCTTGAACAATGAAGAGGAAATGCCAACCCCAGCAGGTTGAGTCTTTGAGGCTTTGAGCCCCTTCAATTCATCACGCCTAACCAACACATGACACGGTAACTACCTATTCTAAATAGTAGAGGTCCGCACATGTGACATAGCATAAACTCGTGTTACCAGAACACTGGCATTTTTCCTTCCCACTCGCGGTCATATAAGTCGCGTCATTCAACGCTTCCACGTCCTGTGACTCCTATCGCGACTCCATTCCCGACCGGTACGTCCTGAAGCCGGTAACCAAGCACCTGACCGGGCTTCCGCTTTACAGAGATATAGATCGAGCACGTGGCTGGCAACGACTTGAATTACACTTTGGATTAATGCGTCCTATGTCTTCACGTTGGCGATTCAACGTTTGGCGCTTCGCCGCGTCAGTTTGACGTTCTTGTGTGCTGTTGTGTTGTTTATTCAACGAATCTCTAACCTCGTTAAATTTGACTTCTTGTCAGATTTGTATGTGAGAACTTGGCGTCAACTTTCAAGCACGGGATGGAAAATTGCAAATTGCGTGCCTGGTAAAGAGTTGTGATGATTGATTGCTGGACAGATCGGTTCGAGCGCATCGTGAAATGCGAAGTTCCCGGGGAGTTAGAACCGTACTGCTTGTGAGCAGTGGGAGAGTCTCCGTGACGCAGAGGGAGATGATGTCAAAAGTGAAATGAACTCTTCAGACTGTTGAAAAGATATGTCTCCGGATTGGACGGAATAAAGTGATGATGGTATCATTCACTGCACTACAAACGACACTGACCTTATTGGAACTCTGTCTAATGTCGGTATCACGAATGCCAATTTATTCAGAGAAGAGACCGTCAAACTGATGTAAAAGTACGCATCGTTGATCGAAATTGAATCTCCGGCACCTCCTTCGGCTGAGGCACTACATAAGTCATAAGTACCGAGTAGGAGATGATAGATCTCAAGATGACAAAAACGTCCCGCCCCCTCCGTGCACAGAATCATGGAGAATCATACCAACGAGGCTTCACTCACACTTCCGATGTGAGGGTATCCCCAAACCTTTTTCGCAGCAGCCCATATTTCGTTGTGGACCTTGCAGGGCTGACTGCCGGCGTATCGCCACGGTATGAAGTCGCCCTTGGGATGTCCGTTTTGCTCGTCCACAAACTTGAGAAATACTGTTCGACACTCGGCTTCAGTCTCCTCACTGCCGCTGTCGTCGAAAATAATCGTGGTAGTTTTGCCTTTCTGGTGGCCCTCGGGTCTCTCATCCTCCAATTCCAGGCAGCGCTCCGCGGGCTTCCACGTCATCAGACCATGGTATTTAGCTTTCCCGTCGGTAAACGATCTAGGGAAGTGTTGGTAAGTCCTTTCCTTAGAAGCGCTTTATTAAATGCATTGATTGCAGAGAAATGTGAAGGCAGGCGAGTGAATAGGTAAGATGATAAATAGGTGCTAATAGGTAGGTGGTGGTCTGTTTGTAAGAGATTCAACCTACCTGAAAAAGCAAAGGGGCTGAAATTTCGATTTCATTATCTCCTCCAGGCATATCGCCATGCACTCTTCGACAGAGAGTGCAGATTTCGACTCGCACTACCAAGCGCAACAATATTAGTATGACTGTACGACCGTCTCAAAATTATATGATTTCGACGCGGGACAGCTAGGGACGGGTGACGATCACATACCTCATTCTGACCAGACTTCTGAAAAGAAAGTACTCCTGCATGGTACTTCCACTTGCGTTCAACAGAATCTCCTTTTTTCTCGCAGACCCATTCAGTTACCGTGTCACGTGTTGGTCACGGCGTGATGAATTGAAGGGGCTCAGAGCCTCAAAGACTCAACTTGCTAGCGTTTGTTCATCCCTCGTGATTGTTCAAGCATCAGGTTACGTGGTACCAACGCCGGTAGGTGACCGATCATACTTGGCCAACGGCAGAACTGTGGAATGCAGCGCATGCTCGTGACCCTTCTGGTAGTTTGTCAGGCTTTGGGAAGGGTGATGGACCAGAAGTGATTCGGAATAATGATAGTCAAGGTGAGGCAAGCTTCGCATATAAAAAGGACCCGAATCCCTTCAAATTTCGCTGCACTCACGGTTCACTACGCAAAACAAATCCATTGGCACAAACATCAAAACACTACGGTTCACTACACAAACAAATCCATTGGCACAAACATCAAAACACTCAGCAGCACTTCCAGTTGATCAAACATGGGGGGGACGCTTACGACTAGGACATACGTGTGCGGCCATCGGAAAACTTTATGGACCAACAATAAACCAAGATATGAGCTGTCGAACGAGCTATGCGACGAGTGCAAGAGACGACGGGGACGCGACGCGGATAGACGCGAGGCAGAGAGACTCGAAGCGCAGAGACGCGAGGCAGAGAGAGTGAGACTCGAGGCAGAGAGATTGAGACGCCGCATGAGAGACGGTCGCGCCTAACCCCAAATAGGCCCTCATGAGAAGGTGTCGTACACTGGGTGATGGAGGTGGGTGATGGAGGAACTGGATTCAACATGATTTTGCTATCGAAGCTGGCCTTCGATAAATGGGAACGTAATATCCCGAGTCGTTCATTACTATAATTTTGGTACACGGCACACGCAGGACGTGTAGGTGCGAGGGCTTCGCTCGTGGGTACATTTTCAAGTTGGTAGCTCGTAGGAAAACAGACGGACTATTTACCCCCTACAACTTCTCAACTCTTCTGAAATGCCGCGCGCTGGCATGGGGGATCAGACGGGATCCTGAGTTTTTCACAGGCTGTGGTCGTACGCAAAAGGAGTTATTTCAAGTTTGTCAGCAGCGCTATGCTATTATAATGAATTAGATCAAATGATTTCTTTCTGGCCCAAAGGAAAGTGCGTCCATACGCAAGAAAAAAAGAAGGTTTTGATGACCCTAAGGTGCGGTCAGAGGTAAATAAACTTGGAAGGTTCAAGAATGAGACGTGTGGTTGCACGTTTCCATGTAGACATAACAACTCTAAGTCCCTTCCTGCCCTTTCCACGCATAAATCTGCTCTTTTCGAAAGAGGGAAGAGGCTTCCCGCTTGCTTGACGCTGCCGGCTTGAACTTCCTCTGTCGCAAGTCTCAGGGAAAGCTTAACTGCCGTATTCCTAATTTCCTATAAATTCGCGGAGTCCTGCCGTGAATCTGGGGGCAAACAACCGTGACAAGGCGAAAGATTCATCATTGCAAATATTCATTATCGCGAACTGGTCAAGAAGCTGAAGACATGGACACCATTCTTTCCCCTTTGGACGCTGCTGATCTGGAGCGTCGCGGCTTGCTAGATCGTGGGACAACTACCGGTACTGGTCTCTGCAGAATCCACAAACGCCGGCTTAATACTCTCAGCGACGAAGAATACCGCGAGATCTCGCTGGATATCTCTCCCTCGTCGAATGCCGCAGACGAAGCATTTGCGGTAATCCCCGAAGTCCTGATCTCTCGGCAAACCTTGTCGTATGTCGGCTTCTCTAAAGAAAAGGCGACGGAGATTTGGGGTCAATGGGTCAACTGGCCACTTTCTGGGCCACGTCGGGAGATTGACGCTGATGACAGAGGGTTGGTTGTGACATTTCTCAGCTTCGCCATCGGCACTTTGGACAGTCGGACGGATGTCATCGATGACAATGATGACCAGTGGCGAGCTTGCTTACAAGCGAACGGTATCAATCTCGCAACCCAAGACGGCATCATGGATCCGCGTTTCAATATTATTCGACTCTCAGATTCGTGCCTGGGATGGGCCAGGGATACTATCGAAATGCGATATGCCGGGCTGGGAGAGATCCAGAGAACCTCACGCCTCCGCGAGATGGAAATACGACGAAGCATGCTCTGCCAGAGTCACTCTGGGGGAGGCGGTTCGACGAATGAGCAGGCCACTCAACCTCATATGACAAGAGATGCCCAGCCCTCAGCCGACCATGCTCAGCGTTCCGTCTCCGCTCTCCAGCAGACGAGCTTGCCCGGCACGGGATCTGACTCTTGAGACCTGGGGGTCTGCAACGGCTATCGCGACCCGCAATGTCCCTAGGTTTACTGTCCTCTTTAAAGCCACAGACCAACCCGTATCGATAGCCCTTTGACAGCATTGGTGGCCTCAACCGCATCCAGACTCTCCTGAGTTCACCGCCGAGTGACTTCAGCTGTCGTGGCATTACCAATGGAGGGTACTACGGTTAACCTTTTACCCCCGTCACATCTCCACATGCCAGGGTCCGACCCGGCTATCCAGTACGTGTTTTCTGGAAAAGAAGAGGGCAGGGAATTCCTCATCAATCACTCTGCTCGAAGTATTGAGGTTTTCCGATTTACTCAGGGAGAACTAGAGGTCTAGCTTGTGGAGGATGTGGTCAATTGACAATGGATGAAGATCATTGCGCGGTGTATCCTACGTTCACAAGTACGTAAGGGACTGAGAATAGTTGGAATACATACCTAGCAACACATAACTGATTGTTAACTTGGTAAATGTACGGAAATCGGATTGAAAATAAATGAGAATTGGGGTCTAATACCGATATATGCATATCCTTATATCCCATAAGATACTGTGATAGCCCCGGTTCGTTCATAAGCAAAGACATCACCATGTCTTAGAGACACGAACGATGTCGGATGCACGTATACAAAGTCACAATATACCCTGCTTTATGTAGAAGCAACAAGGTGGTATCGGCATGCCAACTCAATAGATGTCGGAGGTCCAGGTCCCGCTCGTGGACCCGTCAACCCCTCATTGACCCAGCCAACATTCTTTGTGTGCCCAGCTCTCCCTAGTTGACTCGATTCCCTCCCTGGGTAACATACTCGAGCTTAACGGCATTGATGGGTTCCTTCATCTTGACTCGCGGCTTGCTAGCCGCTTTGACGGCCGGGCTTGCGTTTGCGCAGACTGAGCCTGATACGGGGTTTCACCCGGACTGGCCGCGCTGGTGCGGACGGGTCTACGAGCCTGGATATCCGGCCTTCGAGCCGGGCGGTCATACGGTTGAGCCGCCGACGAATGACTCGATGTTTCTGAACGTGCAGTTCAAACCGCGGTACAGCCTGTATCTGTCCAGCGAGACAGAGGCGTCGTTCGTCGTGAACGCCGCGTTATCGCCGTGGCACGGCGGGGTATACGTGAACTCCACGACGGACGGCGTGAGCACGGATCCGTTCACGGAGCTCGTGTTCTCGATTAATCTCGTCGAGAACGACATGCCGCTAGTCGAGAACCGGATCAACGTCAACACCACAGGGGCTGAATTCGCGTTCGATCTTTCGGCTCTGCAGCCGCGGATGACGCCGTACGATCTCGTGCTCATCGGGACCTCGGTCTACGGCGACCGGAACTACACCGCGAATGGCGAATTGCTGTACCTGCCTGATAACCCCGCCGGCAGCGCGACGAAGATCGACAACTTGAAGGGCGGGCTGCTCTTCAAGAACGCGCTGACGGGGCAGGAATTCGTGCCGTTGTTGCCTTATGGGTATTACGGGACGTATAACGGGTCGAACAGCACGGCGGCTAGCGATGACTTCGTGCGGAATTATACTCGTGATGGGGAGGGGCTTAATGCCATCATCTCACTTGCTAGCTATGCGGATACTAACCCCGTGTACGATAGCATGGATGAGAAGGGGCTGCGGTTCATGTTTGATTTGCGCGGGTCTTATAAGAATCTTACTGAGACGGCGCTGCGGGTTAATACTATTAAGAACCATACTTCGCTATTCGGGTACTGGACCGGCGATGAGTAAGTTTACGTCCCATTCTGTTTGCGTTTGTGTATGATGAGACTAAACAACCAGACCCGACGGCTGGCAAGTCCCCTTCGACATAACCCCAGCCGCGAAATCCCTAATCCACCAGCTGGACCCGTACCACCCCGTAGCCGTGACGCTGAACTGCGAGGACTACTACTTCGGGAACTACGCCGACGGCGGCGACATCCTAATGGAAGACGTCTACCCGATCGGGATCAACAGCACCTTCTCGAAATGGGGGACGGTGTGTAATGCCACGTTGGGCGATTGCGGCTGCGATAGATGCGAGGGGACCGTGCAGGACGTCTCTACGCGCCTGGACGACCTTGCGCGCTACGAGGCCTGGCTTGGGCGCTGGCCGTTGCCGAAGTTCCATAACCCGCAGGTCTTTTACGGTGAAGATTACTGGTTCCGCGACCCTACGGCCGCCGAGGCGCGGGTTATGAACGCGCTTGCGTTTAACCGTGGCGTTACGGGGATCTTTGGGTGGACTTGGCCTGGGAGTCAGGAGTTGTTTGAGGTGCATTCGCAGATGGCGGCGGTTGTCACGACGGCGCCTGTGAGGGATTTCTTTCTTAATGGCGGGGTTACGCGCCTTGTTGTTGCGGGCTACGAGATTGTTGATGCTGCGTACTGGGTTTACGGGGGTGAGATGCTTGTTTCTGTTGTGAATGGGGGGTACGAGGATATATCGCAGTCGATTTCTATTGCGCTGCCTGTTGCTGCGACGGGGATTGAGTCTGTGGTGTTTGGGGGGCTCCCGTGGGAGTTCCTGGGTGGTCAGCTGATGGTTAGTGGGTTGCCTGCTATGTCGGCGAGCTTCATCATCTTGAATCTGGGGACGACTGGGGAATGATCGGAGAATGTATTGTAGAGGCTGATAGGGCTGTTGACACGTGCGCTGTGTCGATTAATAGTATAATGTGTACAGGAATCTGGAGACTGGTCCTGTCATCGATGACCTGAGAATTCAGCATATTGAAACCATTGTGGGCACGAATTTGCATACAGGTCGTCCTTCACCGAGCTGCCTTCATCGTCTTGAACCAACGAACAACATTCGCCTTCGGATAGCCAGAATCTTTGTCGAGGCATCTGAATTTGATACTGTAACATGACATACTCTTACGGCGCCTTGGGCTGCCGATTCCTTTGGGGCGAAAGCTTAAAACTCAGACTCTGATCGGCAGGGGACCAGTGCCGTGAGATTTAATCATCATTATTCCTCTGAAAAATCAAACCAATCCGCATTCTCAGACTCCTTCTCATGATCATTCAACGGACGACGGAAATCTGCAGTCTTGGGTTCGGGTCCCCTAATTTTGAAAGGTACAATATCCAGGGACATCAGCTTGCTTATGTACGAGTCGTTCTCGATATAAGCTCCCCTCAGCCACCTCTCGCCAGATGTCCCCTCGAAGGCGCGTCGACCATGTAATACCCGACGGTTGTCGAAGATGACGCATTCGCCTGGCCCCAGTTTATATTCGAAGACACTCAACGGTTCTTCCAAGATCTCTCGAAGTAACCGGACTCCCTTGAGCCAGTAAGTGTATCTAAGCATGCCCTCCATTGTCATAGCGTCTAACTGAACAGGGTCCTGGAATAGAGGAGACCAGAATATGCCCATTTTCGAGAGCATGCTGCGCGGTTGCCGGTATATGTTTCCCCCCTTGTTGTAACTGTAGACTACCCTGCGAGTCTTGACAGCTTTGGTCAGGTCCGGATACTGCTGGCGGAACCGGAATGCGGCGGCAAAGCCATCGGTGAAGATGGACTCGCCGCCACTAACAGAATTCTTGAGGCAGTGCAGGATCTGGATGCGCGGGATGTTGTACATGTAGAGTAGGTCCTGATGTAAGTCTAGGGCCGAGCTGGTGTAAGCCACGTTTTCGGCGTTAGGTTTGGCTACCACGTCCCAGGCCCTTCCGTAGAAAGAGTCTTGCACAACACCAACCCTTTCGGCCATTTTCAACACGGCGTCCTCGGACGAAGGTACACCTTGCAGGATGACAATGCCCAGCCGGCATAATGTGCTTATGAGCTTGCGGTACTCGGGTCCATCTGTCATCAGGGATTCGTGGGAGAAGAACGGAGACGCATGCGCCAACTTGCTTTGAGTCCATAATTCAATACCCGGGATTTTCACGGGCAGGCTGAAGCCCGGCTCAGGGGGCTGCCAAAGAGAGACAGGATACGTTGAGACATGAATGTCGTGGGTGAAGAAATCATCTTTCCAGAAGATCTGCAGAGAACCGTCCTCGGTCTCTTTAATTCTTTCTATGGGCAATTGAAACGGGACGTCGCTAGAAGGGAAGCGCTTCTGCCCAGAATGCGGATCGATGCACCTCTCACAGTTGCACGCGTCGCGAAGCCAGGATCGACTTGTCACGGCGAGGCCGTCCGGGAGACGGTACTCCACATAGGCAGAGTCATTGTGGAATGGAACAGAGAAGTTTTTACTGTTATTCCACAGTGGCGTGTTTTCCGACAGTACTTTCGTGAAAATCGGCGATACAATTTTCCTAAAAACGTTGACAGAGTTGTTGATGGGCCGAGTTCCATCAGGTTTATATGTAGTAGTGGCTGATTCCTGATCGATTTGTGAATACTGCCGAGAATGGCCAAGGCCTATGTGCTGAAGACTGCGTGGAGAAGCTTTACGTGAATGCCCTGGTATGCGCCAGAGTGATCTGGCGAAGACGCGTGAGGCCGCCATGTTGGCCGCTGTTGGCGATGAGAGCGATGGCGAGGTAAAGGTTGGATTAAAAATTCTGGACACGGAATCAGCTCTACCATTATATGGAGGTGCCGCAGACCTAGGTGCGCCAGTCAGTATCGGACCGTCAGAATCCTGACAAGCCGAGTCGGACCGATGGGTGCCCGGCATCGGTGCTCGGCTTTACACCAGAAAATCCGCGCGCACCTGGCGCGTCATGGTCAGTCGCGGTATAAATTGTGATGCAACTACGAAGGCTGGCGCCAAAATGATTGAGACACACTTGGGCTTAGAACTAGTTACTGTACAGTGCGAATTACAATTTCAATATACCGTACCTTGTTATTTTGTACTGTACATAGGTGCGGACTAACTAGAGCCTGACAGGCTAGGTAGGTATGCCCGGCTAGGTGAGTAGCTCGGACAGCGTGGCCACGAGAAAGATATATTATGTCGACGCACAAAGTAGATAATATAGGTATGCTATCGGTGTAATTGATTTCGTTTTCTTTCTCACACTACTATTGCCAACATGGCGCCGAGCGTCAAGAAACCAAATCATAGCAATGTTGCACGAGCTCAAGCCTTGGTTTACAAGGCGGAGGGTCATACCGCAGCACAGATCACTGAAAAAACAGGTATTCCTCGGTCTACGCTTTATCATATTATTAAAAAAGCGAAAGACCGTGGATGGATTGAGGGCAAACCTGTATTAACCGAACATGTCGAGGACAAACCCCATCCTGGCCGGCCATCCCTACTTTCAGGCGACAATGGAAAACGATTGATTGAAATCGTTACGAAAAATAGCACAACGCGCGGCTTTTCTGGGCAACAAATTGCTGAGGAGATGGGAAAACCACCTAAGCGTGGACAATCAGGTGTGGCTATCAAGGTATCTGCGAGGACCGTCATCAGGTTTTTAAAACGAGAAGGCTTTCGAAATGTCAAAAGAACAACGAAACCAGGCCTGAATAAGTCGCAAATTTGGGCACGCCTTCAGTGGTGTTGGGAACACAAAAACTGGACCCTAGAGGATTGGAAAAACGTTGTTTGGTCAGACGAAACATCAGTAGTACGAGGAATCGTCCGCGGAAAGCGGCGAGTGTGGCGCCGTTCATATGAACAATATTTAAACCACAACACTCGTGTTCGTTGGAAAGGCCGTATGGAGTTTATGTTTTGGGCCTGTTTTTCCTACGATTATAAGGGTCCTTGTTACGTTTGGCCAAAAGAAACAAAGGAAATGTCGAGGAAATACCAGAAAATCATCGACACTTACAATCAACAAGCTGAACCTGAAGCAAAACAAAGGTGGGAGCTTGAACGTGGGCTTGCCAAACTTTCCTTAGGGCCAAAAAAAGGCGGCAGACCAGCTACATGGAAGTTTACTGACAAAACGGGTACGTTACTAAGTTTGAGATATATTTACTTGAACTAGACTGATGGATTACTACTTTAGGTGCTATGGTGCGCAGTGGCCAAGGTGGAATTGACTGGATGCGATACCGAGAAGAGGTTTTGCTCCCTCTATACTTTCCATTTCTTGAGCGTCTACGGGCCGACAATGTTCACTTTTATGCTCAGGAAGATAACGCACCTATTCACTCTAGCAAGTGGAATCAAACACTCTGGAGTGAAAGGAATTACGAGCGCCTATCTTGGCCGGCCAATTCCCCTGACCTTTCTACGATTGAGCCCCCTTGGGCACAGCTCAAATACTTGACAAGCTCCAAAGCTGTAACATCAGGGAAGCAGTTAGCTGAACTTTGGAAAACGACGTGGGAAGAATACCCCCAAGATCGATTACGTCGCTTTGTTGAGCGGATTCAAAGTAACGTTCAATGGGTACTATATCTAAAAGGGGGGAACAATTACCGCGAAGGTAGCCCCCCTCCCGTACTATCAATCGAAGAACGACAAAGCTTATACCAAGAAATCGAGGATATATTGAAGACGAAACCGGCTATTATTGCAGATCATGACAATAGTGGTGGCGGCGATTCAGGGGCAGAGACAATAGATACTACAATGAACAAAGCGACAACATCAAGGAGTAGAAGAACGGTAACAAGGGGTAGAAAAACGGCGTCGAAAACCGGAGGAGATGGATTAAGTATGAGCGATTTGATGTTTCTGCTTCGAGGCCGCAGAAAGTAGTATTAAGTACAGATAATCAAGTAGATTTACATCGCGAAAACTAGTCACACACTGAGGAGATCACTTTGCGAGTTGCGAATATGTGGTCGAGAAGACTAGATTGGCCAAGCGGCTAGTAATAGGATAACCTCTGCGCATTAAGGTACATACCATTGTAATCGTCTCGGTGTGAGGAATACGATATTGAAAACCGTTCCCTTATAGCTTGAGAATCCACTGATATGCCGGCCAGAAACCAGAAAAAAACTGAGATATCACAAGGAAATCGGCCGATCAGGAGGCAATGAGAGGTGTCCGCCTACCAAGCAAGGCATCGTTGGATTTGGCATGATGTAAGGAGCACAGCGGTGAAGACGGTTTCTTTGTAGCTTGAGAATTCATTGACATATCGGCCAGATACCAGGCAGAAACTGAGATATCACAAGGAAATCGGCCGACCAGGAGGCAACGAGAGGTGTCCGCCTACCAAACAAGGCACCGTTGGATTCGGCATGATGTAAGGAGCACAGCGGCGAAGACGGTTTCTTTGTAGCTTGAGAATTCATTGACATATCGGCCAGATACCAGGCAGAAACTGAGATATCACAATGAAATCGGCCGGCCAGGAGGCAACAAGAGGTGGCCACCGAATGAGAAAGGCACCGTTGGATTCGGCGTGGTGTAAGGAACGCAGCGGTGCAACCCGTTTTGTCATAACTTGAAATCTCGTCGAGATATCCGGGGAAAGAAGTTGGTAACTCGGGTGCGATATGAGGAATTCTGGTCGTACGGGCTGGGAAACTGACGGATGCTAATGCAACAAAGCACTATGAGGATCGTCTCGACGTAGGGAATACAGCGGCGCAACCCGTTTTACCGTAACCTAAAGCCTTGCCAAGATATCCTAGGAAACAAGTTAGTAATTCGGGTGTAATGTGAGGAATTCTGGCCGTAAAGGCCGGGAAACTGACGGATGCCAACGCGACAAAGCACTATGAGGATCGTCTCGACGTAGGGAATACAGCGGCACAACCCGTTTTATCGTAACTCAAAGCCTTGCCAAGATATCCTAGGAAACAAGTTAGTAATTCGGGTGTAATGTGAGGAATTCTGGCCGTAAAGGCCGGGAAACTAACGGATGCCAACACAACAAAGCACTATGAGGATCGTCTCGATGTAAGGAATGCAGTGGTGCAACCCGTTTCCTTATAACTTGACAGCTTGTCAAGATATCCCAGGAAACGCGGTGGTAACTTGTGCGATATGAGGAATTCCGGTCGTAGGGGCTCGAAAATCGACGGACGCTAGCATAATAAGGCACTCCGAGGACCGTCTCAATGTAACGAACGCAGCCGCGCAACTTGTTTCTTTATAGCCCAGAAGCCTATCAAGACGTTGCAAGAAACACCGTAGTAACTCATGTCATACGAGGAAACCTAGGTTGTGAGGGCTACTTAGGCGTACTAGAAGAGCGTTAGGGAGGAGGAAGAGGAAAGGTGAGGGGAGGAGGTAGGAGGTCATACTCGACATCATCTTTGGGGTACACTATACATTACCGCCATCTTCCTCGTCGTCTTCGCTGTCATAAATCTGAAGACGCGGCGGTAATACTAGCCGAAGCTGTAACCCCCAATAGGCTGAACCAAGCGCAGAGCGACCACGCACACGTCTTACTTCTATACATACTATTAATCCATTTAATAGTGCTTCTATTAATGGACCTGACCGCTGAAGAAAATCATGATTTGATATATGTCCTGAATAACGGCCCCGGTGATCTTGAAGTGTAATGAATTCTCGATTATGATTATCGCCATGGGATGCGAGTCGGTATATATGATTTCGACGTGGGGGACATCGTAGCCGTGGGTTATTTGATGGCGCGTTTTCGGGTGAATCTAACGTATTGTTAACTTCAGCTAATGTCACAGCTATGGCTGTACAACACTTACAAAAAATGTAGATGATGCTAGGAATTGTGATTTCCACTTCCGCACTATCTAAGTCGGCGTCAAGACTTTGAGTGGTAGGGTTCGTAGCGGTGGCCATTGTGTGTGCTTACTAGGAAACTCAATTAGTACTATCGTATTGTAACAAGCGCATTACATACGAAGAGGTTTCGTGAGCGAGCGATGTAATTGATGATGTCGAAGTTGTTGCAATACTGCTAAGCAGAAAGAAAATAGAAGCATAGAATCAGGGGCTAGCGACGCGTCAGGTAAGAATCTGGCGTCGTACTGTATATATTACCATGTATGTAATATATTTTATACTGTCTATGTCATTAGTCTATACTGTACCGCGACTTGTACATGGTCTTAGCGTGTCTCAATCATTTTGTCTCCAGCCTTCGTAGTCAACACCAATCTACTAGTTACTTCAGTAGTTCGTTCGTAAATGTCCCATGGTATTGGTTTTCCATTCCTCCCTAGCTTTGTGTATCTATATGTAGTGTATAGGTATAAGCACTAACTACCTAGATGGATAGCTGTGTAGCTTCAGCCCAACATACGTACTCGCCCGGTCTAATATCGACACAGACTTAGCGGGAGGGGACCTGGCCCTATACAGCATATTAAGCATGCAGTTTATACGTTCCCGTCCAAGCCACGGCGAAGGTAATACCCTCTCAATATCCCCCGTAAACAACGGGCACCACGTTATCGGCCCAATTGATGTTTGCCTACATCACGGTGCACTGTTCAGGCATGTCTTCGGTTCTTTTGCTCGACTTCTGCTCTTCCCTGCGCGTCTCCAAGTCCTCCCAGTAAATGTGATTCATAAACCCAGCTCTTGGGTTCTGGAACTCTCGTGCCATGATTTTCAAACACTCCTCGTCTTCAGCACGAAGAGCGAGATACGTGAGGCCGACCCGCTTATGTTTCTTCCAGAATGGCTCGGTCTCGTAAACCCGCACGTACAACGGGTTACGGGCCTTCCGCAGCTGTTCCTCGAACTGAAAGAACATCATCATGAATCTGGCCATGGTCCAGACGTAGTTTAGGCTGGATAGCGGTATATCTCCGCAAATGTCGCTGGAAAGGTCTAGCTTTATCAACTCTAGTAGATCCTGGCCTGACAACTTGCCGTCGTTGCCGCCTGTTTTAGGAAGATTGCCTGTACTGTATCCTTCTGGTATCAGCCCTTTCCGTATATGCTCGGGGATTAGTTCCTCGCCACTGGCTATGCGAGAGGGAAAAATAGCCCAAGCCATCAAATCCGCTTCCGGGATGCCTTTGGCTTTTGCCCGGTTAACGAGATCTGTGTTCTCCATCCGTTTCATTCCGGTAGTTGGATCAACAATGTGCTTTGTCTGGCTAATACGGTAGAATCCCATCAGGGATGGAAAGGGAATTTCACTGTCGGGAATGCGATCGGGATTCCAGCCCGCCGCATGACAAGCCATGAGATATGATTTTGTCGTGAAAAACCGGTTTGCGTTGAGTTTCTTGACATCATCAATGGTATGTCGGGCCCCGGGGCGACGTGTTTGCGACTCGGCAACCCTCGCTTGAATAGCTTCGCTATAGTTCGAAGTTGGGACTTTGCCATCAATGAAAAACGCTTTCGGAAATAGCTCTTGGAACGACGCATATAGTCCGACCGGCTCAGTGATATAGCCTTTCTGGACAAGCATATTGTGCAGGTGGACCAACAGCACAGGCTCGGGGAGCGTATCAAGGATAACAAAGCCATATCGGTAGGCTTCCCTGAGCCCTTCTTCAAGACCTACACCACAGAGGAACGGTGAATAGTCCCAAAGACCGTTAGAGTTCGTACTGGAGAATCGAGAGGGAGGGATGTTGGTGAGCCCGTGCATGTACTTCGACTCCCCGAGCCAGTTGATGAAATCGTACTGGAGGGTTTCTAACAGTCCGTAGCTCGCTTCATGACGTTTGAAATCGCCATGGAGTATCCCATCCTTTTGGAAAAACTGTTTGAGAATATCCACTGCCTGGAGAAACCCTGAGGCAGGCCGCTGGTTTTCTCGGTCAAGGAATAGATCCACATCTCGTCGTGGCCGGAAGTCCTTGGGTGGTGCTTTGAGGACATGGCCTCGGAGGCCGCTGAGAGACCAACCGCGGGAGACGGTAAATGAGTCGACAATGCACTGCAGCTGGAAGATGTGGTGAGGGAGAATTTTAGGGCGAACATCCGCGCCCGGTTTTTGCATAGCGAGATGTGTAATCACACCAGCAAATTCATTCAGCCCAAAAAGCCGCCTATGCTGATCCCAGGGGCCAGTAGTAGACCAGTCCACCAATTCCAAGGCGTGTCGCTCCCCTCGCATAGTGTTGCGCTGTACAACAATAGACGAGAAGACATTGACAAGGTCGTAGAGCCAGTTGATGGTGTAGGATCGGCGCCATTTCAGCCTCTCTGTCTCGCTAACGCGTCGGAGGTCGAGATTGGGGTTCCAATTGCCGATTTCACTGAGCATGCGCTTTGTCGGTTTTCCACTTCGCGTCTTCTGGAAGTCGGTGACAAAGTCAATAAGGTCTCGGTATGCATATATTAAGAATTGCTCCTTGACATCAACAGCAATTTCCTGGACCTTCCTGGTGCTGGCTTGGTCTGGGCCTATCCTGTGAAGTGCCAGGTGGAACATCCCTTGTGCTTTGTCTGGGTCTCCACGGGTGATGGTGTTCATGACGGTCTCATAAGAGTCGTGCCCGGGAAAGTCAATAAATATGGCAGCAGCTGAGCGCTCGATTATCTTAATGCCCATGTTAGACACAGCCCCGGCAACGGCGCTGTTGAGCCCGTTATATGCCACATCTTGCCATAGCCCCTGCACGTAGGCTCGAAGGCCAGCCCATTCTTGGATGAGCGCATAGACAGCCATGAGGTAATCAGTGATAATTCCTTCCTCGTCTTGGATGATGCGGTAGCTCTCCACCGGTACATCATCGAGGGGCTCTGTCTTGGCCGCTGGTAGAGGTTGCTTCTTCTTCTTCTTGGCATTCTTCCCACGTTTCCCCTTCTTGCCTTTACCTGGTTTCTTCTGCTGCTGACGTCTCTGAGAAGCTTCGGGCTGCTGAGGTTCTGGGTCAGAAGCATCGTCTTCAGCGTCTTCAGCCTTTGGTGCTGTGTCGCCATCGATGCTGAGTGCAGCGAATTTGTTGGAGAAGAGAGTCTCTTCGAGGTCGGCCTCATCGTTGGGAGAAGGGCCTTCCGCTTTGCACTTCTCAGCCCATGCAGCTCCTCCTAGTGCCTCAAAGGCTTCGACAAGGGCATCGATGAAATGCTTGTGGGAGACGTTTCTTCGCTCGACCTCGGGGTCAGACTTGTTGGCAACAAGTTGCTGGAAACCCTCGTAAGTGGCGGTTCGCGCCTGTATAGCTGACTGAAATAGCGCCAGGATGGCGGATGGGATAGGACTGATGTGCTTAGCGATGAGCTTCGAGAGAGACACGAGGCTCGCCACAGTGATCTGGCCATTCGTGTTTGGGGTTTTAGGCACATCATCGGGAAGAGTGACTGAGGAGGCGATGATGGCGTTGGATGCCTTGACGATCCAAAATATGAGGCGACTCGTGTCTCGCTTGTAGGCGAGATACAGATTGAGCGGAGCCATAGCTGCTTGGCCGCTTGGGCGCTTCGGTATGAAGCCTGCTGTGGGAGCTGATGGATGTGTTCGCCCCTAAGAGCGACACGGACTCTCACAGGAGGGGATCTGTATGGCTACCGGCCGCGATGCGGCATGACAGCCTTCATTGGCACTCGATTGGTGCATAACTAGAGACATGTCATATTTCATTATTTGCTTAAATTCTCGGGTTTCTCCGCCTCGAGCTGGTTTCCCAATTCGCTGGTTTGCCCGTGACTCGTACACTGCGAATGAGCATTCAACTTCTGTTCAATCGCCCGACACATAATAGGTCCATTCAAATACAAGGCGCCGAACATGTGTAGGTATCCGGAGACGTTGTACACATCGCCGACGCATACGGGGCAGTTAGTAGGGGTTGTGGCGTTAGTCATGGGTAACGCCACGGGTGAGTGGATGGGGACAGGGCGAACATCAATCTTATCTTATCTTATCTTATCTTATCAAGGATGTACGACGTACGAAGTAAATAGTGGGGTCATAATACGCAACGGACGAAGTACCATTTTTTCCAAGTCTTGAATTTACGTAGCGTACGGAACGCAGTCTAGCAGTCCACTTCCAACTAATCTTTAAGAACCAATCCAATCATAGCATAAGAAGTCACGATAATCGGCAGACACTTCGCCCAGATAATTGAAAGCCCAATTCTCAAAGAAGATATATTTCCAAACAATAAGCCATGGCGGGCGCATCCGCAAAGAAGAGAAGCCATGCCGACTCTGCGGCCGCCGGAAAGCTACAGCGACCCAAGAAGAAGCAAAGGAAAGTCCCACAATACCAGAGCGACTCGGAAGAAGACCTCGACAACGCCGTCGTGGACGACATAGCCTCGGCCTCGGATTCCGAGATTTCGGACTCAGACATCGACACACCTGCGAGGAATAAGCAGCTCAAGGCGACGGCGAAGAAGACCTTGCAGAAGAAGACGCAAGAGGACAAATCGGACAGCGAGGATGGCGCCGGCGCCGAAAGCGAAGACGACGAGGAGGAAGATGACGATGATGAATTTACCAATTCAGAGGGCGAGACATCGAATCTAGGTTCTAAACGGCCGAAATCCAAGCGCAACGACCCCAGCGCTTTCGCTACATCGTTACAAAAGATTATATCTACCGTAAGAGGGCACACATGAAACCACGAAAACAACACATTGCTTACGCGCTACGCGCATAGAAACTTTCGAATTCTAAAAAGGCTGATGCCATTCTGTCCCGGAGTGTCGAGGCGCAAAAGGCGAGCCGCCAGATCGTCGACGCAACCTTAGAAGCGAAGGCGCGCAAACTTCTGTATGTCATGCCATGATCGCTGACGATGGACCAATTGGATTGCACAGAAAGATACGTGTTACTGACAACTTCCACAGCCGCGATCAGAAATTATTAGCGTTGGAAAAGGGGCGCGTCAGAGATGTATTGACCGGCGACAACGACGAGGCGACGTCAACTGGCGAAATCGTGCAGACTGAGCGACGCTTGCGCAAGACCGCCCATCGCGGTGTGATTATGTTGTTCAGAGCTGTGCGCGAGGCGCAGGAGAGGGCTACCGAGGCGGAGAAGGGCGCTCGGAAAGAGGGCATCATCGGAGTCCAGCAGCGACAGGAGAAAGTGAACGAGATGAGCCGGCAAGGATTCCTGGACTTAATCGCGGCAGGGGGCGGAAAGGCCAAGAAAGGCATGTTAGAAGAGGCATGAAGAGACAGACCGTCTCAGCCGTGAATCGTACAATAATGTGACACTATCTGCCCCGACTCAGCGCAGGGCCCTGGCTCCCGTATCTCGGACGATGTCCCATCCTAAGCGAAGTCTTTATATTATACATGCTTCTATAGTCCCCCGTCGTAAATGCTAGCCAAGACGCGACACCTCCGGGCCCGCGCATCGGGCCATAAGCCTTGGATCCCGCGGGGGCCCCTTATTCTACCGGCAGTGTATTTGGATTGATATCAATGCATCTTTAATTCTTCGTGAAATCGCTCGCTTGCAAATTCCTCGTCATGGACGGCAACTTGACCTTCAAGCCATCCAGCTCCTTTTTCATCACGACCTGGCAGCCCAGGCGACTCGTCTCGGTCAGGCCGAAGGCGAGGTCGAGCATGTCGTTTTCGTCGTCCTCGGGCTCGGGGATCCTGTCGTAATAGTCTTGGTCGAGCACGATAACGTGGCACGTCGAGCAGGCGCAGGAGCCGCCGCATGCGCCCTCCATCTCCAGGTCGTTCGCCTGCGCGATATCCAGCAGGTTGTCGCCTTCCGAAACGGCAATCTTGTGCTCTCTGTTCTCTTTATCGATAAATGTGACGTATAGCCTGGGTGGTCACTCGTCAGTACCTGTGTGGAGCAAGGGATGCCTCGGCGGGCCGAATCCTACTCTTCCCCGGGCTTTGGCGGCGTTATGTGCCCGTGCTGTTGTATCGGAGATGTGCTGAAGGGACGGAGGGTCGGGCTAGAGAGGGCGGCGCATGTCCGGGGGGTGTTTACTAATGTCCGGCTCGTGGAAGATATTGAGAAGCTGCGATGCCAGGGAGCCGAAATAGAAGCGTGATGCAAACTGCGCAGCGCTCTGGTGAGTGCTTTGGTGGTGGACATGATGCTTGCCAAGCGGTCGAACGAAGAGGTTTCGATGACGGAGGTGGGGGCAAAGGAACTTGCAAGACAGTCGGAGGGAAGTATGATGAGCTTCAAGTGGTCTGCTGTTTCATAGGTACACAATGGAGCCTGGTTCTAGCAATTAAAGGAGGTAGTGGATTGCGCCGAGGAGTATTTACAGAGATCCGACGAGGCAAGCTTGAATGCGATCAAGTACCAGTAGTTAAAGAGAAAATATCCGCGAAGTACCTACGTTAGTGCAGTGCACGGTGTGGTGCACGATGCGTAGCTACGATAAGCGCAAATTACGTTACATAACTATCTTGAAGTTAGCCGATCGCTTAACTCCGAGCTTCTCCGGCTATCTAACCGCAGCGGTTACACCACTACCAGTGCCTATAATCACACGCCAACTACCGCCGCGATTGGTCGTGTTAGCGTAGCTACAGCGCTGTAGTGTACGGGTCAACGGCGGCTGACAGTTGATCGATTAGGTATGACGCCGGGATTGCATTATCAATGAACTTATCGGCGTTCGAAGATACCAAGCATTTGCCCGAATTTTGTGTAATATTTCTCGTCACTCAACCTCCCCCTCCTCCCAAATCAATTTAGCCTCACCACCACCACCACAACCCAAGCTGCCCACTTACCGATCACGACCGCGCAGCATAATAATGTTTATAGCACAGACGACGACTCAATAAAATGACCTCGACAAGGGAAGGCGTCAACCCTCTGCGGCCTTACTACATCCCTCCCAGGATTGGGGAGCAGGCCGAGCCGCTACCAGGAGCTAATCCATTTCCAAATTCAACCGCAAATGTGGCGACCGCCGGCTACGCGTCCAAGGCACGTGATATCTTTCCGGACATCGACTACAAGGACCACCTCGACGAACTGTCGCCGTCGACCATCCAGTTAGTCAAGCAGACCATCGACGAGCTGCTATGGAAGTATACGTCGGTGTTGATGGCCCAACCTTTCGAGGTGGCCAAGACGATACTGCAAGTGAGGAGCCAGGACGACCTAGGAGGACTGAATGCGCCCGTTGATCTAGCAAGGCCGCGCACCCCCAGCCCAAAGAGACCCGCATACGACGAGGTACGGCTCAACCATCCGCGACGTTCGGTAGTTGTCGAGACACCCTAGGCTGACAGTCAACTCTAGTTTCCCGATTCCGACTCAGACCCCGACGAGCCAGCTTATTTCACCTCCAACGTTCCACATACACCCACTTCTTCAACGCGCTCACGCCGGCGGCGGGGATCGTCGCCACCACTACAATCACCAAGGATCACCGCCAAAAGCGCTGTGCCCCCGCACCAAATAACATTACGGAGGCCCGGTTCGATACTTGACGTCATATCACAACTGTGGTCGAAGGAATCGGTATGGGGCGTATGGAAAGGAACTAACGCGACGTTCCTATACTCGATACTTCAATCTCTATTGGAAAACTGGGGGCGGAGTTTGCTCAGTGCGCTACTCAATGTGCCTGACTTGGGAGTCAAGGATGACGTGGATCGATTAGTCGGCATCGCCTCTCCATATCCCTGGGCATCGCTATGTGTTGCCGCGGCGGCTGCGGTTGCTACTGGTCTCATCCTTGCTCCCCTCGATCTCGTCCGAACACGATTAATAGTGACATCCACATCTCGCGCACCTAGGCGGACGCTCGCCACCCTGCGATCTCTGCCGTCATGGGTCTGCCATCCGACGCTCATCGTCCCGACCATCCTCCATTCCCTTGTCCACCCATTCATCACCCTCTCAACACCGCTCGCTCTCCGTTCACAATTCCTGATTGACCGCGATATGTCGCCACTGACATTCTCAGTTGTCAAGTTTTTCACATCATGTGCTTCTTTATTCGTCAAGCTTCCGCTAGAAACCGTATTGCGACGAGGCCAAATGGCAGTGCTGGCCGACCCCACATATCTACAAGCGCTTGACAAGACGAGTCAGATGGAGACCATCGTCCAGCCGGGCCCATACCACGGCGTTGTCGGCACTATGTATGCGATTGTATCGGAAGAGGGTTCCAGGCCCATCACAAAACCAGTTAAAACGACACGAGCCAGGAGGGTCAAAGCCAAGGCAAATGAGGTGACTTATAAAAAGGGGCAAGGCCTAGAAGGCCTATGGCGCGGTTGGAAAGTGAGTTGGTGGGGGTTAGTTGGTCTATGGACTGCCAGCATAGCGGGAGCCGGAGGAGAAGGAGAGTTTTGAAGCACACACTTAAAGCCTTGCATTCTTCAAAAGGTGGCCCTCAAAAGAACCGGGTTTGGAGATATATCCGTCTTGGGGAGAGACCGGGGGTTGATTTCGGTGGTTGTACAGCGCTTATGAGACATGGCATGATATCCCCCATCACTTTCACAGTTGCTATACGACCTGTACATTTACACTCACGATAGAAAACATTTGCTGGATTGGCTGCATTGTCTTCGCTGTTTATTTCTGTTGGGCTTTTTGTGATTCATAGAATGCACTGCGCTGCTGGTTTTGTTTGCCTGGTCATGCTTGTGACGTATTCCTCTGCTGAGTTCCTGGCTAGGGGCATTTGCTCGGCATGAGCACTTCTAAAAAGATCTTAACGCATGCTTGTCGGTGATTGTTATGCTTACGGTTTGGGTTTAAATCCCGCGGTTGCTTATGTTTACTTGAGTGAATAGTGGCAATGTGGCATCACCGATATCTAGTACATTTCACCTGTCGGGGACGTGATGGCGGGTGGACTTGATACCTGTCTGTGAGAGAATGGACAAGCCACTTCCGGAACAGGGAGTAAGGAATAATTTAATAAAGATATTGCATGCCCTGTCTTGTACGTGACCATCCGCAAACCATCACTTGTTACAGAGTGGGAGTTCGATCTATCGTTCTGGGACTGGGATGGTTACCTCCTGCGCAGGAATACGGCACGCTTTTTCTTGATTACCTAGATAGACAATTGATATTGGACCGCTTCCTACGTGGCTCCGGTCGGGTATTCCCCTTGCTTGGTTATGTTTTGTCTCGACTTATAGCCATCGCTACTAGAGGTTCATGGGGAGGATCTTATGCTTGGACAAGAATTGGGCTCGTCTTGCTGGATGGTGCTTCTTTAGAAGTTTAGTGTAACCACACACCGCGCCGGAGCGCGGGACGAAATCGCATAGACAGGAAAGTCGTTAATACTAACTGGTATTCGCCCTTTACGAATTCGGAATGACCGTTTCCCATCGAAACGCGCCTGTCTGGTCGGACCTGGTTCTCTGGACTTACGAGTCTTAGATCTTTCGTAACGCCGGGATCTCAACCCCCGGGTTATGTGAGGACGGTAGACCACCATGACGCTTCCCATTTTGCCTACAACTGTAACACGTTTTTCTATCCATCTTTTACGTGATATGCTTCATCTATCAAGCGACGCCGCTCCCTTGGAGTAGTGGCTATAGAGCATAGCCCTGTTCTGCGTGCTGGCTATAGCCTATTGTATGTCACGATTCGAGTTGCCTGGTAGCGATCTCCACAATCCTACTAGACAACTTAGCGAATTGTCACTGACGGGCACCGAGAGTGCCATCTATGCTTTATTTCTCGAGACATCTTATAAGAAATCCGATGCCGGGCTGAGACGCCGGCCAGGGACTCATTTCTAACTTCTCAAAATCTACAGAAGGAGAATACACGTCAAGACCGCGATCGAATTCCAGTATCAAAAGATGCCTCATTATAAGCCCGTTGGGGAAGTTCAATAGCGGATGGATATCCCGGGCACAGCTCGCGAGCAACTGTAAAAAAAAGGACCTTGCGGGATATGTCAAACGGATCGAAAAGAAACGCGACAGCTTTGACAATACCACCTCTGATCCTACGATTATTGTGAGAAACTAACTTCTAAAGCGCCATTATCCATCTGAAGAAAGTAAGCAGAAACAACAATCTCAAGATTCGACGTCTAGATAGATTTCGGGACAAGTATAAAATCCATTTAACCTACGTACCTACTCACACGGTCACACACACCAAACGCATAAGCGTAGCAAACAGAAACATCCGACGAAGAAATACGTCAAGTAGCACCAGATCCCCATGTATAACCAAAAGACGGAGAAACCCCCCGAACAGTATCAAGACCAATCGGAAAAATGTATGCAACAGACCCAAAAGTCAACAACCGAACCAACAACAAACACATACCATGCGACGACACGAACCCATGAGAACAATACCATCAAAAAACAGAAAAGAAACAACCCGGCTCAGTAATAGATGACCAAAACAGATTCAACAGGACAGATTCTCGCTAACCAACTCACCCAGACCAGCAGGCAACCCGGCATCTAAGACGTGCCGCGGCAGCCTCAGGCCAAAGGATAAGTGGGACCCCACCCACCCCCCTTCCCAGAGCAGTAGCATCAAGCATATAATTCGCAAAGCAGCCCGGACCTTCCAAGCTTCATGGTGTAGTGGTATAAGCGCAAAGCACACTACCTCAACCAATCCCGACCAGGGTTCGATTCGCTACGGAGGCGTTCAAGAACGCGAGTTTGATCTCGAGCTTGACTTGCGCCCTTCAACAGGCTACCTGCCACCGCTTGATTAATACTTGGGCAATCGAAAAAGCGATAAGGAAAACTTGACGTTTCCTTCCCCTCGAAAGAGGGTTTTTTTTTCCTTTTCCCTTTTTGAAAAAAAGGGAAAAAATGAGAAATATATGCGGTAGATGACCTGCGTTTAACTTTTCTAGCTACACGGGTACATAAGCATGAGAAAATTCGTGACCAACTAAGGCCCTATCCGCCTGATATCCCCAAATGACCTGACCCTTTTCTGCCTATATATTAATCCAGCACCCGCCCAGCACCCCCCACCACCCCCCAGTAAAATAAACCAAAGAGTTCCCAGATTCCATAATTTCCATAATTTCCATTTACTACCTACTTACTATGTGCGTAGTCCGTATGTACCTAGGCAGTCCGTACAAGGAAGGTAGCAAAAAAGAAATCCGGGGTAAGCAATGCAAGATGACATACCCACCAATACCCCAGCTCCATCGCGGCATGACAGCCGCAATGCCGGAAGTTCCACGAGACGAAATACCAAAAGGAGAAACATTGAACCAACTCTCACAGTGTGAAGTGGCGTATAGTAACATCTGCACTGTACCCGGTCCGGCTCGGATGGGCTTCGTCGGTGATTCCTGTTCCTCGCTGAACTTCTTCCGATTCCGTACGGAGAACTAACTACCTAGATAGACATGACCGTATGGCATACGAAGAGTTAATTAGGTTGGGTTCATAGTGTAGTAGGTAGGTATAGGTATTGTCAGACGGTTCGGCATCGCGGTACAATTCAGCGCCGGCTCTCACACTGGCTTATCCGCAACGCGGGCCGACGAGACGCTAGCGGCCCGGACCGGGGCTGACACTGTGCGGGTTTACTTGACTGCATGACAGACTATAGGTAAGTATCATTTGAATTACTGTATCATCGGTCACCGACCCAAACCATCCACGGAGCGTTGCCCGGGCACCTAATGCGGTATACGGCGTGCAGCGTCGTAGTAATTACCTAAGAGCTACCACGCCAGTCTAGACTACAGCACGACTCTACGGCAAAAAGGATTGTACAGGCTTGGTTGATTCATTGGCAAGGCCGCAAGTGCCGTGTTTCGAGGGTCAAGAACAAACTACCTGCCTAAAGCACATAACGAATGAACGAATATACAGTTGTAGGTTTCTGAGAAGTCCAGCCCGACGAAATTCCACGTTCCCTATGGCGAGGTGTTCGGCGCGTCTGTGTCACTGCCGGAACCATGTCTGCCGCCGATGTCATCGCCACCCCTGACAAAAGTCGCTTAGTATACTTCGATCGAGGCGGAGCCGCTGCTCTGGTAGCCCTCAGTCGCGAGAATCTGGTAGTTGTGCGTGCCGAGCTTGAGACCAGCCTGCGCCCAGGCGTTGAAGTGGTTGGCCATGTTGACTAGTGCAGCTCCGTCAGTAGGACGTTACACGTAGGATACCGCAAGAACGAGCTTGATCTTACCTGAGCCGCCGACGCGGTGGACCTGGCGGACGGACCAGAACTGGTCAAAGGTCGAGGTTCCTTCGATCGAGGGCTGGTTGACGCGGGTGGTGTGGTAGATGTCGTAGGTGCCGCCGTCGCTGGTCACGGAGCCCAGCCTGGTGGTGCCGCTGCTGGGGTTGTAGCTGCCGAACGACTCGACGACGTAGTACTCGACCAGCGGGTTCTGCGTCCAGCCGTACACGGAGAGGTAGCTGTTCACCGAGGCCGCGTTCCAGGTGCCGTTGTAGGTGACCGTGTGAGCCGAGCCGGGGTTCCAGCCCTTGCCGGCCACGAAGTTGTTGACGTTGTTCCACTGCGCGCTGGGTCAGTTACCTGTTTCGTGCTCTTGTTGGGACGAGTTCCCTTGTGTGCTTACGGTCACATCGTAAGAGCCGGCGGCACCGTTGTTGTAGGTGACGCTGCCGACACCGTCGGTCCAGAAGGAGTAGAAGTAGCCGTTGTTGGTGCCTTCGCCGGGAGAGGTTCGCTTGAGGAGCTCAAGGGGGGAGCCTAGAACGGCGGGAATGGCCGCGAGGGCAGCTAGAGCGATTGATCCGAGCATGATGAATTGAAGGCCGGCTTGAATTTCTGACTTGCTTGCAGGGCGTGGTGGTGGTGATCAGAGTGAATTCAAGTCATCGTCGGTGCCATCGCGGGCTTCTTATATATTCGTCGCTGGCAGAGACAGAATCGCCATTTCGACTTGGCAAGGCATCATGAGATCTCATGGCGTGCTTCTGGGCACGGAGGCATCTCCATGGAGCCGTACCCAAACAGTCCTAACGTCTCTGATCGAGCTCGTCACGGCTGGGTACTGACGGTTGTAATTAGCCTAAAACACAATGTAACATGGCTGTTTCGACAAGGCGCGAGTCGAAATTCTAGAGCCGCGTTGGACAATTAACCGAGGCAGACTTTTCAGGGTCCTGCGGCTGCGATGCGCTCCTCCGTCTCACCTCATCCTATGCTTCCTCCCTTTGGCAAAGGCGCCTACCTACATCCCACGCCAATTGATCGGTCTAAGGGAGACTAGGCAAGAACTGGGCCCGGTCCCCCATCACCCCTGAGTCGGCCATAGTCCGAGCGCGCCGTATGCCGGGAGTATTTCAGACTTCGGTGTATGAATTGTCCGAGAAACTCTATACGTTTAGACTATGCGACGCACATACGCACTACCAGTAGCGCCTGGTTAATTGGAATTCTGGCGGGAGGTGGAAGCGCAATGTAACTACGGAGGCACGGAGGAGGAGAGTCATGGCAATTCGTCGACGTAGGTGGAATCAGGTGAGCGATGGAGTTGTAAGAGTCGCGGGATATTTCGATCCGCACCCGGGCTTCGGCACGGTTCTCTCTCCCACCTGGGCGGATAATTAGGCGAGCACCGGTGGGCTGTAAGCCGTTAATTCACGTTCACAACAATATACAGACTACTACCATGCGGTGTCTTTCGAAGCAAAATGCCGATTTCCATACCTATTGTGAAAACCTCGGTGCGCATAGGATAATCCTCAATTGTCTGTTTCTGCGCGCCGTAACGTTCCCGTTTCTTCTCATCCTCTCTTGAGGATTATGCATGACTTGCCTAGCACGCCTGAATGTTAAGCGGGCCGTAACGGCAAAAGTGCTAGATCGACTTTGCGGTCCGCGGGTAATATCCAAGCGTCCTGCTTCAATTTTAGCACTGAAGTATGACGCACAGGACAAACTAGCAGTAGACCGATTGCAACAGCAAGAATTTTTTGGGTCTCCGTCTCATCTGTTTCTTTTTTTTTCAAGTGAGGGAGGATATTAGCGCGGGATCCGGCCTGGTCGGTCCCTCAATTGCGACTTGCCCGCAACTGTCGGAGATCGTCACGCAACATCGCTTTGCTTGTACCAAACCCCATATGGCTAGTCAATTGTCTGCCGTTAAAGAATCTGACACATCGAAAGAGGAGACGCAGCGACGGAGCTAGTCATCATACGGCGGTTAGCCGGTTCGACGGCACTGAGCAGCAATGCCCCCAGCTGGTCGACGAGGAGGTATCCTATTCAGGCGATGTCGCATTTCAGGTGTACGAAGACTTCAGCCAGGACGTATACGTATTGGCGGGTGTGAGAAAATCGGTCTCTATGGTTTATAGGTAGGCATGTAATGTGGAAGTGGTAATACGATTCCAAAAATTATTCGTCAGGTCGATGTGGCACTTTTGCCCTAATGGGCCACCGTCGGACGAATGCCCCTGATTGGGGGCTGCAATGCGTCCCTGGCGTGAAATATGGGGTCCCCTCATCCCCGGACTCAGAATCTACCCCGGAACTTTGCTCCGGGCGTTTCTGCTCCCCATGACCCACTTCCCCATACCCAAGGCGCATCGTGACCACACTGAATTGGTATGGGATAGGTATTTTAAGCGTCGTGCCCGATTCGGTAGGGAGCTGGGGCCTTGGGCCAATCAAGGGTATGCCTTTCTCATTGTACTTCCTACCTAGTACTGCGCATAGGGCCTGTCTCCATTTAACCATTTACCCGCAGATGTGGTTAGATCGCGCTCGATCAAGATCCGTTTGCCTTACTAGTTCGAATCTTCAACGGATCGTGAAGTTCGACTCGCTAGGCAGTAGGCGAGGCGGCTGTCTACTCCACGAGGTATCATTCAAGGCCGGTGTAAAGATGGATGGAAGGATCGCCAGGGTCGGCCCTGGTGTGTTGAACACGATATATAAGACAGGGAGGATCTGGAGTTCAATCTGAGTTTCGAAACCACAAGCCAATTTCCTGCTCTACTCATCGTTTCCAGAGGCCAGCGCAATTCATCATGAAGGTATCAATTCTCGCTCCCGTTATGGTTGCGGCCGGCGTCAGCGCCGCGCCTTCTGAGCTGGCTGAACGCCAGAGCTGCCCCGGTGTTTACGTCTTCGGTGCTCGTGAGACAACTGCCCCTCCCGGATACGGCACGGCCGGCGGTCTCGTCAACATGGTCTTGGCTGCATACCCTGGCTCCGGAAGCGAAGCTATCAACTATCCCGCCTGTGGTGGCCAGTCCACTTGCGGCGGCGTTTCCTACGACGACTCTGCTAACCAGGGTACCCAAGCTGTTATCTCAGCCGTGACCAGCTTCAACCAACGGTGCCCCAGCTCGCAGATCGTGCTTATAGGTTATTCTCAGGTATGTGCTTGGGATCTGTCCTTGGGATCCTCATGAAGGATATACGAAAGTTCACTAGCTGACTTTGCTGCCACGATAGGGCGCTCAAATTATGGACAATGCTTTTTGCGGTGGTGACGGCGCTACTCTCAGTGGCACTGCCCTTTCTGCTGTCAAGGCCGCTATCTTCATGGGTGACCCGCACAACATTGCCGGTCTACCTTACAACGTCGGCACCTGCACGGGTGGTGGAGTAAGTCAAACTCGTTTCGTGGTCGACGCTATGATACCCTTTCTGTGGGAATCGTATAACGGCGAGAAATGCGGAAACCCGATCCTAACATCTCTGGCCATAGTTTGCTGCCCGTCCTGCCGGCTACCAGTGCTCACCCGGAAAGCCCAGCATTATCAAGTCGTACTGCGATGCTGCGGATCCCTACTGCTGCAACGGCAACGACCCCAACACGCACCAAGGATACGTCATCGAGTACGGCTCACAAGCCCTGGCGTTCATCGAATCGCTCCTTTCGGCAAGTTCTCCCCTTCATTCTTCTTAGAAACCGTTGTTTGTCACGGCTGAATCAGCAGTGACCGGCAATCAGCACGGTACTGCTGCAAAAGAAGTGAAAGGGGATATGCATTTACTAAGCCGCTAACAGGCATAGGGTGGCTCCGGTGGCGGCGGCGGCGGCTCACCCCCAGGCGGCAACCCCGGCGGCGGCGGCGGCTCCCCAGGTGGCTGCTCGGTGGCGAAGTATGGCCAGTGCGGTGGAAGTGGCTATTCTGGCTGCACAACCTGCGCCTCAGGATCGACGTGCACGGTGTACAGCCAATACTACTCACAATGCCTATAAAGCAAAAGTGTGCAATTGACTTGCCGCAGGAAGCTTTCATCATTGGTCGAGTAAGGTGGTGTTTATTTGGGGATTTAGTGTTTTCACCTTCAAAGTTGTACACTTGAGGTTTGCCGGCGCATGCGGACCTAGCTTCCGAAAAGCTCCGGTTCCCAGTCGGGATCCACCCGGGTATACATACCGAGGTACATACCTAGTCTCAACCAATAAACATCCACTCAATTACGGACATACACCATGAAGTGACAATATTCTGCCAACTTCTCGCGGAGGTTTCTCCATCGGCGCAGAAAGCTTAAGATGATCTCGTAGTGCCGTAACCAGTGTGAAACCCCGTATTATAGGTAGGCAGTATGATGAATTTATGTCCCAGGTCGCAGGTGCTGGTTTGAGCTACTACTCGTAGACGGATCTAGGGAAGCCAACATCAAAAACACATGAGATAACTGCTGATCTTGATATCGATATGCGGCGCGTTGGAGTCGGAAAGTTCGTGAGTGCGCAGGCAGAAACCGCATAGTGTAAGCCCAGATATCTGATCACTTTGTAATGGAATCCGGAGAGATAAATCTGACGCGTTAGTACAGTACATCGGTACCAAGCCCGTGAATAAACTGGTTATGTTCACAAAGAGGGCTGCTTCGTCAACTTTAACGGGGCCAAGAAAAAAGGTGATCGTAAGACGGTCGTATGGCTTCGTCGTATCAATTTGGTAAACAGTGCTTCTTTTGTCAGTTATGCTGCATATAGAGTCGAGGGATCAGACTAGATCTTACTACTAGTTAACAGGCCCCTTTCCTCCCACAATTATGAAACCAGCCCTGTAAATCAACTAAGGCATCTGCAAGGTTAGTCATTAGTTTTAACGCCGTGATACCGCCGTCACATCTTTTCGTTTAAGCAATGAGATCTGCAACGTTCATGGGCATCTCATCAATCTGAGTAGAGTAGTATACTGGCCAAGTTAACGTGTGAATCATCTAATGTTGAGATCGGAAAACTTACGCTCAATATCACGCAGAATGCGCACGTCTTCACTAGTAACGAAATTGATGGCAACACCCTTGCGACCAAATCGACCACTTCGACCAATACGGTGAATGTAGTTTTCACGGTTGCTAGGGAGATCATAATTGATAACCAAGCTAACCTGTTGGACGTCGATACCGCGAGCCCAAACATCAGTTGAGATCAATACTCGACTGTTGCCTTGTCTGAAGTCTTGCATAATGCTGTCCCGCTCCTTCTGGGGCATATCTCCGTGCATGCTGCTGACGGTGAAGTTGGCTTCGCGCATCTTGTCGGTCAACCAGTCGACCTTGCGTCTAGTATTGCAGAAAATGACGGCTTGAGTGATGGTCAGGGTATCGTATAGGTCGCAGAGCGTGTCGAATTTCCAATCCTCCCTCTCGACTGCGATAAAGTACTGCTTGAGGCCTTCAAGAGTCAACTCATCACGCTTGACCAAAATGCGCACGGGGTCAGTCATGAATTTGGTGGTCATGTCAAGAACGTCGTAAGGAAGAGTGGCAGATACCACAACGACTTGTGTCGCAGGGGGCAGGTATCGGTAGACGTCGTATATTTGCTCCCGGAAACCTTGGTTGAGTAGTTCGTCGGCTTCATCAAGAACAAGCATCTTGATATTCTTGGTACGCAGGTGTCGGCGGCGAATCATGTCAGCGACACGACCGGGAGTGCCAGAGACAATGTGCTGTCCGTAGTCAAGCTTGCGGATATCTTCGCCGACGTTGGTACCGCCAATACACGCGTGGCATTGAACGTTCATGTAATCGCCAAGGGCCATGACGACCGACTGAATCTGGGTAGCTAGTTCTCGCGTGGGCGATAGAACAAGAGCTTGCGTCTCGCGAACGGCTGTGTCGATTACCTGTAACATGGAAATGGAGAATGTAGCCGTCTTGCCTGTGCCGGACTGGGCTTGAGCGATTGTGTCGCGACCCTTGCAAATTTGGACAATAGCTCTAGACTGAACAGCGGATGGGGACTCGTAGCCGTACGCATAGATGCCTCGAAGGAGGTTCTCTGGTAGGTATTAGTATGTCTCGACGATATCGAGTTTCGTGGCCATCAATTAAGTGTTGTTACTTGCCTTTGAGCGACATGGCCTCGAAGGTGGGATGCACCGTGACCTCTTTCGATGTCGAGAACTCCATCTTCTCGTCGGCGCGACGATCAATGCCGCTGCCTTCGGCCATCGTGAATTTTGTTGAGGGAAGACACGAGTTAGCAGGCACGTTTGTAGAAACCGTTGCGATTCTGCGAGGAATGCAACGAGAATGTCGGTTATGGGAAAGTTGATGGATGAGTGGGGCGGAGAGTGCCCAGTCCTGCCCAGGTCGAAGGTAAAACCGCGATTGAGCTCGGCATTACGTAAAGCTCACTATCTAGATAGATAGATAAGGATAACCAGGCTGAATTGTGGCTTACCTGTGGCTAAAGCTTCACTACCCCGTACGCCCCCCTTAGGTATTCCCACTCAAACTGACTTTCCCTCTTTCCTACTGCTACCTACCCGGTAATACCCGTACATCTACACTACTATGTATTACCTACTCCTCAATTATTTCTGTCGTGGCATATATAGCGTAGTACCAATGGAGGGTACTACGGTTAACCTTTTACCCTCCGCAAGAGTTATGGGCCCGGCTTGCCCATATGCCGGATACTCGAAGCAACGGCAAAAGGAAACAGCTCTTCCAAAATCTCTCAAAGCACTTCGGAAACCTTCCGTCAAGCTCGGCTTCCGCCAAACTCGACCAATTCAGAAATGTCTGTCAACATCAAACTTCTAACGGACACCGTCCTCAAGGACTCTTGCACTCGGCCCAAGTGGTATCAACAACTGCAGTTCGTAGCAGATAACCAAGTCGTTTGGTACTTGGTCGATCCGGACGGAGAAGACTCAAGACCCTTCGCCGGGAGACCTCCCACTATCGAAGGAAGCAAGAAGATACTCTTACAACTTCCATCGACGAGCACGAGAAAGACCTCGCCGAGTGGAAAGCCAAGTCCACCGGTACTCTCGCTCGTCACCATTGCCCACACTCGAGCCCAGTTAGCAGCCTAGAAACGGCGTATATCGTCGGTGCCAGAAGAAGATCAAGGAAACCCGCCCAAGGGGATCTGGAAGCGCGAATCTCCCTGCCCTACAACACGTGTCCCAGAGCAGCCCATTCCCAAAGGCACGCCTGGTACGAAACGACCCGCCGACGTGCTCGACAGCAACCTAGGTCATCTTCGGAAGGGGTCTTGGCTATCTCCTAGACTGCCTGTCACGGAAGATACTCCCGACAGACCGGCGATCGACAACAGCGCCACCCGCAAGCCGCTCAATCCGATCGAGTTTTGGGCAAAGGAAGGGCGGCGGCCGCAAGAATACTTTGAATTCGACGGCATGACTCGTCTATATGCCCGAAAAACCTTCCGTACCCTAAGCCGCAAGCGGTCATATTCTACATTGTCGGGAACGTCTAGCGGCCAGACGCAGACGGAAGGGAAGAGTGCAGCATACCGAGATCCGCGTTATGAGACCCAAGCCACTACGACAGAGACTACCAGTTGGATTCGACGCAGCGTCGACAAAAAAGAACTTTCGGCAGATTCGCAAAGATTAGTCAGAAACGCAGCCCCAAAGAGAGAGTGCATGTGTAGAACTACAAGACGAACGCCATATATGAGCCCGGAAAAAACAGAGTCCGGCCAAGTCGCAGGAATCCTCCTTAGCTGAGGGGATGTGTCGTGGCATATATAGCGTAGCGCCAATGGAGAGTACTACGGTTAACCTTTTACCCTCCGTCACACTTTCTACCTATATCGAAAGGCCAGAGCAGTAAAATGGTTGGTAGCCTCCGGCTAAAGTAGGGGTATTCTAAAGTTTGAGGGTCACATTGTCCTCCAGACAAGACGAAAGTACCATGTAAGATTTTGCATCGCTCCTCTATGCGTCGCCTGCCACTTGATCCTCACACATGAACCAATCTTCCATTGCAGCTTTAAACACGGTTCTAACCCACTCCGCAACAGCTTGCAATGAGGCAACTAAAGAATATACCTTAAGTAGGGACTCCGTATTGCCCATTTCGATGGGGCCGTGTAAGGTAATGCAAGTAGCATCGAAGCAAGCGAAGTACATGTTCCACTGGTGTCCCACTATTGCGATCAGAGGCACCGTAACGAGGCGTTTGTGTCGTTCCTTTTCGCGAATTTGCGAGAGTAACTGCTCGTCCTGAATTCCCGCAACCTTATTAGTCGCAAAGAGCTGACGGCGAAGGGACCACATCCGCTTATGCCACGCGGCAATCCAGACTCCAAGCTGCATTAGTGGATCCGCGGCCGAAAATTCTGATTTCACCTCAATAGACACCGCGATAATGGTGTCTTGGATAGCCAAATAGGCTGTTTGATTCACATGGGGGTGATTATCCCCACGCAGATGAGCCTCCTCAATCGATTTGCGAATGGTCTTATAGAGCGTGCTATCGCACGGCGAGTCCAAGGTGAGCACGTAGTCAACTATCTTAGCATTGCTACGGCTGTGGTAAGCCGGAGCTGCGCTTGACATCGAGGTACCAGAGCTAGCGGAGACGGTGACGCAGAAGTCAGATAGAGAACCAATCTGGCCGGCCTCTGTGCCGGGGGTCCTAATGAGTGGAATCGAGTCACCTTCCATAGTAGCAGTCATGACCGTCTCGAATCCGACGCCCTGCTTGGAAATGTGCCGCAGCAGTGGCGTATATACGTTCGATACCCAACCGCATTCGTGTCGTTTATATAATTTGGATAGGCTAGCCTCACGCTGCACATCCCGTAATAGAGCAAGCTCGATCTTCGCACGATCACAAGCCGTGAAGCCATAGCTATCCACAACCGGCAAGGGATCCGGCGTTCGAAAATAATGTGGGAACACCTTCCGTCCAGAAGTTTCCGCATAGAGAGTAAACATATTGCAGACCTCGCCGGGCACAACGCCATGATGCGCTTCGTTGATTACGATGCTCTCGTAAAGATGTTGGACGTCCTGAAAACCTGGTAGCCGTGAAAATTCCTCAAAATTCCATGTCTTAATATAGACTGGGGTTTCGAGCCTAAGCAGGCTTGACTTTTTCTTATCCCTTAGCTCAGACCGCTGGCGGCGCGCTGGCTGAGTCGGCGTCTGGTCATCGTCATTCAGTCTCTTCCCCCGCCTAGTAGGTGTCGCCTGGTCTGCCATTGGGGTTGTGCGGGGCTCTAGAGGTCTTTGCGTGTGGTATGGATACAGAAAAGAGTCGTTAGTGTTTGGCGATTCGTTCCGGAGACGCTTGAGAGGTCGGCGGGCCTGTGTTTGGGCAATGCTATCGTTGTCGTCGTCGCTACGGGCATGAGACTCGGCGACAGGTTCTATACAATTTGGGGATGCAATGGAGGACTCGGCAGATTTAATCCATTCGAGAATCCGATGAGTGTCCGCCATCATGTTACAATGGGTGAAGAATGTTGGCACCAGTCGTGGGTTATCAGGCTTGTTTTGACGCGCGTTGTTCAACAGCTCAGGACGATTGGTTATACAAATACGAAATGACTTTCTGCAAGAGGGCGAACCTGTAGGAAGATACGCCGGTAGATAGTCCGTTGGATCGCGCGAAAACAGTGGTTAGAGGGCGAACCTGTAGGAAAACACTCCGGGTAGTAATCCGTTGGATCGCGCCAAATGCGGTGATGTTGATTAATAGAGGTCGTGGCTTACAACGGGTCTGTACGGTTGTATTCCGTACTTGGTAGAGTACTTACCCATGATCCCCCTTTTCGATACAGTGTCGGCATACCTATGTACTATACACAGATTACCTAGTATAACGAGGTTGAACGTCGGTCACGATGTTGAAAATGAACACGATGTGATTCGGCACGATGTTGAGCTTAACACAACGGTAAGGACGGGCCACTAGGTAGGAATACCCTAATGTTGACTCCAAAAGTGCGTATTACCTAACAAGGTATCAGGTACCTAGGTACAGTAGGCGCCGGTTCAGTACGTACAGTGCCATTACACAGTTTCGCCTTTTCAGTTCACACTGTAGAGCCACTACGGACTATCTAATCTACCAAAACCGTACCGGCCAATCTTTTGTCGTAGGTATGTCCGTACCTACGAAGTACCTACTGGCACTGGGCAGCACCTGTCAACCTCATCTTGAACATATTCCTGTCATCGACCTGTAGCAGCACTACCAATCACTCTTCCACCCTTCAGGTTTCTGTTGCGATATTCAGGCCACGCAGTTTCGGAGTTGTCGTCTTCATTTTCGATAAATCGTCACGGCCAATATACGACCATCATGTTGTTGGAAGAGCAGAGGTTCCTCCATGAGGATCTCGAGCGCCTCGAACAGGGTATTGCTGACCGGATTGGCGAGGAACCAAAACAGGTATGTAAGTGCGCTTAATCAACGTTGTATACTGGCCTAATCACTGTACCTAGATCCGCGATCGATTAGCACGCGACCACCAGATTGCGCAGTTTCTCGACCGCATATCGTCGCAGTCTGCCAAGCTGCTTGAGATCTATCGAGATGCAGACGGATCGAGATCACGCGAAATCCAGCAAATCGGGACGGGCGATCCAATGGATGAATTCTACAAACAACTAGCAGACGTCAAGAACTTCCACGCGAGATACCCCAACGAACCGGTCGAGAATTTAGAGCGCGCATACCGACCCAAGAAGGGCGCAGACGAGGCAGCCCAGTCAAGCATTGTTGACACTTTATTTACCGGAGAGGAGGCCTTTGGCCGCTTCTTAGACCTACAGACCTGCCACGAACTCTATCTCAACTTGTCAAATGCGAAGAGGCTTAGCTATCTGCAATATTTGGACTTGTTCGATAATTTTACACCGGGCGCTGCTGGTCTGAAAAGATCCGAGAAAATGACTGATCAATACTTTGCTTATGTCGGTCAACTTGCTCTCAGCTTGGAGACTTTTATGCGCAAGACACGGCCACTCGACAACATTGACAAGGTCCTGGCAGAATTCGACAAGAAGTTTGAGGAGGACTGGGAGAAGGATAAGGTACCAGAATGGAAGAATGAGGATTCGGGCGCAATGCCGGGCGCTGGAAAGCATGCAAATGGCGAAGGGATATGGTGCGATGCTTGCGAGAAAGCTTTCACCAATGAGAATGTCTACAAGAATCATCTGAGTGGCAAGAAGCATATTCGAGCGGAGAATGAACTAAGAAAGAGGACGCAAGATGGCGCCGGCGGTGTTACTAGTAACGGTGGTGGAGGAGGCGCCTCGACGACGAGATTAAAGGAACGGGCCATTGCGGAGCGCGAGTACCGTATCAAGCGTCTTGCTAGTGCCATGAGTACGGAACGAGGCGATACACGGGTCAACGTTGAACGAAAGCAATGCATGACGGAGCGGGAGCGTCAGCAAGAACTTGAAGCCCTATTCAGCGCATCGGTGTCCGCATCGCAATCCGCGGAGGCAGAAGATGGCGATGAGGGTGACGATGACGATAAGATCTACAACCCTTTGAAGTTGCCATTAGCCTGGGATGGGAAGCCTATTCCCTTCTGGCTGTACAAACTGCACGGATTGGGAGTCGAGTTTGCATGCGAGATATGTGGCAACTTTGTGTATATGGGGCGAAGGGCATTCGACAAGCACTTTAATGAAGCTCGGCATATCCATGGCCTGAAGTGTCTTGGAATCACGAACACTACTCTCTTCCGAGACATCACCCGGATCGATGAGGCTTTGAGGTTGTGGGAGAAAATACAGAAGGACAAGCGGAAAGACAAAGTAGAAGATGGAAGCGTGGTCCAGATGGAGGATGCAGAAGGAAACGTCATGCCCGAGAAGGTCTACTATGACTTACAGAAGCAAGGATTATTGTAGATTTCATGTAATTATTACTCTAGAGCTCGTTTGAGGTGTTACCTCCTTCTCACGGTGTTTTGATGCTAGGATTGCTTTAATAATGGAATGGGGAAAAGCCGTACTTTCCGGGTGTTGGCGTAAATCATCTTTACTTCAACGACTTTTCTGATCTGCAAGAGATCGGTGCCATGAAGATAGTGCCATGAGTGGTGGTGGCCATACACCGATTATTATTTAGGTGGGCGATTTTGGCCATTCTCCTGTAGATAGTGTAAAAGCTAAAAGTGGGCCGTGCTTAAGTAACTGAGTCGGTCTTGATTAAAATCTAGACCGCGCAAACAAACAAATATCTAACAACAACAAAGAATGGTAACAACAGCAACGACAATAACAACAATAGGCCCCAGCAGTTAAAAATCAGAAGCTTCACTTTTCGCAGCGATAAACTTCATCTCCACATGGCTTGAATGTGATGAAAGAACCGACCGCTGATTCATACCCCCGACTTATGAGATTCCCGTTTGCAATCTCACCCTGTTTTCTTAGAAATTCGGACGAAAGCTCAGTAAGGTTGAGGTCCGGAATCTGAAATACATTATGCCGGTGGTACCTACACCAATACCACCTCTCTATACGGTGTATTTCCTTCGCTCAACTATGAAGCACTCTGTGCTGTACATCGGGTCAACACCAAATCCGCCCAGGCGGCTAAAACAACATAACGGCCAAACCAAAGGCGGCGCCGCACGAACGGCAATGTCAAAATGCCGGCCCTGGGAAATGGTCGGCCTGGTGTCTGGCTTCCCAAGCATGATAGCCGCGCTACAGTTCGAGTAAGCTCTCCGATGCTTTGTTCCGTGCGCATACGCCGGCAGCTGACTGCGCCAATAGATGGGCGCTCAACAACCCTCATATGTCTCTTCACATCCCAAAGGCATCGCGAATCACATTTGCGACGCAGAGGAAATGGAATGGGTTCCCCAGACGTCCTCGGCGGACTCTTATATCGATTATCGCGAATGTTCATCTGCTGTTGAGAGTCCCTAGTTTTGCTAGATGGCCGCTGAAACTCCACTTCTTTGTGCCCGAGGTATACAAAGTGTGGACTAGACACTGCGACACCGTGACGGAGCCTCTTCGCGCGACCGTTCCTGTTTACACATCGTTCCGCCCGCCGGAGACTGCGGCGGATGAAAGCACTTCCCCGAGTCCTTGGGGTATTCACGCGCTTCCCCTGGGCTACACGCCCATCAAGAGTTACGTGCAAAAAACGCAGTCATTGTATTCTTTCGAGAGGGAGGGCGATTGCGTTATCTGCGGCGAAAGCCTTGCGCACGGAGAGGGAATATACGCTACCTGTTCGAACAATGGATGCGAAGCTACGGGACACATATCGTGCTGGAGCCGCCACTTTCTCGGAGGTAATGCCCAGGGAAACATCATTCCGATTTCGGGCCGCTGTCCTTCGTGCGATGGTGAGATGATGTGGGGAGATATGATGATGGAGACTAGCTTGCGGCTCCGTGGAGAAAAGGAGATTGATAAGTTACTGAAGGAGCCTCGACAGCGGAAAGCAGAGGTCTCGGAGACGGAAGGTGAGGAGAAGAAGACTCGAAAACGGAAAGTTGAAGGTTCTAAGACGAAAAGCAAAAGCCTCGGAGACGACGAATTGACACCTCGGAAACGGAAACGGAGAGCGGAAGTGTCGGGCTCGGAGATGGAAAGTGAATCTATGCGCGAAGAGAAGAAACCTCGAAAACGGAAAGCAGTCGTTTCTAAGACGAAAAATAAAGGCCTTGAAGATGAAGAGAAGAAGCCTCGGAGGCGCAAAGTGGAAATTTTTTCCGTCTCGGAAACCGAAAATGAAGTTGAAAATGATAAGAAACCTCGAAAACGGAAAATAGCTGCTTCTAGGACGAAAAATAAAAGCTCCGATGACGAAATACCGAAGACCCGAAAGCGAAAAGCAGAAATGTCCGTCTCAGAAACCGAAAATGAACTTGAAAATGATAGGAAGAAACCTCGAAAACGAAAAGCAGAGGCTTCTAAGATGATAACTGAAAGCTCCGAAGACGAAAACCCGAAGCCTCGAAAGCGGAAAGCAAAATCCCCCGTATCAGAAACCGAAAATGAACTTGAAAACGATGAGACGAAACCTCGAAAACGGAAAATAGGTGCTTCTAAGACGAAAACTAAAAGCGCCGTAGACGAAGTACCGAAGCCTCGAAAGCGGAAAGCAAAATCCTCCGTCTCGGAAACTGATAATGAAAGCCTTGAAAGTGAAAACGAAGAGCTGAAGCCTCGAAAACGGAAAGTAGAAACTTCTAAGACGAAAACCAAACGCGCTGAAGATGAAGAGCAGAAACCTCGGAGACGAAAAGCAGAAGTGTCTAAGAAACGTACAAGTCTCGAAGACGAAAAGCCTAAAACTCGAAAACGGAAAGCGTCAATTACTGACTAGCCTTGTTCATAAAACGTTGTTACTTACTTGACTACATATTTGCTAGGTGTATATATCTTGTTGGTAAAGCGTCGTTATTGTTCTCAGAAACAATATGTCTAGCTTTCACATGTCTCGCGATTGTGTGGAGGTGTACATACACACGCTGGTTGGACATATAATATCCAGAATACTAAAATATTCATGTCTAGTGGTCACACTATAGAATTGGGATTGACTGATGCCGGATTGCCGTTTCCAAGCTCTCGATGCGCGGGAGTACATGCCGAGCGGCCTTGACTTCCTTCCTGGATGCTCGTGCAGTACTGCAACGTGACGCATTCTGGGAAGGGGGTAGACATATAAACGAACAGGGTAATACTACGCGCAACAACGTCTTCTGGGTAATATGCTTCGCACAATCTAATATTGGACCCAGAGGTGCCATCGCACTTAGATGTGGTGGATGGGTGGTGGATAATACCTGGTAGTATGCCTATAGGTTGGCACAGGTAGGCAGATGATGTTGGTCTGCCCGCTGTTGGGTACTCGTCCGGTCTAATAGCGACACAGGGGGTCAGGTCCCCTCCCGCGAAGTCCGTGTCGCTATTAGACCGGACGAGTATTCCTAAGGAAACGCATAAACTCAGGTTGCACGGCGCTAGATTGGGAGGGGCTGGTTTCTAATAACATTCCGCATTCAGGCCGCCGGTTGATCATGGCGGTACCTAATGGCCGATAGTTAGGTGGTGTCCGGAATTGAAACGCTAAAAGGACAGCATGATTCATGAAGTCTACCTACCAGGGCCCTACCTAGGTAACTGCTAGCCGGCCGAATCTGGGATATATGTACTTTGATGTGAAGAGAACTCGGCACGGCATGATTACTATTTCGTACCGAGTATACGGTACGGCGTCCAGCAGTCACTGTATGTTCTGTCCCTTGCCGCGTAACCTACCTACCTGTTCTGGTAAGTTGGTCCATGACTTGGTCGGTTTGCATGGCCTTGCATTAGGCGCCTTGCGAATGCGATTACCTGCCACTACCAGGTACTATGCAGTGGAACGCACGAAGTAACTGGTTACATGTGTGCTTAATGGGTTCTTGGTGTGTGCCAAATTTCCCCGCCAGGGCAATATCTACATGTGTCGTAGATGGGGAGACCAAGGTTTCACACTTAGATGGTTCCATAATATTCCCTTTATATATAGTTTGGTTAGGCTGTGACGCACGGGTAGGTGGTATGATATTGGCAAAAGCGTCACCAACTGTACAGACGGTGACAGGCGTTACTCATAGATATTAGCAAGTGCGTGCTGTCTGTTTATACGAAGTACCTACACGATGTAGTCCGAATAGTTACTTGCGAAGTGTTGATTTGTGTGTTCTGGTAACAGCAATTGGCGGACGGCAACCAAGCTATAATTACACTACTTAGTTAGCCCATCTGAGGTTCGCTAGTCTGATAAGGCGCTGCGGTAGGGTGGCCGTTCGGGCGATGTTGGCACCCCCATGGCTCATGTAGCCCCATCAGATATCCCTGTTTGCCATGAAATCCCGACGACATTGCACGGGTCGCGACTCGCATTGGGCAGTGGGGGGGGCGGCCGACTTCACCTAGGTATGGCTATAAAATACCTGTTAACTACCAACTGAGTTCCGCATATAACTTCATTCTTGGAAGTTTCGCCGGCGCTTTCGGACATAATAAATATGGATTGCTTAGTCCGTAGACTGCCAGTGTAGACTACTGCGGTACGTAACTAGTTACCCAGATCCCGTGCATATGACAGCCGAGATCAGTAGCACAGATTGCATATATTGGGTAGCCAACAACAAGTTTTGTAGCGCCAGCGGTACCAGATGAGTTCGTTTATAAGTACGGTAATCCCGGTCTCATGTTCTCGGGGGGAAACACTTCCTTGGTGAGATGAGAACAAGACAGTAAGTAGAGTAAGAAAAGACACAGACAACACCACAATACCGTTGGTGCTGCACACTTATAATGAATCACCTGGGAGTGAAACTAGTACGGATCACAGGACCCGGCTTACGCAAGAAAATCAAACGAGCAGCCGAAAAGCACGGAATGCGTTAGGCGTGTCGCAGCCCATCTCTCTGCCGGTACCGATAGGTAGTAGTAGATAGTAATCCACGACCCGACCTTATGTAAAATGCATAAGTTCCTCCATGTCGACTTCTTGAGCCGCAGCAGCGAGTCGGCGCACGGACCACATCCCGTAAACCGCTCGTAAAGCGGGTCCGCCGGGGTCCCTGGCCAATCCGCTCTCTCCACTTAGTTCACGCCCACCACTTCCAAGCTGGCTTTCGCTGCCGCCAAGCTCTCCCTCTCTATCTTTCATCTGTCGCTCTCACTCCCCCCTCTGGATCACTTCTCCTTGTTGAGCGTCAAGCCCGTCGTAGCCCGTCAGTGGTCACCCTCCGTCCCTCTCCTCCCTGCACTGGTGTTCGCTCCATTTGGGCACGGCGAATTCAGTCTACGCTCGTGGACACTGCTTTCTGTAATTCCTCCAACTTTGAGGTTGTCATCGCCCCATCTAATAACTATACTTTGAATCTGACTTGATGGCCGGCGTATGTGATCAACTCTATTCCAGGTGATAGGGCATACCCACTTCACATTTTACCCTCCTTTGTCCGGCGTTTAAGAGACAAAGGCCCTATATTCCTGATCCATACCTACTCTTACGTCCTGTAGTCATTTTAACCCACATTCGAGTCCGCGCTCCAGCACAATCACCACTCTAGATCCTCAGTGGCTGGGCGCCCGTCACACTTCATTGATACACCGAAGGCCGGCGTTATATCGCACAACCTCACCACCGGCCAGACGCGATCGATTGGCTTATGCTGTCTCTTCTGAAACTCTCATGCGATGTGCCTATTCAGACTGTGACCCAGCGCCGTCGATTACCGCGACCCCCTGGTGTAGCGAGTTTTGTTATACGACTCCTCCGATACCCCGTGTATTGCGCCGCTTTTCGCAACCATATCCAGGTCGGACTCTATTGAGAAGACAATGGTTTCAGTAACCTCCGCTAACCATAGTGGTGGCGGGGGTGCTACCAGTTCCAATGCCAGCTCACGGCCGTCTCCTGCCGTCAGCACAACCAATACACCCCGCGAACCCCCGTCAACGACCAACGGCACGAAATCGAAGACCCAGGTCAACTCGAACGGCCCTCATAATACCAACCCGCAGCAACCTCTCAGTTCGATGCTGAGTGCTCCGTTAGACCTACGATCTGTCGAGCGAAGGGGTCAACCAACCGCGAGCCGTGAGCACGTGAAAAAATCGCGCCTTTTTGGCCTCGAAGAGGCTCCTACCTATCGACCAACGGAAGAAGAATGGAAGGATCCGCTCGAATATATTCGCAAGATCTCACCTGAGGCGAGAGCCTATGGCCTCTGCAAGATCATACCCCCCGATTCATGGAATCCCGACTTTGCGATTGACACCGAGGTGAACACCCCCATGTAGCACGATATTCGCACGCCTAGTCGTCTTCTCCCTACGCGGCCCTATCTGATAGTCGGAGTCTGCGGTGTACTAATTTTTGTAACAGCGATTCCACTTCCGGACGCGGAAACAGGAGCTGAACTCTGTTGAAGGCAGTGAGTTTGCTCAACTCGTGCAGTCTTAAGACTGTTCAGTGCCGTTGCTGACAGGCTATCAGGTACGAGGGCCAATCTGAGCTACATCGATGCCCTGGGCAAATTTCACAAACAGCAAGGTACAAACCTCAATAGGCTACCCTTCGTTGACAAGAAACCTCTGGACCTATATCGCCTAAAGAAGGCGGTGGAGTCTCGTGGAGGATTTGACAAAGTTTGCAAGACGAAAAAATGGGCAGAAATTGGAAGAGACCTAGGCTACAGTGGCAAGATAATGTCTTCTCTGTCCACATCACTGAAGAACTCGTACGATCGGTGGCTTAACCCTTACGAGAACTACCTTCGGCAGGCGAAGCCGAGCGTCTATCAACAGTTGGAGTATGAATATGGTGGTCCATTAACACCCAGCCCAGCTCCTAGTCCCGCAAAACGCTCCGCTGTCAATACTCCCTCGAGTCTACGTGGAGAATCGCCTGCTCGATTGGCAACAGATGCGCTCCAAGCAAGTCTGTGTGCAAAACCAGAGGCGGATCGTGATACTAGCATATCGGATTTCCCATCGAGTGCGCCCCAACCGACGTCGGGATTTACCGCAATCAATTCTGGCGGGTTTACAGCTGTGAATGCCAACTTCCACAGTGTTAACCGCCCAATCCAATCACAGATGAAGAGCTTCACACCTCCACCGCCGCCGCCGCCGCCACCACCAAAACGGCACGATAGCCCGACGTCGCTAACGAGAGATACATCTGATCTCAGACTATCTAGTCATGGTCAAAATAATTCACTTAAACGCCAGCTCAGCTTTGACAGTCTTGATTCTACGAAGAAGGAAGCAAGTGCAGAGAGGGAAGTTTCAGAAAGCGGGAGCCGAAGGAGCAAACGACTCAAGAAAGGTGGGTTATATTCAGCATTGAGACATTTCGCTCGTCTTTTTCCTTAACTCCTCTCTCTGTCCCTCTTTTTGCTCATTGGATTCACCCTCACCACACTCCTTGCCCGTTCATGTGGGATGGCCGGGAGTTAGTAATCGAATAATTCTACTCCGACCTGCCTAGGTATTTTGACTCGGGCTCTCAATGTGTGGGGCACGGGGTGGCAGCTGGTAGAGCTAAGTTGCGCCAAGCCCGCACCCCTAGTGTGCAACAATTTAATGATCACTGATTCAGAGTACTGTGTCGTCATTGGGGGGCTCGACGTCTGATGGTATTGATCACATGCTAACGTATTATGGCCTCAGAAACTGTACCTACCGTTGTCGGCTCATATATGTCCTTATTCAGACCCTCGGCTCCTCGAGTTCCCCGCGATGAAACATTACCTCCGGGTGAGGTAAGTATCAACCAACTTGATATTCTACACCTAACTATGCCGCTCGTATACATATGATTAACACGTAGCAGATATGTGACGCTTGCGGCAAGGGCGAAGAGGCCGGTTTTATCAGCGTCTGCGAGTCTTGTGATCACGGATACCACGGCTCTTGCCTCGACCCTCCGCTAAGAAGCCAGCCAGATGGCGAATGGAACTGTCCTAGATGTCTCGTTGGCGATGGACAATTCGGATTTGAAGAGGGTGGCCTTTACTCTCTAAAGCAATTCCAGGAAAAGGCTGCGGACTTCAAACAAAGCTATTTTGAGAATCGCATGCCATTTGATCCAGTCCTCAACTGTGTCAGGCCGGTGACGGAGGACGACGTCGAGAGAGAGTTTTGGAGGCTTGTTACTAATATCGAAGAAACGGTTGAAGTCGAGTATGGCGCTGATATACATTGTACAACACACGGATCTGGTTTCCCGACGGCCGAACGACACCCTTGCAATGCATACGCCACAGATCCATGGAACTTGAACAACCTGCCGCTGCATCCCGATAGTCTTTTCCGACATATTAAAACGGATATCTCGGGTATGACTGTGCCTTGGGTCTACGTAGGGATGGTATTCTCCACGTTTTGTTGGCACAACGAGGACCATTTTGCGTACTCGATCAACTACCAGCATTTCGGAGCCACTAAAACGTGGTACGGTATTCCTGCCGAGGACACCGAAAAGTTTGAGAACGCGATGAAGGAAGCTGTCCCAGAACTGTTCGAAACGCAACCAGATCTGCTATTTCAACTTGTCACCCTTCTCACCCCAGAGCATCTGAAGAAAGCTGGCGTCAGAGTGTACGCATTAGATCAACGGGCTGGACAGATGGTTATTACATTCCCCCAAGCCTATCACGCGGGATTCAATCATGGCTTCAATTTCAATGAGGCCGTCAATTTTGCCCCCTGCGACTGGGAACCGTACGGCCTGGCTGGCGTAGAACGACTGCAGAAATTCCGGAGGCAATCCTGTTTCTCTCACGATGAGTTGCTGTGGACGGCAACTGAGGGACCCATAAGTGCACTGACGATCCAGACGGCCAAATGGCTTGCGCCTGCACTGAAAAAAATTCATACACGGGAACAAGACCAGCGAGAAGCATTTATTGCAAAACACCTCGAGAACAACAGCCATGCTTGTTCTTTGACCTCCGAATCTACGGAGCACCAGTGCACAATTACGTTCCAGATTCTGAACGAAGACGTTCCCGAGGAGGAGTATCAGTGCTCGTATTGCAAGTCATTTACTTACTTATCAAGGTTCAAATGCTTCAAGTCTGGCAAGATTCTTTGCTTGCTCCATGCCGGGTATCATGCTTGTTGTGACGTCTCCGAAACGCAGCGCTTCATTGGAGAAGATCATATCATGTACTATCGAAAGACGCAAAGCGATATGAACGACACGTACCGGAAGGTTGCGGAGAAGGCAAACATGCCAGAGGCGTGGGAGGACAAGTTTGATAAATTGCTTGATGAGGAAGCTACACCAGCGCTAAAGACGCTGCGAACCCTCCTTAACGAGGGTGAGCGCATACCGTACGGCCTCCCCTCCCTATCAGTTCTCAGGGAATTTGTTGATCGCTGTAACGATTGGGTCGAAGAGGCGACTAATTATACGGTGCGTAAACAGCAGAACCGCCGTAAGAACGACAAGGTCTGGCAAAGCGGACTACGCAAATCCGGCGGGAGTCTGCTCCAGGACGCAAAGGAGCGCGAGATGCGCCGAGTAGAAAACATATATCGTCTCCTAGAGGACGCCGATCGGATAGGTTTTGATTGCCCGGAAAAGCACCAGCTGAAGGAGCGAGCCGATGGCATACGCAGTTTCCAGAAAAAGGCAGAACAGGCCTTGGAGCACATCCTCGGTCACAACCAAGAATCCATTGAAGAGCTTATAGAAGAGGGGCGCACTTTCAACATCGACATGCCGGAGCTCGATAAGTTGTCAGAAAATCTTGAACAGATTCGATGGGGTAACAATGCAAGAAATAGTCGTAGTAAGACATTGACACTGGTTCAGGTTCGTGAGATCCTGCAGGAAGGACATCGCCTTGAGATCCCGCTCTATAACGATCATATGAAGTGGTATAACGACAAATATCAGGCAGCCCTTCAATGGGAAACCAAGGCCAAAGAGCTGATGATGGCGGATATGATTCACTACCCACAACTCGAGGCCCTCTCGAACCAGGTGCAAGTAAGCAGCTTACCCGTGTCTCCTGACATATTGGCTGCTATCGACCAGATCCTGCATAAACAACGAGAAGCTCACCGCCAGGTTGTCGACTTGATAGAGCGCACGCATGACCCCGACTACACCAAGCGACCTAAATATGCCGAGGTTGCAGAAGTGATGAGAAAAGTCGATGAACTCAATTCCAAGCCTGTTGGCACTCTCGATCTTGAAAAGGAACAAAGGCGACACGAAGATTGGATGCGTAAGGGCAAAAAGCTGTTCGGCAAGACGAATGCCCCACTCCATATCCTTAAGACCCATATGGACTACGTCCACGATCGCAACCTCGACTGCTTCGACATTGTTAGTGACAAGCCTCGACTGCCAGCTGAGCCCGCATCCAGGGCAACAAGTGAAGAGAGAGACCAAAGATCTTCTCGAACATGGGACGATGCATCATCTAGGGAAGTTTTCTGTATCTGCCGCCGGATCGAAGCTGGCCTAATGATTGAATGCGAGCTGTGCCATGAGTGGTACCACGGAAAGTGTCTGAAGATCGCCAGAGGGAAAGTGAAAGAGGATGACAAATATACGTGCCCTATCTGCGACTGGCGGGTCAAAATTCCTCGAGATGCTGCGCGTCCCAAGCTTGAAGACTTAATCGCCTGGCAGGAAGAGATACCCAATCTTCCGTTTCAGCCTGAAGAAGAGGAAGTTCTCAAGAAGATCATTGACAAGGCACAAGAATTCCGACGCCACATGGCAGACTTCTGCCTCCCGGTACTCACCACACCATCTGAAGCCGATACTCAACGCTTTTACCTCCGGAAAATTGAAGGTGCCGAAATTCTCCTGTCCTTTGAGACCAACTTCTTTAGACAGGAACTTCACAAGTGGAGCCCCGTGGCACCTGAGGCGCCCCCAGTTCTCGATGTTTCTAAAAGCACAAGAAAGCCGCGGCCAACAAAACTGCAGAAATTGCTCCTTCAATATGGCGTGGACGACCCTGATGATCTCCCGGAGGCCGTCAAGGGAAAAGCTAACAGTCTCAAGCGCAAAGCTCAGAACGCCGTTGCAGCAGCGGCGGCAGCGGCTGCTGCTGCGACGGCACCATCTGGCGCTTCTCTTGTACCGCCGCATACCACAAGTCCCTCGACGCATTCGTTTGGGTCAAGCAGCCACGCATTCTTCCGCGGTTCACAACCCTCGACCCCTGCTATGACCACGGCCACACATGGGCACCCTGCTCCCAGCGCCGACTCGGCATCATCAAGCCGGCCTAGCTCCTCCCTGCGCCCTGACCCTATGGAAGTTGACGGTGGCCCCGGTCTGCATCCCAACTTTTTCATGTCGACTGGGGGCGGTGGCCAAGGCCCTCAACTTACACACTTGGACTCCAATATGTCTCTGGAGGAGCGTATACTCCAGGGCCAAGACGATGATCTCCTCCACCCTACAGGCGATAATCAAGAGAGAGTGCTGGAGATCCTAAGCAGAACGGAAAATGGCCGGCGACGCGCTGAAGATATCTATGGTCCCGAGATCTGGGATTCAGGACGTGGCAAAAGGCTTCGGCGGTCATCGAAAATAGATCAGGGTCATCCAGAAGACGACAGGGAAGTCGACAAGATGTTCCGCGACCTAACGAATGCCGATGACGACGAAGGCGCCAGGCGGGAAAGACGACAGATAGAGGAGCGCGTTAGCATCACGGCGGAAAGTTTCGAAGCCGAGCGCAATGCAATGGATATGGAAGATTCCGAGTAACTTGGCCTTTGCCAAGCTTGGAGTGGTTGCTATATTTGCTCCAGCTCTGGAAACGGAGAGGCATCCCGATACGAGACGACACCTGTGACCTCGGTCCCCTGTTTACATGTAGATGAACAGGAAGCCACTGCGATGTTTGTATTCGCCTCATCCGTGGTCGGGGCCTACTGCACTGGACCTCGGTTTATGTGACGTTGGCGTTATCACATGAGCACGTGCATTGGTGAGGAGCCACGGCGTTATTGTGTGTTACGTTTCGCTGAAGCCAGGGATTTCACGAGGGACGGGGTTGTACGATTACGGGAATCACAGCGGCCAGAAATAACATGGCCAATGCGGCGAGAGTTGATGCATTAGATAGGCGTTTTCTTAGTGGCGCGGAGAATTGATACCTAGGTTTTCATTCGACTGCTTTTGATTTCACATAGTGGGAGTGAGATGTCTGAGTAAATGCGTCTTTCGATTACGCTACGTAGTTCTCGCCGCTTTGGACGCTGTGGTGGGAAATTGGGAATACAGGTTTGTGTTCTGTTCTGTTCTGTTCTGTTCTGTTGTGTTTCTTTTAAATTCCCTTCTTTTAATCGGTCCCACTGCAGCCGACAAAGTCGTTCCCGCTGGCGCCGGTGTGGGTTATCTCGCCGGCTAGCTTGCAGGATGTGCTGATTACTACGCGGTCGGCGCCGGGACTTCCTGTTATGGGGTTAGTACCTATCTACACTGTTATTGTTGATTGTTGATTATTGATTATTGATTCTTGATTCTTGATTCTTGATTCTTGATTCTTGATTCTTGATTCTTTTGGCGCGGTGTTGGGTTTGGTGGATGTTGGGCACTAGCACGTACTATTCTCCTGGTGCGGTGCTGGGTTTGGGGGGGTTGGGGGATGGGGGTTGATGTGATATTAGGGGGATGGAGTAGATGTGATATTTGGGGGATGTAGGGTGAGTTGGGTTTTATTAGTTGGGATCGAGTCGCGATTGATTTGGGATTGAGAAGTTGAGTTGGGAATTTGAGTTGGGATGAGTTGGGATTGATTAGTACTTACCACCCGTGTAGACGCCGCTTTCCTGCAGCGGGAATTCGAGGTAAGGTCCGTCTACGGGGAAGTCGAAGCCTTCGTAGTTTTCGTAGGTGTGGGGGTAGTCGTTTGCGGTCTTTTTGGGGAGTTAGTTTTTTTGGTTTGTGGGTTGTGGTGTTTGGTGGCTTTTTTTTATATGGTATATGGTACTGATACTTGGGGAATAGGGGAGTGGGAGGTAAGGAGGTAGGGGGTTAGGGGAAAGGGGATTAGAGCTTAGGGGTAGGAGATAGGTGAAAGGGGAACGGGAAAGAGAAAGGAAAAGGGGTGGTACGTCGCCGTCCTGGTAAAGCGTGCAAGCCTTCTGCGCGGCTTGGTTTACTTGGGTTGCGGTGTAAGAGCTTCTGCCGCAGGTTGTTGCAGCTCGGGATTCTAGTGTTGGGGCGGTGTTTGCTTTTGATAGTAGTGCCGCTAGGGCTGGGAGGGTTGTTAGGAGGTGCATTTTTGTTTTGGTGGTTTGGTTTGGGGTGCTTGGGGTTTTGCTTTGGATTTTTGGGCTTGATATCGGATTCGGGGGTGGGAAGGGGGTGGTTTCATATACTTGGTTTTCTGTCTATTTTTCCTGGTTTGGATGTTGGGATGGATGTTTTGTGTAAGTATGCTTTGTATAAGTGCTCTCTACCCGTGCTCCCGACGTGCTTCGGCGTCGACGTCGGGAATTCTGTCGTTTTGCACACGTGGGTCTTTGGGGTTTGTGGCTCGGGGGATGACCTATTAGGGAAGGTGAGGTGATGATTCTGGGAACGTGGAATTGGGGTTGGATGATAGAGCGTGGCGAGGGTCTGTGTGCGCAGTGATTTCATTTGGGGCTTCATGGAGTCGGCTTGGAATGTTGTCTATCCGGAGCTTGGGATGGCTTGGCCTCGGCTTCGGTTTTCTATGAGGCCAACGTGGTGGTTTGAATTTTATTGATTTATTACTGTTTATTTGGTCTTGCTTATTGTTCGTTGCGGCTTAGTTCGTTATTATCTTCTATGTATGCTGGAGGTGTTGTTGAACTAAACGTGGCATTTCCCAAGGTTGTTGAAGCTTCTTCTAGTGTTTTGGCTATAGTCCTGGCGGTATGCCGCGACTATCTACAGAGATAATGTGGGCCAAGATATTCCACGATACGGTAGCTACCTTACGCCCTTGCGGCAGTGCTTGCGAAGGCGGGTGGCGGTGCTCGTATCGAGATGCGAAAGAAGAAGCTCGAATTGTTATCTCGTGTAACCCGTGATCTTGGCATCTTGGCGATGGGCTTATTCCTCGGGGCTTTATTGATAGTGGTCGGCCTGTTGATTGCGAAGGGCCCGGATGGGTATAATGACCGTGATAACACAAATGTGAGCGGTATACGGACTATGATATGAATAATGAATATTGCGTCCCTCACCGACCTGTTCACCCGGTATATTGTGGGATGCCGTGTACGAGGTAGCGAGAATGAAGACGTCGGAATCACGGAATACCCGTGCTACGATCCGGGCGCGACGGAGATGCGATTCAAACGTATTGCGCATGCCAAGATGCCAAGAAATGTAAGTCATTCGCTGGTTCTCTGGGGTGGGTTTCCTGCCCGCGCAATATTTTTGAATCGCACCCCGTGGGTAATGTATAATAACTACTCCAACCTCCGTGGAACGGGACGACGGAGATACCTACGGTATAGATCCGGAGAATCGGAATGCGGAATAGCTTTCGTGGCTCACTGTTTTGTGATGGCGCTTTTGTTGTGAACGTATCGGTATTATGATGGAGATACCTCGGAGCTGGAGGTTTTCGCTTTCTCATTGAGTTCTTAACTCGCTCCTATAACCTGCTTAGTATAGGTCACGGATTTTAAGCGAATTGATGATCGTATTCCGTGTATTTACGGCTCCGGGGGTTCCACAGCCACCCACTCATCAACCCTGAGCACCTCACAGAGGCCGGATACCGTAAGTAGACACTACCGCCGATACTTCGCATACCAGAAGAATGACTTTTCACTACCTACCGGTAATGAAGCAAGCTCGCAGGTCAAATTCACACGAACATCCGTCGTCCGGACAAGCTTTGTTTACGCCCCGTGTATCCAATGAATTAACCAGCAATTGGATTCTCTATCAACAAACACAGATCTCGCCAAAAGCCTTCCCCTCCCCCCCTCCCCAAAAAAAAGATCAACATCAAACAAGCATTGCATCAAAAAGCAAGCAAGGAGCCTATGCGCTCCCACATCGTTGTTATATCTCCTTAACGAAGCCCACTTCAACAACCCTGTCCATAGCGAGGCTGAGATTCGAGATCTTCGCGCGCGTGTTCTCGCGGATGAAGAGGAAGGTCTCGAGAATAAGGCGTCGCGGAAGCGAGGCGTTCTTCTTGATCTTCATTTGCTCTTTGCCGACTACGTACATCACCTTGGACGCGAACCCGCGGTCCAGGCGCGCCACCTCCTCGCGCAGCTGGGCGTCTGTGAGCCCGACTGATCCGCCTTGGCGCTCGATCCCTTTCTCGTTGACTCCGGAGGGTGAGGTTTCGCTTGCGCGGGTGGTGCTGTCCTGGGAGCTGGTGTCGGGCATCATGTCGGTGCTGTGGGCCTCGCCTCCCGTGAGGTCCGATCCGCTTGACTTCAATCCAGGTGGTCGGCCTCCGTGTAGCTCGTCGGGGTTAGGCATGCTGATTCGGCGCACGAGGAACTCTCGCACTCGTTCGTAGATCAAAGCAGCGAGGTCTGGTGTGATCACTTCGTCCATGAATCCGTGGCGGACGTTAAGCCTGTAGCAGCCTGGAATAGACCCGAGTCTTGATATCACGTATCGCTCACTCGCTGGTACCGTGGGGACCTCGACAGGATGCAGGTTAAAAAAGATTATAACTTCAGGGATTGCCCCGAATTTGGTTACAAACTGTGTGAACCTGTTGAAGCTCAAAAGTCAGTCACTGCATGGTTTCATGGCAACACCGGGGCAGCTAGCCCGGGACCTGAAAGAAAGAAAAGTGAATCTAGGAACACGTACACTGTAGGTGTGAGAACACCCGCCTTGTCGAAGTAAATGCCAAAACCACCGACGGTAGTAATGGTACCACCACCCCAACGCGGAGTGAGGGACAGCTTCTCATCGGCCCTCTTACTAATGAGCTGACTAGGCTTAAATCGATCCGCCGCCTCAGCACGCCACTGATTCTCTTTGCCGAACCGCCAGAGCAAGAAGATGAAGCCTAGGATGGCTGCGATTGTGAGGGTGAACCACGCGCCGTTGGGGACTTTGTTGAGTGCCGACGTGAGGTAAAGAGCATCATGGGTTGCGAAGAAAAGCCACGGCAAGAATACGTAGTAGGGAGGTATACGCCACACAATGAGGGCGACGAGGGTCACAAAAGACGTATCGAAAAACGTCACGAAAATGACGCAGACACTGATTGCTACGTATTAGCGAAGTTCGAATGTGTGAGGTTGAGATAAACGCACCCGTAAGCATTTCCTAAGCGTGTCGTGTTCGAGTAGACAGCTGTCACGAGAACCGTCCCAACCAACAAGATCCAATTGAGAAACGGAACATAGATCTGGCCGTGAAATTTCGTGGATGTGTGGACGACTTTCATTTGCGGGCAGTATGAGAGCTTCATCAGTTGGGTTACAAGCTGAGTTTAGGCAATGTTAGTAGATATTATAGACGCGTCTGATCTGTTAAGAAACCGTACCTGGAAACAAGCCGTAATCATAGCCTGAGAAGCAACAATAGCCGCAAGGATCGCAACGATGAGACTCGGGTAGAGCAGACCTGGTGGGACCGAATTGAAGAAAGGGTTTGTGTAGGCTTCAGGGTGAACGCTAATAAAAGCGGCTTGGCCTATGTAGGCGAGGAGCAGAGCAGGATAACAATAACCAAGCCAGCTGATTTGAATTGCACGCATGCTAAAGGCGCCGACTTCACCACAAAACGTCAGCATCTCCACTGTGATGTGAAACTGTAGGATTTGGAGTTCGCGGGATGACGGTCCGGCATGTGTAAAACACAATGTCTCGTACGGTAGGATAGTGAGGGTTGACTTTTGATATCACTTACGATCCGCGAATAGAGCCTCCACGCCAGTAAACGACAACAAAATACCACCAAGCATTTTCCAAGCCTCCGTCTTGCCGCGAACGAAAAAGTGTATAGCGTAATAAGGCGAAAACGCTTTGAGGACGGAATGATCATATTGAACCAAGTTGTAGATGCCAAACGACGCATTGAAGGCGAGCCATACAAGGACAATCGGCGCAAAGGTGCTGGCGAGTTTGGTAAGCCCAAGGGGTTGAATTACGAATAGGAGGATTAAAATGCCGCTCGAAGCGCCGACTATAGTCGAGCTACTGATGTCTGGCTTTACGACGGAAAGTCCCTGAATAGCACTACAGCAGACGGCAGTCAGTATCCTACACTGAAAAATTCTTTGTCTAATTCCGCATGTGTACACAATAGCACCCAAGGCCTGTGCGAAGGGTGAAGGGGAGGAGTCTGGCCCAAGCACGATATGAACTTACCCAAGTACAGACTGCGCCGGCGTCAGTATTCCATCTGCAAGAACCATGGAGACGGACAGGACTCCAAGGGCTTTTAGAAGGCCGCGGAAGAATTTGCTATTCTCCAATCCTCTGCGCACCGACTGGTTGCTGGGGCTCAAATCATTGGTCAGATGACGTTCCATTTTCACTAAAGCGGCCTCTCGAGGGTCCCTGTCCGTTAGGTGGGCCTATAGAACCGGTCAGGATATGAATTCTGGCATAGCACCCGATCATGGAACTATGACGAGGATAGAAGAGTTGCAGTGACATACATAGCGTGTAAGCAAGGAGTAACAGCTGAAGGTGCCGCCTTCACCCTGGTTGTCCGCTCGCAGGATAATAAGCACATATTTCAACGTTACCATAATGGTCAATGACCAGACTAAAGGCGTGTCAGCAGATGAGCATTTCGAAAGAGTCCTTTGGAGACTTAAAAGAATCGAGACTTTCATAGCCTTGCTAGCCATGGTTCAAAGGCTAGATAGGGAGTAAATGAGGCTTCGGAGTGTACTAACTGATGACCGAGAGGACTTCAAGGAGGTTGTCATATGTTGGTGTCGACGTGAAGGTACTCGAGTAGACGTATAGAGGACTTTTAAATCAACATTAGAAACTCGCGGTTCGCATAACGGACCGACAGGTATTGGTAACCCGTAATAGCCTTACCTGGTACCAATATCACCATAGATGGCGCCAGTAGACTGGTAAGCCAGCCTGAACCACAAGAAATTCCGTCAGCATCGCTCTAGAGACTGAAAGATTGGAAAACATGTGGGCGTGCTGGGATGTTATTCAGAATAGAAGGGGATCACGCTACCAGAGCAACGCGGTCCCTTTGAAGACCTGTTTCTTTTTGCTATCCTCCGGGAGCCGCCCTTCGTCCGCATCTTCAATATCGTCGACTGGCTCGCTTCGGTGGTCGAGCGAGCCACTACGACGCCCGTCATGGGATTTGCCAGGTAGCGACAAATTCCGCGTGTTGTAGACTCCGCCGAGACTCGCTCGGTCGGACCGGTCCGGCTTTATTGGATACACATCATCGGCAATGGTGACGGACGGGATAGCCATGAGGCGCTGTGGGGAATGTTGAATGGCAGACAAAATGGCCGTCGTGAATAAAATGTGTGTTATAATATTGGGCGGAATCCAGACAATTCAATCTTGGCTTCGAGGCTCAGCATGTAAAAGAATCGCGAGATCACAGTGGGCATGGGTAGTAGATAAGGGCCGCTTGGGTATATCGGCTCTTATACGACAGCAGCAGAGCAGATCTGCAGAGCGAAGGCAACTCAGCCGGGGAAACCGTGACGCTCAGCTATATTCGATCAAGGATGGAGAGGTAGGTATAATAGGTAAATTGTCCGACTTTAATGCTTCAGCTGTCCAGGACTCAAGAGGATCACCGCATCAGCTCTGGCAAATAGATGATTGGGCAGAGATTAACATCCCATCCCTGTGTGCTTTCGGTCTTGCTAATAACGTCAGGTAAGAAAAGAAACATGGCCACGATAAGGCTGGACGTGGCCGTCAGGTATGTAGTGTAGACCTTCGAGCGAGCGTGATGCGAAGAGAACTCGATGTACTGCGTACCTCGTGGGCCATGTGTAGTTGAGATGAAGGACTCGGTGCAGACGGCGCAGACGGTAGATCTGGATGCCATCTCGTGGAACTAAAGCAACCGAGCCCCTGTAAGTGCAAGTCCTAGTGTACCTGGGCCTGCGCACTGGTTACTGTACTAAGTACCGCGGCGCTGGCGCCGCTATGCTAATGTACATCATCTGCAGATCCCTTATCGGGCCCACAAGCTGACGAACGTTAGCGTGTCCAGGGGCCAGATAAGACTCGCATTCCGCGAGCAGCGTCGTTAAATGGCCGGCCGACCGACCCACGCCAGTCTGAAGACAGTTAGCCGCTTATCTCGGCCAATCAATGCAGCCGGCCCGATGTTACATGCGCGCCCGAAGTCGCGTAAGCCAACAGCGGCGGACCGTTACACGTGTGGAATAGCTTCTGCAGTGTCACAGGGCAGTTCGTCTATAATCTTTCCAACTTCCCACTGTTCGAACCAGTGTGAGCAACGGCACAGCGCCGTTGGCGACGGCAATGCCAAGACGTTCACGGCGTGTTTCAAGTTTCAACCAACCCATCCTTGAGATCCTATACGGTGTTCCGTAGGTACGGTCTGTATACACAACTGCCAGAAAATCCGAAATGTGTCAGCACTCGGTAGTTACCTGTGGGTCTACCCACGGTCGACCCCCTAAGCACGAAAACGCCCTGCGAGTGCTTAGTGGGCCAGAAAAGCTGTAACCGTTCAGAAAGGTGTAACCGCTATATTTTTTGGCAAGGCCGCTAGTGCACAACCACCGCTTATGTAATTCAACATGCGCATACTTGTTCTGTACTTTACGCCGTTGTGATCTTGAATATATGCAAATTGAATTGATTTTTGAACACAGGAAACAAGTCGGTACACGGAAATGTATTAATTTTTAAGTTATCGGTGTTGTAAAGCAGCGTAAAGCAGCTGGTTACACCTTTCTGAACGGTTACAGCTTTTCTGGCCCACTAAGCACTCGCAGGGCGTTTTCGTGCTTAGGGGGTCGACCGTGGGTAGACCCACAGGTAACCGCAAATGCGACACCGCGACAATTCGAATATCTACTGTACACTAGCTGCAACGAGGTATTGCTGTGCAGACTAAAAAATAGATCGAGCCCCGAGCCTCAACTTCGACTCGACTGTACAGTTTAGCTACTTTACTCTACACGTGTACGAGTCCACATCTTTAATTGAACGTCATCAGCTTGGTAGGTACTACGTACGGCGTCGTACAGCATGCCGGGTACACTACATACAGCATACAACCTATCCATGTAACAACCAGGTCTGTATACACACCCCTCCAACCGCCATGCTCTGTCTACTATTAGCAATCCGGGAATCGCGAGCCCAAGATCGCCGGCACGCTAAAGAGGCTGAAAATCCTGTAGCATCCTCCCAGAAGTAGAATGTCTCGGCGCCAAGTGAGCCACCAACCCGGAGACAAGTGGGGTGATATTTTCTGTTCTCCGATCCTCGTGGCGTAGCAAGCGAATCGTTGCCGCCACGCCCTCACTTGGGTATCTCTGCCGGGTTTACTATCTAAACCCCCGCGTCAGCTTGTTCTCGGTATGCACTGTCCGTATAGGTATTTGATTTCTGAGAATTAATCGCTGCGTTTATGGTATAGGGACTCTTTTACGGCGTAAACTGCATGTGGAAACCAGTACTGAAGATCAATTCATGAAGTTGCCCCTATGGTGTCCAATTAGTAAGGATCGGGATAAAATAGCGAGACAGACTCGACTCCGTATACCTAGCAATACCTAGCCTGTGCCATTATTAGATATTCGGAGGCATGGTGAGTGCATTAGCGCATTCACAATCACGCTAGAATTTCGACAGGAAGCCAAAGGTGGGCTCGAAGTCTCGGGGGGTTTTCAAGCGTAGGTCGCATCTAGCAACTTTGCGATTGTTTTGCCAAAGTTTTTTCGGGTTCCAACTAGAGAGACTACGGCGAACCTTATGATCGGGTCGTCCGAAGCGTGCCCATGCCGCACACGCCGTACCTGGCAATTCCTTCTGGTGTTCGTGACATGTGGGAATACTCGCTGCTGAGCCCGGACCATTACCGGCGAACACGGCTCCGGGACCGACAACCCCCTTCCGGAATCTCGCATCTGTATCTGAATCCATACGCCGGTGATTAGACCGACAATAGCCACCGTACGCGTCTATTCGCGTTGCATTAACCCGTGTCTGCTATATTGTCGCCTATACTTCTGAGAACCACATCGTGTAAATAGTACTATTAACACTAGTTGCACTCGGCGACTATCAAGGCCAGCAACCTGCTCACGGCGACTTACAAGGCCAGTTACCTGTTCACGCCGACTCCGAAAGTCAGGGCGACTCCGAAAGCCAGTCACATGCTCATGAATCCTGTACATAGCATTTCACACGGCTCCTGAAGGGTCCTTTTCACGGTACGTATACCTTTCAGGAGGTCTATAAGAAGGGCTTCCGATATTCGGGAGAAGTTCCCAGAGATCTTCAGGCTCGCACTCACATCAATACACGTAATTCCCACTGCCGTTACGGTGCTCTGCAGTATCCGTTGCCCAGATCAATCTCCAGTGACCTGCTACTTCCGTGAGAATACTAGGCTAACCGCGGGACCGGACCCTAAGCGTCCTCATCATCTTTGCCTATCATGACACCTCCTTAACGTATATGTTTTCCGGGGGAGGGCACATTTGCCGCGACCGATAGACATAAACGGAACTGAGTTAATAAAACTAAGTTGCCAAAATCACCTTCATGCTCCACTGACGCCCGCCGCTATGCATGTCATCCGGCGCCGCCAGTGCTTCCAGAGCACGGCATCTCGCCCCGAGAACCTCAGATCTCAGCCAATTTATCCCCCTTAACGTTAACAAACACAACCTGACCACTGCCTCCCGAGGACGCAGTGGGCGTAGCCCCAGTAACAACGCCATTATCATCCCAAGCAAAGTCCACCGAGGCACCGCCCCGGATTCTCAACCCAGCCGCCCGTCCGCCGCCCCAAGCAGCAGGAATAGCAGGGCCCAAAACAACGGTCCTAGCCCCCTTCGCGCCGTACGGCAGTGGTAGGTCAACGACAAGCATGCTAAGCATAGCCCCCGCAAGCCCGAAGTTCGCGTCGATCTGGAATGGCTGATCTAGAGCCGAGTACATGCTCAGGCCGTTATTGGCGAAGTTGGTGTCGATGGCGTAGCGCAGTTCTTCGTAGGCCATTTGCGTGTCGTTGAGCCGGGCCCAGCATGCCGCGCGCCAGACCTTTTCCCAACCCGCGTTGGCGTCTGCGGCGTTGCCCAGGCCGCGGGAGATCAGGGTCTGCTTGACGGCTTCTTGGATCGTTGCGTTGGTGTACCCGCCGGCATATGACGACATCGAGTAGCCCGGATACCAGCCGACGAGGTGGGACAGGTGTCGGTGAGTGGTCTGTACATTGTAGCCGTATGAGTCCGGGAGCTTCCACTCCTTGATGCCGCCCCATGTCGTGAAATGGACCCCGGTATCGAGCTTCGCTAGACTTGTAGTGACACTGTCGAGGAACTTCTCGTCTTTTTCACCTGCGAGATCGGCTGTGGAGAGAATGGCATCAAATACCTGATGAATAACCTGCTGGTAATGCGCGCATCCGAATGATGTCGGGCCTATCTCGGGACTGTTACACGGGTTGACAACCAGGGTTCCGTCGTTGAAGAATTTGTCTTCTTGGAGCTGTGACACCCAGAACTGCGCGATACCTTTCAGAAGCGGATAGCCCTGTTCCTGCAGCCACTGAACATCCCGACCGTAGTCGAAACGATCCCATACGTGCTGCATCATCCATGCCGCAGCAGCCGGATCTGTACTAAGTATCAGCAACCGCACAAAATGCTCTAAAGCAGCCTAAGAAAACTCACAATCTGCCCATACAGCGGTATCCTTCATAGCCGTATGACCGAAGATGTTCATCTCGTCATGCACAACCCAGCCATCGGCGCCGTAGAGAAGCTGAGCCGTCTCGGTTCCGCGAGGAACCCAAGTATCCTCCATATAATTCCAGACAGCGCTCTCCGTAGCGCCCAACCCAGTTTGCTCAGCAGCCCAATAATTCATCTGCAAGTTGATGTCGGCATGGTAGTCGGAACCCCAGGAGGACTCGATAAGCTCCGTCCACCGGCCCTGTAAATTAGCCGGCAGCGAATTATCTCGGGATGATGAGATAAGCAGGTGCCTGGAGTAATGGAACAGCAGGCTCTCCAGGAACGGATCGCCCGATAGGGTCCAGTTGTAATTGGAAATAACCACCGCAGTCTCGACTTTCGACGAATTCTTGATGTCGGGCAATTCCAGCTGGAACCCACCTGCAAGCACTTGGTAGTCGTCCACGTGTCTTGAGCGTAGGCTCTCATACGTCGTAGAAGCTACCTTGGCAAGAATCTGTTCCATAATCAGCTCTGGATCTTGGCCTTTGAACGAGTAGGCATTATCCCTGTTTCCTTTCTTCTGGTCGTAGTCAGTGCCTGCCGCGATGACGATAGTTTGTGACGTCTGTGCCCCCACAGATTGGATCACGAGTTCTCCCGAGGCTGAACAGTTGGTGGTGGCGGATTCTCCAAGCGTTTCCACAACAGCGCTGAACTTCATGCCCTGAGGCGGGCCTGCCTGGGTGTATCCCGTTATCTGGACTGAGTTTTCGCTGCAGTTGGTTGTGATGAGATTCCGGGACATCAGCAGGTTTTCTAAGCCGACCGTAATCTCAGGTATTGAGCTCGTAGACTCGATGTGGTAAACACAGACTTGATCAGGATATGAGCAGAATAGCGAAGTCGCGAATGTTGAATTACCGGATGTGAACTGAGTCGAGTGAATTCCTGTCTCCAGGTCAAGACTCCTCTTATAGTCACTGTAAGACTGTAGGCTGGGAACAGTTATCGTCACATTCGATAGAACTTGGCTTGAGCCGTAGTAGTCTCCTGAGCCAAGAAGCGCCGAAACATCTGTGTTCACGTCAACATCGAGATTAAAGTTAGCAATTAATTGTTGTCGAGGGATCCCGTACCGCCGGTTCCATTCTGAAAGATCGTCGCACGAATTTCCGGCAGCGCCGGATACTTTGGCTCCGCGGGGTTCCCGCCGGTATAGCTCTACGTCGCTCGTAGTCAGCAAAGTAGCTGCGAAGTTTCACAGACGACGGCTTCCATCGGCATACCGAATTTTGAAATGGGCCGCCGGACCACAGCGAGTCAACGTTGAGATTCAACTTTTCAGCGGCCGGGGGTCCGAACGAAATAACTATCGCGGCACGCAATTAGCGGCCGGCGGAGAAGACTCAAGAGTGGGTATGATTCTCACCTCCGAGCTTCCCATTTCCAGTGGGATATCCCGTTTTAAGAATGTAGTTGTCGGAGTCGCTGGGCCCGTATCCCGCGGGCTTCGTCGACCAGAGAGACTTCGCCTCCGACTGGCTCAAGGAGCCGCCGATCGCAATGGCCGTGGCAAGTCCGTACTTCATCCTAGCTAGAAGTACTAATTCCTTGTCTTTGCGGCGCAACGAGAGTAACGTCGAATATCGGCCTTGAACCCGCTACCTCAGCGCAGCAAACTTCTAGATCAGCTGGCTGGGCCACCGAACAATCGCGCGATGGAAACCTAAACCATCAACGACCACGACGACCCGTTTTTGTATCATTATATAGCTAATTCCTGGTGCGGATAATACTTGTCAGAAACCAAGCAATAACACAAGGCCGACTAGATAGCCTCCTGGGGAGTCGGGACTTGCCACAATGGGCAGTAATTGGCGGCAAAATACCGACAGGCTCCGTCCTCGGGGTTTTATAATGCCACGACAGCGTTCGGTGAGGAGCAAGGTCATTTTCGGGGTAATTCGAAGGAATTTAGTCAGCTTCCCCACGCCGGGCTCTCGCTGTGTATGTATAGGAGTGGGTAAAACCCCGTAACCGCAAAGCCGGATAAAAACATCCGGCGAGGCGGGCCTCGTGTCCGTGGCCTCCACTCGGAGTCGGTATGATCTCCATTCGCGGCAAACCCCACAAACCTCCTTCCCGTCGGGTAACTAGTGTGTAAGCAGCGTGTTACGTACTATTCCATTCTCCTCCATCGCCTCAGTACTCCTCAACGTTTCGCGTGCATGCGGTGGCGTTGTCGTTTCGGTTATTGCATTAGTCGACCATCTAGCAGCGATGTTCAGAATCGCTCGAGGCAACGTTACAATGAGAACTCTAAAAACCTCTGCTTAGTCCCTGGCCCCGAATAACGTGCAACAATGAACCCGAAGATCGTGTCCGTATAATGTGCGGCAGATCATAGGTGGCCGATTGGTTAGATTCGCATAGGGATCCGTTCTGTCGGGGCAATTTCCGGCCCCGATGGAGCCATGGTCGCTAACGCGGTGCGGTGTATTGGTTTTGCAAGAGACCGGAAGTGCCCAAGCCCCGCCTCACGGCTCATTCGCACTAATCAATCATGTTGACGGTTGCTACCTGTCGGAATGGGTGTATGCTAGAAAGAATCAGTATATGAGGCGGTGGATTCCGTCAAACAGCCCGGAGGTCTCGATCTCGGCCGTGTCTTTTCTGCACTGCGTGTGAAGACTACTAGCTCTAATTTGTAACGCCGCTAGCGTCCGGACGTTACGTATTTCTTATTCACTGACTTCGGCTTCGGTCATGATTACCAATGCCACTTGTCTGCGACACAGACTTGTTAGAACCGCACATCTGCTGAATACTCCCGAGGCCCAGGGAAGGATATCCTCGTGGCGAATTGGCGAGCCGAATTTGGTAATGTCAACTTGGTGTATGAAGTTTGAAGGTCTGTGGGCGAATGGCTTCGGGTTTATGCCGGTGTTCGTCTTCCCTGGCGGCAAACAAACGGCTACCTAGTCGACCCCGAGACAACCGACGATTATCGGCCCAGATTATCAAGATCATTGATATAGGACCAGCGAAGCGGGCAAACAGGTAGAGTATCGTTGCGGCGGCACCAACTGGGAAGTGTACGCTCGACGGTGGAAGCATATATAAAGCAAGTGAGGGAAAAAGCCTCGAAGATGGATGGATTCTGGAAGCGCGTTGAGTCAGTTGGAGCCTCGAGATTGGCGAACCTCACCCGTGGACCTGACCAAAACAGCGTCCATTGGTGGTATCACTAGCCACAGAGTCCATAAGCCACACGTGGCTAGATTTTAACGCTCAACCTTTCCTACCTGGTTATGGAAATTTGTCGGCCTGCTGGTACTCTTCCGCAGAGCAACATACGAAGCATAACTGCTCTAAGTAAACCACCCTTAGACAGGGGAAAAGAAGAGATTTTCGATCACTCCGAAAACGCTGGCAGTCCCCGGATTCTGCGTAGGGCCGGATTGACCTTCGGAGATAATCAGGATGAACGCTCATAAGGATTACGCTACGGAGTTAATGCAGGCCGCGGGCCGTCCCGTGTGGGTCCAAACCCCACAACTCTAAAGGCTCCAGCACTGTTGACATCCCCATTCGTAACAGCAAGTCGACACAGAGCCGTAGGTCGTGATGACTTCCACTTGAGTCTTCCCTAGCTTTGACATTCTCTTCACTTCTGCCTTCACTATCTACAAAACTACATGCTGCAGACTCATCTACGTACCTACGTTACACTTAAAATATAGAAAAAAAAGGCGTCCTAGAATTCGCACCAGGAAGGGCTCACAGGTATTCGTTCAGCAAAACTTCCAAATACTCAGACCAAAAAGTAAAAAAATTAAAAAACTACTAAAAAAAACACAAAAAAAACCGTCGTCGGACGGGAAGGAAACTTTTCCTTATAGCTTTTTCGATCGCCCTAAGGATTGATCAAGCAAGGCATCTGAGATAGATAGCCTGTTGAACAGCGCATGTCAAGATGGGGATAAAATCCCGTCTCTAGAACACTTCCGCAGCGACTCGAACCCTAGTCTAGAATTCAGGAGTGGTAGGAGGTAGTGTGATTACGGCCAGCGCTTTTCCACTACACCATGAAGCTTGTAGGAACGAGAGAGTGTCGGAAAATATAACCTTGGTGCCACTCCCTTGGGAAGGAGCGGTCCTGGCCTTTGCTCCTCGGTTAATTCGCTTACTAAGCCTGCGCTGTTGTGTGTGCTTTGGTCCTCTATATGCTGTTTTCACTGGGCGTAAAGCTGTGGACGTGTCAAACTGACTCCGAGGTGCATTAAAGTATAACGCCTTCAGGTGCTACCGGGAAGAAAACAACATGGACGACGTCTCCAGGGATCGCGATTACGTAGAATTAGGAGCGAGAAAGACATGATTTTTGCGTATCTCCTTTAGGTTTCATCGACAGACATCTTGATTGCGATTACACTACGGAAGTAATAGCTCCCAATTCCATGCCGTCCACGATTAAACAAATGTTTAAAGACCAATCCTCATTACAACCATCAAACTTCATGTTTACCATTCTTCACGTAGCCGAGTTTAGAAGCCAAGCTCTTACGAGAAACCAGGGCACGCCTTGGGTTGACTGTCCCAGCAAGCCAAGAATCCATCCTCGTTCACCACAACGTCCTCTGCCAACAACGTAAGCGAACTGATATGAAAAGCGTATGTAGCACTACTCACCCAGATCGATTTCAGCGACTTGCCACGGGGCATCCTTGCCAAAGAGCTGGCAAGTACAGGAAAGAACCGTAGCGTTGGCGCCGGTGAGTTGGCAGTCCTTGCAGCTTCTATCGAAGTTCCCACTGCGCGAAGCGTTAGTCCGTACACCAAAAACCCAAATCCCGCAATTCGTAAACCAGAAGTGAGAAATTGTAAAAGTACAGATAAGGAGCGGGAAGACGTGGGGATGCTTACTTGATCGTAGGGACGAGATTACCGTGCGAGTTCATGAGGCAGTAGCCTATGTCGAGCATGGTGCAGATGAGACGGCCTGTGGACGATGGGCAGAGAGTGCTGAGGTAGGGGACGCCGTGGATCATGTGGAATTGCGCGTTGCCGGCCTCGCTGCAGTCTTCTCTCCAGCCGGCGCTGGCGGTGCCGAGTAGAGGCAGGACTGAGAGGGCGACGGAGGCGGAGAATCGCATGTTGAAATAGTTGACTGTGTTCTGTGTATTATGAGATTCGGTGAGGCTCGAAGTGTTGTGGTAGAGAGAAGTCGAAGTGTGACTTTTAAGTGTGTGGTAGGAGTCGGACCTAGGTTGTGTTGTCACTGTAGTGGGAAGAGTTAAGCATGATTTTCTGGGGTGCTGACTGAGGCAGCAAAGCGCCGCTCCTGCAGTTCAGGCAGGTACGGAAGGTAGTCGACCTAGTACCTCACACATACAATACGGGTTGCTTCGGAAACCCAAGCAAACGAGTTGCACCTACGTAAGGCACCATCACCTACATGACGGGGTATCATCATACGAACTCTAACATGGTTACTCTCATTGCCTGCCTTTAAAAATATGTGTTTATTATATTATTTACTGACAGTCCAAGTAGTAACAGTTAACTTACATGACTGCCTATCCAAGATTCATCTGTCCCATTCCTCGTGAGATCGACCAGGTACGTAGATTACTCGGTAGATTGCAAATATATATGGTTAATGGCAGCCTACATTAGGTAGCCTGGTTTCTATCCAACATCAGTCTTGACGCACTGGTGCTTACCCGCGGTAGCTTGACCAAGCGCTGTACATGCGGGCCTGCTGACCAATAGAAAATTCGCGGTAACAAGCACTGCAATACAAGTTAACCTTCATCCAGGTCTGCCATATCATAGGAATCTTACTCATCACTGTAATCCATGTAGTTATGGACAGGATCAAGGCCATTACCAGTGCAGGTGTCACGGCGCTCGGGACAACCAGAAGCAGGCGACGCCTGAGGCGGAGTGTCGTCCACGTAGTCTCCGGGAGAGGGACAGCCGCTCTGGAAAGTGTGGAAAAGATTGTTCCAGTGACCGACCTCGTGGACGGCCGTCCCACCCAGGTTGTATGGAGCCGCAGAGCCACCGGGCACCGACTGACCGAGGACGATGCAGCCATCATTGATAAAGTTGTCCGAGCCGACATCATGGCTCGACGTGGGGAAGGGGCAGTATCCGAGAAGACCGCCGGCGAGGCTGTTGAGGAAGTAAATGTTTAGGTCAGAGTAGATACCCTTCCGGAGCGACTTCTTCATGGTGAAGGGGTCACTATTCGAAGACCAGTTGACGTTGACGGTCCAGTCACTTTCAATAAGCTTGAAATTAATTTGATGCGGATTGTACGCGGTATTCAAGGCCGTTAGCTGGTCGTTGAGCATCGCTTGCTGCCGGGTGTTAATATCTGCAACTGCGAAGATCCTGGTAACCATAATTCTTATTACTTAAGACTTACAGTAAGATAGCCATCGCTGAGGGCGGTGGACGCGGCAACGACATGAAAGTAGGTGTTGATGGTGAACCCGACGGCTTCGCGCGCCTCACTGATGTTTGCCATAGCAATGCGCTCCTGATCGAGCATGGCACTGGCCTGCGCGAGTTGTTCCTCCGTAGGCGGAGCAGTGCCACATTTTCTGGGGCCATTGAATTGGGCGCTGGCCGTGGCCAAGAGGAAAGAGGTGGCCAGGCATTTGAACTGCATCTTGTCAAGGGAATCAGACGGAGTGGGTGAGGCGAATAAGATAGGTTGTAGGGCGACAGAAACCGCTTCGATAGCGGACCGGCCGGTTTATTTATATTTCATTGACGTCTTGCATTTCAATATTGGGAAATATTCCTACTCTTGCCATAACTCTGATAGTAATAGTATCATGAGGCCTGTCACGATAACTGGATACTGAGGCGTCCAACGACTTGCATTGTTCGTATCTTTCAGCTGCGGCGTTCGCCTTTTTAAAAGTAGTGGTACACTACTGCATAGAGGGAGATATACGAATTCGTCCGCATGCGTCTTTCTTTTTGTCTCTTGGCGCGCAGCAATAATGCTAAGCGGAGTAGCACGCCACACATCGGTCGGCCAATCCGGCCATCTACCGACAGGACACCCCCCAATCCCAAGCAGGCTGTCGCTTAAGCACGATAATTTTGCTCCGCTGACGGTCGGATCTCTACTGAGTTCCAGAGATGAGGGCTGTGGTATCTGGAGCCTCAGAGCGGAGACCCGGCCGATCGCCAAGCCCATGATTGTCCATAGTTCCGTGGTAATATTTATCCTTAGATAGGGCCCTTTCCGTTAAGCCTCAAAATAGATGCAAAGAAGTTTTTCTAGCTATATTACGCTGATTGGTCGAATTCAGGGACATGATCTTGCAGACCTGCCTCTGCAACCCAACCTCATCTCCATCTCGAGCAATGTCTCAATCATCGAAATTCACCATCCTTGTGTCGCGCGACACATCAAATTGAGTTCAAATCTTCCGAGAAACTATGCACATGAAGGCTCCTATAGTCCGGCCTTGTACGAAGTGGTGGCGAATGACTTTGTAGCTGAACGAGGGCTCATGGTGTTGCGCGGGGATACCTGAGTACGTTTTCATTCGATGGTTCCTACCGGTGCGACGGCGGCACCTGGCCGGTGGGATTGTCTGTTGTCCCACGTATCGGGCATATCTCTCGGACTATTACGTCGCAGCAGCTGAACAGCAGTCAGTTGAATAGGGGGGCGCGGCTCTCATGGACCAAGATCTCGCGGGCCTCTTGCAGCTACAATACCTCATATAATGCGAAGGCCATACAGGCAGCCTGTACCGTTCCGTTTCTAATATCTTTCGTGTCCAAATATACTCGCAGCTCAGGCCCAGGGCACTTCCGCCTGGCACCGCATTGCGCTTCGGGCTGGTCGATATTTGGTTGTCAGCAAGCCATCTAACTCGGTGGTAAGATCGGCCCGAGTGTGGTCGTCAAAATAGAAGTAGAGACGGAAGCAACCACGACATGCGGAACACACTGTCTCGTCGGCAGGCGACAGCTTGTCATCATGAACCGGGGCAGGAGCCGGCCCCTGACAGCCACAATGTGACACGACGACACAAACATGGGATCCGCGAACATGTCAGTGAATGCTGATTCGCTATAAACCCTTATATGGTTGCGATCACTAAAGTGAGCCTGGTTTACACATTGCACTGTAACAGTGGTTCCCAGGGGCCTGGTTGACTGTTCCAAGACGAAATGGGATTATGGGAATGAGAGGCCTCAAAGCAGGCTGCAGTCCGATCATCTAGAAAGTGGTCAAGGGAAACGTTCCAATAAACGGCCTCTGCTGAATCCTGACTGCTGCCAGTCGAATACGAAGACTCGAAATGCTGGCGACGGTTATTTACATTATTTACATTGTAGCTAGGTAAATGCCAAATGTAAACGGGTCCCTGCATCCGCTCGGTGTCAATCCGAGTGATTTCAGAGGGACAGCTCGTATAAGTGATGCCGTCTACTAATAGCCAATTAGTTCATGAGGACATATTAGTCGATGCGTCATAAAATCGGATGAAGAATCCTGCACTACAGTTTACGGTATCGTCGCACTCGCCGACGTAGCACGGTAGCCCTATCATGTAGGTATGAGTTGTGAGTCCTGACTTACAATAAGCCGCTCACAGGATTTTGGTTCCTATTAGCTCTCAATCCCACGACATACTGCCGTATCATCGCGCAGCTCAAGAACTGCCATCGGCTTCATCCAAAGGCGGTTCAAGGTGCCGGACCTCCGTAGGCGAAAACATAGTAACCTGACCATCCGTCTCAACAATAACCGTCCGCCTCCGAGCCGACCCCGAGCTCGCTCCAGGATCCCCCCTAATTACCTCCGCACAACGCCGCGGGAGCTCCTCCATCTCATACCCACGCCCCGGATTAACCCTGCCACGATCCCCCGCTGTAACTCCTGAAAACCCCGGATCCCCTGTTCCCTGCCGCTGCCTGCCCCGATCCGCCTCCGGATCACCCGAACCGCCCGAAAATTCCGGCCACCACCCCTCTTCCAGCTCACGCAGTCGCGTCGCTGCGTCGCGCACCGCAGGCCTATCCATTAACGTGTGAATTTCTGCCGTGGTGGCCAGCTTATACTCGTCGTACGCTTCCTCGCGCCGTCCCATCGCCAGTAGGACTTGACCCCGGTGGTAATGGCACGTGGCCAGCGGCGAGCTCGCCGGATCGACCGCGTCGGGGTCGCTGGCGAACATCAGGGCCTGATCGACCTTGAAAAGCGCGTCCGTGTATTTAACATCGTCGTACTTTGACTGGTCCATGTCGGCTAGTCCGATCTGTGCCGACGCCTGGAGGAGTAAGGTCTTGATCTCGTCAAGAATGGTGTGCTTTTCTCCTGGAGTTAGGTCGAAGGCTGTGGATTCAGAGGCCATTTTCTGGACGTGGGGTTACTTGTTCCGGGTGATAGGGGCTAGACGTGGTTTTGCTGGGCAGGGTTGACTTTGTAAGCTTGTGAGGTGGTGGTGACGGTGATTCCGGCGGAGCTCAACCAGGATGCTGATAGCTCTCAATCTAGCCTCGGCAGTTCATGATGAGGCTTGGAGGGCTTCTTTTATCGATCCGTGAATGGCCTTGTCTTTCTGGCGCTACATTGCTATTGTTTTGTTATCTTTGAGTTGTTAGACTAATGGGAACAAAGTCTGGCAGCTCGTTAGCGGGGATGAAGCGCGTGTGTATGGAAACAATATCGATGAGCTCGAGACAAAGAGTATGAATATCGGCTAGAAGCATGTCCTGGAATCGCCTCTAGCTATGTCGCTTCCATTTCTTTGTACTGTTTTGGGACCGCGGACAGACCATAGCTTTGCCCCTAACAGGTCAGCTTTAAGGTATTGTATCCATTCAATATTTTCCATCAAATTGCTACAGTACCGTCTCAGTCTGATCACTGATAAGGCAAAGGCTCTCAAAACCCACTGTAACAAAACTTTTAAGTCGCTCTTTTGTACAAACATAAAGCCTACCTACTCTTAGGTAGTAATAGGTTGAATGTTCAAGCTCGTGAAGTTGGTTGGTGGTTGCGTTCGTCGTTCGCAACTTACACAACCGGTAACTACGGTGCACGTAGCTACCTCACACTGTGTTCCTAGGGCTCCCTGACAGACCCACTCTAACAGCCGGTTCCAATCGGGCCGTTCCGGACCCACATTGTGGGGTTCATTGTGGGGCACGGCATTCAATGTTTACGGCCAAATGTTTACGAACGTCGAAGCACCCGTCCGTATCCATTGTTTACTTCACTCAAGCGTACAATTTCTACCATCGTGCCCTTCAAGTTGCTCAAGACCTACAATTTTATACACTTGCCATAGCGTAAACTCTCCATCGTTGACTGTCTGCTGTATCCGGATTTCAGATGCATCCTGATATTATTGAGGCGTGGTTGTCTGACCTCGTTACTACCACCACAACAACTGCCTCACCCCCACCATCGCCACCAGTAGGTTTCCAAGACAAGCATCAAAGAAGACAGCCGACAAAAGGACCGCGTCGTATCCTTGCTTCCATTGATCCCGCGGTGAACTCAGCTCGAGAATCCGGCAACAATGACCAAGGACAGCTAGGGGGACAAAACCACCTTCGGGCTAGGAAAAACGTCAGCGTGCCTCAGCCTGCATCTGATCGGGCGAGGACTCCAAGTCCAAGAAAGCCAAATGTTTTGACTCGTGCAGCAGCTAGGCAGGCAGCGGAATTATCAAAAGAAGCCCAGGAAGAGGAGCAGGAGAAAGAGCAAGTGAATAACCGGGAAAAAGTAGGCCGGACAGCAATTCGAGGACGACAAGTATCGATCCGGACTAGAACAAGATATCACCATGGCAGTATAGAAGACAATATCGAAGAGCAGATTTGGGTAGACGATGATAATGCGCTAGATGTCGAAGTAGAAGAACAGGAGGAAGAAGAACCGGGAGAAGAAAAGACGCCAAGAGCGGATAAGTCGAACCGTATATCGTCTTCGTCTCTTGGAACCATCACCGCCCATTCTAACGCGTTCGGCCACCCACTTTCTGCATCCGCGTCCTCTTCGGCGAGAAGCTCGCGATCGGGGAGTCGTTTTGAAAGCGGCCTAGATCTTCTATTTTTCGAACGACCCGTGCATCTTTGTACTCATCTTTCGTCCGAAGAATGTCGCCACAGGATCGAAAAAGCACATCCCGAATTTCTCACTACATTTGACCAAATAGAGAGAATCCTTTTCGGAGATACCCCATTTCTCCCTGGCCAGCTGCGAAACGAGCTCCGACATGATAATAGCATGCCACGCCAGCCTGACAGCGCCTACATAAATCATGATAGGGGTGATGATAACAATCCGGAGACTTTGCTTCGTCTGCAATTCGATTTACAGGAGATCCGTGACATCGTTTCGAGCACGAGGCAGTCTCTAATGCTACTCCGCGCCGCGCCCGCATGGAATGATCTTGTTCACAGTCGAGTTCTGCGCCTAGCCACGCGACGCACAAAAACGGTTCAGGCCGAAAATATGACCCGTGCCACGATCGCCAGGCCATATGTCCCCATCGGCGCGTCCCCTAACGCCGCCATGTCCAGCAAAACGATTGATTATGCCCTGGCATTCGAGTGCCAGCACAAAGATCCGTTCTCGCGGCACCTTTCTATGTTCCTCCGACAGGCATCTCCCGACTTTCCTATGATCAACCAGACCACTTATAATCCGTTGCTGTTTGCTCCCACCGGCGTATTTATTGAGACGATGGATATACACAGTAATCCTCTAAAGGGACTGACACAACTAGGTCTATGGGTCGCATCATGGTATAAACGGATTGAATTGCTAACCGGCTCCCGGCTTCGACTTCCGATTCTACCGTTACTTCTCGTCGAAACGGAAAAGTGGGAGTTGCTTTTTGCTTGCCATCAAGGGGACAAGATCCGCATTGTCGGATCGCTTCTCCTTGGCTCCACGACAAGTCTCGATGGTGTTTATCGTATCATCGCCATCGTCGAGGTCCTGGCGACGTGGGTTGAGAGGGACTTTCGGACTTGGATCGAGGAGGCTGTGGGGTATAAGGCTACAAAGGTTGAGGAATCCGTTGCTTAACCCCACTCGGCAAGAATGCGCCGAGACCTCTATCAATCCATCCCCAGCAGCCGCGCCGGCCTTTATAGTTTGGCAGAAGGGTAAACCAAGGGTCGTCGTGGACCTACGCAAATTAAGTGTAAGATAGGCTTCTAAATGGGCTAAGGGGGCTGGTTTCCTGAATAGGATGAGTATACATGCAGCTCGCTGTGAGAGTTGGATAAAGGTCGATGGTAAGCATTACAAATCTTTGAGTTTAAGATGTGACTAACAGTGACGAAAGATAATGGGCGTATTCTATGAACCAGGTGATGAAGTTTGCTACTCACCGGAACGAGAACGCTTGTAGGCAGTTATCTCACTTGATCTGACAGACTTTTACTACTGTCGAAGCAGTATATCGTGATATAAGTTAAGTTGCACACGGTAAATTTTGGTTAACAAGTCTGTATTGATATTTGACCTCCCCATCCCCCCCTTCCCTTCCTAAAAAGATTTTAAAAATATTCGACGCTGAGGTCCAACCACCGGCTCCCCCCCCCTCCTCCAAAAAATCGCTCCAATTATTTATGTTTTTGGCTTTCTAAAAATGCATCTAACGCTTTTTCAATGACTTCGAGCACTTGGCGGCCGTTGAGAACCACCAACCACACCAGCACCGCTTTCAGCACCAGCGACATCCCCAGCTTCAGGAAATAGGCCACCAACGCCCACACCTGGATCCACCAGATTGCCATGCCACCGCCGCCACTGGCCGCCCGCGGCAGCCTCTCAGTGGCCAAGAACCCCGCCGTGCCATTCCAGGCATTGATGAGCCTTGTGATTCACGATCAGTTAGCATTGATAGATGCGAAAGATAGAGGGCTGTTGCTCACTGTTTGTCACTGGCTGGAGATGACCGGGGTTCCTTGGTCTGAGAGGCTACCGGCTGCTTGGCCCCCTTCCGGTCGGGGTTTCGGGCGGTGGTATCACTTGTCGTGGCGGCGGTGGTGGTTGGATTAGGAGCTGGGGCTGGTGGCTTTTCTCCTTCGGCTGGGGATGTCGTTGGTGCTGGTACTAGTGCTGGCGTGGCTGGCGGCTGTGACAACGCCGCCAAGCTAGAGCAGTATGGTCAGCTACCTGATATTATACAGGGTCGAAGGGCGGCTAGATTAAGGACGTACCGCTCGAAGAAATTAATGTTGGTATGCATGTTTGTAAATTGTTTGTAGCGAATGTATTTGGGTTAAAATTTGCCCAAAAAAATGTGAATGATAGTGTAGCGAATGACAATTGTTACAACTTCAAGTTATTGTGGATGTTTGTGGTTGAAAGGAAGAGAAGAGAGGAGAGAGGAGAGAGGAGACGATTTTATATTTCATACGTATGAGTTACAGACTGGGGGTTAACCATCGCTCTTCCTCCATATGGCATATCCTGTCCATATCGACGGGCAGGTGCTGCTATGCTGATACCTCGTTGTCAACAATAGATAATTCAAGCAGAAAGACCAGACGGCGTCACTTTCCTGTATAACCCGCCATCCATTGAGCAATTGCCGACAACTTGGACAATAGCTGGCCTTGCTTTCCTAATAATCCGTGACATCTCCTCAACTGCTCAGTTTAACTTCCTCTCAGGTCAGGCCAAGGCCATCGCCCCATCATAGGCATGTCATCATAAATCAAGTTGTAACAATCCTCGGGTGAGTTGCATTTGTAGTTATAGATGTGGTACCCAGATTGACTAAGTGCATATGTATACCACAGCGTTTCCCGCGATAGTTGGTTCAGGTTGAATCGGCCCAGAGTCTCACACCATAGGCCGAAGACTTGAATCGTGGCGATCCAACGAGGAGGTTGCTGTAAGTCTTTGAGGAAGTAATGCCTGTTGCCGAACCATTCCAGGTCGTCTTCTCGAGTACACTTCGTCGACGTGTAGTCGTGGTTAATGTATCCTTCCTCTTTTATGACATTGGTATCACCCCAGTAGAAACCTTCGCGCATAAGGCGAGGGACGTCATCGCATTTGACACTCATCACAGCTGCCCATTCAAGTACAGGTTCTGCGGGAGATCTGTCCCCCCCAACCCTGGGGGGCGCGAATCTGAACTCTATTGATGGCTTTCGCTCGTCATCGTGGTAGAACTTTCCATTCGTCGCGGGCCCCGGCTGCCGCTGAACTTGGTTCATAACAGCCGTTGGAGAGCTGACACCAGCAACTTCTTCGTATAGGGGAGGGGCAGTCTCGGCGGACTGCTGATATTCTGAACTTCCCGCCATCGGTGTTTCCCGTCGAATAGACTGCTCGTATGAGGGAGTGCCAGTCTCAGTCGTGGTCTCCTGATGATAATTATCATTATCTGAGACTGTACTTTCCACCATCGTGAATCCGCTGGCGGCTGTGTGATCGGAGGGTGAGTGCAATTCAACAGTAGGTACAGCTCAAGACGCGCCTGGAAAATTCGTCGTTAAAATAGCTGAAAACGCCGATGTTTGGAAGGGAAGGAGGGTTAGATGCTCCAAATTGGATTCGAGTCGACGCTTCTTTTTTATAACCCAGGGTCGACGCGTCACGCATGAGGCCGACTTGGTAGGTACGCTGAACCTTGTGCACAAGATGCGTTTGTTTGACATTTGGCGGTATTCAAGTTCGCAATAGATGATGCAGGTGCCGACTATACTACTACCCGGGTAGGGGTATGTGCAACTATGAAGCTCAAGTGTTGAGCTCTAATGTGCCCTACCCTTTGCCGCTACGTCGTCGCCAACAAGCCTTGGATTAGCTCATTCAGATGCTGCCTTGATGCTGGTAATGCTAAGGTTGTGACGGGACTCCATTGGTACTGCGCTGTATAATATCGTGACATTACTTACTTTATAACAATTTATTATAGGCGTTGAACGGGCGGTTGAATAAACTCAGGCATAGAAATCGACGGATCATCTAGATAGACATTACGCAGCAGCGACTCCTAACCTAAAAGCAACACTCCTCGAACTGGTGTGATGTCGTGCGTGATAGATCCATATCAGGACTCGTCGGTCATGCCGTCTTCATTCGCGAACCTTCTTGGCGCCACTCAGCCTGCTGCTACCTGAGGCCCCATCTTGCAGCAGCGGATTGCTCAAGTCCCAATGCGGAATTGGATCGTGGGATCCATGATTGTCGCGGTACAATGGGATGTCATGCTTGGTGTGAGTTGTAACTCTACCGCGTCACTAGGTACGTATTGTCTGTCACGGATAGTATACCTATACCTGTTATAACCGTATCAAAAACAACATGCGTTGTTTTTGCCGTCGCGTTGTCTAACTCTGTATTATTATTATGAGCAAACGACTCATAAAGTCCAAGCGCAGCACTGTCATATGAAACATCGGCCGCGAAAAACAAAATATTTGTCAGACGCACGCTAGGGAGGAATATTGTGTCGGAATTACGATGTGTTGCTGTGACTAGGTATGGCGGCCACAACCGTACGGTCAATAACAGTGTGCGTTGTTTTTGCCGTCACAGATGTGATCCCTTGCTGATCACTCATTCCAGTCCTCCCTTAAGTCCGGCAATACAAACTTCTATAAAGCCCCGAGCCTGTCTCCAGACTCTACCTGGCCAACAACTTATCTCTCAACCTAATTGAGCTCGTTAGGTTGCCATTGCAACCATCGCCCTTCTCATGGCCGCCAAACCTGTTAGTAAGGACAATACTCCCGTCCTCGATAGACAGACGGCTTTGAATCAACTGTATCTCCCATCACACCAACCCGGAGAGTCGTTTGACGGAGCATACACAGTACAAGAAGAAGACAGGCACCCATGGCGAGTCCAGCCCTCCCAATCGTTTCATGGGCCATTGCTTAGGGTCTGGGACGCCGAGGCAGGAAGCAAGCCATGGTGGGACAATCGCATGGTAGCGAGAGCGCCAGAAATGCGTCTTGATGGTTACAATGTACGACAAACTTCTTTGGCCGGACATCTCGACTGCCAGAACTGGACACCGAGCCCGTATATCTCATTTACTTCAAGTAAGGCCACGGCTGAGTCTATAGCGAGGGAAAGAACAGCGAACCCTTACCGAAGTGCACAATTTCTTACCATCATTGACCCGAACACCAGACTCCGGAACGGGTTGCCCATTCTGCATGTTTCGCCGGAAATGCGCCATTACGGTATCGGGGATCCCTACAACAAGAACTATGAATTCTACGAAGACGAGTATGTTTGCTTATGGCAGGTTACAGATGCTGAGATTATCGGTCACTGGAAGTGGACTCTGCTGGAACAGGACAGCAACTGGTACGAAAATATCATTTTGCCCGCCTACAACAGGTTTACCGAAAGAACGGCTAGACAACAAAGGAGGGCGGCCGGTAGAGCAGAAACGAGGCGAACGGAGAAGACGTAACTGAGGAATTAGAGATAGTTTTCGCCAGACTTGAATGTCTGGTGGGCCCGAAAGAATCAATTTATGATACCAGCCGAAATTTACGCAGTTGTACTGATCATTGAAGCTGAGTCGCCGTGCCACCAGACAGCGTGGGCAGCCGATCAGGGGGCTTGCGGAATAGGTCGGTGTGGCTCGGTCGGTCGTGGTACATAAGACCTTGCGTCGACGAAAGGTCATAGGTAGATGAGGACTCTCTTCTCTTGCAATAGCAATTCAATTCTGCAATCGACGGTGATCCGAACCGTTATATCGTGTTGACAATTTTGAACCTGCCGACTCAATGAATTCGGATACCCAATGGAGTATACGCGATCATGGTGTTTATGGGTATTTCCGGTGCCAACCGCAGGTGATGATTGATCAATTAAGTAGATATAATCGGATCACCAAGAGAGAGAGAGAGACTGTACATATGATATGAAGTAGTGTGGCAGCCAGCACAAGAAATGTCCACATGGCGAAGCATGACATCCCGCGATTTAGGTCTACGGAACGCATACTAAGTCAGTAGATGGATCGGGGTATACGAGCGAGACATCGTCGCAATAACACACTCGTATAGTTACTGTCACAGTTAATCTATCTGTTCCTTCGTCACTCGTAATCAATAACCTCTACCATTGTCTTCACAATCCCTCGAAAGTGTCGATACTAGACCCCAATCTCCTTGTGTGTCGTTACGTTCGCAGGTACGAAGGAGGTTACGTAAATGTCGTCCCTCTACAGCGCAAGCCGTTCCGTCCCGGTGGCACAATCCCGATTTCTAACCAATTGCCAGGCGTGGCGCCAGAACTCCGCAATCTCAATCCTGTTACCCTCGATACTCTAACCTGAATCTTGATATTAGGAGGTTGTGGAGGCTCGTGATACTGAAATATATATGCCAGTCGGAAAAAGTCAGTCCTATTCGTTCCGATGAACAAGACCCCATCGTCACTCAATTAACCTCCAGGCTTCTGTTCGTGAACAGGTAACCTAGCAAAGTGTTACTAAATCACTTTAAAGTGCTGTTGACATGCTCCGATTCTCCTCGGGGTGTTCCCGACTCCTGCGGAGGCGTGGAAAACCCTGCATACATACTTATTGAATACAACAGTCCGCGTCAAAGGTTTCGGGTCTATGCATTGTCAGGACCAGAAAACAAGGCAGCATTATAGATCACAGTTGACAGCAGAACGATCCTCAGTCTAGGCATTGAATCCCGCTGCGAGTTATGTATCCGACAATTTGCTGATTGTCATAAGTTTTCCCGCTGCGCCTCGCATTGCTTCTTCCGCGTTCCCGGTTCCGCGTGGCGTCTTCTCCGCTCCTGTCAAACAACTTCCCGTCCCTGCCAGGCAGCCTCGACGATTCTAGACGCGTGGAGTCCCTCGACGGCGGAATGTCAATTAACGTAGGCCGACCAATAGCGGAAACACGTCACTGACAATGTATAACCAAACAACCACCCATTGCCGGGTCCCGGATGCGGGATGCAGCGTAGCACTTCGGAGAATTTAACCGATGGAGAACTTCCCCGCGTAGTCCCTACTGGATTATTCCATAGTGGCAAATATAATCCGCGGTGCGGTTGAAACGGTCTAGCCGCTACTGGCACACGAGCTGAATCTGAGCATTATTGGCTTGGCGGGCCATTGGTCATACGTACATAGTTGCTCGACGATGGCTTCCGTATTATCGTGTACAGTAGGTTAGGCGAGACCGAAACGGAGTTTTTTAACGTCCGAGAGAGAGTATTGCCGCGTGAGTTTTCTTTTCGTTGGCTTCTATGTCTTTTGCGATGGCGTCGAGTAGTTCCGATCTTTATATCCTTTCATGCCTTTTCTATACAGCTGGGATTGAGGCTCGAATTGTAGTGTACAAAGCGATTTACGCGAATGCGGATGGTTTCATTGAGCCACCGCCGGCAACGCCGCGTCGGGATCCCGATACAATAAGTAAGAGGTTGGAAATACCACGTTGTAGTCCGATCTGACCATCTGGTCCGTGAGCGAGTTATACTGTAAAGACTTCCTTACAAGAAGTGGAAAACTCGTATTAATACCTAATGTAGCATCGTATCACTCATAAATGAATACGGGATCGCCAAAAAAAAAAGCCACACGTCTTGGGCGCAGCTGAGATGCCAAGATAAGCGTATCATGTTTGTCATCACTAATCAATCGGAATGGGCGGCATGCGTCTTCATCGCGGCTCTAGCAAAAAGAAAAATGGGTATATAAAGGCGTCTTGAATCCCGTAAATCTTCTCTCTTCACGGACTGCGGTTTTCACCTTGACTCGATCCTCCAAGTTACAACTCTGCGAACCATCCAACGCCAGTGTGCCTACACCCCGAACCCATTCACCATGAAGAACTTCTCGACTCTCATCGCTTGCCAAATCGCGGCCCTCGTCGCCTCGGTCTCAGGCGCCGCGCAGGATGCGCCGGAAGGATCGTTCGCCCCCGGTGCATGGAAACTCCCATCAGAGGGCGACCCGCTCTATTTCTTCGGCACACGGATCAACGCCAATGGCGGTAAATTTTACATCAACAGGGAAGTAAGCACGTACTGCCCCGAGGGCGTCACGGGGCTGGATTGCTCGGGGTTCACCGGCATGGGGACCACCGTCGTTGTCGGCGACTCCACAATAGGCCTCATCGTCACAGTCCCCGGTGGGCAGCAAGGCAAGTAGCCCATACATACCGTCCTAGATCAGGGGCTAACCGCACCAATAGCCTACATTGCTCCCGACGGCTCGCTGTCCTTCACGAAACCGCATTCTGCCTATATCCCGCCGGGTTCCACCATCACCGGATTTTCGCTGCGAACGAGTGAGGAACCGGGGAACCCGACCTACTTGGAGATTGAAAATAAATCCTTCTATCTCTGCCCTGTCTCCGAGGACGAATCGATCAATGCGACTTTCCAGGTGTTTGCTTTTTCTGCGAACCCTGACAATTGCGTGAGCACGGAGATCCGAACCTATGCCCCCGACCAAGGTGATGTTTGGGAGTACATCTAGGTGGCACGCTTGACGTCGGTCGGTCCAAGTTGGCGTGGCCGTGAGCGTGACGTGGTATGGGAGGGCGTGAAAATAGCAATGGCCTGGGTTTGGATTTCGGGCTCGGATATCTATGGGAGAATGAACCAATTCCACTCTTTATCACGGGGTTATGTCGACATTGTATTTAATGCGAGGATTAATGTCGGAATCCACGCGAGCCAGTCCTGGGTCAACTGATTCAATCGAAAATCCTCTGCCGCTGCTGCGCCTGTGTATGAAAATTCGTTGCGAATTGCTGAATCTGACATTCCTGACAGACGTCACCGCTCGACCCTATGCACTTGTCGGGCTGTTATAGCTGGACTCATAGACGTTTGGTATAAGTGACGGTCTTTCCGAACCGTAGTATTGTCATATGGCACAGACTGTCACCGACCTCGGAATCCACAGTGCAAACCACGTAAGTCAAAAAGGCGGCTAACAACGTGCTTTCAGAATCGTCGAAGACCCTATTCTCACTATTGTCTGCGCGCGCGTACCATTTATTTCCAAGTCATCAATGTTTCTCTCACCATTCTTGCCGCCGAGTGATTTTTGATCGTAGCCGTAAGCTGATACCACTCTTCGGATGCTAAGTGACCTTCAGATCAATAGTTTCGGGGGTGTCCTGCAGCTTGGATTTTGCTGGTGCTTCATTGTGCTATTGTCGTCTCTGGGTGCAGTTTTGCTGTCAGCGAGTCTAAAAATCCAGAGCTTGAAGCCTGCCTGCGTCCGGACTTTCGGTGGTCATTCAGGGGGCGCTCTCGTACCCATGACGCCAGGCGACTTGACCTTATGTGTCCATGTCGAATATGAGCGTCCCTGTAGGACATATGCAACAACGATTGTGAGTGAGATGGCTATTAGCAAATCGGTCCATCATTGTCATGAAGAATGCGCGGGAGTCGGAGCCGGGACGCAGGGAATTGGGTAGAAAACAAGACCCATAAAATTGCGCTTATGCTTCAGCTGATCGCCAGCTTCTGCCAGCTGTTCTCAGCTGCGTGTTGCTTACTCCATAATTGGGTGGCCCACCTTTATAGACGGCGTTGTGTCCGTTAGCGAAAGTTTGTCCAAGCATCCCACGCCAACGCCCATCGCCATCAACCACACAAAATTGCCTATAGCATCTCAGACCAATTATCGTAATGAATCATTATGCCCCTTGCACCTATGCAGATCATTCAACAAAGACCACCGGACTTGTCAAGCGCCGCCCCCTCGGAATCATGGATGGGTCGCTCCAGCGTCCATTTCTTCTTCCTATCGAAGAATAGATATATAGCGGCAAAAGACCCCTATATCGGGTAAGGATAGCAAATGAGAATGGCTTGAGTTTATAAACTCGCCCTAATAGAAATGCGTCTATTCGCTCTATTAACGGCCCTTGTCTGCCCGCATGTCATTGCGAGTGTTGTTCCCCGACCGAGGTCACTCGCACCACAGCCTGCAACAGGAGAACCATACGAAGCTTATGCTTTCATTTACTTCAGCAACAGCTCTATAGCTGGCGAGAATGTATATCTCGCTGTAAGCAATGGCAACGACGCCCTAAACTGGGTCGAGGTCAATTGGGGACAGCCAGTGCTCACATCCACGGCGGGTACCAGGGGCTTGCGGGACCCGTTCATTCTTCGCTCCCACGACGGATCGAAGTTCTACCTCCTCGCAACCGACCTCTCAATCGGCTCTGGTACGTCGTGGGATTCCTCAGTCCGTATGGGAAGCCGATATCTGGAGGTATGGAAGACGACGGACCTCGTAACGTGGTCTGCGCAAAGGCACGTGCTCATTTCTCCCGGCACAGCAGGCAATACGTGGGCACCGAAAGCATACTACGACGATAGCCTCAGCCAATATGTCGTTTTCTGGGCCTCTTCGGTGTACGATAAGGATGACCCCGGTCACACCAATACATCGTACCATCGCATGATGTATGCAACGACAAGTGACTTCGTAACTTTTAGTGAACCTCAAATATGGCAAGATGCGGGCACATCGCGCACTGACTCTACAGTCCTCAAATATGACGATACATACTATCGCTTCGCCAAGGACAGTTGCGCTTCGACCGGCTGCTCTGATATCGTCGAGGAGAATTGCTCGGCGTTGACGGCGCAGGTGTCATCATGGAAACCGGTTTCGACGTGCATTGGGAAAAATGCAGGTACGAGTGCTGTTGAAGGACCGATGGTATTCAAATCCAATCCGAATGACATCAATGGCAACAAGTTCTACCTCTTTGTGAATGAGTACACGAGACGGGGATACATACCGCTGGAGACAACGGATATTGCGAATCCTAACTGGAAGATATCGAGTTCTTTCGATTTTCCTATGAGTGCGCGACATGGTACTGTGCTGCCAATCACTGCCGCCGAACTATCTCGTATCACGTCAGCGTTTCCTCGGAAAAACGCTAGTCGCGTGGTGAAAAGGGACAGCCCCGTCCTGCCAGGCTACAACGCTGATCCGAATATTGCCGTCTTTGACGGCACCTACTACCTATATGGTACGACTGATGGATACCCGGACTGGGATGGCAAGGTTTTTTACTGGTGGAAGTCGGTTAGTTATAAGACATACCCATACCCCAACCTGCCCACCACCCATCGTTTGTGATGTCTAACTCTGATGACAGTCTGATTTGGCATTATGGAGGCGTGCTTTGCGGCCTTTATTGACCCTGAACGGAACCCACGGCAACGTACGTTGGGCAACAGGGGTAAGCTGATAACCAGAAGCTGAAATTCATTTTATCCTAATACGCCAGTTTAGAACGCCTGGGCTCCCACCATCATTAGACGGAACGGAAAATACTACTTCTATTTCAGCGGCCAGAATTCAAAGTACGACAGAAAGACAATTGGAGTGGCGGTCGCCCCATCGCCCGAGGGCCCATTCCGAGCTCAGCCAACAGCAATGATCTTGAATAACGAGGCCATCACCTGCCGCGAAGCCATTGACCCTGCTGCATTCATGGACCCTAGGACTGATAAGTATTACCTGTATTGGGGCAATGGGTAAGTTGCGGATTCTGTATACCCAATATGACCTCAGCGACAAATGGCCCAACTAACTACTAGCAAGGTCACCCCTAATGGCGGAACTCAGCAACGACATGCTGTCCATAAATGCTTCAACGTTGCAGGAGCTTAAGGGCGTGAAGCATTTTTTCGAGGGCTCATTCATGATACATCGAAAGGGGCTCTATCACCTGACGTATTCGATCGGCGACACAAGATCCGAAGATTACCGCGTAGGTTACGCGACGGCTACGTCGGCCACGGGCCCCTTCACATATCGAGGTATAATTCTCAAGAAGGATAAGTCACGCGGGATTTTAGGGACGGGGCATAATTCCATCTTCAACGTCCCCGACACCGACACTTGGTACATCGCGTATCATCGATTCGCGATTCCGAATGGGAACGGTTGCAAGCGTGAGACGACGATCGATCGGCTTTACTTTGATAAGAAGACGGGGTTCATTCTTCCTGTTGTCCCGACCTTGACTAGCGTGCCGCCGTTGATGGGATTTGCGGTATGGCTTATTGCTGCGTGGTTGAGGTAATGGACCTGCCAGAATTCGTTTGCGGCGAGCTTTGAAGAATATCGGTCAACTACCGTAGCAAATTGAGAATACACGAGGATGGCCTAGTGTATACCATCCATCTCTCTCACGTAGACCTTAAAGTGATATGCAGTATATTGAGCCGCAATAACAAACGCGGCCGTGTCAGAGCATCATGTAGGTACTTATCCAGTCTCAACCGACACAGGGATAAGACTCACTATATTGAATATCACAAGAGACCACAACCGTGTCGCCGGGGACCACGAAACAAGTAAATCCATTCAGTCACCTAGCCACTGCCTTACAAAATAACTACCTAGGTGCTTACCTCACAGCACATATAACACTTCGATTCAAAAATGCACCTCAAGAGATACTTAAAGTCAAACGATTCGATAAGCTAGGCACCTATCAACGTCTCATACTACGTAATTGGCTCCAGTTCCGTAACCAATGATCCAACGCCAGCAGCCCGCAACGCATTGTCAAAATCATGAGGACTACTGAAGCAGCGGGATTGACAGCAGCCAATCAGGAGTCCTACGATCGGGTCAGGCCCGATAGCTACGGAAAGGAAGGACTAGTATCATTATCAGGACTGGGTGTCATTTTTCGACTTCGCCTAGGTCTATAAGTAAAGGGCCCTTCACTCGTCGGCACGCTTAGCTGGGAGGCAGCCCTTCAATTCATTCATTCATTCATTACAAACCACCTTCTTCGCAATCGCTTTGTATGATTGTCGTGTTCTAGTAACTAGGCTAGCAATTGTCCGTTCGGACCAGTCGGTTCTAACGTAGTCGTCCCTTATCTTCCTTCGGTCCGACTACGTATTCTATCACACTTCTTCCCTAGTACGGCCCTACAACCCCGTCCCCTTTGAATCGTTGATCCCCCGCTGCTTAATCTCCAACTGCTGCAGTCTTAAGAAGCCCCAGGTGACGCAAAGCAGCCCTCAGTGTAGCATGGCGACAGTCGGGGAGACGGGCCATCATGAACCCCATGATTCTGTTTTCCTCATATAATAGTTGAGACAAGCAGCTCCAACCTAACGGCCTTCTATCCAGTCCGATCCGAAGCATATTTCATTTAAATTATTTGTGCTCGCACTGAAAATCAACCAATTCCGACTTCGGATTGGCGAATAAGTTGAAACCCACGCTTGTTGGGACGTTCTCTACCTTTCGTAAGCACCGGCCTGGAAACGAGGAGTGTCCCGGCTCATTCTTGTCGAGTCGGATTGAGTAACGGCTTCCTCAACCTTTGTTTGCATATGTCTCCTGTCGGTCGGCTAGGGGGTCAAAACCGGTAGGGCCGACCGATGTGCAACTCTGAATTAATGTTTGTACGCATGTTTGTAAATTGTTGGTAACGAATGTATTTGGGTTAATAATGTGCCCAAAAATTCGAGTGATGTTATAAGCGAGTGACAGTTTGTATCAATAGCTTAAGCGAGTGAAGTTTGTATCAATAGCTTTGTTGTTGGAAAGGAAGAGAAGAGAGAGGAGAGGAGAGAGGAGACGATTTTGTCGGAGTCCGTCGTCGTCGTAAGTTAAACCCCACAGCATCCTCGATCCAAGTCCGAAAGCCACTCACAACCCACGTCGCCAGGACCTCGACGATAGCGATGATGCGATAAACACCATCCAGAGTAGAGCCAAGGTCAAGCGATCCGACAACTCCAATCATGTCCCCATGATGACAAGCAAAATACAACTCCCACTTGTCGGCCAGGACGAGAAGTAATGGTATAACCGGAAGTTGAGGCCGGTGGCCGGTTAACACTTCAATTCGTTTATACCACGATGCGACCCAAACACTTAGTTGTGTCAATCCTTCTACAGGTCGCGGACAGGGATGCACATCGGTCGGTCAACCGGCTGTCTGTCGGACAGAACTCGTAAACCGATGGGGCGTGTCGGTCGGTCAGGAAACCTAAACTGACCGTTAGCTGTCGGTTGGGCTTTGGTCAAAACTGCCAGCGATCGGATGAATGTCTTCAATCGAACGACGAGGGCGGCGGTCATTTTAAATGTGAGGGAGGTGTCTTGGCGCACATAACTTTTCCAAGTATGATTTCCTTGGGACTCGAGGCTAATTCGGGGTCTTATACGTCTGTACCTACCTGACATGCGTCGATTCCCAGTATTGCCATCATTATCCCTTTTTCCAATGGAACGCCGGCCGACCGGCGGGACCGTTGGCTTCCTCACGGCCGACCACTTCTGTCAATCAATACCCTCTAGCTGACAGACACCGGTCGGCTGGCAATATAATGTCTCCTGTCTGTCGGCCAGGGGGTAAAAATCGACAAGGCCGACCGGTGTGCAACTCTGCTATAGGATTACTGGTTTTGGCCATCGTCTCAATGAATACGCCGGTGGGGGCAGATAGGAGCGGCTTATAAGTCGTCTGGTTGATCATAGGAAAGTCGGGAGATGCGTGTCGGAGAAACAGAGAAAGGTCTTTGAAATGGTACTGCGGTTGTCCGAGGTCAGACAGCCACGCCTCAATAATATCGGGATGCATCGGAAACTCGCATACAGTGGGCAGTCAACTCCGAAGACTTGTTCACTCCATGGCAAGTGATAAACTCGTAGGTCTTTAGCAACTGGAAGGGTACGATGGTAGAAATTGAATGCTTGGATGAAGTGATCCAACGGAGGTCGGAGTCCTTGATCGAAGTAGGATTGCCGGTAGAAGGCAGGAACGTGTCACGTAGTGGCAGGAGATCTATCGATGAGAGAAATGACTGTCTTAGGTCTTGATTGCCGTTTAAATTGAGAAAGTTTTCGGCACTTCCCGTGTCACATTTAATACAAGCAATTCAAGGTAGGTACCGTTTCGTTAGTGAATACAGCGCATACTCGCATGCCGATGAAGAGAATAATAGTGACCCGAGTCCGCCCCTGAATTGTCAATTCCCTCACGGTTCTGGGGTCACGATATCTCAAAGCGCCGCTAGAGTTTCGTCTGAGATCACTCAAGTTGACGCAAACCCGGTGGATAAGTGGTCAATTCTTTGCATTTTAACCGAAAGAACAATCGTGATGAACATAGGATTCGGGGTTTAACTATATAAGCCCACGCACGTGGCAGAGATATCACGTACGACCACAGCCGCCAGAAAACTCGAGATCCCGTCCGTTCTCCCATAGATATGGAAGGTTTCTTTCCTCCGTTTTATGCCAGCCGGCGCTTTGTCTATCCGCCAACTGTAATAGACGTGAGTGTTTAGCCCTCTGCTGATGCCAATGGGAAAAGGTCACGTACGGATTGCCAATTATTGTGTTTGGCTTCTTCTGCCCTTAAATTACTCGCCTTTTTTGCCGCACTTCTGATGGCGTCCCCGTGGCCATGTGAGTAATTACGATCGTGGTACCCGATAAAGTTTTCGTGGTACTCCCTGCGCATTGTTGCATGGCTGTGGTTTGGACTTGGTATTAGTTGCAATTCGACAATTGGCCGAAAAGAAATACAATGGGAAGGACTCACGTCTCGGATACGCTAGCAGCTTCGCCGGCCCGTTGGACAGCTTCCTGGTGCCATGCCTTAGGAGCTGGCGGGTATCCACCGTATAATTCAGGATTGTCCTTTTTTCCCTTTTGCGATACCACGGACTTGGTGGCTTTTTTCCAATCACTGAATTGTCTACTCGCCAGTCTTGCCGCTTCAGCTTGTGCTTTATACTCAGCGTATTGACGAGTATATGCTGAGTTGGACGGGCCTTTAGCGGCGAACTGGGACCTCACATGACGGTATACATCTGTGCTGCTACCCGGCTACGGCGGACTACAGGGCTTACTGTTGCATAACCTTCGACCCCTTATATAGGTCCACACCGGGGATCTGCGGGTGTATGGGTCCTAAATGAATAAATCGCGTTGCACGATATGTAATAGACCGGTAACGTCTCAGACCCCAATTTCGGCCAGACACTCATTTCAGCCACCCGCCTGGAGCCACTCAATCTTAGCCACTTAGATATCCAGTTAGGGTGCTGGCCAATGTCAGAATAACTGTATATAATTATATAAGTACGAGCTCCACAATAAGTGGTAAGAAGCTCGGACCACCAGGGAGGGGGTGCTTAGTGTGGGGAAACACCCACACAACATCTGGAATTATGGGAGAGGAAATCCTCTTCTTTCCTTCCTTCTACAACCAAGTCAATCAACAGAATCAGTTCCCCAGAAAAGAGCTTCTCACTGCACCGTACGAAGTGCCTGTCTATTCTATCAGCCAAAGCCGCTCCATGTGTGAGTGGCTAAAATGGGGTGTTGGCCCAAATGCGGGCCTACAACATTATAATACAACTACAATATTTGACTGATCGACTCGAGGCGACGCCTTCACTTTTCTGACCATTGAATTCACAGTGCTTGTGACAAGGGCAGTAGTACTGAGCTTGGGACAATCACTAAGTGAGGCAGAAGAATATAGTGAGGTCCATAACGTTCTATAATTCTTTATGGTCACCAAGGTTGCTGGAGGAGGGAAGGTTTTCCCTTTCTCCCCAGGTCCTGGGGGACTCAAACTATACCCAAGTGCGGACCCGCTTTTCCGCACTTGTGCCCTAGACTAATACAGTATAGTGTCTGACACATAGCTGGTGGCCCAGTAGCTGGAAGTTCTTGCATGACGCATAAAGTTACGTAACGTTATGCGACATACCTTACATCTCCCCTAACTGTTTACAGCCACTTATGTGTCAGTACATAATAGGGCAGGTGATCTTGGGAGGTACCTAGGTACATGCCTAAGCAGAGGTACAAAGGTACAAGGGTACTAAGGTACATGATGGCTGGTGTACATAGGTACATGGAACAGAGGTACAAAGGTACAAAGAGACTTGGGTACAATAGTACAAGGAGACTTAGGTACAAGAGTACAAGAAGACTTGGGTACAAGAGTACATAGGTACAAAGGTACATGACAGTATGTAACAATGTATAAATGTCTGAGGGGTCTGAAGGGGCTCTGAGGATGTTGGGATGACTTTATACTAACGTGACATACTTGTACGTATGACAGCGCTGCAGGTAGCATACCAAGGCTGTATTGGCTTGTGCAGTGCTTATTGAGGTTGTATTAGCTTGCGCAATACTATATTGACATTGATTTCATCGCGAGGCAGAATAACAATCGCCGCCACGTCCACCCTGACCCAATTCCGAACGTAGCCACGCATTTGTGAGCCTTGTCGGCAAGGCTATTCATGTTTAGTACTGGCTACTTACTTTTTATACGGCAATCCATACAGTATTTCTGTACTTAGGACATGCACGGTAAAGCGGATCCGACAAATGCACTTACATAATTGATAGGTAGTCGGGTGGGGCTATTATGGCTAAGCGAATTTTAAAACGGGATAACTGCGTACGCTAACCACTTAGATGCACAAGAGGGGTAGGTCAATTAAAAAAAAGGTTATGCAACAGTAAGCCCTCCAGTCCGCCGTACCCGGCCTTGGAACCCCCGAGACGGAGGGTTTCGCGGCCGGACGGTCCACATTCCCGCGACTGCTATGTACCGAAGGTGCAAAATGAGGCCTGTTGTGCTCAATCAATCTTGATATCTGCTGGGATCTTCCTGGTACTGTACGGGGTGGATGACTGTTTGAGTCTCCTGTCGGGTCTGCGGGCTTGTATTGTCCTTGTGCGACGTCGGGGAGCATATCCATTTCCATTTCTGGGATTCGGGGATTCAAGTCTCGCCCCTTACTATGACGGGACGTCCATCTTCATCTAGGTGGTACGTCCTCTGATCGTTTTTATAAGCTGGCCGAGCGCTGGATTCGTAGTTGGGTCGGGAATCCTTGGTGTTGTACGTCTTTTGGGGTTTTTTGTTCTTTTTCTTTTCTCTTTGTAAGAAGAATACTTAGGTATAACCAGGTATAGGTATGCGGTATGAGGAGGCCTGGATTCGGGATTCCGGCTGTTGTTGTCGGTGGTCTTTGGGTTGATTGGGGATGGTCGCTTGACGTAGGTGTGGGATCGACGTGCGATGCTGGGCCGTCGCTGCCTGACTCAATTTACATTAGGGATTAGGTAGTCTTCTCTGGGCACGGGTCTGGGACTGGTCGTCCTTACTTGTTCATAAGAGTCTGTCGTTTCTTTCTAGAGCATTGGATCTTACTGGCAGAGCAGTCGCGTCTTGAGAGGCACGCTTACTGGAAGGAATCTAGGCCGGTTGCGAGAGTGGTGGGGAGGTTACGGAAAGTGGAAGATGAGGTAAGGGATGTAGAACTGCAATGCAGCGGCTGTGGACGGACACTACCAGACGGGGCTCTGGACAGGAATGCAGGATGAATTAGTCTGTATTCATGGCTTCTGAGCTATCGTCTGGGATGGATGATCTTCTGGAGAGGTAGCGAAGAAACTAGCTAGCTATGCGAGAGAATACATGCAGGGCACATCCCACCATGATGGCTTCTTCCCTCCTTCCTGTGGGAGGGTTCCTTCCCCTGCCGCTACACGCAATGCTAGAATGAGAGGGGACGGCAACTCTTGTATAGAAGTTAGAGACTACGATGAGTTGCTCAGGGTCCATCTGAGAGATAATGATGGGTTTCCCACTGGCCCGGTACGGGATTGAGGGCTTTTGGGGCAAAACTGGAGCTAAGTGACGGGTTCTGCTAGGCTTCCAGGTTGTGACGGGTTGAGGAGGCGCGAACAATGAGTGACGACAGCAAGGTTTCGATTGCTCGATTTTATGACTCATTGCTGACTCTACGTTTGAGCCAACCCCGTTACCGATATATTAATCTTGGAAGAACCTCGGGTTGAACTGCAGTTTGAAAGGGCCTTGAAGAGTTGATGATGACTTCACAATTCGGCTAGAGCATCAGAGGTTCAGAGTCCTATATGCGGGAACTGCCATGCTTTCAAGCCAGCCGTTCAATAGATGACGGAACCCTAAGCATGTTTGACATGGAGACAGTGCTAGGCAGTAGATGGCAGCACATGGTGATTCCCAACCAACAGTTGCTTCTTTCTCGGGAACCAGGTCGAACGTTGGTGGCGATGGTGTAATCCCGAATGAGGCCGTTCGAGCCCATCGTCTTCGTGTCAGCAGTGGGATAGAAACTGCGACGCGCAGCTTCCTTTTCACCGGTCAGTGAAGCTCCCGGTTTCTTCTGGATGTGATACTGCCGTTCCGAGAGCAGGATCATGGATGAGCGGCCTGTTCACTCTGCATCCCCCTGTCTGCATCGGCGTATGCTGGCATACAAATTACCTAATTGAAAAGGATATCATGCATTTCGAACAACCTTGGATCTATTGCCAAGCACGTCAGTACCTAGCCATTGACGCGATTGATCAATACGGCGAATTGAAAGGCCCAGCTGAGATTCAATAAACTCGCCCGGATCAATCGTGCCGATCAAGTTGCCATTGGAATTAAAGATAAAACTGTCGTTCGCTTTGATCGGGGCAAAGTTGAGATCAGTTTTGGAGTCTAGGATGAAGGCGTGCTTCGGATGAAGATTGGCTCATGGTGAGGGCGGCCCGTGTTTGATGGCGGCAGGGTTGGGATGAAACATACGAAACTTGACAACAGAAAGCCCCAATCAATTAATAAGCTCGAGCTGGTCACACGTCGGTCACGAGCCCCTAAATGATTGGCATGACCATACAATATGGTTGTACGAGGTGATCGCCAAGCGCTTAGTCGCTCCGATTGATCGATCTCATTCTGTTCGCCACCTCAGTCGGTTGTACTGATAATCCTTGGCTCAGCCTAGCGAGGACAAAACGTGACAATCCCGCGGAGAGTGCTCAGCCAGCAATTAAGGGATTGAACGCGTAACCCATATAGTTGAGTCCAAGGACCGATGTAAACGTCGCAATTGGGGCGTATACGGTATCGTAGGCGTAACTTGTAACTGAATAGCATTCAAACACTTCAGTACTTACTAACAGCCACCAAGTCGATACTGATGAATCCTTTCCCTTCTCGTCACTGTTTCCGGGTCATCAGTTTCATTGTCTTTCGTGGCTGCGTAGATACCAATTGCAATCCCGACGTAGCCGTATGGGCGTGCCGACGCGTCTCGGCATATGACGCCTTCTGCCTGCGTTTGACCATACGAATTGAGCTTCCCCGCCATCGGGAAAGCTTGGCATAGACACATAGCTAGTTCTCCCGCAGTACCGGTGAGGCAAATTATGGGGCGTTGACATCTCTGAAGGTACGGCATTCGCTAATTCTCATCAGCCCGTCCCTGGTCCCTGGCTGCCGCGGTGCAGACGCGGTGGATTGGTGTATACTACCGAGCTAGATGCAGCTTCGCCGGCCGGAATGACAATAGGGCATGCTTTTGTCAAATCTCGTCATATTGGCGTTGCCTGGCGGCCAATGGTAATGAACGCCTCGGTGCACTCAGGCGCCTGTGACCTCTGTGACAGTTTGTCACGCGGTATATCAAATATGTTCACCGTGGCTTGCCAAGTAGTAATTGAAGCTCGAGCTTGCCGTTCTAAGCGTTGCCTCGCATTCCGACAAGCCTGCTTGATGCCATTGACAGACGGGTAGATGGTCAATCGGTTATTGCGCTCCGTCTCTATCTTGCGATGATATCTAATTTTAGGCATGCCGAGCAGCAAGCACAAGCTAGGACGCTTTATGTTCAGCAGCACGACTAGGAGCGAGTAAGGTCTCCGTCAGGTCCGGACCGGCCAGATAGGGCTCAGGACGTTCCGGAGTTGTTGCGGAACCTGCTTCGCGGCGTAAAAGTTGCCGGTATTAATAAGTGCATTTACCTAGCTCGGGATTGGTTGCGCGAGTGTTACCCGGCCATCCCGGGAACTGCTCGCCTCTTGTTAAATCGCTCGTGGTGGTGGAGGTATGTGGTGTAGGTAGGACGACGTCAATCTACGAGTACGAAGTCTGACGACATTAAAAAGATCTGGTTAAGGATGGAACTACGAGGTACTCATACAGTGTGTAGTGCCAGTATCATTACTATGCAATGTAGCTCTACATTGCTGATCCAGCGTTAGAATACCAGGCGCTCATGTTGCAACCATACTCCATACTGTGCCAGGACTTAGCAGTTGGCGCATCTGGATCTTCCACCTCCAAGGTCTGGGTATGCGGTGCGCACCATGCAGTGATGCGTGGGCATGGCGGTGGTTTGCCCGGGCCCCGCATTACATGCACGAAAAGCGGCGCTAAGCACGCGCCCAGGCATGCCCCGCGATTAGCCACGATTACTCGATACAGTCCTCGCTTGGCTGACAGCCTGACCCCGCCAAAAATTTTCTTATCGTACAAGCAGTCTGCTGAGGCGTGAATCAGCACATCGTCTTCCGCAGGTGCTACATTCTCTTATACGACTATGCCCGCTTGACGATGCTATCTCGGTATAAGTACCGACTATGTAGGTAAAGGCGCATGCTACCGGTACCTACTCGCAATTGCCTATAACCAGACCCGCATCCAGCGTTAATTCCGAGCGTCGCTGCTGTTGCTCGTTGCTGCTTGCTGACTGCTGCTTGCTGCTCTCCCAATACGTACCATCACTGTTCCACGCCCTGGAATTCGCGACTTACCGTCGGGGTCCTCACAGATCACAGACCCTTGCCTGAACCAGAGCCGTGCCACAGCTTCGACTTTGCTCTCTCTGTAATACACTGTCGCTAGCAACATGTGTGGAGTTGTAGGTCTGCTGCTGGCCGACACCGAGTCGCACAACGAGGCATCGCAGATTCTCTTCGAGTCGCTCTTTTACCTCCAGCACCGAGGCCAGGATGCTTGCGGCATTGCAACTTGCGGCGCACGAGGTCGCATCTACCAATGCAAAGGTCTGTTCAACCCGAAGTATACCATTTACGTTGTCTGGCCGAGTTAAGTTATTGACAACTTTGCGCAGGCAATGGCATGGCTGCCAAAGTCTTCCAGGATGGAGCGCGGGTTGGCGATCTCCCCGGCTATATGTACGTTGCTTCTCTCCAATTTCGTGCATTCTAGTCCGACCTGACTGACCTTTTGTGCTTGTTCCCTAGGGGTATCGGCCATCTTCGCTATCCGACCGCTGGCACTTCTTCTGTGTGTTCCCCCTAACTCTGCCCTTGGCCAAATTGCGCTGCTATCACGAGATCGTGTCTTCTGTGCTTCTCAGAAATCCGGCCCTGTGCTGCCTGTGATGGCGCTGTCGGGACAATGACGTACCAATATCACACATTCTCTGCATCGTACGGCATGGCGACAGACAGCGCATCTCATTTGGAACTTCGTGCCACCTTTGAAGCGTCGTATTCAGTGCTGACCTTCTTGGTTCCAGAGTGCCGAAAGTCAACCCTTTTATTGCAATAGCCCCTACGGTATTTGGTATGTATATACGAGCTCCTCTATTCTTTTCTGACAATCTGCCGCCTTCTTTTTTGCGGCTGTCGCAAGAAACTTTGCTTCGCAATGATTTAGCTGACATCACTGTGTCTATATCTTTGCGCATAATGGCAATCTTATCAACGCCCCGAGCCTGCATCGCTTCCTTGATGAAGATGCTCACCGTCATGTGAATACGGATTCCGATAGCGAACACATGCTGAACATCTTTGCCAATGCGCTTAACGAGACTGGCAAGGCCAGAGTCAACGTTGAAGATATTTTCCGGTCTCTCACGCAAACATATCAGAAATGTCAAGGCGCATGGGCCGCTACCGCCATGATTGCTGGTTTTGGTAGTAAGTAACGTGCCCTGTTATAGATGAGTCTCTTTGCCATTCTTCTTTCATCTGCTCCGTCTATACCTGGCTGGGGTTGTATATATAGGCTAACAACTGTTGAAGTTTTGGCTTTCAGAGATGCGAATGGCATTCGCCCGCTTCTCATTGGCACACGACCCTCTGCCACCATCAAGGGCGCGACGGACTATATGATTGCATCTGAAAGCATCGCTCTTCGTCAACTCGGCTTCAAAGACTACAGAGATATCCTACCTGGAGAGGCTGTGTTCATCCAAAAAGGAGGCAAGGCCGAGTTCAAACAAGTCGTCGAGCGGAAAAGTTACACTCCTGATATATTTGAGTATGCCCAACCACATATGATCCTCCATTTCCGTATATTGGAAACTCCTACTTTTCTATGCCCTTAGATGCCTACCGAGCACTAGTATTAACAACCTGGATCTATAGATACGTCTACTTCGCCAGGCCCGACTCTGTTGTAAGTCCCTTCCTCTATTCTGGTAGCGCCAGCTGCGCTAGACACGATGGCCTGGTATGATTATTTGGCGAGTATTTGCCTTTACTAACTCTTCACCCGCCCAGTCGGACTCCATTAGTGTTCACAAGAGCAGGCAAAATATGGGACTCAAATTGGCCGACAAAATTCGCGAAACCTTGGGAGAGGAGGGAGTCCGAGGAATTGATGTCATCATTCCCGTGCCTGAAACCTCAAACACAGCTGCGGCCGTGGTATCTGAGCGGCTGAAGATCCCACTCTCCAACGCCTTCATCAAGAACAGATACGTCTTCCGCACGTTCATATTACCAGGTCAGAAACTCCGGCAAAAGAGTGTCCGCCGGAAGCTGTCGGCCATTGAGTCCGAATTCAAGGGACGGACTGTATGCCTTGTTGACGACTCCATAGGTGAGTTCTGTGGATCTTTGACTCAACTCTGGGCACGCACGGCATGAGCTAATCAGGTGACTTGAAGTCCGTGGCACTACCTCAAGCGAGATCGTGAACATGGCGCGTGAAGCCGGTGCTGAAAAGGTTTATTTTGCCAGTTGTGCACCGCCTCTTCTGTACCCCCATATCGTATGTAACTCTCTTAGCCATATCATCCCATCCTGCTGACAGCCTGATAGTACGGTATCGACCTTGCATCGCCTCAAGAAATGATCGCGCATGAAAAGGTGGGTTTTGACGTCAACAGTCTGCTTCCGTCGCCAATAAACTTCGATTTCGAATTACTAGGTCGTAACGAGATGCTGATCTTTTCATCAGAGTCGAAAGGAAATCGCGCAATTGATCGGCGCGGATGACCTGATCTACCAGGATCTTGATGACCTGAAGCAAGCATGTGCAGAAGCAGCCCCGAAAGGCGGAGTCAAGGAATTCGAAGTCGGTGTCTTTTGCGGTAAATATCAGACGGAGGTCCCAGAAGGCTACTTTAGCCATCTCAACGCGGTGCGAGGCACGAAGAGGAAAAGCCACCATGACGGAGGTCTCAACGGAAGCACCATAAGTAGTGGTGGTAATACGAACGATCTCGATACTAGCAAGTTGATTCGCCTCGATGGGCCCGTCGCCGTTTTACCGAAACTTGAGGACCATGTGGCAATGTCACCGGCCACTGTCGGGTCCCCGAACCCTGATAACCAAGAGGATATCAGGTGGGATCACCCTCTCCTCACAGGCAACCAAATATCGAAGACAATGTACTAACTTCTCGTCACAGCATCCACAATATCGCATCAGAACACAACGGCCACTAAGCAAGTGCAGGAATCCCGACACTGGAGAGGGGAGGCCGAGCCTGAATAGCAAGCTCGGGAAACGACTTCTTTGTATTATTTGTAGGGTATTGTTCCGCTGCATACTTGACGAGGGTAGGTAGAGGGTTCCCACCGCAGGGGCGCCTTTTTTTCCATCAAGACCATAGACGATGTGCGGGATAGAGCAAAAAATCAGCGAGCACACGGAACCCGGGGCCCCTGAAAAGTTCATTTTTCGTTCGTTCGCATAGCATACCTGGTTGGGTTGGTTTGAGAATTAGACGGGGGGCTTCTCTTCTCTTGTCGGGAGGGGTGGTACTGCACATAACTGGTAATACAGGATTTTTTCATATTGATTGAATGTCTTGTTCCCATGTGTTGTTCACATTTGTGAGTGGGTTTCGTGGTGAATACTTGAAACTGATTTGCGCTTGTGCTGTCTGATGACTCTGATCTACTTTAGGTATCTATCTAAAGTCCAATAAGAAAGAAAGGAGTGGAAACTTGAAAGGTGGCGTGTTCTCGTGTCTTGTGTATTCTCATCGTAAAACCTAAACTCCGATTCTCATTAACGGAATTTCCCCTCCCTGAACAAAAGAAAGCATTGCAAATGGTTCACTCATCAAGATCTATAGATAAAGCTGGGAAATAAAACCGCGAAGAGTCGAGACAACGACCACAGAATCAGCGACCCCGCCCCTTCCCCATAATCTGCGACGCAATCAAGCTGCTGATCGCGGTCTCCGCCATACCCTTAACCCCGCCCCGGGACCCGCGGGGATCCTGATCCATGAACGCGTCTATCGCCGCGGCGCCTAGCGCGGCGGTGGCTATCTTGGCGGCTTTGTCGCCTGTCCAGCTCCCTGGTTCCTTGCGGAGTCGGAACGCCGTCAGCCCGCCTGCTTCGAGCGCTGCGCGCGCTGCGTTCTGCCATAGGTCGGCTGTGGCGCTGGATGGTGGCGCGGTGCTGTTGCGGGCGCGGCTTGGGGGTGAGGTTGAGCGGCCGCGACTGCGGCGGGGTGGAGATGGTGATGGGGAGGAGTGGCGCCGGCTATGTCTCCGCATGCGATCGCTGTCTCGGTCTCTGTCTGATCTGTGTCTTGAAGCGTGGGAATCTGGGTCTCGGGTTAATGGTGGTGGGGATGTGCTGTATCGGCGCCGACGGTGATGGTGGTCAGAGTCCCCCTCGCGGTCGCGGGGGCGAGTGGAGTGGCGTCTCCGGGGCGGCGACGGCGATAGTGAAGGGCTGGATGAATGCCGTCCGCGATGTCGCCTAGACCGATCATGATGGTCGTCACGGTCTAGTGATCGGCTTCGAGGCGATTCCGCCGCTTTTTTCCCTTCGTTTGCGGCAGCGTATGCTGCTGCAGCTTTACCTAGCCAGTTGAGACCTTGTTTGCCATAGCGTTGAAGTTTGGGGTTCTGGTCCGCGAAGTCTTGGTAGCGGTTTTTGACATTCAATCGCTTAGAACCATCACGGGCTCCCTCCCGGTCCTTGTCCCTTGAGCGGGGTGGTGATAATTGCCGTGACTGACGAGGTGATGGTGAATATGTCTTGTCATGTCTAGAGTGTCGCGGAGGACTAATAGTGCGGGCATGTCGCCGGCTCGGACGGGAGTGCGGCGAGAGAGAGTGCCGAGAGGCATTAGCAAGAGGTTCATCCGTACCGTCATATTCATAGTGAGGGCGACGGTGAGTCGGGGGTGGCGAGTTACTGTAGGGAGCGTCAAATGCGTACGGGTCATCGTAGTGACTCTGACGGTTGCTTGATCGAGGTGCCATGATGTATATGTAATAGCTAGAGAGTATCTCAGATCTCTTAACGGCCTGGATAGAAGCTGGAATTGCTGAAACGCCTTCTCTTCTAAATAAGAGTCTTGCAGACACGAGATGTTCACCACGATCCTATTGCAAGAAGTGCTACAGGAGACTGCGCTTTGACGTAATGTGCAGAGGTAGCTGTTTTGGTTGGGCTGAAGAAGACTCCCTTCCAGCAGGCTCCAGGAAGTCCAGGAAGTCCGGTAAGGTAAAGCAGCCCAGGCCTGTGCAACGGATGACTTATACCTATTCGTACCTGGGGATCCCCGCTGGGATCTTACGGCCTGCGGAATTCAACGGGAGTAACTGGTAGGTAAGTCGATGAGTGGTTGGGGTATTTACCATGAAAAAGGGCGCCAAGGAGTCGGTGGCGGGTTGCCTAGGTACCTATGAAATACCCGTAAGTCCCGCTCGTTTGTATTTGCCATCAACCGGGCAAGACCTTGTGAATCGGGGGCCAGCTGGCTGAAGGGCCATCAGAGGCACAAGGCGAGTGACCTACGCTCTCCACATGATCTCATACTACAGCGACAGTATGTAGTCTGTAGGGCTTGGAGAATGTACTGGAGGGTCTGTGGACGGCCACAGCTTATCACGGCATGTGTCAGCCACCATTTGACATGTTCGACTCGTCCGTGAAGACACGCTCAAGCTGTTGGTGCTCATGCATGCTCCCTCGGTAGGCATATACGATTCGTCGCTTCGAGTCAAAACAACCGGGGGCTGCGCAGACGGCGTCATACTTGCAACTAACCAAGCAATGAGAATGGACAACAATGCCCACTCATCGGCAAGTAGGCGATGTAGAGCGGCACGACACTTCACAACATACCTACTACACGAAAATTGAAATCTCGTCTATGTACCGGTGCCCTCTCCTGCGATGACATGGCGGTGGCTTGCTCGGGATTGTGAGCATCACGGCTAAGAAGTCGGTGCCTGGCACGAAATCCTCGACGAACACGTGGTAATGCTGGCGAAAGGCACAGACTATGAGACCCGTAGAGCAGCCTGCCGGTCCCCACCTAAAGGCTCGTTCGTGTACTATATCACCTCATCTACTGATCAACGTCACGAGGTAGGAAGTTGAGTGAATCAAAAATGAATGCGGAAACCGGCGAAGTCGCGGAACACATTCGAGCTGTGGGTCAGTTGGGACGTGGCCAGTAAACGTGGCTTAGACTTCAAGCCTTACACTAGATGGCCGTGGCTGAAGCATGCACCGTAACAGACACTGTATTTAGTAAGTTATCCGGTACTGACCTATGTAGCTATGCAATATTATGACAAAATAAAATGTAGCTAGCGGGAATATAGTTGGATATAGACATAGTCCGCACAGTATCTGTGACTAAAAGCAGTCACGGATAAGAAGTTTCCACCTGGTAACATGAAGTCCGAGTGTCTCGCTTGACCTTTTTTCCACCCCTCCACCAGCTTGGCGGCGATGAGAGCCCGATGGAACATATCGATTCTGCCATGCCGAATTCTCACTATCGACCACTCTACTGAGGCGCCCTCTGCTTGGTATGTTTACGTGACGGGCGGTTGTTTGCCTCAAGTTGAGATGGAAACACGCGTGATACTCATGTGTTCGCCCGTTCGTCACGCAGCCGGCGTCGTCTCTCTCAGCCAGACTCAGTTTAAATAAAGCGACGAAGCATAATGAAGCATAAAAATGGCACGTTTCCTCGCCCTATCATGGTGCATACCTAGTGACCCGGGAGCAGCAGATACGGGGCTCACTAAAAGCAACCGCGAAGAATATTTGCACCACGCCATTCGTTGCTATCATGCAACTCCGAGATATTTGCTTCGTTGCTCTAGTTGACCGAGCCGCGATCACAATCGCTGTTCCCACCACTCTTGCGACACCAATTTGTATGGATATGCCCATCCCTGTGGCTCGCCGCCTACAGCTACGCTGTGATACGGCGGGTATGTTCGCCCTGACAACCCGAGAGACGATAGAGTACAGACATATTTCTTGAATTGCAGCAGATCTCCACCGTGGACTTCTTGCTGATGGCCGTTGGTGCCACGACATAACCATGACAGCCACATACAAGCCGCCACCATGTCCAACTAGTAATGGCTCTGGCATGAGCTGCCGCTGGACAGGCACCATCTGTGAGGACCGATTCGAAACATATGGGCCACCTACCGCCACAACTACTCTCACATTGTTACGAAGTGTGAGTATTTGTCTATGCAGCTCTGCCGAAATGAAGGAATTAATTTCGTTGATAGTGGTCGGTTGTCATGATGCCTGTGCCACTCTCACTTATTCCGAACCACCTTGGCCCAAACCAGCGTCAAGAAGCAACGGCACACGAGAAGCACCGACACATTCAATATTTGTGAAGGCCATTTCAAGATGTGTGTGCATCGCCTTCGACCACACTCCTAGCCTACGGGTGGGTAAGCCTGTCCCTAAATCCACTGAGGCTCCCTGCGCCGTTGACCACGCCACACTGCTCCTCGCTATTCTACGCCTACTTCAGGGCACCCTGGGGAACATCCTTAATTACTTGTTAAAAGTCCTCTGGATATACAACTATCCTGCTATGGAGCTGTGGCAAAACGGGTGTCTCTACCCATTATTTATTATATTATTTCTCAAGTACAAGAAAGATTAAGAGCCGTTCAGTACCATCAAACCCCAAACCAGACATGGCATCACAACGAGTGATAATAGCTCAGAAACCTCGTCAAGAGGCTCGGGGTCCATGTCCTTGCTGTTTAGTTGGCATCGTGTCATGATATGCCGGTTAGTATACCGCATAGCCCTAGAAACCGTCAGAATTAACCTCGACCGTCACCACCAAACACCGGGGAACTAGTCACACTTACTCCGCTGGCACTAATAACTTGCCCAGTGATCCATGAACCGTCTTTACTAGCCAGGGAGGCGACGAGGTTTGCGATCTCTTCGACAGTGCCTAGCCGATTCCCGAGCGGCGTTCTGGACTTGTGCTCCGTTACAATGTGCGGGGGGAACCCATCGAGAAGCTCACTTGGCACGGGCCCGGGACTGACGCAGTTCACCGTCGTTCCGTCGGGACCGAGCTCCGCTGCCCAACAGCGCGTCAGCCCTTCCAAGGCGGCCTTTGAGGCGCAGTATAAGCTCAGATTCTCCATTGCGCTCCTGCCGCCTATCGACCCGATGTTGATGATACGCCCCTTCAGGTTCAGATACGGCAAAAGAGCGTTTGTCAACATGATCACGCCGCGCACGTTCAGGTCGAATATGGTGTCGTAGTCCTCGACAGTGATTTCCCCGAGGCCCCTCACGTTTTCCACTCCCGCGTTGTTTATGATGATATCGATCGACATGTTCGGGCCTCGCCACGCTAGGAGCGAGGCTTTTACGATGTCTGGTGCCGAGAGAGAGCGCAGGTCCACCTGGATGGCATGTGCTGAGGGTTTGTGGGGCAGCGCTTCGATTCTGGCGCAGATCTCTCTCGCGGGTCCCTCACTTCTGGGCGACACGTAGGTGATAGCAACCTGGACTTCTTAGCATCCTGGAGTTCCTCGACTACCTTGACGCCTTCAATGGGGCAGCAGGTTGTATGCTGATGTCTTACCGTAGCGCCGCGCCTGGCGAGCTCCATTGCTATGCCCTCGCCGATACTCCTTGAGCCGCCCGTCACCAGGGCAACCTTGCCAAAGAAGGGGAGTGTATAGTCCGCCATAATGGAAATATGAGGGTCTCAAATATAAACGGGAGTCAAACGTCGAGACAATTTTCGATGATATGGATTCCTACTTGGAGGGGAGGACAAGAGGTTTAAATAAGTATTCATCTCATCACGGTCGTGAACGCGTGAACCATATTGCGGCATTATCGAAAACTACACTATATCGGCAATGAGGGAAAGTTGTTAAACACCGGTGTTGGTTTGTCTAGCACCGTCCGGATTAGGAGATATTTGTTCACCTAGATGCGCTTGTCGGGGTGCCTGTACTGATTGTTGGACACTGGAACCCGCGATGGATACGTGTGTGCGAATCGATGCGATGCCGAGGCTTACGAGTAAGGCCCCAAGAACTCCTCGTGTCAAACCCGAGAGGCACGTAACCAGCATTCTCGTTAACCCCGCCCTCAGAGTTCCCGAGCGCCGCGCGGCGCTATTGAGATATCCGGCGTTGCCACCCTCTACGGGCGGGGGAGTTGTTTAACCTACTATTACCATTACGTATTCCCTGATAACTGCCGCCAATGGCCTCTACATTGTGCAGAATGGCCTTTGCGCTGGTTGTTGTCCAGACTTTTTATGATTGTTTATTGTTGGCATGAAGAGTCGTCGGCAGAATCCGTGCCTGAAGGACAGGCTGGCTGTCAATCCACTCGTGAGTACGAGTACTGTACTAATGCATTGGAGCCAAGATAACCTTCAGACGCATAGGTAGGAATATACCGGTAGGGGGACACACTCCGTGACGGTACGCAGTCATACCCCATCGCGCACGGATAGTACGCAGTATAGTCCGTAACACACTCGCCGTCACTTTTACATCGTGGCGCCAGATCCATGCACGTTTCCTCCACTCTCGGGAAGACGCGTACCTACAAGATACGACAGCCTTTGCAGCCATCCATTTCCCAAAGTCTTAAACGACCCCGGAAGACAAGCTATGGGGATCCGATACACGTCATTCATTGCGAACAACGATATCTAACCTACCAACCAACCAACCGGTGCTCTCGAACTCAGAGTTGCGCAACTCAAACTTTTCAAGTAGGCTATCCTTCGACTGAGTTGAACCCAAAGCTAAACGACGACGTTCCTTCGCCGCTAGCAAGGGTTCAACATGATCACATCGCCGACTCAGATACTGGGTCTGTTGTGCCTTCACGCCGGTCATATGCCTGAAGCACAAGCAGTGTGCAACATATTAAGTAGAGATCTTTAGAGAGTCTCTCAAGGGGCAACCAGGACTTCCCCTCTGCAAAGAAGCGTCCAACAATCAATAACCAAGGTAAAAGAGAAAAAAAACGCAAAGAGTCTCGCAACCAGGTAACTTAAAACACCACGGTGACGAAGCAAACGTCCGTTACGAAGTCCCCGACGCCGATAAACTAAGCTCTATAGTGTATACCGGAACCTCTCCAGGGCCCAGGCACTATGGACGCAGGACAGGATATCGTCGCCCAGGCCTGTGGTCTGGAGTCTGGACGGTCTGCGCTTGCGTGTTGTTGGGACGTTGTTTCGAACCGACGGTAACGCTGACGTCGATGTTACGCGTGTCCTTCACAGATTGCCTCTAGTAGGGCGACACTATCAAGTCTTCATCGGGCTCTAGGTAGGCCTTTTGCTTGCGGCGTGCCGTTTCTACTGGATACTTTTCTCGAGGCGCTAGGTAGGAGGTTCATCCTTGGGACCTGTTCCAGATTTCTGACGCCCCCTGAGCTGACCGATTCCCGTAGGGTGTGCACTAAGGATGGACCTCCTCGTAGTTTGACGGGAGGGGAAGATTCTCATTTTCGCGTCACGAAAATGCTGCTCTACCCTAACTCTGGTAGTTGCAATCCGCATAAGACAATAATTCAGGGGATCGTATACGCCGGTGTCATGCACCTAAGCTACATAACAGGTAAAAAGCATATTGTGAGAACGAACAATGTTTTCTTTTACCTTGAACGCAGGAAACTTTACCCGACCCTGCAAGTTCTGGGAATTCGCCGGTCAATCGACAACGTCGTGAGTCAGGGATTCATGTCCTATCGTATGAATTGAACTTCCAACGCGCTCGTCGCCCCATTTCGCCTGGTCACGTGATCGGAACGGCATGCCAGGCCAGCGAGATAGTGTGCAAGTCGTCCCTTAACGCCGATGCGATTGATCAGGGGCGTTCGGCGACTACGTGAGGCTTCGGACACAAGCGCAAGCAACTGCTCACAATTAGGTAATAGTTGTCGGATATAAACGATAGCAGGAAACCAAAGAACCCAGTACGGTATTTGGCGCAGCGGTTAAATCCGGCAATAGTACGGCCTTTAGAGTGGGACTTGCGCTAATGAAATTCATCTGGCTCGCCGAGGGAGTGAGAAATACTTGATAGAGATCAATTGTTTTCATGTGTTGCTGAAGCAACTTCATTATTTCGATCCATCGCAGGCGCTGGTTCTACGATGGCACTGAGTCCGAATGATAAGTTTCCCGGCTAACAAGTTGAAGCGAAGCTATTCCCGTGCTATCCCATTGAAGAGCCATGCATTTGAACAAGAAACAGAGAGAATATGGCTTGGGGATCCCAGTCCATGGTATCTAAACGAACACCTGATCTTACAAGAATCGAAGAAATATAATCTAGAACAGTGAACAGTCCTTGAATTACACGAATAGCGCGGCCGCTAGCCCAGCTACCAACCCTACGGCCCCAACTCCGTTCGACACGGCGCCGCCCGTAGGAATGACGAATGAGGATGTCGCGGTGGCCGTCGAGTTCGTACCCGTCGAGTTCGTACCCGTCGAGTTCGTGCCCGTGGGGCTGAGCAGGCTGCTGCTAGAGGTGATGAACGGTATCGAGACGCTTGTGCTTGTGCCCGTGGTCGTGGTCTCGCAGGCGCACGGCGCCGTCACGGTAACAGTCACGACGCTGCCCGAAGCCGGAACGCTAGACGCAGCGGCAACGGAGGACGAAGTGAGAGCGGACGTAGGGTACGAGCCGGCGCTCGAGCCGCTGTTATCATTGCACTCCGACGCCACAAAGGAGGAGAGGCTCTTCGTCAGGGCGTTGGAGATGTTGTTCGTGATCTGCCCTGCGCTCTGCTGCACGTTCGCCGGGAGCTCCTTCACAACGCCGCTGACGAATGTCATGATATCATCGCTGATGCCGCTCACGGTTTGCTGCACGGAGGTGCAGAGGCCGGCGGCTTGGAAGGCTGCCTTCTGCTTCTCCAGGTCTGTCAGGAGGGCCTCGCCCGATGCTGCCAGAGCGTTTGCGGGAGCCTGGAGGCTGTCGAGGTCGGAGAGTTGGATGGAACCCGACGAGAGGATCGTAGAAACGCTGATTTTGAGGGTGTTTACCAGGTTTTCTGCGTCTGATTCGACCTGGGAGGTGTTGCCTTGGAACGCCTTTACTGCGCCGTCTAGCTGCATTATCGCGCTTGTGACCCGCGTGATGGCGGTCTCGATGGTGTTGACATCTCTCTTCGCCGGCACGGCTGCGAGCGAGTACGGCTTCATCTCGGCTGCGGCGGTGAAAGCCAGGGCGAGGGGGAGGAATATGGTGGTCTTCATCTTGCTGACTGGGGGTGGTATGAGTATGAGATGGGCTTTTCTCGTTTTTTTCGTCCTTGTTGTCCGGAAGAAAGCGACTTGACTGATTCTAAAGTGGGGATATTATACACAAGAAAGAAAGAGAAAGATGTCCTGACGTGTTAGCTGGCCTAGTCACCGTGGCGACAGACCTTGAGTTATATATGCTCATCTCGACTGAGTGAGTGAAGATCGCTTATGTATCGATAGTTCGGGACTAACCGTCTCTCGGACACCTGCCCAAGCGTGGAAGGAGGTTTTCCATGCAAGTCCTACGAAAGAGGATTAGCCAGGAGACTTCGCGGCCCGTCACCAAAAAAACACCCGACGGACGCGAGCATCTTCCGTTTCCAGAACGATGCGATGTAAATTTAGTAGCGGGATCTAGGTAGATTAAACGACCATAACAGCCACGCTTGCTGCGGCCCGGGTATGGGGCTGTACATAGTCCTAAGGTGTGTGACGGTTACCTATTCAATGCAGTTATTCGCTCTCGCAACGTTGGTAAACTGGATGGATCAATTTCGCTATGTCAATGGGGTGAAATGCGCCTTCATGCTGCAGACAACAATAACGTGCTGATTTCCTAATCCGGGGTAGAGGAACCCTGACGCGAAGTTTCCGAGAATCCGAAATAGAATTGAAGGATCGGTTGCGTGGTGAGATTGGCATAACACTTTACACAGCCACGTTGAAGTTGAAACTCGACTTGTTTGAACTGGGTTACTGCTTACATTGGTTGGTTCGTATCAATTGCGTAAGCACCAGCGCGTTGGTGGATAGTGGACACTTGTGATGGCGGATTGTTAATTGCAGGTCGTTGTTATTGTCCTTTGACGAAATTAGTTTCATTTATCTCGTGCCGACGAGTATCTGTCGCGTCGCGGCCTTTGGATTCTATAGCGCCCTTGAATGACGGTAACAAGTACTATCTCCTACGAATTGAGTAACTTCGGTCATCAATTTACCGTGCCATTTACTTCCTTTGCAAGTGACCGCGCTCATCAAGCTTTTTCCACAGATTGTATCTATCTCCGCGAGGCCTCGTTCTTGAATCCTTGATCCCGAGGAGCCGGCACTATTCTACACAGTCACACCAGGAGACGCGTGAAGGCAGGGCCTGGAATTTGCAACAGTGAACAAAGAAACAATACAACTTGAGATGCCGAACTCCTCAGAAGTAATCCAAAAACTTTCGCCGCCGCTCCTCGTCCGTCATTTTGGCAAAGTATTCAACCTCCTTCTGTTTGACGTTGAGGTATTGTGTGTGCAATTCAAGCCCAAGCCAGCTTTTCAAATCCTCGTCAGAACGGGCCAGGGCGACAGTCGTCTCCAGAGATGTAGGCATCCGCTCTGTAATACCAAGGGCGCGGAGCTGCCGCGCGGCTTCATCCGGCGACATTGCCGACGGCACTACTTGGCAGTCCGTGATGTTCAAGGTCTGACGCGTGCGGAGGCCGGCCATGCCTGCCGAGAGGAGACCTGCTGCGAATAGATACATATTGGCCGTAGCATCGAGAAATCTAATCTCCCATCTGCTAGGACTTACGCCTCGGATAGGTAGGTCCTTGTTACCCGTGCCCCAGCCCACCCATTCTCCCGCGCAGTCACCCACCACTCGGCAGTAGCTGTCATAGTTCGGTAGACCAAGCACACACAACGTCTTCAGCTTCGTGAGAACTCCAGCGAGGAAGGACGATGCTAGTGTATCTGTCAATTTGCTGATGGACAGGTGCACGTGGCATCCATTGAGCGGGCCATGAAGAACGGGCGTGGGTGTCATAGAAGCCTTCAGCCCGCGACGCAAGCAAACGGTGCGAATGGCCTCCATAGCCATGACGAGGCTGTCGATGGCCTTCATGGGCGGCAACGCAGAGAGAGCTATCTCGTACTGATCTCTGAGCTCTACGTGGAAGTGGTGTATATCGATTCCTGAACTGGATAGAGACGTCACGATTTCCTCCATGATCTCAAGGTTCTGAGCGCGCATTCCCGCCATCATCGAGTAGCCGACGGTATGGTCTAGTGAACGCGCAGGGCGGAGAGTGTCGCCGTCAAGCAGAACCATCTCGATCTCGAAACCCATTAGTATTTCTGAGCCAGGACACAGTTCCTCAAAAGAACGCAAGGCTTTGCGGAGCGCGGACCGCGGGCATCGCACAAGCTGGTCCGGCAATCCAATGTGTGCGGTATAGCACATGACGGCCGCGTGCGCGGGTGCGAAATCGCCACAGACCGTAAGTGAGTCCCAGTCAGGAAGGAGATGCCATTCCTCAATGCCGTCTGGCCAGCAGCGTGGTGCCGTCGAAATGGGAATTACCATGCAATTCTGAGCCAGGGAGCAGCGATCGGTGCTGGATTTACTCGCCATGGCCATGCACCGGGCCTTGGTGATCACTCTCGCACGTAGGACGCCGGAGTAGTCTATCCACTGGAGACGGACGAACCTCACGAGGTGCCCCGGCTTTTGCTGGAAGAATTGCTTCACGCGGTCGTCTATTTCGGCAGCCATTGTTCCGCTCAACGAACTGGGTGATTGAGTGATTGAGCTTGAGAGTGAACACTGAAATGACAATAGCGTCCAACTCACGCCTGGTAAGCACTGCGTAGGAGCTTTAGGGGAATGGCACAATTGACGGAGTGAAGGAGCACGGGGAGGAGAAAACGCCGGTACAGCAAATATCAACTCGGCTCTTCTCCCGCTGGCTTCCAATTCCCTGTTTGGAGATAGGAAACCAAGCCTGAGCAGAGCAGAGCCGCATCTCAGTCTACAACCCCTGGCGCCACGAAAACAAGTAAACCAGCCTGAACTCCATGGGAGGGTCACGGGGCCAAGAAACGCACTCTTGCCATGGAAGCACGTCGGCGCCGCTTTTAGATGGCTGAGGCGAATCAGGCGCTTGGGATCTACCCGCGCATGATATCCATGAAGGTATCTCCCGCATATACCGTGATGAGCTGATTGATAGTTGTGCAACAAACGCATTCCTTTGCCATAGAGACGCCTACCCCGCTTCGAATATGCGCCCGATCTGTATGCGACCGGACAGGATCTAGATTAAGGCTGAGCCTGCAATTTGGGAGCCGAGCTGGATGTTACTCTTCTGAGGATAGGCTATAGACTATTTAAATTAAAAAGAATTTCGAGAAGAGCCGCATCGCGAGAACGATGATACGAAGTTGAGGTTCTTTTCGCAATGCCTACGATTTCCGAAGCAGAGTGATTACATGTTGTATTTACATTTATATAGGTAATCAATGCGACCATCCTCGCCGTCGAGACTTGTGAATCTCTATCGCACGTAGACCGGCTAGTAGCTACAATCGCAGCCCGCTATGGATGGTGGTAGATTGACTTTGGCTTCGCCAACGAGTCCGACGACTGTGAAAGGGACGATGGCGTTCCTCGCAAGAGACGAACTTTGGAACCATGTAAAGCCGTATAAACTAGGCTACGAGCCCGTCGGTGTTGAGCTTCCACGAACGAACCACAGGCTAGTAGTTCACGATGTTGATATCCGCGACATGCGCGCAATATCGGACGGACTAACGTTGGACGAGAACGGTTTCGAAGTTCACCAACTCCAAAGCGAATTGGCTTACGAGGACTTCTTCAATCCAACTCGGGTTGCGGCCGTATATCTCAAGGAAATCCAGGGACTTGTCAAGATGATCCGCGGAGCGAAGCACGCAGTTCCGCTCGATGCCGAGGTAATGAGTTTTACATTTTCTCGGATTTTGCCAAAGTTTGGCTCGCACTCCGACAATGGGCGGGAGAGTGGCTTCAGTATACTTTGATTAACTGGGGAAAAGCTACGATGCCGCCATACATCATTTCCCATATCTACAGGGGGGCATTATCAATACGCCCAACCAAGTTTTCTCACGCACATCGGTAGGTACCTATACTACACACCAGAGACAAGTTTCGGTTTCTTCTGACTCGATTGACAGACGTCACAGTAGACGGAGCCAAAGAGATCGTCAGGAAACTGTATCCAACGATCGCTGAGGAGATCTTGAAGTCGAGAATCGAGATGGTCACGTACGTGAACAAAGTGCTCTTTCTTTACCTCGGTCCTCCTCTCAGAAGAATCCCGCTAATACACGGAGACGATGGCTTTTCAGAGTATGGAAGCCACTGAAAGGGCCGGTTCATGACTGGCCGCTCGCGGTGTGCGACGCTGCCAGCCTGGATCCTTCGGACGCCGTTCCGGCCGACGTGGTCTACCAAAAGGTTGTGACCGAAAACTCCATGGTCCACTACAGCGACACGCAGAATTGGTTCTATCTGCACAACCAGGAGCCGCATGAAGTTCTAGTCTTTAAAGCGGCCGACAGTGAGCCGGGACAAACTGCACGTGCGTATAGTATATACATCCCACGCCGCCCCATGATGGGCCATGGCATGATCCATCCAAACCTGCAGGATTCCTTGTCCGCAAGCCTCGCCGAATATACGCCCGATCTCTTGTTTTTTCTTTTTTTTTCTCGCTCTCTCTTGCCCTCGATTTATGCCTAATTCTCTTCGTCCTATTGGTTCCCCGTTGTCCGATCCATGATCAACCCATCCCTGCTTCCGAGTCATTCGCTCCAAGAAGCCATCTTGTTTCTTGTCTGCTTCCTCTTTTGGAGTTCCATCGGCTAATGCGTGCGGATTTTCCATAGGCTGCGCTCACGGCTCATTCGACATCGGCGCCACCGTGGGTGGAGGGCATGATGAAGCTGAACCCAGAGAGAGCATCGACACGCGCGTCCTCGTGATGCATGCCGATATTACTTACCCTCAAGCGGCCGAATGGGCGTTTTAGCATTCACTTCAGCTTTGGAACCATGAGACACGGGTCAGTAGAAGGGAGGGAGAACGTGGGGGCCGGGGGATAGTATGGGCATATGCCAGAGAATCTCCCTCCGATTTGCTACGCGCCATGTGATGTTTCTGAATAGCATTGTCCATGGGCCCAAGAACAGTACTTTGTATCCAATAAGAAAATAAACTCGGTGAGGTGTGCATGTGAAGACGCGCATGTGTGCCTCCATTGATGGTTGGAAGGTAAACGCGATCTAGGCAGCAGCAAGTTTCTGCAAAGCCCATTATGCTCCGGATTGTTCTGGAGTTCGGCAGATCAGCATTTCAACTTGCCCGTTGTATCTATGCGGTTCTTCGAAGTCCCCGCGCTAGAGATGACATTGGACGATGGAGGTTTTAATGGGGACAAGGTTGAGGCAACTCGGGGAGAGCAAGTAGGAAATGACCTGGAGTCACCTAGGTCTAAGTATATAATATCTCCATTGACCCTCTGACTGGTGTCCTCTTTTCACTCTCACCATCCGTCGGTAGAACTCTGTCTCCATCGCTCTTTAGGTAAGATTATTCCATCGTTTACACGTAGCACCGCCGCTGTTCAGCGCTCAAATCCAGTCAACAATGCCCACCTCATTCCAACAACCCTGGAAAGCCTTCTGGCCGCCGACTAAAATCAACGGCGAAGGAACCTCGCATGGCTGCCCAGCCGGCTCGACCCTATGGTCTATGGGAAGCAGTGTCGCCAACCCAAAGGACAAGGAGGTGGTGAAACCTGACGAAGTTCGAGCCACTGAGCCCCAGACTGCCGACGAGAGCGGAACCGCAACTTCGTCGTAGAGAAGCGAGCTGCTGCCTGATGACAATAGGGCACTACTGTGTGAGGCGAACCCACCAATACGAATCAAACTAATATTAGTCTGACGTGTTTCCCTCACTGCTTAGCCTGACAATCTCCCCCCGTCCTACGCAACTGCGACGTTCGAAAACACGCCTCACTGTAACCAAATCAGGCAAAACGATCAACTTCTGATATTGCGTGGGTATTTGTATGGACCAATAGGCCATGGCGTCTGTAAATACGAAAATATGAAAAAGAAATTCAAACACGGGGATCGACTGACGTTTCTGTCCTAAAGGCCATTTCCGGTATAAATATAAATATAAATATACAAACCCGGGTTCCCATCACGATTTTAAGACTGTCAATCTCGCCCATATATTCGCAGCTGTAGGACTTCAATGGTGAATTGTCACATAGCCCGGGTTCAGAGGCGAGGTCTAAGAGCAATTACGATTTCTTCGCTGCCTCATTTTCGAATACCGGTATAATGGCGAAGAAGGGGATAGGGAAGGTGAGGATGAAGTTGATGAACTGTAAAAGCGCTTATCAGCAGCGCATTTCAAACAGGAACCCAATATTGGAAGCCGATTCTCATGAGGCCCGAAGCTGTAGTGCCCTCTGAAGGAATGTTTAATCTCCGTTCACTCTGCATTTCGTGTGCGTTGTCACGACTCACAAATCAACACGGGACATGTTTGCATTACAGAGGAGCAGAAAAGGCAGAAATGAGCCTATGGAAACACGGCTCGTGGACTTAAGGATAAGATTGCTCGAAATAATAGTGAGTGGCCCAATTACAATCCCGGTTAAGTCTTTAAGATCGTACTTCGGACTCAAGATAACGCCGATGAGACCGGCGATTAGGGCTGGCTCGTCGCTCTGACTTGAAGATCGTAGACGGTAGTAGGCAGTGTTACAGAGGCCCGGGGATGAGTTGTCAGTCGTGACCACTGACAGGCATAGGTCTATGCAGAATACGTGCATGTTGCCAATGCAGCCGTAACGAGACGCATGCCGGGATCTTTAAGCATGTTGTAATGTAAGCCGATTGGTGCGGCCAGAGGAAAAGACGAATGAGTTTCACGGAGGGGTTAACCCAGCGCGATCCTTGGCAAGTTGGCGCGAGGGGGGGCGCACACGTGCAGTTATGCCAGCAGCCAAAGCACAACAAGATCTAAGAGATTAACATATGAAGAAACCTGAGGCCCGAGGGTCAAGGGTCTATGTAGTTTTGAAGGTTTGAACACGCTGACGAAGACAGTCGATTCAGGAGGGGAAGCCCTCGGAGGCTCCCGCTCAGTACATATCCTTTTGCGGGCGGTTGCGCAAAACCACTCTGCCGCCCCTTCGGGCGCCGAGAGCGGTGCCGGTTGCCTTCCTTGGAGAGTAGGATGCCCAGAGGACTAGGTAGTAACAGTTTCTACTTCGTTGTAAATGATGAATTTCTTCCAAAGACATTATGCACACTACAACTTGTAATGCCGGCTTGTTTGGAAAAAGCGCTGCCCGGAGGTCCGTCGCCTCTTGGGCCAAAACTTAAAAGAGCCTTGAGGCCTTCTTTTTCTGTAGCAGTGAGACTTGCTCGCTACCAGTGCGGTGGCTCTGATGCATGTTATGCTAGTTGCCTCACTTACTCAATGTCATTGTTGTATGGCTCTGGAAGGTAGCATTTCTAGTTTGCCCTGTCGAGGAATGGTACGGTACCCACGATAAATCGATCAATCAATCAGTTCATCTATTGGTGCTTTAAATGACTGATGGAGATCGGCACCGTGGAATCTCAACCGTAGGAAGCATTGTGCTTCTCTTGATACCCAACTCGGCCCTTCTCTCCACCACGAATGAATCGGGGCCAAATATATTTCAATCTGCCGCATACATATTCTAGAATCTAGTGGCCCATCGTCTACCTATAATCTAGTATATGTTTCGTTGCTAAATGCACTGCGTTTTGATAGCCATCGCATCAGCTGAAAGCTCAGGGTGTGTAATAGATGCTAATTGACTGTTTCTGCCGCTGCACATCGCTATGCCTCCTGCCTTGTCATATCGCCGCAACGCAACGCAAAAGTATATATGTTGCGATGCCTGAAGTTCAAGTTTCCCTCAGCCTGAAGGTAAATGCTTACATAGTCGCTCGTATCTGGGCTTAGTATTCCTATTTGCCGGCCTCAACATGAACCAAGACGGCAAGTACAGTTCCCTTTCGGTGATCGCTCGGCGCTACCCGCTAACTTCCAAGTAGTCGGGCGATTTCATGAGATGATCAAGCGTCTCACCCAAAATGTATACGTCTACACGCGGCCCGACCTTTTAGGTCTTGAAATGTTCTTGAAGACGTCGGCTCAGTCGCCAATGAAGTATGCCCCTAAGCCACATCAAGAGGAAGGTTCAGATACAACTAGCTTTGTGGTTCGTCACGAGCTGCAAGCCGGATTGAATGCTCGGTCTGGGTCGTCCCCGGCGAGTCTGGCAAACAGTTTAAGCAAAGGGGTTGGGCCGGTACCTGAAATCCTATTTCTCCGTGGCTATGCTACTCCCGAGTTGCTTGCTAGGCTGGCTAGCGAATACGGCATCAGTCCAGATCTCTACGGGCGACATTTGGAGTACTTGACCTCCGCATTAGCAAGTCGCAATTACTATTCGTCCCCTGCATTACCATCATCAACTGCGCGTGTCTTCCAACTCAAAATCCCGACCATCTATGTCAGCGACGACGGCAGCCTCCCCTACGTACTCGAAGATCTGCGGAGTGCCAGAAAGAGCGAGCTTGGTATAATGAACAGCTACTCTCTGCAATTGCGGAGCATGGCCAAAGTCGGTGACTCGATTGTTCGTAAATGCTATTTGTTTAGCAAGCAACAGCGAGTACTAGAGCAAACCGTTACGGCCGAAGTCAGTCTAGTAAGGGGTTCTTGGCGGGCAGTCGTATGGCTTGACAACGGCCTTGACTTGTCCCAGAGCATGAAAGGTGTGCAAAAGCCATGGGATCCTCCGGATGATCAACGATCATGGCAGTCCTACTTCTTACCTGTCATCGTACATCCTACCGCTGGCGCTCATACACCGATGCCATATTCTCCTGAAACCGCCTCTATTGGCCCTGCAAGTCGGCCAGGAACGCCCCAAAGCCCGAATCGGGGAAATACCAATACTCCCACGGCGGAACGAAAGGCCACGCAGAACATCTGCCTGCTTCCATCCCAGTACGGGTCCCGCCTGGACAGAGATCTTGCTAGCGAGGATGCTCTATATGCGCTCAGCGAGCTATTTCAATTCGCCGCGTCCGCCAACAGGCAGTTTCTTAACTTCGTCCGTCACAGTATTGAGCGTGAGGTATCCTTCATAGATGTCGAACGCCGCCCTGCCAGTCAGGAAATTCTACTCGCGAACCTGCGGTACATCCGAGCAATCCTCAAGCCGTACGAGCAGAGCCTTTCTGAAACGTCGACGTTACTGCAGAACCGCTCATCGCTCGACTGGCCCCGGAATGAGGAGTCAGAGAAGACGGCAAATATGCTGCTCACTGACTTCAAGTGTCTGTTGGAACAGGCCAAGTCGCTGACTCGGGAATGTGAGCAGGGTATGGCAACACTGGCGAATGCCGCCGCCCTTGAGGAGTCTAGGCGGACGGCTGACATGGGCATGAGGGTTGAGAGGTTGACGATGATAGCAACTGTCTTTATCCCGCTGTCATTTGTCTGTTCCGTATGGGGTATGAACTTCACCGAGATAGGCTCCGGGTCGCAGCATATCTGGTGGTTTTTTGTGACTGCTGTGCCTATCGTATTGTTTTCTTTCCTCATATATCGGTACGATCTTGTTATTGGGACGGTTTTGGAGGCTTGGAAAGCTGTGAGGCGAGCCAGAGAGAAAAGATGGCGTGTGTGAAGATTCTGCTGTCGGATTATCGCGGGGACTTGGAAGTATGTTTATTTGATACTTTATAAATCTGCCTGCTGTTGCTCAAGACTCAAGAGTACACTACCGGTGGCATGTGCTATGATGAGTTTCGTATGGTGTGTTTTTAATATGACGAGACGCCGAATCAAATGGACCTATAGTACCCTTTACTACGCTCAAAAGGTGTCTCTATGCGCGGATCTCTGAATACCCAAATGTGTACTTGTATATCCAAAACCCACTTCCCTCAAGCTGCCTTCTTCAGGCCCAAAGTGCCCTTCGGAAATGACCGCAGACATAGCGATCAGCGAACTATGCTCAACGGACTGCCCTGCGGCCGCTTTGACATACCCGGCCGATCAACCGTACCTCACTGACGATTGTTCAAGAGATTCCGGCCGACAGCCCTGTGACTAGCCGACCCATCGGCGATGTCCACCCCTGATTAAATTTGGCAATATGTTGGCGGAGATTTGCCCTACCCAAGTGAAGAAGCTGAGTCTTGGAGTATCGGCGCATTGATCAACTTGATTTGCGGGCGATTGGTAAAGATCGCCATCGGTACTGCTCGGCGCTGGCGACGGATACACACTATATCCAGTCTCAACTTCGACTGGTATCCCCGCATTTTTCATTGCGTCAATCGTCAACTGAGTGATGATGAAATCCGAGCCTATTGCATCGAGGTCAGTCTTTACGAAGTAGATCGCGCGAGAGGAGCATTGAGATATGGCAGTTTACCTGGCGGCCCTATGACTGAAGCGGCGATCGGGTATGGCGCATTTTGCTTGGTCACTTCGGACATAAACGTCGTTTGACCGACTGATAAATCATTAGAAGCGCGACGATCAATAAAGATGTTCGAATGAATACCTATTGCAGTCACTTCCGGTGCTCTCATAATAGGGGACATGTTCAAGGGATCATAGCCATTCAGGAGGCCATAAGGGCTAATCACTAACATCAGCAGGGCTTATCATTTTTTCGTTTTACAAAAAGGAAAAGGTACCCAAAACCTGGCCGCCGGGAGAAAGGGGTTTGTTTAACTGATGAGTTGGTAGTAAGCTTACGGCTCTTCAGCATCACGATAGTTCGGTTGTCCAGTTTCAATGGGCAAGACCATGATTCTGAGGCTGTTCTCGGAGGTAGACTTGAATATTGAATGGAGAAGCCATCGTCGGTAGACTTCACATCGGCGCCAACATTCATCGCGCTCTTCCTGAGAAATCGACTTGCCCTCATCCCTGAGACAGAGTGTAAGTGGCCTGATCCATACCTCTCTTATGTTATACTCACCACAACCAATGTGCAAATCGGTGGACAAAAGGAGGTTTTCCAAACTTCTCTTCATAACGGCTCCTGAAAGGTTCCGCGGCCTTGTAGGAATCGTGGAAGAAAGGATAACAGCCGGCCTAAGACCCATCGATACATGTTAGTAGTTGCCAAACTTTGAAATAAATATTAGATAGCACACACGGTTTCGAGGTACTTGGAAATATCGGGATGCTCCCGCCCATCAGGCAACTGCTCTTTCCACAACCCGGCTATGTCAACTAGCGTGCGTTCAACCCCGAGATACTTTTCAAGAGCAGTGACAAAGTCGCTGATAATAGATGATTGAACCTCATTGCAGGTTGGCAAATAATCTCTAGGGTAGAGAATTTCAACCGGCCGCTAAGCAACTGTAAGCACGGAGAAGAATATGAAAAGATACCTGAATCGAACCTTCGCAGCTGGGAGAAGCTTTGGAGACTGTCCATACCACACAGACATAATCTCCGGGAAACGAGAAAGGTCCCGTCCAAAGAAACCCGGCATATCGAATTCTCTAGAGAGTTCCTTAGTTCCCAGCTGTTATCTTAAAGTTTACTTGTGAGCAAGAGACATACGGAAAAAAACCAACCACACCCTCAGTATCCATGATGCCGGTCGTCGGGCGGATCGTGTGACACCCATTGTAGTGGGCCGGCTTGCGGACGCTCCCATTAGCTGAGCCGGTTAATTATACATCCTTCTTGGAGAGATTGTTAAGGGTTTACACACTGTCAGATCCGAGAGACAAGTCAAGCCATTTATACGAAGCTATCGCAGCGGCACTTCCGCTACTACTCCCAGAGGGCACCTGATAGCCGTCGCCCCGGGGATTGAAAGGGTCAGTATACTCAACAGACTCAACCGGCTCTTCTCGTACAATCATGGCCTGTAGCTTCGTTTTGCCCACAATAATGGCGCCGGCGTCGATGAGCTGCTGAACACAATGCGCATTCTTGGAGGCTGGGGGCCAGAGGTCTCTCCAGGCTCGATTATTCAGGGTCGTCTTATGGCCTTCGATGTCTATGTTATCTTTGACGGCAACTCTAAGTCCGTCTAAGGGACGAGAAGCGGTATTCCTGTAGTAGCAGCGTGAAGGGACAATGATCCTGCCTTCAATACCACCTTCTGAACAATTGAGCTTTGCAAGTGTGTTACCAAAGTTAGCGGCTGCATATGGAGGATCTGGGATATTAGGGAAACACTTATCCTCCAGAGTGCGTGCGAGAAGGCCTGAAGGTAGACATAAACGCAGCGTTGGAATCGTAGTAAACCCTCCACGGCTGCCAAATTTTCCCTTTTGCATAGACGTAGGGGCCGGGGGCAAACCGGTCTGAGGAATTGCCTCGGACGAAGACTGAATTCTGGGTTTCCCAATCTTCTAGCTCCTCATTAGCATCTTTTGATATCGTGAGACTCCGTTTCTTGCTTCCGTAGAAGACGACAGTGGCGGCGAAGGCAGGCTGAAAGACATCGTCGCGACGAAGCACATTTTGGCGGAAGATGCTTAGAGCTTCACGGGATATAGTCTGACCAGGTTTGGTCGGGTAAACTATGAAAAGAGACGGGTCTTGGCTGAAGGTGATAGATGAGCACTCATGAGGGATCAAAATGTAATTGACATCCCCAACGCGCATCCTCATCTCCTCTTCGATGATTGGTGCGAGCTCGGCCGTCACTGACGGTGCTGTGCCAGATTGGTGTCGAGATGCCATTTTCCCAGCAAGCTGCACCATTGTGCTTGGAACCCCTGAACAGCTGAATGCAACAGGCCCTTTTGAAAAGCAATACAGAGAATAAAGAGCCGCTTTAATTGCCTACCTAGGCACGGTAGCATCCATACGTAGGTAAGGATAAGGAAGCGTGCCGGGAGTATGCCTTGTATGGAGAGGCGCAATGGCGCAGAGCAATGGCAAGGCAGAACGGTCTGGAACGGATACATTCGCTGTTTGCGTCGAGGCATGATGAACTCTTGGCACGAATGGATGGCTATGTGCTCTTCCCGTGCGCGTGCAGCGTGGACCAGCCTTCGTGTAAGCCTTCGTGTAATTGGCGCTGCAACTTGGGGGCGAAGAGGTGGGCATGACATTGTCACATTGGTCACGAGAGAGCATGAATGTAGTACTGGTCACTATGTTTGGATATGATAGGTGCTTCATATTGCACTTCCAGCGACATGCATGAGGAAGACCACGGGTTATCCAGCCATATCACCCATTCGAATGGGCAAATGTACAGATACTGCGAGGAGTGATACACCAGTTGACGGTGCGGTAACACCCTACCTAAGCTCAGAGCTGAGCCAGGTAGATACACGGGCGCCATCCCGCGTTGTTCTCCAACTTCCAAGAAGGCAGTGGATGACTGCTGACTAGGTATACAGCAGGATTCTATCTATCTGGAGCATCTGGGCCCGTCTGAGCTGAGGCTGCTTGCTGCCCACGAATGCATTATTGGACGCACATCTGCAAATATATTGTCGCGGTATTGCATTTGCGCCCGCGAGCCAGTAGAGTAGTAAAGCCAGCTTTCTGAAATTCTCTTGACTGGCATCTCTTCCTGACTTCTGCATGAGTTGGCTCAGGGCTGTGTATAAGCCAACGCCACCCAATTGAATTTCAGCCCAATGGATCAGGCATCACCAAGCGAATTGCATGGCCTGCGGCTCCCGCTCAACTCTTCCATTCCCTGCCTGCTAGGTATAACCGTATAGGCAGTTGCCTATCAGGTGCACGATGTTCATTGCTATCATGCTCCCATAGAGCTAACACACTACGCTTGTCTGACCTCCGTAGAATGGAAATATGAATTTCTTCTAAGTTCCAAGTTCTCGACCTCGCTCGGTTTCTAAGACCTTTCATTTAATCATCTGTAGCAGCATCGAGCCCTAGAACCGTCGTTCCAACAATGGTGCGCCGCCGACGCTCGCATGCTGCCCTGTTCCGCAACGCCACGGAGGGCGTCGCCGGTGCGTCTACCAGCTCAACTCCCACCACTGCCAGGCCTTCGTTAGGTCTAAGCAACGTGATAGATCTTCGCCCTGATGCTGGGCTCACAATGGAAGCCAGGTCAGACCGTCAGATGATGATTATTGACCGAGGAGGGCGTATCTCATTTACATAGCGTAGACGCTGACCTCTAATAGCATAATTGCCATCCCGGGCTATCACACACCACCAGTTGGCGACTGGAACGTCGAGTCCCAGTTGCGTCAAGTTGGCGCATCCGTGGCGTTTCCTCCGCTGTTGCACATGTACATACACCAGCCCAACTTCAATGAGATTGAAGAGTTCAGTTGGGATTTGTTCTTGAAAAGAGGTATTGGCTTAGCTGAGGATATAGCCAATATATCTGAGAAGGTAGCAGCCCTTCTCTCAACGCGCTGAATTGAGGTTAACACTCTCAACGCCGGTAGTTTCCGAAACGGCCCATCATATTTGTCGCACATTCTCTGGGTGGCTTGCTATTGAAAAAGGTACGGGCGCATCCAGCACGTCCCAATGCCTCTTTGGCGCTCAGCCTCCCCACGGCCGGTCGGGCTGACAATGAATATTCATCAAGGCATTGATATTAGCACATGATAACCTCCAAGACTCTCGGTTCCGCCTAGCAGTAGATTGCCTTTCGGGAATCTTGTTCTTGGGCACGCCGCATTCAGGGCCTACGGACACAGATACTTTAACCCGCCATAACGAGATACTCTACAGCTGCGCAAAGTTCTCCATGAAAAAAGGCTCTTCTCGGCTTCCAGATCGTGACGTCTTTCTACTAGCAAGCCTGGCCTCATCTTTCCAAAGAATTGCTCAAGTTCCTATTCTCTCCGTATTCGAAAATGCGGATCCTAGTCCCAACAAACACCGGCTGTTTGGCGGTGCTCGGAAAAAGGTACGAATGTCTCTTTCTTCTAATAAGATATACCACTTTTTCCTTCTGATCTCCTTTTCCAGATTCTTGTGGACGAGAAACTCGCCACTATATCGTCTCACGCTGAGAGGTTACTCGGAGTCCATCTCAGCCACAACGAGCTTTGCAAGATGACGAAGCTTGAAGATCAGACCTACTCGGCAAAGGATTTCTTGCGTTCTCTATTCGAAGATTTTGCAAGTAAGCCGAAGAGCCCGAGATTCGATGAAGGTCTTTCATTGTTAACGGTAGTGTAGCAACTGAGAAATGGAGTCTCGGCACCGAGGGACTCTCGGTTCAGCCCGAGAGATCACTGCCAGAGACCAATCCTTTGAACCCGCCAAACTTTCCGCCTGTCATGCCTCGGGGACCTACCCCACCGGAGCCTGTCCGGGCCACGGCACACAAGAGAATGTTTATCGGCTGGTCGGCAATGAGGGATACACCTCTTCAGGAACGGCGTCGTAGTCTCATCGCTACGAATCCAAACCGGCTGATTGAAAACCGCAAAGCTCATCTCCCATGCTTCAGTCTCGCCCATCATACTCGGGATCCTGACTTCGTCGGTAGGGGGGATATTCTTCTCCAAATAGATGAATATCTCCTGCCTCGAAAGATGCCAGCCTCAGGTAACATTCAGAGCACGCGCTCATTTGCGCTCTGTGGAATGGGCGGAATCGGCAAGACTAGCCTCGCTGTCGAGTACGCCTTTTCTAGGAGAAGCGAATTTGGTGCAGTCTTTTGGATCGAAGCCGGGGGTGTTTCGCAACTGATGATTGATTTCAGTCGCCTCTCCACTCAGTTAGAGCTCGAGACAGCGGAAGAGGCCGTCGACCAGGCATCGAGCAAGGAGATAGTGAAGGCCTGGTTGAACAAACCTAGAACTTACTCTACTCGGGATGGTACAAAACAGGAGAACGACTCTTGGTTACTCATCTTCGACAACGCTGATAATCTTGATATTATCGCCGAATACATTCCGTACCATGGAAACGGCTCCATTTTGGTCACGAGTCGAGATCCAGTTGCGAGAAATCATTTCTTTGCCAACGGAGGTGGAGTCCAGATGGAGCCCCTGAAGACAGCTGAAGCAGCAAGTCTTCTCAAAAGACTAGTTGCATCAGGCGAGGTCAGCGATAACCCGGATGAGACGAACGCCTCTCTCGAGGTAGCTAAGAAAATGGACGGTCTCCCATTAGCGATGTCCCAGATGGCGGGGATCATTCGCCGGCGCCAGCTCTCAATTGCAGAATTTGCTAACATCTACAGCAGCGATTCTCGATATGCCGAGGTACGCGACGTCGGCAACCCCAGTCAAGACCGACGCTACGGACGTACGCTCGCTTCCGCTTACACCTTTGACCCATTAAGTGGCGAAGCGACCAAGCTACTCCAGACATTGGCGTTCTTGAATCCGGATAGAATTCTCGAGAAGATCTTCATAAACCCCGAACAGCCTACGATGCCAGTCGAGGCGGGGACTTGGGAGCCAGCCATTTTTGAAAAGGCTCGCTTCGAGCTGCTCACTTCTTCGCTCATCAAGCGGAATATCGAGAAGAGGGAACTTTGGATTCACCGCGTGGTCCAGGCCGAGGTGCGCGCGCGCGTGGAGCCGGAGCACCAGTATGAGATCTTCAAGGAGGCAGCGCACCTATTGGCAGCGCTCTGGCGCCCAGGGGACCATAGCAAGCAAGCTATGGAAAGATGGCCGATGTGCGAGAATCTTCTACCGCACATAGAGCGCTTCTACCAACTCTACGTCGAGTACCCGGATTGGGGCAAATACGAAGTCGACCCCGTATTGCCAATGCTAATGAACGAGGCGGCGGAGTAAGTGTGAGACTCCGATCTGTTCTGTGACCCCGAGCATCTCTCATCGCAATTTCTTCTTAGGTATCTTCACGAACGTTGCTTTTCTCATGAGGGCAAGGCGTACTCGAAACTTGCACTTCGGCTTTGCGAGAAGGCCCAGATAACTCAGGAACCTTTGCTCAGCGACATACACCTTACGATGGGTGCCCTGGCAAACGAGACAAACGACGCGAAAACATGCCTCGACCACAACGTCACCTGTCTCGCTCTACGACAGGCCGAGGCCGCCCGCACCGGCCGGGCAGACCTGGGGCTCGCGTTTGCTCACAGCCAAATGGGCATCGCTTATATGATGGTGAAGAAGTTCGCCTTGGCCATGGGGTACTTCAAGCAGAGCGTTGAGCTTCTGAAGTTTATTAAAGCGAATGTGGACGACTACGGATTTCCCGTGTGCAATCTCGGCTTGGCTTACTGGATTCAGGGAGAACTTGACGACGCGGAGCAGATACTAACGGATCTTTTGACACAGCGTGAGGCAGCCTTTGGGAAATTAGACACCATCTCCTACAAGTATGTGTTTGAATTTCTCGATACGTTCTCACAATTTCTCCCATCCCAAGTCGCGAGGAGTTGAGGTTGCTGAAGATTTATTTGGGTATACCATGACGCTGATCATACTTTTAGGACAGGGAGGGTTCTTCAGGCCCTGGGGAATGTCAAAGCCAGCAAGGCGATGCGTCTAGAAGAACAGGGCAACGATGAGGGAGCCGAAAAGTACTGGAACGAGTCGTTCGAACTACACACGAACTGTCTCAAGCAGTACGAAGCAACACTAGGGAAATTCGCGCACCGCACCGCCGATGCTTGCCACAAGCTTGCCGAGCATCATATTCGTCGTGAAGAGCACGCCCTAGCGCAGTAAGAACCCTTCAACCATATCCCGAGATATTCCGATCTACGCTGACCCCATTCGGTAATATAGGGATTACCTCGACCGAGCCCTCAGCATCTGGGGTGACAGGCAATGGTACAAAAATGAATCGGCACGTTCATCTTTCTTAAGGGGTACGCATCTCGTGTCCCTTCGCAGCAAAGAGAATGTGGAAGAGGGCAAGAAATGGCTGGAGCGCGCCAAAGTACTCCGGGCCGAGATTCTACCAAACGAGAAGCCTAGAAAGCTAACCACTATGGATTTCGACGACATCGTCTGTTTCTGGTCTATCTAGCAACCGCTTGCATCTCCCACCTTACCTGCTTACCTGCTTAGCTATCACGGCAAGACTCCGATCAATTCATCTAATGGACTTATATATCTAGGTATATAGATTGATATTTCACGCTACAATATGTGTGAAAAACGAAAGTCTTCGAGTTGATACATTATCACAAAGCCTTGCTCGCCCCTGACAGTCGATTTTGTAGTGATCGAGATTCTATTCCGAACAACATATTAGTTAGTACAGTCTGTGTAGGTACTAGGTAGATTGGAACACCTCATTTCATTCTCCAGACGCGCTCCTTGGATGAACGCCAATACAAAAGATCGTCGACCCGTTGGATCTGTTGATCCCATCAATAAAGTATCGCGTATGCGCAGAACATCATTAATGAAGAGAAACCCCGAGATTGATAACCAACACCAATACAACGGTGGCCAGTCCTTTGAAAAGAAGGGGATACGGAGAATTCTTTGTGCTTTATAAGCTTCTTGTAGAGAGCTGACGTCTCAACCCCACGGTTCCCCAACTCCACGTCGCATGCGGTTGCAGGCAGGCCCTGCAAGCATTGACTAATTCGCGGTCTTGATGTCATCAGGGAGGTTGCGTATTAATTCATCCATCCATTAATCCCATCCCATCCTACCCCGTCCATCACCTGTGCATTCACATTCACATTCACATCAACATCAACATCAGCAAAAGCCCCAAAAAGACCAAAAAAGCAAAGCCACACAAACCTCCATCCACCAAACCGCAAATCCAATATCGCAAAAAAGAAAGCACCGCGAACAGAAAGTAGCACCAAGCAATGTCATCAACAGACACAACCCTCCCAAAAGCCCCAACAGGAGCAGCAGCAGCCTACGCAAAAACCCACGCAGCAGAGCACGAACTAAAGCTCTACGGAGGCTGGTTCTGCCCCTTCGTCCAGCGCGTCTGGATAGTTCTCCACGAGAAGAACATCCCGCACCAGTACATAGAGATAAACCCATACCGCAAAGACCCCGAGTTCCTAGCGCTGAACCCCCGCGGTCTGATCCCGACGCTCGCCGTGCGCGGCAAGAAACCGCTGTACGAAAGCGCTGTCGTCTGCGAGTTTCTGGACGAGGCGTACGGGGATGATGCTTCGGCGCTGTTGCCGCGGGATCCGTATGAGCGTGCGCGCTGCCGGCTTTGGATCGACCATGTCTCGTCGCGGATCGTGCCGGCGTTTTATCGCTTGATTCAGCACACGGCCGGGAAGACGTATACCCTCGACGAAGCGCGGGCGGGGTTCCTGGGGCATATCCTGGCGTTTACTCGCGAGATGGGGGACGGCGGCCCCTGGTTCCTCGGGGAGAGGTTCAGCTTGGTGGATGTTATGCTTGCGCCGTGGGCTAAGCGGTTGTTTCTGGTTGATCATTATAAGGAGGGGGGGTCCGGGATCCCGGGGGAGGGCATGGGAGGGGAGGATGAGGGGGTTTGGGGGAGGTGGAGGCGCTGGTTTGGTGCTGTTGCTGCTCGGGAGAGTGTTGTTGATACTTGGAGCACTGAGGAGATGTATGTTCTTGCTTATAAGCGGTATGCGGATGATACTACGCAGTCGGAGGTTGCTCGGGCTACTAGGACGGGCCAGAGGTTGCCTTGAGGTTTTTGGTTGTCTGCTTTGAGGCTTGTTGGGACTTGGGTTTGGTCGTGATACTTGACCCCGGCTCTTGTTTCTGTGTGAAGGTTGCTGTGCGCTTTGATGTGCAGGTGGTTACGCATGTCATAACGGGATCAGCTGTCAATGATGATGATGATGATGTATTTACGTCTAAGCCCTCAGGTGCGAGAAGCGCCCCTACTAGCGGAACCTATATAGATTATGTAGACGGCCAGGCGCCGCGGCAGCGTGCCTAGCGTTTCGCGTGACATAAGAAATCCTCCGCTCCGTCCGTCAGACTACCTTGCCCCATTCTATCTTACAAATCGTCCGCCGCCGAGGCCTCCTGTGCCTCCCGCGCCTGAGCCTGCTTACCAGCTGCCTCAACAAATGCCGCAAAAAGCCTGTGGCCCTTGTGGCCCAGCAGGGTTTCCAGTTCCTTCCCGGGTTGGAGATTCCCAGGCAGGCAGGAGCGAAGTGCTTCGCACTCCACAAAGTGTCCAGCCTCCACCTCTTCCCCGCACACGCACTTCTTGATAGATTCCTCTGGGTGCCCAAAGCGACGGTGGTAGCTTGCAAAGTCGCCATGTCCTGTGCGCTCTGCGATGAGTCGATGCAAGGTAGGTCTGGAGAGCTGGAGCTCTTCAGGCCTCTTGACTGCCAGTAGCCCCCACCTCTTGTAAGATCGGGGGTAGTGGTTCTGCCACTAGTCCTCCCAGAGGTGCCGTCGGGCAGCCCTGTTTTCCCTGCGGACTGTTGTTAGTGTGGGCTGAAGTCCATCCGTGTTGCCCATGTAGTAGACCTCGGAGGCGAGGGCTGCCTCTTTGTCTGCTGCCTCATTTCCAGGGATGCCGACGTGACCGGGGGACCACTGGACCGTGTGCCCTCGGGGGAGGGCAGATGTCGAGTCCCGGAAGGAAAGGAAAGCGGCCTGCGAGTTGTCTGAGGGGTGGCCGCGCAGTTGTTGGAGCACTGAGGTGTTGTCCAGGCAGAAGTGCACTTGGCCGGTGCCGACGATGTCGAGGTGGCTCGCGGCCCAGGCGGCACCTGCCGCGGCCCCGGAAGCTTCCGCGTCGAAAACCTGCGCTCGATAGAGGGTCCCGTGGGCCCTGCCAACGACCCTGCGGTCTTTGTATGCGACAAAGCCCCAGCCAGCTTCCTTGTCGAGGGAGCCTGTAATATACGACATATATACCGCATAGCGATGGCTAGGTGCGAAGAAGGGAAAGGGCCTGGAACGGGGCCGAAACCCTAGCGGACAGGTGGCGGAGGGGTCTCCGACGACAAGGTGCAATATAGCGGTCTGGACGACGAAGGGAATACGGTATATAGGTCGACTACAGAGACTGAACCTTGTAGAAGGCAAAGTGCAGGACCGAAGGTCCCGGGAGGCCTACGGCTATATATATACAGGAGCCGTACATGACTCAGCGAATAGGTGGCGAAACCCCACCGGATCCCTACCGGTCCGATACCGGTCTGGCTAGTATGTGTATGTGACAACTGCCTTCCTCTCCCCGAGGGATCGTCCGCGATCCCTAAGGTGTAATACCCTTTACCATGTTCATAACCAACGGCTGGTCAATGCTTCCCTGAAATGCGGTCCGGCGATTGTAACTTCGACGGCCGACCGGGGCTTCCCCGACGCGCACCCGACGATCGTAGCTTCGATGTTGCGCGCCCGGTTAATTCGGAATCGCAACCGACTTCGTCGCGTGTGTTCGACGTCGAAAATTCGGAATCGGCGACCGACTTCGTTGAATTCGTAAGCGGCGACTGACCGACGTTTCCTCGACGCATGTCTGACGGTCGTAACTTCGTCGCGCGCGCGTTCGACTTCGAAAATTCGGAATCCACGGCCGACTTGGTCGTACATTCGACTTCGAACCGGCCGGCGGCCGGTGCTTCCCCGATTACCCCCCGGGGCTTCCCCGACGTACGCTCGGCGGTCGTAGCTTCGTTCGACTTCGCGAGAATTTGTAAGCGGCGCCCGAATTCGTCGACGGACCGGCGCTTCCCCGATTACCCTCCGGGGCTTCCCCGACACGGGTTCGGCGACCGTAACTTCGATTACTTCGTCGCGCGCCCGATTAATTCGGAATCGACGAACGACTTCGTCGCATGCGATTAATTCGTCGAATTCGTAATCGAGGACGGCCGGTACTTCCCCGGTTACCCCTCGGGGCTTCCCCGTTTCCTAGTCGAACACGAGCGACTACCAAAGTCGAACACGAGCGACTGCCAAAGTCGAACACGAGCGACTGTCAGAGTCGAACACGAGCGACTGCCCAAGTTGAGCACGAGCAACTTCTAAGTCGAGCACGAGCGACTTCATAGACGGCAAGGAATCACCCTTGAACCGCCCATTATCCACTGAGTTTTCGCTTGATAATAAGACCATCACGGTCACCACCCGGGTCCTTATCGGATCACCGGCGGTCTTCAGCAAATCCCTTGCTGAGACAGACGTTAATACGCCATCAGTCATCGGCTCAGTGAGCGACTGATCTTCGACCAGTGGTCGGCAACCACCCGGGTCCCTATCGGATCACCGGCGGTCTTCAGCAAATCCCTTGCTGAGACAGACATTAATACGCCATCAGCCATCGGCTCAGTGAGCGACTGATCTTCGACCAGTGGTCGGCAAGCTAGCGAAAAGCCTCGTTTGGGCCCACCATGGTGTTGTATTCTCTCATAAAACCTTGTAGGTTGTGACTCTCAATCCAAGCTGGGCTGCTCACAGTTACCTTGGAGAACTCTATGCTAACCGTCAATGATTCGTTAGCAACCCGGTGGGTTTCCGGGATTTCATCTCAATCTGTGACAATATAGCGCAATGGCAATCATGGGCACTTCGTCCCTTCATCAATCCACTATAGATTCGTTAGCGCTTCGTAAGGGGTTCACTTTACCTTCCACTCTGGGACTTCGTTCGCAGGTAGCCGTTATAAGAAGGTTCAGAATTGTAATATACGACATATATACCGCATAGCGATGGCTAGGTGCGAAGAAGGGAAAGGGCCTGGAACGGGGCCGAAACCCTAGCGGACAGGTGGCGGAGGGGTCTCCGACGACAAGGTGCAATATAGCGGTCTGGACGACGAAGGGAATACGGTATATAGGTCGACTACAGAGACTGAACCTTGTAGAAGGCAAGGTGCAGGACCGAAGGTCCCGGGAGGCCTACGGCTATATATATACAGGAGCCGTACATGACTCAGCGAATAGGTGGCGAAACCCCACCGGATCCCTACCGGTCCGATACCGGTCTGGCTAGTATGTGTATGTGACAGAGCCGTCCGAGTAGATCACCACATCCCCTCGGGGGAGCTGTGCAAGCCAAGCGAGGTGCTCTTCCTTGCCTTTCTTCTTGCCCATGAGTAGGCGTTTGTCATACAGCTGAGGCCACACCCGCGGCAAAAGGAGGGGCCGTGGGCAGGGTGGTGTCAGGGTGTAGGCCCTCTGGAGACGCGTCTCCCTCTGTGGCTTGGGTCGGGTCCGAGGCCTCCCTCTCTGGGCTGAGGGGGGAGGCGGAGGAGGGGGTCGTGTTTCCAGCCGGGTGACCAAAGGGTGCATGGCGTCCAGGGAGCGCAAGCGGAGAGAGTGCCGAAGCCGGATCTGGTCGAGGAGCACGCTGGCCGGTGGGAGGCCAGAAGGATCAGCTGTCAAGTATGGTTAGCGATGAGCATATATCTAGAATTAAGTTATGGGTACTGATGCAGAAGAGAAGGGTTGTAAGCATCCAAAATGAGAAGGGTATATCAAACTCCCCAAAATCACGACATTATATCCAACGCAAAGCCAATAACAACCAACCTAAAACCTCAAGCCCCGCGACGGCCACGCACAACCCTCTTCCGATTAGTCTCCGGGATCTCATACTCAGTCCGCCGCTCGCTGCGCACCGCGCCCCAAAAGTCAAACCTGCGCTCTCTATGCTGCTGCTTCATTCTATCGTCAATCTCCTTCATTCGCCTGCGCTTATCCGCAGACTCCTTCGACGCCTGCGGCACCAAGCGCTCAAGGTAATGTTTCGCGTGCTCCCAAGCCGCCCGGATCGCCCGGTAGCAGGCTCCGATCATTGACTGTAACCGGCCGCTGAAGGCGCCCACGAGCGCTATGATGATGATGAGCGCCGAGGCGGGGACTGGAATGTATCAGCTGCCGTGCACCGATCAAAACGGGCCAGGGGGGATCTTACGAGATATAGCACCGATGAGCCTCAAGCTTAGGAAGTTATTCGGGCCCGGCCCGCCCCATTCATGGGTGTTCATGCCGAAGAGGCCTGTGAAGAAGCTGAGCGGGAGGAAGATGACGGTGAAGATGGTGAAGATCATCACAGAGAGGTTCTGAGAGCTCGCCAACTCCGCCTGTAGGCGGGACCAGCGCACATCGTCCACTTGTGCCTGACGCTGAATCATCTCTTGCAGTTTTTCAAACTGTTCATAGTGGTGAGTTAGTACGGGCGATTTCAGCCGTAGTTACTACGGAGGTCCGCCGGGGTTTACTCACATCCTTCCGGGTGTAATCAACGCGGTCTATCATATCGCGAACTTGCTTCTCGTACTCGTCTAATCGCTGCAATGCTTCCTTGAGATACCCGCGGCCGAACTCCGTGAAGGACTGCTCCGACTTGTTGTCTTTCTCCATCGACTCGATGGTGTCCTTCTGCACCGAAAATAAGGTCAGCAGGGTGTGCAGTTCATCTTCCATGTCGCGAAGCTCGAGCAGGGCCGAGGTGTTCTCGCGATTCTGGCGCTCGGCTCGCTCGAGCTCCCGCTGGTAACGCCGCTTGATGGCCTTTGACCCATTGTCTTCGGGGTCCTCGGAATCGGAGTCGTCGTATACCTTGCTATACGACTGCATCCGGAATTCCTTCAGGGATGAGGTCATCTTCTCGGTCTGTCGGCTGTTAGCGTGGCGGCTCCTCTTCTCGGGATGGATATGATTACCAGGATGCCGATTGCTTCTTCAAATAGTTGGAAGATCTCTAGGTCGGGATGCGAAGCACGGTCAAGCAATACGGTCACCGCGTGGAGCGTGATAAAAGCAGCGAGATCCAGCGCATTTTCACATCGCCCCGTGAGATCGCCGTTCAACTCGTTATAGATGCTGTTACGGAGATCTGCCTGCTGGAACATGGGGCCTTCTGTGGGACGAGACTCGCGCTTCGGGAAAAAAGTCATCAAGGTGGCTACACTGGTGAGCATGCATCGCGTTTCGGTTGGGTTGAAAGGGCTTACTGTTGTCAACTGCCCAGAGCCATAGTTGGTCTACCATCAACACGTTACCGTTAATGACGCCTTCATCCGGATCTGGTTTTGCATTTTCGGGGCCGCTTATGTTTTGCGGCTTCCTGAACCTATCTACCGCTGAAGCCAATCGACTAATCGGCGAAACCACATTTGAGGGCGCCTCATCCGTGGAGTACATGTCTCGCTTGCGCTTCAACGGATCCGCCGTTCGGTCTTTGGTGAGTTTATACAACATCTGGTCATCGTCCCGTGCCCAGGTATCTTGAAGAGCTGGGTAGCCATACTGGTCCAGCGTCCTCCGCATATTCAAGGGCGGATCATGCCCAATATATGCCCAGATCATCCGGGCTTCCAGTGAGTCGAGCTCGGCAACGTCCTGTGGTACCGGTCTCGCTCTCCCATGCTTGATCCGACGCTTCAGGATATTGCGACGTCGAATGACGTTGACATAGGTATCATAATGTAAGTACGGAAGATAAAGATAGAAATGCGCAGGAGAACTATTGGGGCTAATACTTCTTCCACGCCTACCTGAGGACGGGGAACGACGGCCTGTATCATGAGTTAGCGCTTGAACGCCAGATCTCGCCCTTGATCGGCCGTGCGAACTTGTTTCTGCGGGCACGAAACCACATCCTGATTTCACGTATGAGGTATGCCAGTTGGCGCGTCTACCCTGCACGTGTTTGCTGGCCCAGTAGTTGTTGCTCAGCAATTTGGAGTAATCCCGGTTCTGGTCGTGAGAAATCTTGTCGAACATGCACTGCCCGCCTGTCAATAAACACCCAGTTCCCAATTTCGTCAGGAGCTGTCATACCTTCACCCAAAAGGGATTATTGAACGGCAAGTGAATCCACATGAATTTTCTTTTCAGTGGGTTAGGCCGAGAAAATCCAGCTATCAATTCGGGCGGCGCTGTTATGGGGCTCCCTGATCCTAAACCGATGCTTCTTCCTTCGATGTTTGCCGACTCGCCCACGGCTTGGCCCTCTTTCGTATCATCATGACCCTCTCGAGTTTTTGGCGACGGTTCGGAGACTCCCCCGCCTACCTCCCCCGTATTTATCTCACCACTTCCACCACCCGTTCGACCTGGATGCTGTGTGAAATCGGGCGTCATTAATGCAGGAACAATTAGACCCCTGCTTCTTCTTGGTGAAACGTCAGTGCTAGGCGGAGGTTCTGATGCCGCTCCCGTAAGAGAAGGCCGTCTAGGCGTGTGGCTAGTTACTACAATTTCAGGAGACGGTTGCCGCGGTACACGTGGTGCTGAGGTTATGTGAGTTGAACCAGATAGTCTTTGACCCGCTTCCTGCACATTATGCCGAACTGTCGCAGGGCCTGGCGCCTTATGTGGGCTGCCAAAGGGGCCTCTAGGATGCGCATGCATGATCCCGTGTATTCTTGGTGCCATGGTATTCATCCGCACTCGGAAACAGTCTTCGGGGCCTTTCTCAAGGAACTCGTGGAGGAAATGGGTGGAGATATATAACCTTGTGCTATGGTTCATCTCTTTATCCGGGTCCTCATAGAAGCCTGTTAACTCGACTTTGACTTTGCGAGATAGTCGCAAGGGCGTATGGACGAAATTTAAACTCAGTTGCTCTGCCTGAGAAACCGCTGTCCCGAGCTCGCGCAGGTATGAATGCATGGTTTGGCGGTTTTGCAATCCAAATGAAGCACAATGGGCGTGATCACTCTCGATAGACAGTGCACGTTCTCCTCTGGAACCAACGAGACCAGACTTGATGGAAGTGATAGGGGCACTGAAATGGACCTCGTTGAGACTGTTGCTACTGAGGCCGGAGAGCTGCGAGTCAACCGTTTCGTAAAAAGTCCAGACACGAATATCGCTTAGTAAGTCGATGAACTTATCGTGAAGCTGTAACATAGGTTTCCATTCCAAGCGTAGTTCCTCGGTGATCGATATTGGCAGTGGCTGTTCGAGAAAGAGCAAGTTCTGAATACTTTCTCGAAGATTCGGCATCGACAGGTAGCTTGACCCACGATGAGGCGTGGCTACAACGGGGTTAGAATCATGCATTCCACATGTTTAGGAACATTACGAACCGAAGAATGTAACGCCATGGCAGTCGAAGACGAGTGACTTCAACTCTTCATGCCGCCTTGCTTTGACAAGGGCTGACTTAACAACCAATCCTCCAATACTATGACAGATGAAGAAAAGCGGCCGGGCTTTGTCAAGACCTTCACGCATTCTTGTCACTTGTTCTATAAGATCGTCGGCCGCCTGCTCGATAGTCATTCCCTCGGTCAGCTCGCGGTGTCGGTAAAGCATGACACGGGCCTTGCTGACTTCCTTTCGTATTCCCTGGCGAATCCACAGGGGGCTGGCCTTTGGCAAGACATGGGGGATTGTAGGTGTCAGGATGCTACTCCCAGGCAGTTCTTTTACGGTTGAGTACTGCCCAAGCTCGGTCGGTGACGGTGCAAAATAACCGTCGCTTAAGGGGTCTCGCGCCCAGGTATCGATAGGGGAAGCACCAATGCAGGGCACGGCGACGATGTCGACGGTGGTCTCGTTATATCCACGGCCTTCAACATCGCCGTCGATGTACTCAAAGCCTGGCTCTGATGCCCAATGCGAACCACTGCTTCGGTCCGACTTGTCCAGACCCGAGTCCGTGATGATGGCGCCGTCGCTATGTCGCGGGTCTCCCTCTATGTCTCGACGGGCCACCTCGGCTCTAAGGAGCATTGCATCTTGAGCTTCCATCTCGGCAATTATGTCCGAGCCCAGCCACTGCTGCGAATCTGAAGCCATATTGTTAGCCTATGTCAAGCGTTCACTATGTAGCGGAGCGAATGTTATAATGATTGGGATCCGTACATATGAAAAGGGGGTTGCGGCATATGTACGCAAGCAAAGGATTATCGTTATTCCTTTACTCCCCCCAACGTAATCGCAGATTTCGAGTCATGATTGCAGTCACGGTCTCGTGGTCAGATGAAGCTGAACTCCAGGCTTCAAGCCAGGTAGCTGACGTGAGAGGCAGACCGCGAAAGTCTTATATATGTCCACTGTCCGAAGCAGGAAGGGATCCCCAACGTCGTGCGCCGCCAGTTTTGAAGAAGCCACAGTAGTGTAGGTGATTCCGACCTACACCGCCAAAGTAGTTAAAGATCATAATATCAGATCATTCCAGTACATGATGTATGATGTTGGTGTACGTGTACCTATGGGAAAGGTGTCGCAGCTCCCGGTTGCCGAGAAACCGCTTCATGACAATTCGGCGGAATCAATCGTGTAAATACGGCACATCGTAGCCGTGAAGTGGAGCCATAAGGCGCATATGTAATCTCATAGCGGTGGATCCGACGAGCACGAGGAGAGCATTCTCGCCATTCATTATTCAGCATCGGTTGTCATCTGCAACCGATCAACGTAACCAAATACCAAGCCATGCTGCATGTGGTGTTCACACCCCGGCCATCTCACCCCTCCACCCATTACCTACTGGTTGCGACGCGATCGACCAAGCAAAAGCACTTGTTGACCCGGATGACACGGCGCATAGTGTAGGTAGACTTGGGATCTTGAGATTTCAAAGGCCGGTAACTGCTCGCTTGAATGCTTGTAGGTAGTAGGCTTCCGCGGTCGATGACTCCTAGCCATTCCGTGATCATATTTCCACGGTTTGATGGTACCGTTGCAATTCCATACATGCCTTTCTAGCCGCCGCCCTTCATACTTACGAACCTGGGGTGGATGGCAGGTAAATCATATTTACCGGTAGGCGATCGCTCACGGGCAACGGAACGAGGTACTTACAGACCAAGATGTTCATTGGAGTATCTCCAACTGGGTATTGCTGAAGCAAGCCATTACTCATACTGCGGATTCGTAGGTGGCGTTATCGACGTCTCCCTCTGATCCCGTTCGTCCATTGGTTCATATATACCCACATCCGCTGTTGCCGGTCGCTGTGAATGGTTCTGTCGTCCGCCTTCATACACTGGCGAAGCGGCAAAACACCATGAAGGGCGACGCAATGCATGTGAGCGGTTTCTAAAAGCATCACGTTGATTGTTAGCGCTCGACACGGTACGGTGGTTATCGTCGTGGGCCCGCAATCGTTACCTGTCTCTTGTGACCCTTAAGAGCAGGTTCTACGTCCGTACTCGAGAAGACATATCATGCGGGATACGGAATATGCTCTGTCTGGCGGTTCGTTTCCTCGGCCTCGTAACAATTCCTCTGACCGCCGAGGACGAAAGGGTGTGCCGAGGTACTTTGTGCAAAGAACAACACCAGGCAGCATTGTATCGTCGCTGATCAGTCGACTCAAACTCGCACGAATGATGAACCGGAGGAGCTTAGATTATCAAGGACCGATGACACAACGCTTCCTCCCCTCCAACGCGAATAGACGATGCTTATTATGGTGTGGGTAAATGAGGATAAACAGGTTTGAATCCGGTGCTGAAAAGGTACGAAGAGACGCCTGCCAACCGCATTCTCCCTTCCCCTGATGGGGCGACTGTTGCGCCTCCAGGCTAAGCACGATAAATTGGCCGAGCTACCGGTATCAAGTGCCTTTCGTGGCAGATACGAATCGCATGGAGCACATGAGGTATGCAGAGAATGTGTTTACCCTCTTGCTCAACCTACCCGCTCAAATCAGGCAAAAAAAGAGCAGCTCGGCGGCATTTTGTCCATCCGGCTTCGCAGGAATAATTACTGACTAATACCACTGCATTGTCCGGCTCGAGTTTCACAGTAAGGTCCGTATAGATAACACTCTGGGCACTGTGATAGCCACATCTGGATTACGCTCTGTGGTCCGTGCCCCTGTGGAGATGCTGTCCGTCCCTGAACAAACATTCCAAACCTCGCGTCTCGTGAGTCCTTCTCTCAAGCGATACTGCATCTTAAGGATCTTCAGCTTTTACTAAGCTGCTGGAAATCCTTTAGAAGTGACGCTCATCCGAGTCTCATCAGGTATTGGTTCCGACAGGCAGAAAAAATGAGAATGCCTGTGCTTGTTCACCGATTCCAACTTCATCACTACCGCAGACATACTTAAATAGGTAGAACCTTATACGGACGTACTCTGGGCTAAATATCTACACCTTTCTCGGGCATACGCATGAGATGTCGCCCAGTTTACAACTATTATATCCACCTGATCGTCAATGCTGACTACAAAGCGTCCAAATCCAACTCCGCCTTTCGCCGCCGGACCATAACGAGATTCTTCGGATCAACCCTCAAGTCGAATCCAGCTTCGATGACCCCGGAATAGTTGGCCGTAGGCTTCCAGTCGTACTTCAGAAGCAGATGGATCAAGGCAATCTTTAGCTCATTCGCAGCGAAGAATCGCCCAGGACAAGCGTGGATTCCGTGGCCAAAGCCAAGGGACTCCGTACTGGTACTCACAAGGTGTGCTTGGTTTGCCTTGCTAGGCTCCTTACGCATGCGTAGGAAGCGTGCCCCATCGAACTCTTGCGGGTTCTCGTAGACAGTCGGGTCAAGTCGCTTAGTGGAGCGGACGGCACATTTGGCGCCTTTCCGTATGACTGTGCCGTCCGACAAGAATACGTCCGCAAGGGCCTTACGATGCATTGTGGCTGTTCGGGTCAAACTCTTGTTAGTCACAAGGGACAAACGCGGCCATAGGGATATATACGGGGATTCCTACTCATCTTCAGTGGCTTGAGTCTCTGCGTCTCCTTGAGCACGCTATCCATCAGCTTGAGATTGAAAAGCGCCACCTTCGTCAGGCCCTCTTTCTGAAGGACCTCAATAATCTCCTTTCGGAGAACATCAATCAGTTCGGGCCGTTGTGCTAAGTTCAGTAGTGTCTGGCTGAGGAGATCAGTTGAGGTATGGATGGCAGCCGTGGCGAGAGAAATCTGAAAGACGGCAGGGTCGTAGGAAACGTCTTTCGAGTGCTCCTCGGCCCACTCGATCGCATCAGTTGGGCAGGGAACCGGACGGCCTTCCTTGGCAGCGGCCACCTTCTCAGCCCGTCTTCGATCAATAACAGCTTGGATGATGACACGACATTCATCGAGAAACTTGCGAGCCAAGTGGCATTCAGGGACGAACCAATTGGCAATCGGCCGCAAAACCCTCGGGAATAATCGAAGCTTTTTGCCCCCACGCATTGCGTTGTATGTGTACCCGGCTGTGGCCTCTGTCCAGGCCTTGTTACGACAAAGCTCTTCACCCAGAAAGATACGGGAAGAAATACTTGACACAAAGCTTGCGCTTGTGTCCACCGAACTGATCTCCTTCCACTCTGGAACGATCCGACCAGGGATAGTTAGCTGGGTGGATTAGATCTAGGCAGCGAGGAATAGTGACATACCGGGCGAATCGCCAAGCAGGTTCCGTAACGCGAAGCTAGCTTCCAAGGACACGGGTCTTGTCACTTTCGCTACAGAAGTTGGTCAGTTTCAACCGAGCAGCATCGAAAGAGATTGAGTAAGTCCAATTGAGATGATGTCGCGGCGTACTGAGGTACTTTGTCAGCTGGTTCTGGGTCACTCTCAGTACCATTTGTCCTGCTGTTTCGGGACTGAACGGCTCGAAGCCCGGAAGGTCGCCTTGAAAATCCTATAGGGACCAGTGTTAGATCCACCGCCCACTGCGAAAGGGGAGATCGCCCTACATCCTTAGTGTTCGCAGCGAAGCTCAGATTTGGTTCGTTCCGGATCTCCTGGGCAAGGTGGTTCGGTGGCAAGATAATTAGGTCACCGGAATCTGTCAACATACGAACTGGCCTATCGCCGAACTGCTCCGTGGCCGTTCTTATCAGACCAGCGGCTTTTTTCATAAAATCTAGCTTCGCCAGAGAATTGCCCATGTCAAACCGGCTGGGCGCATTAAGAATCGGCGGCAACTTTCGAAGTCGGACGGTCCATGCGGAGTAAGCCAGCCACACAGCCGCAAAGATGGTCACGATGTAAGGCAGAGGCTGATGAGGAATTCTGTCCCCGTCTAGCCACCACCTATCGATCGCAGGTGAGGGGTGAACAGAAGCCATGGCGACAAGCACGATATCTCCCGGAATAAGTTTGACTCGGTGCTTCAAGGACTAAATATTTAGTGTTGAGTGGAATCAACCCGGAGATCCATACCGGATATAAATACCTACTTACACATTCACCTCACCTCGCCGTCATGTGACCAGCTCTGCGTAGTGCCTATACTATTAATAATGCCGCGATTCGCTGGACGCACAAAGCCCCTCATTGCGTGGGATACCTACCTATCGCGCTTGGTTCCCGGCCGTCCCGGCCAGGAACCCTTCCGACGCCCTGGTTCTTCCATCCTACTGGAGCCATTCCCCCCGAATACCGCAAACCAGCACTGACTACCTAACTCTGACGCTATCACCACCAGTGCGATCCATAAGTTCATGCCGGCAATCAACCTTCCTGCACGGGTCTACCCGGAGCCGGTGCAGTAGTAATGTCGACGACGTGCACTAGTGTAAGTAAAGGTGTAGTGTATACCAAATGTAAGGTAGTTATGCGAAAGACGGAATACCATGCTCCCGCGATGAAAGGCGGAGGGCATACTTCGAACTGGCATAAAACTGCACCACGTGTACGGAACCAATGGGATATAGGCTACCTATAGCGCCGAGCTGTGTAGGGGCAATAATCAGAGATCGTCCCTCTCGCCTTGATCGCGTAATCCAGATCGGTCGCCGGGACGTGTGGCGCCAGATCTGGGAGTATCAGTCCAATAGCGAAGCGAGTATTGATTCAGTGAAGATACAAGCCCCAATAGCGATTGGTAAAGGTTAGCCATGTCTAAGCTCCCATAACCTCGATGAATGCAGTCGAGATACACGGCATACACCAAAAACAACCCGGCAATTGTGCCCGGCGAAGAAGGGGCTTAAGGAAACTAACACCGAGTGCATATCCCAGAGCAGCAAAGACCAACAGCACAAAGCTGCCTAGCTTCTCGTTAAAGCGACCTACGCAGTACATTGCTCCGGATCTGGTCATCAACCAACCGTATCCAAAAACGGCATACAGAGGCGGTGTCTTAAACCCGAAAGCGCGATGAATCATTGCACACGTACTCATCAAGTCCTAAAGCACGCTCCTTCATTCGTACACATCTACTATGTAAGTAGCCTAACCTAGCTGACATCATGTACCACCCACCCATCAATGCAAGGGAGGAAGGGCGACGGTATGTAAGACCTACATAGTGCTAGCGTAGCGGCAGTACACAGACTCGCGAGTCGCGACATCGTTCCATTCCCTATGCAGAAACATTTCAACCATCATATCGTCGAGAACCTCTCGTGAAGAGTTGGGATGCTGCGATATGAACACGGAGCGACGCCGCCTTCCTGTCAGATTCGATAAGGAAGCGCCGGGTCCGCTCCGGGGCTCCGGACCGGATATGCCTCAGACAAGCCGAGCACGAGGCCAAGCCAGATATAAACCAGTAATTTCTTTAAATCCCATTACGCCTCAGCGCGCGGGGGACTAGGCGTCGGCGATCCACCGGCAGGCGGTATCGAGGGATCAACAGGCCCCGTTCCACCAGGAGCAGCATCACCACCCGCTTTAGCGGCCATCCGCGCGCGATACTCCCTCATCTTGCGATCCCGAGCCGCGCGCTGCGCATCCAGCGCCTCCTTATGCCGCGCAATCTTATCCTCGCGCAACGACCGCATCTCCAGACCAATGGCCTTGGCCTTGCGCCGCCGGTTCCGCATAGCCACACGGCGGGACCCCATCTTGCGCTTCTCGGTGCGCACGAGCGTGCCGAGACGCCAGTTCTCCTCGCGGTACGCGTACATGCTGCCCGGGGCAAGCTTGATGACGCGCTCGTCGCGCGGGTGCGGTTTGCGGCCGCGGCCCTGGCGGACGACCTGGTTGGGGATGCCCGAGGGCGAGAGCTCGGGCTGGACCTTTGGCGGCGGGATGGGGGCAGCGATCATGTTGAGCTTCCGCTTGCGCATGGCGTTTTTCGGGTACGGGAGCTTGTCCTCCTTGTTGAAGACTACGCCGATATACTGTCGCTTCGGGTGCTTCGCGGGATCTCTGTAGTACTTGACGTAGCCGGACGCAAGGGCGTAGATGGTGTGGTCCCGGCCTAGGCCGCAGTTCTCGCCGGGATGCCACTTTGTGCCGCGCTGCTTGTAGATGATGTTGCCTGTGAGCACGTAGGAGTCTGGCGACAGGAGTCGGTTAGCTAATTGTGCACACGTACATTTGCTCAAACGCCTCCGTATCGCGCTTCCAGGCTGAGAATGCACGGGGACAGAATAGCACACATACCACCCGACTTTTTAGCTCCGAGTTTTTTGGGAATCGTGCTTGAATCTCGTAGCTTGTATGCTCCCTGGGCTTTGACTGTGGCATGTCTGCGGCCTTCGACAACGGGATTCGTCGCTCCCACGCCTATCCTCAACTGTGCGAATATATCCTGCAGGTGCCATAACATCGGTGTCGTCGTCGGTCTCGGAACGCCAGCCGCAGCGGCCACAAGGGGCCTCCTCAATTGAGTCACCCGCATGGCGCGTGAACGGTTTTGCTGTCGGGGTTAATGTCCAAATCACGGAGTAACACGCAGATGGAAGCTGTTCAAGACGTCGAAGCTCCGATGGAACGGGGAGACTAAAATTCAGGCTTAGTCATTCCCCGTTAATCGCATAGACCTCGCTGATAACGATAAGTTCCTTATGGAATACTAAGGTTCTTACCTCATCCCGTCGATGTTGCCAGCGATGCGCCTGGATGGAAGTCGACCCGATTCTTCCTAGGAATAATGACAAGACTGCTATTCCAATGATATTACCGGCGCGGACAATAACATCCCACCGAAGTCTCGAAACCGAAACAGCGACCTAAGCCAGCATTCCACGCAGTCACCAAACGCCAGACTATCAATCAACAACCGAAACACCACCGTCATCCCCAACCAAAAGAACAAGTCCAAAATGTCCCCAATAAACAACCTCTCGCTCCTCCTCCTACTAGCCCTCTCCTCCCTGACGCAAGCCCAATTCGGCTTCTTCGACCAGATGTTCGGCGGCGGCCAGAACCAGCAACAACGGCAACAGAACGTAGCCAGCGACCCGTCCTTCTACCAGAGCAGTTTCGACCGCATGCACTGCGATAACTACCTATGTCCGGACACGCTGGGTAAGTAAGCCCACCTGCATTCAAAAGAAAACAAAACGGGCCCCCTCCAAAAAGAAAGATGAACAACACGAAACAAGAAAACACTTTACGACTTAGACGCAGTCACCATGCAAGAGAATCCATTCCAGTATAATACGTAGCCTAGAAGTACAAGCTAACAACGCGGAATCGAATCCAGCCTGCGTACACTTCCCACACCACTGCCCCTGCCCCTGGCCAAACAACCAAGATAAATTCGAGATGGGCGACGGCGGCCGGATATGCGTGTCCCGGGGTGGTTTCAAAGAAGGCGAAGCAGCCAGGAAAGTCGAGCTAGCACGCAAGGGCATGTTGTGATGGGGAAGCAAACCCTTGGAAGAATACCAGCACGGGCACGAGCGCATGTCTTTTGCGCGCAAGTACATATCCGGATCATAACGGTCTTCATCTTGTTAGCGAGCTAGAATTATAACGCACTAAGAGATATCCTTGAACTCCTCAAACCAAAGTATAAAAGCTTTGCATCTCCGCGGGTTTCCCTGGCCCCGCGACGAGCCGTTCCTACTATACAATTAATGTTGGATCCCCAGGCGCCGGGGTGGGTATAAGGGGATTCCTCCGCCCATCACAGCCGTAGGACGCAAAGGCCAGCTTCGTTTCCTCGCCCCGGACAGACTGTATAGGGTATGTTGTAGGTATCATCGGGCCCACTAGAAGAGGAAGTGTAAAAACTGTTAATTTCAATGTCATAAGGCCACTCTGGCCAACTCCGTTAAGAATGCGGTTGCACGGGCATTGCCCCGAGAAGATATCTCCCCGTCATGAATGCATTGTTCTTTTTCCGCCTCCAATTTCAACTTCTATATAGAACGAGCTGGAGGTTGCACAAGTCGGGTGCTTAATCGTCGGCGCGAACCCTTGCGCCGTCAATGGTGGGCATCTCCGGTGGCTCATCATTGTCATCCTCCAGGTCGTCCAGATCTTCAGGATGGCCGAGGAATCTGGCCACGCCCTTCATCTCGTAGTGCTTCTTCCGCAGTTCTTCGAACTTGCGGTGCTTCTCCTGCTCTTCGGGAGTCATATGAAAGTATTCCGTCTCGGCGTCGTGCTCAGGCGTAGCATCCTTGTCATTAACATGGACCTTGCTGTGCTTTCGGCTCGAATGCTCCTCGGGGATGTCCTCCTCGGGCTCGCCAAGCGAGAGTCTAGGTATCGTATCGCCATCGCTGTCGCCATCGACCATCTCGTCGTCCTCATCTTCCGACGGTTCATAATGACGCGCGTAGGGCGTTTTCGGCTCCGTGATCTTCATAGTAGAGGTACGCTCCTGCTCCGTTAGGTAAAGGTTCACCTCGTCCCATTGCAAGCGTTGGCTGTTAGTCAACCCGTCATCTGCGTTGAGGGAAGAGGTTCGGGATAACCGGTGGCGGGCAGCGGGCCGACTAGCGCTACTAGAGGATCGACGGTGGCCGGCATTGGCCTGGGTGTTGACGATAGTGAGCTCTTTCTCCGACAGGTCCTTCTCCTTGACAGGCGACACCGGAGGCGAATTCTGGAATGAGTTCTTCAGGATGCCTAAGATGGTTGGATTAGCAGGCTTCACTTTGGAAAAACGGGATTTGGAGCATACATACCTTTCGGGCGCCGGGCATTCGTCGCCGGAGTATGCACGGCCTTGGGGCTGATGTTGACGGTCGTCATTCTGGATTTGATGGGATGATGTGTTTCCAAACTGAATTAAGGACTGGGTGGGAGCAGTCAAGGCAAAGCGCGCGCAATTTGGGGTTTATGTATTCCGTAAAGAGAAGTGTGGCAGCTTGGCGGTCGGAGAAGATAGGGAATGCTTGATTACCGGAAATAGGTACGCAAGATTGACTACGACCCTGGCAAGGCACGGCAAAAGTAAAGTGCGCTTGATGTTGGCGTGAGAGTGGTGAGAGCTTTTCTTAGGAAGAAGAGTAAGTAGACTTTAAAGAAAAGAAGGCGATAGAGTTCGAGAACGCAGCTGGAAAACAGGATGAAGTGGCGGTCGATGGAAACTCTGTTTAGAGGTCAGGTTCGAGGGGGTTGGAACGGAAGTGATGAGCAGCCGGAGGCACGGAGACACGGAGCCATATGCGCTAAGCGGAGTATGCTCGAAGCTGAGCGAACATCCACCAGCGGGCACTAGCATGGCGGGGTATGTTGTGGATATACGGAGATAGCGTGCAGTTAAACGTAATAATTACTTCGTAGACGGTTAATTATGAGCATTAGCGGTGTCAGTGTGTTATCGGGTACTGAATCGTTCCAAAACACCGACGCTGGTCGAGGGAATCGCCAACCCAGTCCATCACCTTCTCTCAGACCTTGTGACTCTACCAGCATGCATCTCCACCGTCGGTCCGTCGCACGACCCGGGAACAAATGGGAAAAGTGAAAGATCATTTCATGTCATGTCTAGTCATGTATGTCTGAGGGGTGGCACTCGTCGCTACAGCCTCAGCATCTCCCTCGCCCTCTCTCACGGACCTTTCTCTCACCCTCGAGCAGCCTCTCCCACACCCTCCTTTCTCTGTCACTTCTCCGTATGCTCCCACCTTTCTCTCTAACACATCCTCACCCCTCCCTCTTATCAGCACCAATAACTCTGCGCAGTACCGACGGACACACGTACATTATACCTGTCACCGCGTGCTTCTTGGTACATTATCACGTATGCACCAACTTCCCGAGCTGAGGCCCCCTCCACAAAGTTCGAGCAGGGGGTGTCTATCGTCGATTCAGCTGGTTGGCCACCACCAAAGCCACGCCAATGGAACCATTCTGCCCGAATGCTTGTCTGCCAGTCCGCAGCACGCAGAGCGTTGCCTGTAGTTATCGGCTGACATCATACCTCCCCGTCCCACGCTCTGCCCAAGCCAGCGCTCGAAGCAGTTAGTCGAGATCTCGCCGCGAAACGTCGCGGCATGACCTCATGATGCTATGGCTACGACCTTATGACCAGTCCCCTTCCACAAGCTGCTTGTCTCATCCTCTGTCATTTTTCCCCGCCATGCCTGTCAAGACCGACGCAAAATCGCACCATTTGCGATCGTCTTCAACTACGTTTCACGTCTCGTCCACGACGAGGATCTGAAAAAGTCTCCCCATTCCATACCCCACCAAAAGTCCGCGGGCCATACAAGATCAGCCAGTATCCAATGTCGTGTATTGATATCTCGTTCAAGCATGGTACGACCATATACAAGAGCGATGTGGGTATCTGTTATTCCCACCAGTATTCCCAAAGCCAACGAAATGGGCTTCGTACTGCTATTCAGAGACTGTCGTCCTCAACAGCCTCCGCATCCCCCTTCCGCTTCTTTTGGACTTCCTTCTTCTGTGGACGCAGCCACTCTTCCATACCAATTGGCCAGTAAACCCGATTGTTAGGGCCACCCATGCCAAGTTCGGCCTCAAGAACCTCAGGGGTTGGTACTGATTCTTCTAGCATATCCTCCGTCTCACCACTGCCCTTGGCTTTCTTTTTGCGCTGCTTTGTCTTAGATCTCTTAGGCAAAGGTCTATTCTCGTCTTCTCGCTCGTACGGGATAACGTCATTGAAGGTATCCCAGCCTGGGAGACGGTAAGTCCGCATGAGTTCGAACACCGCCTGCTCCTTGTCCTTGGCCTCGATCATCAGGTCCATCGTGTTCGGGCAAGGCGGCAGCATCATAACCCGCGGACGGTGCTTCCGCCGTTGTTGTGGCGTCACCGCTTCCGGACACGGTTCGCTGTAGTGCATCTTCTGGGTGATCCCTTTACGATCCCAGGTCGCTTTTATTCGCGGGTATAGTTCCATGATATCTTTAGTCCCTTCCCGAATTACGCCCTCATCGAACATGATGTTGTGATGATGGTAGTCGAGAACTAACGGGATGTTGAGCTCTTCGCAAATTGGCATAAGATCATGCACCGTCCAGGATACATCGTCGTTCTCTAGCACTAGCCGAGCTTTGATCTTTTCTGAGAGCTTTCTGTAGGTCTCCCGGAATCGATCCAGTGTTGCCGCTTTGTTACCGAACACTCCACCCATATGCAAGATCATGACCGCATCCTTGTCCAGCTGTTCGGGCAATCGAAGAAGGGACAGCATCTCCTCGTGATATTCCAGATCCCGCACAGCGTTTTTCACAACCTCATCTCTCGGGGATCCTAGTTGTGTGAACTAAAGTTGTGTCAGACCAAATGCATCACATGTTGCCTGAGATGAAGTTACTAACTTGTCCAGGATGCGTGGTCAACCGGTGACCCAACTCACCCGCCACCCTACCCGCTTCGGCAAGGACCTCCGAGGCAAAAGGCGCAAGCTTGTAGCCGTACTTCTCATGGCTCGCGAAAGGAAACATCTCTGAACTCAGTCGCATGAATTTAATGCCGTACTTCTCATTCCACCGTAGCATTTTCACGATATCCCGAGCATTTGCCAAACCCAGAGCCTCGACGTACTTTTGGCCTCTCTCAATCTCAGCAGGTTGCTCCTTGTCGGGGCGATTCTTCGTCGGGTGTGCCGGCTGCGACGGATCTTGAAGAGGATGGCGGTTTTCTATAATGGATGCTATCCGACACGTCCGAGAACTGAAGACAGGAGGTCTACTGTTGCGAAGATACGTATTTAAGCACGCCTATAGGGCTGTTAGTCATCCAGATCTCATCAACAAGGACGACCCGGCTATGGTGACGGGAGTAATTCACATATCCCAGTCTACCTTTCCACGGCAGAGGTAGGTAACCGCTATTAACCGGTGGTGGCCTAGTTCGATTTTGTTTGATGGCATCCATGGTGTTCTCGTCGAGTGCCAATTCTGCGTCTTCCCTCTCCGGAGACTCCGGGTACCCGTTCACGCTTTCAAGACCGGTATTGTCGCGTTCATTGCGGCGCTTCTTCCCTTCGTTCTCTGGACTTGTCTTTCTCTTGCTACGTGAGGTACTAGGCATAGTATGCGCATGACGCAGCACTGGAGCCGCGCCTGTCTCGTCGAATTGGGCTGATTTGACTTGGCTTTCTTTCACCGCCATCTTCTGCTTCTTGACCTCGTTTCGCAACTGATCCTCCATCTCCTGCAGGCTGCTCAATGCGACTTCAGTTCCGTGTCCGTAAGACTGCCTTTGGCGTTTGACGTTGATACGATCTCGTCCATTCGAAAGCGCTCCCGGGCTCGACTTGTCTACGAGACGAGTAGACCTTCTTGGAGCCTCGCTCGTTTGATCTAAGACAGACGATTCGCTTCTGGAGATTTCCAGCGCCGCGAGCGCTCTGCTTGAACTTCTGCGTTTGGGCGCCATGCTGAAAAGCTGGAAGAGGAGGCCAGCGGCTCGCAGGCGTCGAGGTATATGGCGCGATAAGGCCGGAACAGAGGGACTGAAACGATAGCTGGATTCTACTTCATGAGGAGAGATGAGATGGCGATAACTGCTGCGCATCTGAGTGAATCTGTGACCAGAGGTAGAATCAGTGGGAGGAAGGCCAGTGATATTCAAGTCGGCTCGTGATCTGGGACACAATACGAGACAGAAGCAGGGCTAGAGCGAGACATGAGATGATTGGCAGATGTGATCGTGGGAAATGTGTAACCGGAAATTGGATAACTGCACGCGAAGACTTGGGACATGGTGGTTATGTCATGACTCAGCGGCGTCGTGGAACTGAACAGGAGTGTTTGCTCCGTCGCTGACCTCTACGATGAGTAAACGACAAAATGTAAAAATACGGAATGGCTCAACCCGGGAGCATCTGGCTATGTACCTGGGGTGCCGACCCGATGCAGGCAAGCTAATAAGGGGCTAACTAACTATCTAGTTCCCGATCTTGACGGGAACGCGCACATGACGAGATCTCGGTTTCTAGACTACATCATAAAAATGGGTCTTTGTTCTCTACCTTTTGTCTCTTTCTTTGGAACGCTTCCCGTCATATCGGTAAAGTTTAAAGATTGGTGGCGTTGTGTCTGCTATGGGGTTGCCTTGGTACTACACTGAGGCATCGTGTGTCTTTCCTGGTTTGAACTTGTCTTGTTACCCCTATCTAAATACCCGTTGCCTCCATGTGTGAATGAGAAAAGATGAAAGTTCTTTCCGTACCTGTTGATGCGAAAGTGGCACTCCCGTAGTCTGCTGTGAGACGAGGTGCCAAGGGCTGTGGCATGTCTCACATGTAGCTGCGGCTTTGATGTCTGCTTCTTGTTCCCTGCCCTCATTACATTCCTGTTACACTATCTACACTAGTCTAGGTATCTAGCTGTCAAACGGAGTCCATGTCCGGAACAGAATGCGGAATATTTTATCAAGAGAAACGATGAATGCATTGCCGGTTCTGATCGGCTGGCATGGAGTTGAAGCGAATAGCTATGAAAAGAAACTAGGTTCTGGGAGATGTCTCAGATACCCCTGTCCTGCTCAGTAACAACACCAGCCTAACCAGCTGAGAGTAATTCAGTCAGTTCGTACGAATAGTCTGGGTATGAAGTTTGAGATACTATTTAGAGACCCATCCAGCACGGGTTGCATCTCGCGTTCGTGCAACCACTCTGCGCAATCCGGCCACGACTCATAAATCCCAAGGCGAGCTCACAGCACCAATAACTACTCAAATCCACCATACCACCCAGTAGGAAGGTATACCAAAACCATCTCACAAGCAAAGTGAATCCTGAGAGGGCCGCCCAAGTCACCACGTACAGTGCGCCAAGCTACCCCTGAAACTGTATTTCCTAGCCGCTAAGCGGCCGTTCGAGTCGCTAATCCACTAAAACTTAGGATTCTGGTAACCGCTATCCAGGAGAGTGCAGACACTGGAGGCCCTATAACACTTTCCGACTGCGTGTGAACCTCGCACCGTGACAGTTTTCCCGTAGGCGAATCGCCAATCGGGGTTATGCTCTTAGATGGAAGTTACCCTCGTTATAGGAATAGGTCCTTTTACAACATCGGTGACTTTGATGCCTCTTCGGTGCTTATTCATTTCGATCGTATGGCGCCTTTTTCAATGCTTACTGGGTTGGATATCGTACCGGTGCGCGTGTTTCTGCGGGATTGGATCATATAGCTGCGTAGGATTGTTTCTTTGCGACTGCAGGCTGGCAAACTTCCCGCAGTGACGCTAGATATTCCGCTCGTACCAGCAGACAACATCCGCAGACAGGAAAGCCGTGTTTCGGCTTAAAGAGGTGGATATGTATTGTCTGTGGGACGTACCTCGTATGACAGCACAGAGTGATCCACAGGCTATACCTATCTCCTTAAGGGCGGCTTTGCAGCCCAGGTCCGTGCTTTCCAAACAATCCAATTAGGATGCTTAGCAAGCGCCATCTTAAGTACAATACCTCAGTTCTTTGCGATTTTGGAGTTAGCTGATACCAAATTCCCGAGGACTTTGGTATTGGTACTGCCAAGCAACAAAGCGGACCCTGCACGGACCTGGGCTGCAAAGCCGCCCTTAAGGAGATAGTCGTCAGCGGCTTGCAATCTGCAGGTTTTCTTTCGCACGCTCGGGCCGTAGCGATCGATCCGGGAAACTCGCATTGCGTTTTTATCTCCTGACTTCCTGGTCAGCGGGCTCGCGTCATGGGAACTTCGTGGAAGCTTGCTTATTATTTGTGGTATTGTTTGCTTGTAGTTGTTTGGTTGTCGTTGTTTGGTTGTCTTGTATTTGTGACTGTTTATGGCTCAACTGATCTTGGGTTGAAGAGTGGCGAAAGTTTGGTTTTTTCGTGATCGTCCGGATTCTCGTGCTATCGTTATGCCGAAACTGGAAAGCTGGTGGTCTGATTCGGTGCTTAGGATCGGAGTTGGGAGGGAGAGAGTCTGGTGGGTTGGGTTTTTCATAATAGAGGCTGGTGCCGAATACTTGAGTCGATGGCTAGGATATGCTATTTAGACACTATGGATTAGGAGTATGCGATGTCTCTCGAAGATATCAGGTGATGCGGTTCAGATTGGACGTGAGTATTGTGAACATGATATTCACTGAAGAACCAAAACCCATGAGAAAACGGGGCTCGAGGATTCATCCCCAGTCAACCCAGTCGGTCAACACCAACGTCCAACAAGCCATCACGAATCTTACAGAAATCTCGATTGATACTCAGTACATGCTCAACCACAGAAATCCAGTCCCGGATTACAATACACACAACCCAGCGCAGAGAGCGAGTTGATCGCTCAAGCAAATAGCTCCCCGAAAGTCGCCTTTCTATCCTACCATCCTCGAAGAAAAACCCCTGCGAGGTCTATATCTAATATGCAACCCGTCTTTATAGTTCTAAATCCCCAGTGATCGAAATGATCTATCCGTCTAATACCATGCCTTATTCATGATACACGTCGCAGAAAGCCGGTCGTCAAAACAAACGGCGGGTCCCGGGTGGACGTGACTACCTATACAGGGACACGGGTTAAATGCGTCCTGGCGCTCCCCCGTATCCAAGGCAACTCAACGACTGAGATGCGTGGCAGAATCGCATTGCGATTTCATTTTGTCCTGAGTCTCTTGGCCGAGGGTTGCATCGCTTCACCCTGGGAAGCCGCCAGTTCGTTGATCTTCTCGCTAGCGAGATTAATCGCCTCCCGAAGCAAAAGCTTCTCGCCGTATCGGACAAACACCGCCATCCCGGGACGGCCGGATACTTTATTACTAGAGAGCATATACGCGTCCTCGTCGGCGCTCGTGGGGTACTCTGCCAGCTTCAACTCAAACGCGCGACGCATACCGGCGAAGCAGATCTGGTCTCTCCTCTGCTTATCGGGTATTGTCTCGGGGCTTATTTTCCGCACGGCCTTGAGGACGGCGTTGATCTGCTCTCGTAGGTCTTCGGGTAATGCCTTCAGGGTCTTGGGACCATGGAACTCGCCTCGGGAATTGGGTTCTTCCAAGTCCCGGTCAATAACGAACGCATCCTCGACTTCCTCCGGGTCCATCTCGGTGGCCTGTCCAGAGTTAATGACGGGCTTTACATGGAATTAGTCTTGCCTTTTTTGGGCCAATCTTACCGCTTTTCCCCAGATCGCATCGTCTATTGGGAGGATCTGTTTCAGGGCGGACACAACTAACTCCCAGGATAACTCAACTACGTCGTATCGGGCGTGGTGAACACTGGTATAGCCATACCGCCGTAGTAGCTCGCCGTTTCCGAGGGGGCCGTAGTAGTTTAATATTTCCTGGCCGGCGGCGATTGGCCTGATCGCAGTTACGATCAGGCTATCCTCCTCGTGATTCACATGCGCCTGTCCGTTGTCAGATAGCTTTCCGCACAATACCAGAGAGAAAACCCACATTGAACTCCGCGTCCGCATTGAGAATATCAGCCATAGGCACCATGCCCATAAGGATCTTCCCCTCTCTATCCTCAACCCACTCATCCCCATCCTCCTGCTCCTCCTCGTCATCATTCTCAAGATCGAACGCGTAAGCCATGATAGTGCTACCCATCCGATGAGCAAGAAGGATAAGTTCCTCCTCCGAGAGCCGCCGCGCCCCCTCAGGATAGAAAACATGAGGATGACTCTCCACAACAGGAAGGATCCTCGTCCGGAACATAGACTCGGCATCATCCTTGCCGATTTTCGCCGGGATGGGACTGGCCTGCAGCCAGTCAAGTTCAGCATGGGACCACCACATCAGCGTATCGAACTCCGTAGGCAGCACGTCGAAGTACCGCTTCCAGCGGGAGTTCTCGCCCTGCAGGTATTCGTAGATCATGACCAGGATAAGCGAAACCCAGTTATCCGGTGGTCCATTCGCCTCAGCCTCCTCATCCGCGTCGTTGACGGTGTCGTCGAGCACGGTGGTCGCGAAGACATCCGGGATCCTCGCCGCGAGAGCAGATGTCTGCGTGTTGATTATCGCGGCCCTGGGGATTGTGAATAATACCGTGTCCTCTGGTATATCGGATCTCGCAACTGAGTAACGTCAGCAAGAGTGAAAATTTTTCCGTAAATAGAAATTTTTTGGCAGAACGGCGTACTGATTCCTCTCCCCCGGCCATCTTTCCGCAGATCGCGAATCTCGATGTCACCGTGGAAACTCGCGCCCGGCCACGCCCGGAACCAGTCTAAGAAGCTAGCGGACTTTTGCTCAAAGGCCGGGTCCGCCATCGTGAATCCTTGTCGCGCGAGGTATTGTTCAATAATCGATTTACGGATCGTAAGTAAATTAGATATTTGGATAAGCTGATGAATACACGGATTTGTTGATGAGATGAGCAGTTCGACCAAGCTATCGAGAAATGCAGCTGGTGGTAGACTCCGTTATTAGAATATCCGAATTTCCCGTTTCGGGTACTTATGCAACTAAACGTGCTGATTACGGCGGTCACTCGTGATTTGCTGTGCAAGCTCTTTTCCGCCATTGATTTCTCATCGTGTGAGAACGCAAGATCCGTCTCACGTTCGTCTCATTTTCATTCATCTTTTTGTATCGATTCTTATACGTGCGATCTTTATCCTCACATACATCACACAACTCGTTAAATTGAAATGCGCAGAAGCTCAAGCCTGCGCTTGTATAGTAGATAGCAGGCTACCAGAACAAATGCTTTCGCCTTTTGTTGTTCTGAGTTCGGAGTCCAACTCTTCAACTGGGAATAGCCAGTTCCTAGCTGAAACCTCCGATTATATAGGTAGGCTCGTGTAGCGAGTCTACAATAGAACTAGCAGCGACGGGAGTCAGTAGTGTAAGCTCGACGAACTGCGCACAGGATACACGTCGAACCTATGTCAGGTCAAACGGTTAAGGGGCTACGAGGAACTCCTTCATGTCGCAGTACCAGGCACAGAAAGCCCAGGAACCTAATCCTTTATGTTTGATATATTTATTTTTTGCCAGAATCATAGAGCCACAAACACCCACCCTAACCTCTAGACTCAGAACTTTCAGACGGCTCATCGACAACATCATCAGCCATATCCAGATCCCGAGCTTCCGTAGCAAGCGCGCCCTCCTGCGCATTACCACCCTCGATATCCTTGCTCTGGGCCAGGAAGTAGTCAACAACATGCATGTGATTATTGAACGCGGCCAGATCCAGCGGGATCTGGTCCTTTTCGTTCGCGAGTGTAGGCGACGCGCCTCGTGATAGTAATAACTTGACGATGTCTAGATGACCTCGCAGACATGCCCAGTGTAAGGCGCTGTTTCCGAAGGAATTCTGCGCATCGATGTATGATTGTTCTGTCTTTGCTGCTGGGGACGACGTGGTCTCTGAGGCTTCATTAGGCGTTGCTTTTGCTGGTGTCTTGGTGGGCACTGGCAGGTATGATAATATAAGTGTCACCGTCCCTAAGACAAAAAGTTAGTTGAACCCTGCATGTTGACTCCAACACTTCCACGGCCCTCGTGATTGAGATGAAGATATCTCGACACGATAGGGTTCGTGGTAGAATGACGAACTCCCGATGATATGGCCTCAACTAATGCCTTTTGTCTCCAACAATTTGTACTCGATATGTCCTCCCACGCCATCTTGCCCAATGCCAATGTATAGGAAAGATGCCGGCAGAGATACGCGGCGCCCATAACTGTAAAGAACTTACTCGCATGTCCATTCGCCGCCGCCATATGCAAACAAGTAGCCTTCCCCTGTTCTTCCCTAGCAGCACTAAGAACCTCCGCCGGCGTCGCAGCATCACGGACAGCAAGCTCTTGCAGCATCTCAGTCAGATCTGTATCCTCGCCCGCCCGGGCTAGATAAATGAGATCATCGATCTCTTCTTCGGATAAGTTTGGTGCCATTTCTTTTTTGGTGCGTACGCCGCCCCCCGGGTCTGTCTGTAAACAATCTAACGCCGGGATAGGTACTTCGAGATTGGCGAAGTGTCCTGGTTCGAACTGACGTGATAGCTGGCTATGACTTTGAAGTTTGTGCTGTTGTGTTGACTGACTCCGCCTGCTGTAGAAGCGCCCACTTGTTTATCCGCTTGTGGTGATGGTTGCAAATGGCGCTGAAAATTTTAGTGTCTTCAGGTACGTCCGTACGGTCGGTAGTATCGCGAAGGCGTTTTGTTGTGAGTGTGATCACGCCTTATGTAACCTTTTAGATTTCGGAGATGTAAAATTTATCAGCAAACCAGATGCACCGCACGGAATTTAATGGGGTTGCGAGTCTTTTGGAAAGAAATTGTAGGTTTGATGTCTGCTTGTTCGTGTACCGAATGGACGGGACGGCCCAAAAGAGTCTCTACGACCAATCACGTGACGCGTGGTGGATCAGTTAGCTGAGGGCAATGGCGCTGTCATGCTGTGGATGCTTGTAGAAGTGCTAAAAGCGCTTCTCCTCCAGGCAAGTCAAGCACCAACCAATTCTCACTGAACATACTACGGTGAATCAATTCTTACATGCACACATCCTCCTTAGCATAGCTAGTTAATGAGCAAATGGGGATCAAGAGCCAGCGTCTTATTAATCTCACGCTGTCATTCTTTCCGTCAAAGCTTGGTCCAACCATGCTGTGAGGTCCCCTGCTTCATCAACTGCCTGGATTTCGGCTTTAGTATTAAGCAGCAGCATGACCTGTAATTCGTGGGCAACGTCTAGACTCTCAATACTTTCGTCGTTTTCGACCGCCGTGGTGAGAAGTCTTGCAGTCAATCTCCTATCTCTGGCGCTGAGAGGCATCGTAGCCTTCAGGAAACTGGAATCTCCGGCCTGGTGAGGCGATGCACTCGACTGGGGCAATGAATGCTGTTGAGAGTTGGTGGCTGTAGATTGCAATCCTCGACCATGGCATCCGAGAATATCATTACTCCTTGGGCCAATCCACTGGAGTTGGTCCAATGTGACGTTTTCTTCATGCTGCAACAACCGGCTTCCATTCTTGTAAGTAAGCATGATCCCCACACCATCCGGATCAAAATCTACAAGTGCATACATGGGCAGTCGAGGAAATGTCGTGTGCAGCATGTGGAGGAACTGGCGCGTAGGGAGATCTGGGTAACCCTTGGCCTTTTGTTCACGTCAGTTCTGGGTCCAACTAGCAGCACCGGAAGCCGGGAGGATAGCTGTGAGACATGCCGTTACGAGGAGCCCTGGCCCAACCGTTGCCGTCTCGTGAAATCTGGAATTCGCAAGCCCGCGAAAAGTTGCCTTCACATATATTCGGTTAGGCTATCCATAGTAGGTTAGGATTTGACGATGAGATATACCTCTTTTTCAATCACGAGAAGCCATCCAACGGCCCTAAGGCTGACGCTTGTAATTCCTCTCACGTTTTGAACGAGAACACCTTGCTAGAGACAACTCAGCGGTGCCGATGGTGGAAGGTGTAGCACGTCCTTACCCCATCATCGGAATGGCAATGAAGCATGGAGCCGTTGTTCATTTTGACGTCGAGAGCGCCAACAATGAGTCCCTTGCTTGCCGCCACCTGCCGGTATGTTAGGTCTATAACATTGGAGTTTCCATGTGTCTCACAATATTGAGAGCATCTCTTCCTAGCCCGAATGTGAACGCGAGATCATCGACCAAGTTGTCAACATATCGCTGACTACCAAACAGTTCCGGATTTTGGTAGTATATGGCTCTACATTTGCGTCGGTCAGCTATCTCAAAGCGTAATTTCATGAATCAGAGACCATTAGATGAGAAAAGCACACCTCTTCGTGATAACTGTACCAGCGATGAGTGCCTCGTGAGATAAATGAAGAATTTGAAGGAGAGCAGCTAAATATTGTTAAGCGAAAGATATAAGCATGCACAAACGAAGCCAGAATCGGCGCCATATGCCCACGGGCTTCAGTGACCTACTAAATCTTTTCGCTTCGGCGGTTCGGTCAGAAGGAAACCGGGCATGCTGCACCCTGCCCGTGGAGCGACAGCGCAGATGAATACTCATAGGACGGTTCTCCTTGAGCGCATCTATAATGGCGATCAAAATCTCTTCGATCTTGGCAATGGTGATGCCCGTCTGGGGGTTACGTCTGGTATCTCCATGGGACACAATGTCACTCAGGGTCGAACCGTCGGCTGGACTAGCAACGTCGGGCAGGTCTTCCATTCTGTTGACGGGTCCTCACGGTCCTTAATGGACTCTTTCTATGCTGGGGCTCTTCGGTGAATCTCCGATGAAACCGCCTTGGAGCAGTGTGATTTGATCGATGAGAAAGTATGACCTGGGTTGAACCTTGAGAAGATCATGTCACCGGATTTGCCATACTTCATATAGGAGAGCCTTGAACATAAACGTGGTAAGCGGTCAGAAGAGAGGCGGGCAGCTAAAGGATTATTGTTGCTGGTGCAAGGGAAGGAGACTGAAAACTTCCAAGCTTTATGATGTGCCAGTGTTGGAGGTAGGCAGGAAAGAAGGCACGACACGCATTAATCCAGCGACGTGTATGTAGATATCCGTGTATGTGAAAGTCGAAGTGCTATTGATACTGTAAGCATAGTTATGCCTTTAGGGAGGTGAGGGTTGGCGAGTCGCGACAAAAGTCAGGACACTCGCTAGACGTCATAGCACAGTGTTAAAAAGAAACCTAAGCTCACGTCATGGACTCAGCGCAGCCCGAGAACCACCTAAACTGGATGTAGAATAGCACTATAAGCACTGTAATTGAACGCCTGTAGCTTCCAATTCCGATGCCCCTCTATTAAGGAAAGATATGGGTCACACTGTACGGCCACCAATCGGAAACCTAGCCATTTCTCCAGACTTTTGTCTCTAGCTTTTCACTGGTCACTGCTATGGGGCCTTCTCATGCCCCTGGTGGACGTCGTATTCGTTTTCGTGGTGAAGATTGAGGATCAATCCTCACACTCGGAGTGTTGATCAAGTTGACGGATGAACTTTAGCAGCCTATTACCTGATTATTCCGTCCGATTTCTAGCCAATTCACTACATTCACAACTTTGAATCATATCTGAACAAATCGGACATGGTCAATACTCGGTCTAATGGCAGCCTGAAAGCCATGTCGGGCAGCTCACCTCGCGCAGACACCAAAATAGCTAGAAAGCGAGCCAGCGAGAGCGATTTGGACACCAATTCGAAGCGGGTACATATAGCCGACAGCACGGATCGTACACGCTGGCGGTTGCTCGATGAGAGTGGTAGGCTCACGTGGCATTACCTTGAAGACGATGAGGCCGTAAAGGAGTGGCCACAGTCCACCGCCGACAAGTGGTACCTCGGCCTTGACAATGTAAGTTCAAGTGTCATGCTAGAGCCAGCCGAAGCGCGATAGCGTTGATACGAGTCGACGGCCTTAGGAACTTCCGGAACTGCCCAAGGCCGAGAAACCCCTCGATGCTGTTCGCAATGGCCTTACCTTCTTCGAGAAACTCCAACTTCCTTCGGGTGAATGGGGATGCGAATATGGAGGGCCCATGTTTCTCCTGCCGGGCATTGTCATCGCGTGGTATGCAACCAAGACCCCGATTCCTTGGTACGTGGCTACTGAGATCAAGAACTACCTCTTCGCCCGTGCGCACCCCGACGATGGAGGCTGGGGCCTGCATATCGAAGGCGAAAGCACCGTTTTCGGCACCTCACTGAACTATACCATCCTACGCCTGGTCGGCGTGGATCCTGATCACCCCGTCATGGTCAAGGCGCGTGAAACCCTGCACAAGCTTGGAGGTGCTACCCATGCGCCACATTGGGCCAAGTTCTGGCTTAGTATTCTGGGTATCTGTAAATGGGATATCGTCAATCCGGTCCCCCCGGAGCTTTGGCTTCTCCCCGACTGGGTTCCATTCGCACCCTGGAGATGGTGGATCCATATGCGTCAAGTTTTCCTGCCCATGGGATATCTATTTGACAAGAAGTGGTCATGTGAAGAGACGGATATCATCCGCGGCTTGCGCGAGGAGCTATTTCCTGAAAAATGGGAGACGATTGACTGGGCCGGCAATCGCAACACTATCTGTCCTATTGACAATTACCACCCCAAGTCGTGGCTCTTGAACACGGTAAACTGGGCCTTGGTCAACATCTGGCCGTGGCTTCGTCCCAATTTCATCAAGGATAGAGCCAATGCGTGGGTGAGCAAACTCATCGATATGGAAGACGCGAATACGGACTATGCAGATCTTGCCCCCGTAAACGCAGCGCTCAATACTGTTGTATGCTACGTTCGCGATGGTCCGGACGCCTACTCTTTCAAGAGGCATATCGAAAGGCTCGAGGACGCCATGTGGGTAAATGCTGAGGGCATGTTCTGCAATGGCACAAACGGTGTTCAATGCTGGGATACTTCGTTCCTTATCCAGGCTGTAGTTGATGCCGGACTTGAGCAAGATGCTCGATGGCGGCCTATGCTGAATAAGGCTCTCGTCTTCCTTGATAACCAGCAAATCCGCGAAAATTGCGCAGACCAAGCGACCTGCTACCGCCAGCAGCGGAAGGGTGCTTGGGCGTTCAGTACCAGGGATCAGGGATACGCCGTGTGTGACTGCGTCTCGGAGGCATTAAAGTCGGTAATCATTTTGCAAAAATCTCCCGGGTACCCCCAACTTCTGGACGACGAGCGAATATTTGATGCTGTCGACACAATCTTGACATACCAGAACGAGTCGGGAGCATGTTCTTCCTATGAGCCCACACGCGGCAGCAAAAAGATGGAAATGCTCAATGCGGCTGAGGTATTCGGTAATATTATGGTGGAATATGACTATGTCGAGTGCACAACAGCTGTGGTCACAGCGCTTTCGCTCTTCAAGAAACACTGGCCGGACCACCGAACAAAGGAAATCGATGCGTTTGTCAAGCGATCTGTTGCCTGGATTAAGACGGCGCAGCAACCGGATGGCTCGTGGTATGGCAACTGGGGTATCTGTTACACGTACGCGACGATGTTTGCTTTGGAGAGCTTAAAGAGTATCAATGAGAAGTATAACAACAGCTACTACTCGAAACGGGGGTGCGACTTTCTAATATCGCACCAACGAGAAGATGGAGGATGGTCCGAAAGCTACCGTGTAAGTTTCCGTAACCAAGCCCCGCGAAACCTTGGTCTGACTTTTCTTGGCAGTCTTGTGAGAAGATGGTGTATACGGAGCACGCCACGGGTTCCCAAGTCGTCATGACGGCATGGGCATTGATCGGCCTGATGCATGCGGACTATCCTGATGTCACACGTATCAAACGAGGCATCAAGCTGATCATGGACAGACAGCAGCCAAACGGCGAGTGGAAGCAAGAAGCCATCGAGGGCGTGTTCAACAAGAGCTGCATGATCTCGTACCCCAACTATAAGTTCACGTTTACTATGAAGGCCCTGGGCATGTTTGCTACGAAATACCCTAATGAGGCGGTAATGATTTGAAGGATGCGATGAGCGGCGAATGTATGGCTATGCGATGCGGAGTGTTTGAAACTGGAGACGAAGAGAAGAGAACTGCGAGAACTATGAGACATCGGCCAGCCAAGTAACACCGTAATAGACAAAAAAGTCCTATGCACTTCTGTGTTCTGCTACGTACCTGGAGATGGCGGTGAACAATCCCGCATTATATGAAAGAACTCTACTTTAATGTGTCTAGGCTACAGCATCATGCACTCGTTGAATTCAAAGACGCGGGACAGAAACTGGTCGTACCGGAGATTCAAGAATGAGTACAGTTTATTACGTCCGTAGATAGTGCTGGTACATGCATGGCCAACCGAGCTGACCGGCCACCTCACCGGCCACCTCACCTTTTAAAGCCTAAACAAAGGCGCATAAAGCCCCCTGTAACGGGTGGAGTGGCCGAACAATGCGGTCGGTCGAGCGGCACTACCGAAGCTGCCTTAAATTGAGCCCCACCCCGTTTCTGCCGACTGCCCAGACAGCTTCGAAGCTTTCCACAGGGTTCTTTCCACCAACATATACTTCTACCTAGAGGTGTCTCTGATCGCATTCCCTCTGGACAACTCTATTTATTCGACGAATCCCAGTCTTCCTAGATAGCCTGTTCTATTCAGTCTCCCGTACCGCAGACCAACACAACATCGTTGCATCACGTCATCGGACGCAGCTATACCCCACGATCACAGTCCATCCGCGATTGGTCTGTATTGACGCGTTCCGCCACACCGAGGCGACGATACATCCAGCAACCCAGGAGCACGAGTCTCTACGTGCAACAACCGTCATGTCTTCCGCAACGGCCCTGGCCAACGCTGGCGTGCAGGCTGTCTCGGCAGGCAAGTATGCCGACGGTATCGAGAAGCTCTCCAAAGCCCTAGACACACAGCAGGCGCCTCTGTGGTTCCTTGAACGTTCCAAAGCCTATCTCCGAACCAACCAAATCGACCTCGCTCTCTACGATGCCGAGATGGCCCTCCGCATCGCCTACGATCGTGCAAACCGCGACCAGATGATCGAGGCTCAGCTGCGACGTGCCATAACTCTCTTCCGTATGGGTCGCTTTGCGGATGCCGACGTGTGCGCTTTCTGGGCTATCCGGCTATGCGATGGCGCCAAGGCCCTCGAGCAGGATGGCCAGCTGGAAAAGGTTGACGCCAATGGCGATTACACTCCTCGCGCAAAGGAGGTCCAGAACGAGACGAAAGCAACAGCCCAAGACGGCCTGGCCACTGCCATGAACGCTGCCGGCGCACGTTCTAGGAGCACGTCTCTGCGCAATCAAGCCTTTGCCTGGCGCATACAAGCACTGACCCAGATGGACAATCTTCCTGCGGGACACGACGGTCGTAAAATCCACGTCTCGGTTAAATTTCCCGAACGAGCTGATCTATCACCTCCCAAGCGTACCACGCAGGATTCACTTACTGCCGTATCTCATGACGACGATGGTGAGGTTGGTAATGGTGGTGGGAACAGCAGCAACACCGATCCTCCCGACGATTGGAACAAATTGTGGCTCCGATATCATGACATGTACACGAAACACAAAATCCGATGCAGTTTCTATCAGACAGAAACGAGCTTGACCGTCGACATCTTTCTCAAGAACTTAACTTACGAACAGGTTGAATTCGACTGGAATTCTCGCATTATAAAAATAACCCCGAACCAGGGTATATCACTTGGTGGTCTTAGCAGCCCTGTTGTTCTTATGCTCCATGACGAGACCGACATCTACGAAACTGCACACAGCGTAAAGCCGATGAAGATTGTGCTAATGCTTCGGAAGCGGACTCCAGGCAAATGGCGAAACTTGCGATGCGACGATGCAGACATTGTTGATAACCTATCTCTAAACCCTGCTGATCAAGGCGTTCCTTTAAACCGCTTTACCGACTTTGTCACAGCCTTGGGGTTGGTAGTATTTCATCACCATCCTGCCCGATATCTTACTAACAAACACCGATAGATTCAGTAGTCCTAGAGAGCTCGAGCTTCCTGATTACGACAGTGACCCATGTGTTTGGTATGCAGCTCTCCTTGAGACGTTGCGATCCAAGTTGACTGCTCAGCGAGGACTCGATTCGTCGTCTGGTCCCCCGGTCTACCCCTTGTCTCCTGAGCTGGGCAGTTCAAAACCAGAACCCCCCAAAACAGCCATACCACAGGCAAGCGGAGGTGCGCCGGCTTATCCCACCTCCTCGAAATCAGGGCCCAAAAATTGGGATAGAATCGATGACCCCGATGATGATGAAAATGCGAAAAGCGGCGATGTCAACAACTTTTTCCAAAGTATCTACAAGGAGGGAAACGCTGACACAAAGCGTGCCATGATGAAGAGCTTTGTCGAGAGCAATGGTACGGCCCTGAGCACCAGCTGGAGTGAGGCCCAAGGAAGAACTTATGAGACCAACGCTCCCGATGGCACCGAAGCTAGGAAGTGGGCGTAGATTGTCTTGTTGCATTGCGGCGTTTTGCGTTGGGATCATGGGCTATGGGAAAAGAATGTTTTGACACGTTGAGAAGGATACCATTAACCATACGTAAGCCTTGCTATCCTAACTCTCTATGATCCGCTACTTAACTTTGCAGTGGTGCTTTATGCCGATACGTTTGTCGGGAGTTTGTACTGGTAACTTGAGGCGGAGTCGGACAATTAACGTGTGGGCTCATGGATTCCGTTTGTCATGTCAGCATCATGGAGGAGTTTGATTGATGTGTTTACGGGAAGTGTCCTGTGTATTTCGTTGAACCTCGGGTGGTTTGGGTGGGATTCTCTGCATGGATGTATATCCTGCTCTCTTGAGTCTCTTCTAACAACGCTTTGTGAGGATAACTGACGTGGGTGCGTCTCGTTTTGTCTTGTCGCATCGGTGACTACTTCATTATATGCAGTTCGTGATGACCATAACGACCATAACGACCATAGCTAAAATAATAATTCGGGGCTTTTGTGTGGTCTTTCTACGTGGTGACGATACCGTGTCACTAACTATGCTTCTACATAGTACGCAACGATGTGAGGGTTTCAATGCCCACGTAGTAGTATGGGGTTGTTGTGAGGTTTGTCTACTGACTTGGTTAATCGTGATTTACGGATTTTTAGGTATTAGTTGCGTGGCATGAATTAATATCGATTCATATATCATCTCGAAGACCCGAAATGCCCCCCTTGTATCCTGATTGTCAAGTCTCGTTCTTTAATACGGCCCGAACGACCTTGTTTCAGAATCTCCCAAGAAAGAAGCGGGAGGCATATCGCCAGGCACATTTTATGGGCAAGATCTCCCAAGCCTGAGATCTCAACGCTGTCCCCGTCGTTTTCTGTTCTCCATAGGAGCGACCGGAGTGCCGCTTCTCTGTATTCACATCCTTCCGCAATGGCGGTTGTGAATATTGGTGACACACGTCCAGGTCTGGGAATTAAACTGCTGGTATCGTTGTATAGTAACGCAAATAAGCGTCCGCCATTCAGCGCCGTCTCGTAGTCTTTCCGGCCGACTACTCGAGGCGTCTCATCCGGGCCGATAGAGGGGAGCTTCGACCTAAAGGGGATAAATCGGGACAATGCCAATCCGGCTCTCGCAAACCAATCGGCCACACGAAGAAGCAGCGGATAGGGGGGAACGACATCGTAAAAAAGACGTAGGGACCCAAATGTAACAAAGAACCCATCATTAAACCACGATCGCTCGATCGCGCGTCGCGACGTGAACAACACCACAATACACCCGCTTATGAAAACCCTGGCCCCGATTGACGTCGGGAACAGGTCTCGCAGCATATCGAGATGATCTTGGGAGAGAACCCGTCGTGGATTCAGTACGAGCCCGAGGGGGTCATCGTGGAACGGAGGCTTCATGATTCTGTCTTGAATTATGCTGCCGGGCATCACGTGTATTTCGCGACCGGCTGCATGGGTCGTGGGAATAACGAAATTGCCGGGGATTACTACCCATATCAGGTTCTTGTCGGACTCCATGACGTACACGACTGGGCAGGGGCCCAGAGAAGGGTGGAAAGTCCGGATTAGGCGCTCCGTTTTGGGATTCACGGTTGTTTCTTGAGAAGCACGCGCGGCGGCTAGAGATGCGTTCCCCCATTCATCTGAGTCGGTTTCTAGGAACGAAGTCAGTGACCTTATTGCTTAAAGTCATGGCAGCGTTTCGTATTACCGTCTACACGAACTAGCGCAAATGGTTCTTCTATTTGGGGAACCCGTCGCTGTCTTTTCGGTTCCGGACTGGTCGCCTCTGAAGTACGGGGTCGGCGTAGTCGATCCATGGCGATAGCTCGAGAGGGAGATTATAGTGGCCTTGCCTCAGATCCGATCGAGTGCCTGTAAAGAGAAACACCCTTTTTATACAGGTGCTATGCCCTAGGTACCCTACCCGGGCCTTTTAAGCTTCGCCGGCGCATAATAACACATAGGTAGCCGTTCGCATCCTTGGTATTATTCCTAATATCTAGCATGTAATGCCCGGGCGGCCGGGGCATGTCATTGTCTGTTATTGTCATTGTCATTGACAATCAGAGTGGCCCATCGGTCGGTCCTGTCGGTCAGCACCTCCTGACCAACCGACCGCTAGCTATGAGCATAGCCGACCGATAGCTATCGGTCCTGGCAGACAGACCGGCAGACGTGTGAGTTGACCAGCGGTGCCGCCGGTCGACCGAGGGCTAGGAAATATAAACAACAAAATTGTAAAATGATCACTAATAGTCATGGCATCTGCCGCGGAATTTCTGTTCTGGATTATCATGGGATCGATGGATAAGCAAGTAGCTGCCGAGGGATTCGTTTGTATTTGCCCTATCTGATGTGTCCGCACGGTCCCTACCCGAGAAATAATGACGGACGAACAGCTGTCGGCCTTGGCGGTCGCCGCCGCTATGTTGTGGAAACCCGGATGAGTTTCGGTCGGTGGTGGCTGTTTGGCGATCCTCACAAACGACAGAAACGCGGACAAACCGCAATACATATATAGGTCCGGCAGTCACGTACGTGCTAGATAAATAGGTGGCGTCACAACGTCGCAACACCGTAACATCGGCACGTGGTCTGTAAATGACCTACTTAGTTGGGTTAGTTGGTAGCGATTATTTCACGTGTCTACCCGGTGGGCCGGATAAAGTGGGCCGACTCGCCAGATTAAATGCACGTCTGGTGTGTGTCCAACATCATCGACCCAGTGCTCAATTACGTAATGTGTGTGTGTCAGCCAATTACGGTCGTACCAACCGGACGACCTGGAAAACGGGCCCCACCAAGACATGAACGTGTTCACTGCCGGGCTGAATTCCAAACTCGGAATACTGATATTCAACTCTTCATCGTCAAACATCTCAACCATCTTCGGCTCCCGAGCCGCCAGATTCCGCCATGGTTCTTCAAGATCTCGGCCGGCGCATCAGCAGCGCCTTAAACGATGCGACCCGCGCTCCCAATCTCGATGAAAAGGTATGCGACCAAGCCACCAACGCCTGACTACCGTTTACCGCCCCGCAACCATAGAGCCGCAGTTGATTGACGTATATCCTTACCATGTAGGCCTTTAAAGCCATGCTCAACGAGATCTCCGGCGCCCTCCTCGAAGCCGACGTCAACGTGAAGCTAGTCAGCCGCCTGAAGAACTCCATAAGTAATACCGTCAACTTCAAAGACCTGCCGCCCGCCGTCAACAAGAAGCGCTTAATCCAGAAGGCCGTCTTCGATGAGCTCGTCCGGCTCGTCGATCCTCATGCCGATCCTTTCAAGCCCAAGAAGGGCAAGTCGAATATCATCATGTTCGTTGGTCTACAAGGTGCCGGCAAGACCACCACTTGCACGAAACTCGCCCGGCATTACCAAGCACGGGGCTTCCGAGCCTGCCTCGTTTGCGCCGATACCTTCCGAGCCGGTGCCTTCGATCAATTAAAGCAGAACGCGACGAAAGCCAAGATACCTTACTACGGTTCCTTAACGGAGACAGATCCCGCAAAGGTGGCGCGGGAGGGTGTTGAAAAATTCAAAAAAGAGCGATTCGAGGTCATCATTGTAGACACATCCGGTAGGCACAGGCAGGAATCGGCCCTGTTCCAGGAGATGATGGATATCCAGGAGGCTGTGAAACCAGATGAGACCATCATGGTGCTGGACGCCTCAATAGGTCAGCAGGCAGAGGCGCAGGCCAAGGCGTTCAAAGAAGCGGCAGATTTCGGGGCTATCATTATCACGAAGACGGACGGTCACGCGAGCGGAGGCGGTGCCATATCCGCTGTGGCAGCTACACATACGCCCATCGTCTTCATCGGCACGGGAGAGCACATGCTAGACCTGGAGCGCTTCGCACCACAGCAGTTCGTCAACAAATTATTAGGGATGGGCGATATGGCAGGATTGGTAGAACACGTGCAGTCGCTCAAGCTGGACCAGAAGGATACAATAAAACACATCACAGAGGGCATATTCACAGTCCGCGATCTCCGCGATCAGCTCAGCAATATCATGAAGATGGGGCCGCTGTCAAAGATGGCAGGCATGATTCCCGGGATGTCCAATTTACCGGGCATGGCCGGCATGGACGACGACGAGTCCAGCGCCCGCGTCAAGCGCATGATCTACATATGCGACAGCATGACGGAGAAGGAGCTCGACAGCGACGGCAAGATGTTCATCGAGCAGCCGACGCGCATGACGCGCGTGGCGCGCGGCAGCGGCGTCAGCGTGCGCGAGGTCGAGGACCTGCTCTCGCAGCAGCGCATGATGGCCGGCATGGCGAAGAAGATGGGCGGCAACATGAAGAACATGCAGAGGGCGCAGCAGGCCATGGGCGGCGGCAACAAGGCGCAGCAGATGGCCGCTATGCAGAAGAGGCTGCAGAGCATGGGCGGGGCCGGCGGCGGCATGCCGGATATGGCGAGCCTTGCGCGGATGTTTGGTGGTGGTGGCGGCGGCATGGATATGAAGAAGATGATGGAGAGTATGGGCATGGGGATGGGTGGGATGGGTGGTGGTGGTGGCCGTGGTCGGCGGTAACGCTCTGGATTTATATTGAATATGAAATCCCTCTTCGGAGTATTATCCCGCGTGCTTGGGACTGGTTTGCTGTTCTGCGCGGCATGGCATGGCATGGCGTTCGGCGGCTTGTGAAATGTTACGCACGTATTGGCTCGGGTGCTTTGTGGTCTGGAAATTGCTTACTTTGTGAACTATACTAACTATTTATTTTGCTTGCTTGCTTGATTCACTGGCTGGCTTATGACTAGCATGGATAAATAAAACGTGGTGGTTAGGTATAGCCTATAGGTTGATGTGGTATTCCTTGTGTGTCTGTCTGTCTACGTCTTTCTTGATCATTACTTGTTCTTGTTTCTATGTCATCTTCGCCTGCTTTGCCCCTATCCCCTATCCGTGTCTTGGATTCATGCTTATATTTGTTGGTTATTGTGGTTTGAGTATTGTCGTCATCGTCAAAAGGAATGGAAATGGGATGGAAATGGGGAAGAGGAACTGGGTTGAGCTGGGCGGTATTGGATTTGGATTTGGATATGGATATGGATATGTGAGAAACACCTGTCATCCCTAGTGATGAAATATGCGGCTTTATTGTTTGGACTTTGCCCTGGCTTGGTTATGCGAGGCCGTAGTCGGCCGAGTAGTCTGTTGTGTCGTAGGTTGACTGGTCTGCGTATGCGCTCTGGTCGACGTATGAGGATTGGTCTATGTATGCGCTTTGGTCCGTATATGCTGATTGATCGGTGTAGGCAGACTGGTCGATGTAGGCAGACTGGTCGATGTATGCGGACTGGTCAACGTATGCGGACTGGTCGATGTATGCGGACTGGTCTATATACGCGCTCTGGTCAACGTATGCGCCTTGGTCGACGGTCGCGGATTGGTCTATATACGCGGACTGGTCGATGGTCGCGCTTTGGTCTGTATATGCTGACTGGTCGACATATATAGACTGGTCAACGTACACGGACTGGTCAACATACGCGGATTGGTCAACATAAGACCCTTGGTTAATATACGCGCTCTGGTCAACAGCAGCCGTCTGATTGAGCGTGCCGCTTGGATCTATGTATGTGGTTTGGTCAATCGAGGCAGACTGGTCAACATAGGCGGTCTGATCGACGTATCCGGATTGATCAGCATTTACGGATTGGTCGATATATGCGCTTTGATCAAGATACGCACTCTGGTCAACGGCTGTTGTTTGATTAGCCGTTGTGCTTTGATCTATGTATGTGCTCTGGTCGATATAGGCAGATTGGTCGATATTTGTGTCTTGGTTTACGTATATGCTCTGATCGACGTACGTACTCTGGTCCACGTACGCATTCTGGGACATATATCCGTTCTGGTCTGCGTTCCCTCCTGCTGTCTCTGTTGTCGATGTGCCGGCGTACGGGTTTGTTGTAGCGGGTGCTTCTCTTGTGGTCTCTGTGCCCGGTACTGTCTGGGACGTGTAGGTTTGCTCTGCTGCTACACCGGCATAGGCATCGGTACCGGCTACAACAGCCGACTCGGACGCGTAGGCCTGGCTGGTATGAGTCGACGTGTCGGCACCATGGCTTGTAGTATTGCCATATGCGGTGGCGTCGAAGGTCTGCTCCGTATATGCCGAAGGGTACGCATTGGGATCAGCCCCGTGGCCGGTTTCAGTGGTTTGAGCTTGTGACCCAGTGCCCGTGTGATCTGGATTTTGCATTTCTTGCTGGGCGTACGGATCATGCCCGGCTGTGTGTGAACTGGGCTCGTAAGCACCGGTGCCGGGACCAGCGCCATGGGATCCATAACCTTCATGCTCGGGCCGCTCAGGAGCCTCGTAGCCGCCCATTGACGGCGGGGCGGGCCCCGGTCTTGGGCCCATTTGCATCGGCGCTGGACCCATTGGCATCGGTGGCCGTATCACGGGGCCTGGGAATTGACCTGGTATTCCTTGAGGGGGTCCGGGTTGGAAGCTTGGCCTTGGGACGAAGGGTTGTGCGGGAATAAAGGTGTTCAGGGGTTGGTTTGGTACTCCTATCTGGACGGGCCTTGGGGCTATTGCTTGTGCGGGTTGTATCGGCTGTATATTGGGACGCCCTGCTATCGTCTGCTGGGCTATTGGAGTTGTCGTTGGACGGATTGTTGTGTTTGGCGTTGCGTAGATGGCTTGGTTCGCTGCTTGTTGTATATTGTTGTTTATAGGCTGGTGAGTTGCTGGGTATGTTCCTGAATGCGTTCCTGGCTGTGCCCCTGGGCGCATAATGGGTTGCGTACCGTTCTGTATAGGATGATGAACTACTGAATATGCTCCTGGATGCGTTCCTTGATGCGCCCCTTGATGTGACCCGGGTTGTATCCCAGAATGTGCTCCTTGATGAGTTCCCGGGAACGCGATTGCTTGTGCACCGTTGTGTATAGGCTGCTGAACTGCAGATTGTGCGCCTGTATGTGTTCCTGCCGGATGTGCTTGATGCGTGCTAGCATGTCCCGCGGTGGCGTGCTGGTTGGCATCTGCCTTGCCATTCTGTGAACCACCCAAACCCACAGCCCCGGCAATAGACCCGATCTTCTGCTTCTTCCATTCCCCGAGCTTATGCTTTCCATCACTTGCTAATGCCACCGTCGTCAACCCACCGACCAGACCTGCTCCAACTCCGATAATTGGAGCCTTGGTCAATTTGCTGAAGAAGCCGGATTTGGTCTTGTTGGACTGAGGTGGCATTGGGAATGAAGTTTCGCTTGTTGGAGGGGGAGCGAATGAAGGTATTCCATTGCTAGGATCTGCCGGGTTGTATGGTGGGATATGCGTTGCCTGTGGATAGGAGGTCGCCGGTGGTGTTGTCGCATGTGCTGCCGGTATATATGCCGAGTATGATGGCGTGGAGTTGAATGGAGTTTGCGCTGGTGGTGATGGTGAACCCTGAATGGAATGATTATTGATTTGCTGACGCCCGTGCTGTGGCGGCGGCGGTGGTAGTGAGGCAAGCTGGGTGGGCGGTTGAGTATTTGAAGCATTTGATGGCGGTTGATTAATGCCCAAATTCGAGAATGCGGTTGTAAGACTGTCGGTTCCAGGAGCTGTTGGAGTTGTATTTCCCTGTGCTTGAGGCTGGCTCACCACCGGCGACGTTTGGCCATGAACCACTTGAGACGCCATTGCGATATTCTCCTTCTGACTACTTGTTGTTAAACCACCACAAGACGAAGAACACTGCTCAATCACGGGCGGACGTCCTCACTTATAAACGGCTACATCCCGTGAGGACGAGCTACCTACCTAGATAGTCAGCCCATTTTGCGGCTGAAAACACATGTCACGGGGACTGGGGTATCATTCGTGAGCGGCGTAATATCCATAGCGCAGCTTACGCGACACCGATACCAACCACGTGCGTCGTTTCTATCAAGATGGCACCAATCTCACTGAATATATGGAGCTCTTTATCGAACGGACAAGATACGATAGTCGCTGAAGCAGTGATAAACACATCGATAATGGAATTCGTCCTCAAGCTAGTCCGTACAAGAAGTCAAAAGTTTAGACGACTTGTGCGGAATTGCGCTGAGCGAGTTGCCAAGCCCGAGCCCGGGGCGTCTGGCCAAGACGCTGCAACGTTGTCCGATGTCAGCATTCTGGTCAGCTTCTAGAAACGGAGTTACCCGCATCCAGGTTAGGGTGTTTCTAAATGTGAGTAGGTGGATGGATGCTGCCTTCATCCGGCGTGAGGGGAGTTCAGTCTTGGCCAACACGCTTGATGACACACAGCTACCTATCCCGCCTTTGCATGGGGTGGGATTCTGCAAAATGGTCAGCACTGCTATCGAAAGGATGGCAGAGAAATGTCATGCAAACGTGAGGTTACATAGTCCTCAGATGTGAAATCAATGAAAGGTTGGGGAGATGAATGAGAAAAGTATCCGTAGGTATGGGAAAAAGAAAACAGACGACCTTCGGATTAATGATAAAAGCTCGAGTTCTACCCGATGTTATACATTTGCATCAAGACTCACTTCACTCAGTATCGGATATTGTTCCAGTTGAAAAAAAGTCCTTACTCACCCCAATTGTAAAATTTGTAAGGGAGTGAAGCACTTGATGAGTTTGCAAACGATCGCTACGCGTCGAGGGCGCTAATCATCACTCTGTCCGTTACCGATTTTGCGCGGGCCGTGATAGGCTACGGTTGAGCATGCAGGCCTCAACAACCAACTAGCGGGGATAGCTCAGTTGGGAGAGCGTCAGACTGAAGTCAAACTTCATCATTAATCTGAAGGTCGTGTGTTCGATCCACACTCACCGCACATTTTTGCCTTTCTTTTTTCGCCTTTTCCTTTTCTTTTCTTCCATTGCGTTTTTCACCAGCTTCTTTCGATGTCATGGACTGTACGAAATTTGAAGTAGCTATATGTTCACCCTATCTGCCTAGGTACGAAGTGCGCGATGGACGGACCTTGATATATTGCTGACTTCAGTGTGAATGAATAAACTTGGTTTTATTTACCCTTGCCGGTCGGACTCGAGCCTCACATCTCTTCAAGGTTGTGTGTTGATGACTGCTTGCACATAGATAATGTGTACGTAAGTTTTTCCAAGATGATATTCCCGCTCGGCACTATGATGGTAAACTACCTAAGCCAAAACCAAGATTGACGGCACCATCCAGGTCAGAGAGAGTACCGTATGTCCGTCGTCAATAAATGGGAATACTCGGTCCAGATCGGAGCGAAGAAGTTGGGCGCGCAACTGATCCTCCGGAATGACCGGTTCAACGATGCTGACCCAGCACCCCCGACACTGACAACACGACACGACGCCGATAGTCACATCAGATGAAATTGCAACGTTTCAACTTCTCTATCGTGTCAGGATCCATTCTAATAATCATCGGTCTTCCTTCAGAATCGCAACAGTACTCATAGAATTGGCACTTCCCCATTCTACAGGTATAGAACAAGCGTCCTGGCGGGGAAGTCCTCTTGGTGATCTGACGTTTGCTGGAAAACCCGCACTGACACTTGGGATTCCTTGGATCGTTGCCTCTCGAATCCTTGAAGGCCAGGACTTGCCCGCATTTTGCGCACTGGTAATAAGGCCGACCATAGTTCCCGTTCCCTGAGTCTGTTTCAACGCATCTCAAGTTGATCCCACCGCGTGTAAGGCAATTGTGGCACTTCCGGATCCCCGTTGGCGGCGGCGCCATTCTCCTGCTTGTGCTCCTTTTAATGACCGACAACCACTTGACTATGTCGTTTTCATATTCCTCTCCGCGCCACAGGAGATGTTCAAAATGTTTGTCTCGGAACAAGTTCCAGTCGACTTCATCATCGTCTGGAAGATAGTCATGTTCAAATGGAAACGGCGGCAATAGTGGCAGTTGATTACTTTTGCCGCTCTTTGCAACGCGCGAGCGCGGCTCAGGGGGAAGTTCACCGCCGGCATATCTAGCCGGGTACGGCAGTATTGATCTCTTTTTTGGAATTTTACGCTTTATGGTGGTCGAGCCTGGCTGCGATGACCCTGGTTTTCTAGTTTTGTCGCCTCCGCTCTTCATACCCGCCGGGCGCCGGTTGGAGCCGACCTTGCTACTGCGCACATATTTGGCGGGCGGTGGTGGCATTGAAGGCTCTTCTGAAAGTTCGCGCTTTCGGGTAGCTGAGACCGACGGCAATGACGCCGGCTCTTCGATTTCATCTCTTTTATTCTTCACACCGGCCGGTCACCGGTTGAAGCCAACCTTGCCACTGCGCACATATTTGGCGGGCGGCGGCGGCATTGAAGGCTCTTCTGAACGTTCGCGCTTTATGGCAACTGAACCGGATGAGGGCTGCTCATTTGTATCAGTGCCTGTGCATTACAGGTTGGTATATCAACTTACCGCCATGCTGTAGCCACTGAGGAATCCCGCTTTAGAATTAGGTATTGTGGCGAGAGCTCCGAGGAATAGGACTTAAGGCATGCCGTACGGAGTTGAGGGTATTTTTAAGAGTGGTGAGGGAAATTACTTAGCCTGAGTAATAAGTTGGCGGGGAAACGGGCGAGTCAGGAAATCATTGCTCTTACGAGCCTCTGTCGTAAAGCATTGTTGGCTGGGTCCTCCCTGACTAAGGAGAGCCCTCGGCCAGAGCACCTGGCTACCCAACGGAGAGGCGCCCGGCTAGCAAATGCTCCGGAATTTTCTTCCTGAGGTGCATTACGTACTTCATACCTGCACTAAAGAAAGACCTCGTAGCTCTTCTACCTACTCTTGTCCCAGGAGCTACGTGATAAGGCTTCAAACTTCAAAGAGTTCTGGGTAGTAACCAACTAATAAACCTCAGAATGGGGTCGCCTACCGTTAGTAGCGAGAACAGGTCAAGGTGACAAGGTCAAGCAAGGCTTATAACAATATCTCGATCCCAGAGGCTGACGGTGTGAAGTGCTTCACATCCTGCCAATGAGCCTCCTATAAAACGATGCGTAACTGGAACATTACTCTCTGACGACAAAATGTGCCCGAGTCATCAATGTTGATGCTAGCCTAATGACCAACCCTCCGTACATGGAAGAGAACCAGATGTAGTCGCGAGCGAGAAGGCAGGGCAACACGGGCATCTGTTCTGTTATGCTTCCCATTAGAAAATTGAGAGCACTGATATTATGAGTGAATAGACAAGACGTAATGGAGATGAGCAGAAGCCGGCAGGTTTCTCTGCCAATCTGCTCGTCTTACATATTGTGGAAGACCAATGACTCATCCGAGCCCTGGTCCGTGTCTAGAGCCAGCTCGAGAAGGGGCGCGTGGACCTTACTACCTATTCCATTCTGCCTCATGCACCGGACTCTAACAGCGACTGCATGTATCAAATGTAACAAGTCAGGCGTTGAGATAGGATGACGAGATCGCGGCACCGACGGCCGTCTGGTCAAACTAGCCGTTTAGTTGGGCTTACCGGGTCACCACATGCATGAGCAAAGCCGAGGACTATTTGAAACCATTGATAATCAAGACGGCAGCCTTCGGATCTCAAATACAAAGGTCTAGTTCCCAATCGTTTCTATGAATTCCAGAATCTTTTCGACCGTGCCTTTAGTCCAACTCAGATGAGGAGAGTGGCCAGATGGACAGCGATACAGGGTGAATTCGCCGGTCTTTTGCGCCTGGAGCGACACCATAAGTTCTTGATACTCTTTAGGCAATGCCATATCAGCTTCGAGTATGAGGTAGGCGCACGGCAAATCTGCATAGGCGTTGTTCGACAGCCTCCAAGTTGGAACTGGAGAGGCTGTGAGCGCAGCTGCCCATTTTCTTGCTACATCCGGCTCCAAGTCGTTGAAGAAGAACTTCTCTGCGTCCACTGGCGTACGGAGCCCGGCAAGGCCGTATCTCTATTCGGCTGCTTAGCGTGGACAAGAGATCGGAAAGGCTGCAACATGCAAGTTTCTGCTTACATGAAAGGCCGAAAATTGTGGCATCCTGAATGGTCCATCCTTGGCGAATAGAAAGCTCATGGTTGATTCACCGACGGGCATGATCAATGCACCAATATAGAAGATGCCGATTATTCCGCCGCGGAGGCCTTGGTTCTTCCGCGTCTTGGCTTGAAGCTCTGGTTTTGCTGCTTCTGTAGCTACCCAGCCACCGGAAGAGTGTCCTATGATTAGGACTCTTTTGCTTTGCTCGACAACCAACGGGGTCAGAATGTCGAGGACAGTCTGGGCGTCATCGAAGCCTTGCGGGTATCCGCCTGCTGGGGGCTCTTGGTCGAAGTTGGGATTGGCTATGTCTCCTACATCTAGTTTGGTTAAGTCGGCGGTGGGTAGCTGGGGACAATAGGCATCTATGCCCGCGGCCCTCAGTGATTCAACCAGCGCCATGTAGTGTGCCGGGGTGTGGTAACTCCCATGACAGATGATCACGGCGAGGTCGGATGTGGAAGTCATGGTTGCCTCAAGACGGCGGTCTCCCGCGTTGTAGATGGAGAGCGAGTATTGGCGTAGCCGGCCTGCTGGTGTGCTAGGTGAATAAAAGATGTATTCCCTCCTGATCCCCCTCGAATAACCGGGCCATCCGCACCAATTTATGTTGCCGCGTGGTACAACACCACGAGAAGGACGCAGCACCCGATGGAAATCAATGAAGCACGTCACACGGACAAGCTTGGCGTGTCCAATAAGCGGAGTATTTTCCCGATCAACGCATTACTCGCGCGGCCTGATTATCAACCTACCTATCAGCTCACGGGGGAGCTAGATCCCCTCCCGCTACCGTAAGTCTGTGTCGCTTAAGACCGGACGAGGAAGGCTCACCAAACAACATAGGAGCACCAGCCAGCGACGCTGAGGGCCACCAGAGAAAACGTGCCGTTCGCTAAGGACTGGCGCGTGGCCATTGTGAGATGCAGCGTCCTTCCTCTCCCGCTGGTATACCTATCTACTTCGTGGAACTGGAGACGTCCAATAATATTGCCATGTTACCGTGGCTACACAATTGGGAACGATAATTTCGTTCTTTTTATTAGTCAGTCCTCGGAACTGCCTCCATATACGTCCGTACTTCGTGCCAGAAAGTGCCTGGATTGCTGAAAAGACAAAAGTCCTACCAAAGAGCCATTGGTCAGAATCCTAGTCAAGTGGAGGATATATCACCAGCCACACGGACCGACGTGCATCTGGTCTGTAACCAGCCACACCCACGTCCCCACAGCTGATTCTCCCGATCATACGGACGTACTTCGTACCATTTCTTCTTCCCTTTGAACTTTCCAGACATGAAAAGAATCTTCCCCTTTCTGCTCCCATTATGGCCGATTTGACGTCTGGCTATCTACGGACTACATAGTCCAGTTCCGACATCCCGTGACGTATGTGGCGCTCTTGAGACCGAGAAGGGACACCGGGCCAATGGCTGCATGATGCATCCCGTCCCTGATCACACTTTCCAGCGGCATTCTCAATCTTGGCAGGAATGAGTAACGTACGGACGTATCACAGCACGCTGTCGCGCCCGCTGTCAGATTGCACTTTATCCCTTCCGTTGTGACGTCAGTCCTTGCATGTCACAAACAATCAAGGGTCGATGACGACGATGCGTCTTTTCAATAGTCGCACTGGTCCGGCGGACATTGGATACTTAATAATGCCTTGCTTGAGCATTTGCTTCTCGTGAACTCCTTTGACTGGTTTAATATTCATCAATTATCGACCAGGTAACTCCTCAGGTATTGTTCGAGCATCACATCAGCCCTGTTTCTCGCAGAAGGTATCCTGCTACTGCTCCCAATCACCCCGGCGACCATGGGCTTTTTCAATCGTCGAAACCGCGAACGCTCCGGTCATGCAAATGAGGCAGTGGGGGACCGACAACCCAACGGCACGTACAGCATGGGCGGCCGTCCATCCTTTGGCCAGTGGCTGAAAGCGACATGGCTTGATATCATCACCTTTGTCATTATGGGAGCTATAGGTCTCGGGGTATGTCTGTCGACTATCGACTTTTCCCGTAACTCATACACAAACTAAATCCAATAGATCTATGAGGCACCCCCCGCCCCTACGCGTTCGTTTGCGGTCACCTTCTCTGATGGCGAGGTTGTTTACCCCGAATTCGCGTATCCATTGCGAAAAGAAATTATCCCGATCTGGCTGGCCGCGTTCTTAGCCTCGGTGATTCCCATCATTGCCATTCTCTTCATGCAACTCCGCGTCCGCTCTTTTTGGGATGTGAACAATGGCATAATCGGCCTCCTATACTCTCTCATCACCGCCGCAGTCTTCCAGGTCTTTATCAAGTTTCTCATCGGTGGTTTACGCCCTCACTTTCTTGACGTCTGCAAGCCCGATATCACTCGTGCTAAGAACGCAGGGATATCGCCCTACAATGCCGCCGGTTTCAACCAGCTCTACTATACGCCCGACATATGCACAGGAGACACCTCGGAGATTAACGACTCGCTCGAATCTTTTCCTTCGGGGCATAGCACCGCTGCATTTGCTGGCTTCGTGTACCTTTATCTCTACCTCAATGCGAAGCTCAAAGTTTTCGCCAACTATCAGGCCCCCATGTGGAAATTGGTGGTTATCTATACCCCTATACTCGGAGCTGTTCTCATTGCGGGTGCCCTGACGATCGATGAGTATCATAACTGTAAGTCATACCCAGCCTTTGGCTTATATAACCAATCAAGTTTTTCATAGTCTGCTTTGACTATACCCCGGGCTTGGATTTTACGTCTTTAAATCAACTGGCAATAGCTAACCGACTCCCTCATAGGGTACGACGTATGTGCCGGCGGAATCATCGGCACTGTCATGGCTTTCTCAGCATATCGAATGTGCTATGCCGCTATCTGGGACTGGCGCTGGAACCACGTTCCTCTTCACCGCTATCAAGCTTGTCAGTATTCCGGCGAGGGTCTGGAACTCGGACACGCCGTGTGGACGCGGAAAGCTGGGTGGGGAACCGGTCCATCGCATCATGGTAATCGCACCACGAACAACGACGCTGTCTTCAGTTCTACTGGTGGCCCTAGCAAGGAAGTTCCTGTCAGTCAGCGCCAAGGTGATGACATGGTATGACATGAATTGGTTTGGTTTGGTTGATTCTGAGGTGGGACCTTCTTTCCTTCGCGCAGGCAGACCATCAGTCCTGGGACGGTATATCATGGGGGTTCATGGACTGAGCTACTAACCAGTTACATCCCTTGCTACTGACGAGACTAGGAACACTGTCATACGGCCTGAGCCTTAATGAAGCCTGCGCTGTGTCTTGCATAACCTAGTGATTATAGGTTAATAAAAAGTGTTATATCACCCCCAAACTGCAAAGAGCCAGTCTCAGCTGCCTGATTCCCTTTGCAAGGACTTGCAAGGCATAGCCTCGACTATAACAGGTTATTCAAAACATAATCTGGGTTCACTGACTCACGACGGTACGGAAGGATCAGAGACTCCAATATCAAGTTGGGGGCTTTACGACCATTGGAACTTATCTCGAGCAATCAGAGAGTGTATTGTGCGTATCTGCTACTAACTTCTGAAAGGAAACTTGGGAGCGGGGAACTCATGTGGGCTGGAGGTCTCCCGAATTCAAAACATCCAACATCAAAGCTCATCATGGTTCGGATGTTTCGGTTTCGGAGGTTCGTCCTTAGGGAACCTCCGAACATCGCCCGCGGCATCCCCAGCGCTCGAGTCCCGGAACGGGGCCAAGAATACCTCCTTGCTGGGATCAAGGTACCCGCTGTAGAATATCAGCTGCGGATCCTGGTGACTCGTATTCGTGGCCTGGTCCCTGGGAATCGGCTTCGTCTCATCCGGGCTGGGGCCTTTGTACTGCTTCGTCGATATCTGGCCTTGCGCGATCTGCTCGCGGATGAATTTCTTTGCGTCGTTGTATAGCTCCGTGTATGTCGGCTTGCTCTTCTTGACCTTTCTTGTTATGGCTATGATCCAGGGGTCCATTTTCTTCAGCGCCTTTGCGTTGAATTGTGTCTCGTGGCATCCGGCTAGGAGGACGCCGGGCGTTGCTTTGTGCGTGTCTAGCATTCCGCCGCCCATGCAGGAGGAGGTTATGATGGTTAGGTTGACGCCTTTTTTGACGTTCTGGTTCTTTTGTTAGTCTGGGAACCGGTCTTGATGGGATATAGGTGGCTGAAGGGTATCTCACCGCTTTAATGGCCTCGGCGAGCCAGTCGTCATCGAGGATTTCCTTCCTAGTCCCGTCGTCGTTCTCTGCCAGGATCCAGCCCTCGTCGTTGCCGTCTTTCTCGCCGGACCCGTTTTCGTCGGGATACGTCGTTCCGTGCGCGTCGACGTAGAGACAGCGCACGTCTCCGGCTGCGGCACCGGCGCATAACTTCGTGAACTTGGCCTTGAAATTCTTCACGGTTGGCGCGGCCTGCCCGAGCGTGCACTTCTTCGGCCCTTTATCCGGGTCGATGTCGAAGTACAGGAGTTCCACGTCGGCGTTGGGGAATCCTAGGTTGTCTACTAACATCTTCTGCACTTCGAATATACCTTGGTCGGTACCGGTTCCATAGCGCACGATCAGGGCCTGGGCCGTTAGTTGGGTCGTCGCCGACGATAGGTATTCAAGTGACGTACCTTCTTCGTGGGGACGTGTCTGAATTCCGGAGTAAACCAGTACGGCCCTCTCATGTACGGTTTATCCCATATACTGGTCATATGCAGCGCGATCTCGCCGCTGGGCTTAGGGCCGCTGAAATTATACGTGTAATGCCCGTCGCCGAATTCCGCCGTCATCTTGCCGTCCGGGGCGGTATTGACGTACTTGAATTTGCCGTTCACGATGTGGTTCCTCTTGGTGGTTCCGGCGGCGTCTTTGGTCCATTGGTAGCTGAGGATCACGGGCTCGTCGTTTGCTATCTTGCCCGGGATGCTCAGCGTCGCCATCTCGTTCTGGCTGTAATCGTACCAGTCGAGCTTCCCGGTGAAGATCGACGCGGACGGGTTGTGCGATTCATCGCTGTGCTCTAGCTTCAGGTTCACGGGGCGCTTTTCGCCGGCTGGGTTTGTCATTTCTAGTGATAGCGAGGTGAAGTCGGCTGAGATCGTTCCTTCGAAGGCGTAGTGGCTGAAGGGGAATCGCACGTGGTGCTCACCGTTCGTATTGGTCACATTTGTGATGATGCCCTTTTGTGCGCAGTTGCTTTTCTCGACACCCTTGGCATCGATCGTCCATTGCCAGTATGCGCATACTGGGTCATTTGGCGCGATGCCTGCGGGGAATACTATAGTTATGCACTCGTTCTCTGCGTATTGGAACCAGTTGAGTTTGCCTACGTAGACGTACATGGCTGGCGAAGACTTTGCGGGAAATCAGCTGGAAGAGGGGGTTGAGGAATTCTCACGAAGACTGACATCTGGACCGAAGGGAGATCCCGCGATTCTAGGTCTGACAAGCCGGTCCTTATACCCAAGTGCTGAAGCTCGCTCTCCTCATCGACCTGCCTTCGCCCTCCATGATACGTGATGGCTGGCCACTGCTGTCTCGTCTCCTCTTTCCCTCGTCTCCGGCCAATTGTTGTCTGTCTTTTATGTAATGAGACGATGCAAAAGACTCCTACTCAACTCAATCCACGGTTGGTTGGTATGATCGACTGAGTCATCGACCACATCAAGCCAAGGACCCGAACCCTCACCAGCCAACCAACGCCGGTTGGTTTGGTTGATAATGGGGCATTTATACATATAACGCTGCGCACGTCGGCAGTTGTTTCACAGAACGGATATAATCAGCATGATCCAAGCCCTATTGTCGAATACAGACATGTGCCGCATTTGAGTGCTATTGCTCAGCACATGCCGCGGGCAACACACATCTCTGCCGGCCGACGATCGTCGACCTGCATATCGTATGTCAATGCAAAGAATCGAGGGTCTTGTGGCCCGTGATTGACGTACACATCATCAGTCAGCCAGTCAACATGGGAATATATCGTCAACCGACCGACAAAGACTGCTCTGAACCGCTAATTTGGTTGTTGGGCGCCTGGCTCATCCGCCTTCGACTCGTGTGATAATGAATCATACACTGTAGGTATCCAAATGTAGCTGCGACGGCAAAAACAACGCACGCTGTTATTGACAGTACAGTTATAACAGGTATATATACTATCCGTGACAGTAGCTCCTCAGTTGACCTGTCGACGATGCATCATCTGCGGTCCGGGGCCGGGGCCCCGGCATCGCCCGCCGATCCTTCACATGAGCCAATCGACCGCGCTCTCCGGTCTGCCCCAATGACTGCCGGCGAGCGCGGACGAAATCCCGAGTTTTGGCCCCTCCATAGGTACCTAACTATAACTGAGGGAATAAAAAAATTTCCAAAAACGTACAACACCGGGGATTCGCTGGTCGTCACCGACCCAACTACTAATCCGGCGCTCGGCCAGCTTATCTATGGGAGAGCGGACGGGATCCCGAGTTTTCTGGCGGCTGTGGTCGTACGTGACAACTTCACCACGTATGTCGACTTATAAACACCGATCAAGGATTGAAAGCAGTGGGTATGGTGTTAAACCCCGCGCCGCTACGCTTTGCAATCGATGAGACTTGTGGTATTCCATTAGGTAGTGATACAGTTGCGTCCGTACCTATGTAGTATGTAGCGATTGCAAGGAAGAATACGATTGACAAGGGCCTTGTGACTACAAACATGTGAATACGTTCATGTTTTGGAATTTCAACATTTTCATGGTCTCATGAAGCCAGGTTTTCGTCTGAGCGAAGAAATGGACTCGTCCGGAGTCTGGTTGGGTTCGTCGCTTACATAATGATGCGACCACCCCAGTCGTGGGCCGGAATACGCTTTACCGAGTGTGGCTAGCTCCCGTCGTGGACATGGCCAATCAGAGAAGGCGCCCAGCGTCATGGGTGGATCCCATACCAGCGGCGTTAACCGGCGCAACAGCTGCCACGCGCTTGCATCACAACTCAATCCATATTCTGCTGACTTCGTAAATTCAACTGTCCCTCCTACCAGCTTTTCCACCTTTTTTCCCCTTCATCATTGAGACGCGCACGCTGATTTTCACCCGGCCCCGATCGCCCTGCTCGTTTATCCTCCGGTTCCGGCTTTACGACTTCTGTCGCATAACCGCAACGCGGCTTAGACCGCCTCAATCGCCTCTCTCTGGTACCATTTAAGGACGTCTGGTTTAGCTGCTTCTTCCCTATACTTACTTATCGCTGCAAGTAACGAGAGTCTCCGTCAACCTCCCCGATCGACATCTCGACGGCCGCGACGCCTTTATTCCATCTAACCTACATTTTTATTCCACACACACGACGTCAGCCGAAACCAACAGCAGTCCAGAGTGCCGTGCGCGGTTCGAAGTTCCTCCTCCCGCATTTGACTCTCACCACCATCTCCTACGCAGGAGGCAAGAGTCACCAGCCCCAGTCATCTATATCCATATTTTGGCGGTCAGACATATCATTTATCCGTCTTCAGAGTTATATTCTCCGGCCACAAGAGCATCGGAGCATCATATTTCGCAGTGCCTGAGTTTTGGGCGCAGCACAAGACACCAGCTTTATTCGTGAGTTCGCCTGAAATCTGCCCAGCTGTCGAGATTATGACCCTGCTAACTCTGTATGTGTTGCAGTTACGGCGTTGGTACAGAACGTGCGAGATTCCGCCTCGTTTGCCAAGCACATCGTTGGCTTCCCCTTCCTCGACCTTTGTGGCGCATTCTCCTCGCGAACACGACAATATCTGCCTACCGTTTCTCGCAGCAGCCAACCCATTCTTCATTGGCCCGCAGCCATACACGTGGATATAACTTCGATTGGCCACTAGCCACTCGCATATTCCAGTCTCGCGCCTTGTTCGTGGAATCTGCTATCTTCCCACCACTAACAAACGAACGAATATGGCGACCGCACGAGACGCGCGTGCTTCTGCCCAGGAAGCTGGGAGCAAGGCGATTTCGAGCGAGCAACATCTTCTGTGGAACCCAGAAAATGTTAAAGATGTAGCCGAGTCTGTCGGAATCGCCACGCTAAGTGAGGAGGCACTGCGTACGCTATCGCAAGATGTCGAATACCGTGTCGGACAGGTTATTTCAGAGGCGCTTCGATTTACGCGTCTTGGAAAACGCACCACAATGACCGTCCGGGACGTCTCTCTTGCACTACGAGTATTGGATGTCGAGCCCCTCTATGGGTACGACACGACCAAAGCTTTGCGATACGGAGAGGCAACGATGGGCCAGTCCTTTTACTATGTCGAAGACGAGGAAGCCGATTTTGAGCGTGTCATTAATGGTGCGCTGCCAAAGGTACCTCGGGATGCGAACTATACCAGTACGTATTCATAGCGGTCGAGTATCCCCATCGATCGTGCAGTTACTGAGTCGTTCATTTACTCTAGGTCATTGGCTTGCCATTGAGGGTGTCCAGCCGACTGTCCCTCAGAATCCTACTTCTACGGAGGCGCGGTCACAAGATCTCCTACCCAAGGGTCCTGGCGCCAACCCCAGTCTAGCTGCTCTAGCTGGACATGACAACCCCAATTTCCGACCAGCCGTGAAGCATGCGGTCTCGCAAGAGCAAATCCTCTTCTTTGAGAAGGTTCAAGCTGCTCTTCTGGATGACAATCCTGATCCAGAGGTTCACCGACTGCGCGAGGCTGCTCTGGCTGCTGTTGTCGCGGAACCGGGTACCCATCAGCTTATGCCCTATTACGTTAACTTCATCTCCAATCAGGTTACGCATTACCTGGATGATCTATTTGTCTTGCGGCAGATGATGGAGCTCACCAATGCGTTGATTTCTAACGAGCACATCTTCGTCGACCCATACGCTAGCGCTCTGTGTGCACCGGTCTTGACTTGCTTGATGGCACGACGGCTAGGCGCGGAGAACGGAAGCGATGCTGTTAAAGAGCAGTACCAGCTTCGCGAGCTCGCGGCCTCCCTGATCGGCCAAATCGCGCGCAAGTACTCCAGCTCAAACAAATTACTGCGACCCAAACTTACGCGGTCTTGCCTGAAAGCATTCCTGAACCCCCACATGCCCCCCCAGGTATGGTACGGATCGGTTCTCGGCATTCTTGCTGCTGGTGGGCCCGAGGCTATCAAACTCCTTGTGCTGCCGAACCTCAAGCCGTTCGAGACGACAATGTTGCAACCCCTGCTAGAGAAGGGCGAGACCAGTCAGCTTGACTTCGAGATGGTTGTTGGCGGCATCGTTAAGGCGGCTCAGTCGCTTGCCGATGAGAACCTGATGATGGATGGTATGAACGGAGGCGCCGCTGATCGTGAAGCCGGTCAAGTTCGGGACTTCATTGGGGATATTGTCGGTGACCGGATTCTGCAACTTGGCAACCGTCAGATCATCCATGCTGTGCTCGACGCTATGAACTTTCAATGAAACCGAAACGTTTGTCGAGTTCAGTCTAATAATGAACAAAGCCAAGTGGAGACGTGGTATTTTTTGCCCCTTTTTATAAACCGAGCGGAGAGGGCCTCCGGGTGTCGGTTTTCCTAGGAACGGTTGGGCGTTTGGTCAATACCCCTTCATGATAGTGCATGGCATTTGATTTGCATCGGAACGGCGTTGGCGGGGAAAAATTCGTCGCGACGATCTGCCGATTCAGGGGATCGCAGGGGACTACCTATGTGGTACCCGTTTCTCCACGGAAACATTTGGCTGAATTGTAGCTACTCTTCATCTTGTTCTAAGTCGGTGAGACGGAATAGCTGCACGGCGTTGTATTTATACTTGCTTCAAGATACCTCTGCCTGTTTAAGCTTTATACTACACTACGTCTTTCTGTGACTGACTGACCTTAAGGCCAGCTCTTGACCTTACTGCCGTGTCCAAATCATCTCGTGACCCCATGGCATCGCAGTTTGATTTTCTCGCTTCGTTGAATTGTCGGTTACATAGCATACCCCAGGAGAACAAAACCCCCGTTTATACAAAGAGAGTAATGCCAAGCGCAGTAACAAGACTACCAGCCCAAACCCCCACGTTCCCAGCATGGATAACAGGCTTGGTATACCCCTTAGCAAGATCCCAAACAAGATGCCGGACGCCGTTGAACAAGTGGAACATAAACGGCCAGGTAAGCGCGAGCTTGAGACCGCCCTTGACGGCGAACGGGAGGCCGGCGGCCGCCGCCGCGAGGGTGCCGGACTCGAGGTGCCAGCCCGTTAGAGGGGCGGCGAGGTACGAGATCGAGAAGAGGTAGAGCCCGGTCGTGAAGGCGCCGCCGGTGATTCTTGTCCAGACGGAGGCGGAGAACCAGGTTTGCTTGTAGTCGTAGGCGCTTAGGTGCGGGGAGACGGGCCGCTTTAGGCGCTGGGTTGCTAGGAGGGTTTGCGCTTCTTCGGGGGTTACTTTTGTTGTTGAGGCGCCTCTGGGGGGTGTTAGTGGTTTTCTTGCTGGTTTGGAGGGGTTGGGGTGCGGACCGGGTTTGTAGGGCTGCTAGTACTTGGCGCGGGATTGTTTGGTTTATGGCATTTGGGCGGGCTACTGTTGTGGTTTGTTAGCGGATTGGTCTATTTAATTCTTTCATTGTTTTGTTTTGCTTTTTATTCTCTTCACGTCTTCGATCCTGATGCGGTTTTGTCTTGTCTGTCTTCGTCTGGGGATGGACTATGTTGGCGCATCGGGAGATCGCATACCTTGCTGCAGCGCCCTGAGGCCGACTCTCTGTGCGTTCATCTTGGCGGGACGGGAGACACGGAAGCGGAATGAAGATTGGCTATTCGATCGTCGGACGTGAATGCTGTCAAGGCTGTAGTCGCGGTTAAGTGCGGCGACGTTGTGAGCTGCTCAGATGAATGAGGTTTATCTCGATGCGTTCATTGTTCGCCTTCGACGAATTGCTTGCCAATTGCATTCCCGAGGTCCTAGCCAGCCAATCGGAGCACGGCTGAAGGTCAACGCTGTCTATGCCCGTGACCCACTGACAAGATCACGTGATGCCTGCATGGATACCTTTGAGGTGGTCCGTGCGTCATTAGCGCGAAATCGGAACCCGCAAAGAAAATCAGCGCTGCATCTCCACAATCGCGTTTCCCTCTCCTTTCCTTCTTTTTTCCTCAGATAGAACGGAGCGCTCGACTGGTGATGTCTTGCTTAGTTTGGCATCGCAATAGGTCATTTCGCGGCTTTTTGTCGTCTTTGGGTGCTCCCAGAGGAAAGAGATCCTTCGTTAATCTCGGCATCGAGTTGCTTTCTCCGTCTCGGTGCCGTTTCATTTTGAGATCTACATTTCGCTTTTTACTATCGTGATCTTTGTGGTGGTTTTCCATCTTGCCTATTGCGTGCGGTTTTCGCCTCTGCCTGCTTGTGTTTGGTGATTATTACGGCTCTTGACCTTTTCTTGGTATGAAACCTTGATCATTTCTGAACTGCCTAAAGCTTCGTCGATCGGCCACGTTGGTTTCGAGTCGGGTCAAGACGATACATCCATACAATGCCTGCTTCCTCCCCGTCACGCGGCCGTCCCCCTAAGAATTTATTCCCCGCACTTGTTATGATCCTGTCCGTCCCAGATAGGGGTCTTAGGTGTGTTTGACAAGGCGATTACATTATCGATCATTCTTGGTCCTACCAAAGCTCTGGTTCCCTGTTTGGGATCACCGACTTAGGATGTACGCTCATTGAAATGTAGCGTGTAAGATGATTTGATTACCGCTGCTGTACTCCCGGTCCTGCTCCCGCACAAGAGCCAACCCTGTCACGCTCTCGGCCATTTCAAATTTCAAAACTAGACAGCGTAGCGTCCACGGCTGGACTGCCGAAGCGCCATGGCAACTACGGAAGATGTCAAACCTTGAGTCGTTGCGTACGCAGCAAGTCAATGACTGCTGGTGGCATTCTAGATAATCTTCGTGGTTGTAAGTCTTCAGATCTTCGAAGCTCTCCATGAAGTCACCAACGGCATCAACACCCCCCGGTGCGACCAGGCATACGCAGACCATTTGGCAGGCCCGACTGAACTCCCAAGTTAACAGGAACGCGAATAGATGACTGTCGTGCCGCGAGCACTTTGGCATCTTGTGTTTCATCTGGGACATAGGTACCTAGATGCAGCACACCATATACAAAGCATTTGGGCCGCGATCGGGTCTTACGGACCTCACTAATTTGACGGAATATCGACTATGGCTTCAGTTTCAGAAGAAAGACGCGGGCTCTCCGGTCTTTAGCCAGATATATAACTATACGATGTCCCTCAATTCATCATAACTTCATCATTGCCATTGCCATGAACGTCGGGGTTTCATCCTCATCCAGAGAAGCAGCTAGGACAGCATTCCACCGCTGAGCCAAACGTCCAAACTCACTCCTTTATCTCATCAACTAAGTTCAACTTTTCGTCTAGGCCTGTTCGATTATGCGCTACAGCCACCATCTTGGCTTCCAATCCATCCTCTTCCAACTGCTTCGGTCAAGTCCTATCACCATCCGTCCATAGTAGCCGGAGTAGTTACTGGCACCGTTGCGAAGGGCCGCATTATCTGGTCCAACCGGTGCGCTCTATGTTGGCAATTAGGACAACGAAAAGTTTGTCGGTGGTCAAGGATCAACTTCCTAGACCGTATCGATTGTATAGCCTGTTACGCGACATTCTGGATTATCATTCTCTGCTCTGGCCTTGGAGCTAGCACCCAGTAGCGAAGACAGGCTGGAGTTTGGTGACGACCGATCTCGATACGCTCACTTGTGGCATCCTGTATCCACGGATACGGTTGAAGCCAAGCCTAATACTGTCCGTGCCGTCAGTTTCGAGAAGAGCTGTTGACAATACAGCGCTGAGATCAACCGAGCGTGAGCTAGTGCGTTGGTAATACAGGAGACAGAAGTCGAGGAACTATAGTACGATTATATCACCTTGACGGCCTGTTTTCCGTGCTCTGGACTTCAAAGAAGTTGAAGGATTTCCGAGAATTACGCCTGTAACAGTCAAGTTGCTGCCTTGCCGGCACATTGAAAGGGGTTTCGACTGCAAGAACAGATATCCGCAGTGGTTGTTTTAGGTATACCGTATCCATGCCTACTTGCACTTGGGACGAAGGCACTGGGTCTAAGATTTTCGTCTTTCTTAAGCCTACCCCGTGAAATACCACGTCTAGATACACTATAATAGAAGACGAGGATGTTGCGTACTATCCCTCCACTGGTGGTTGATGACGTTGTACCCGCAGCGATTCACCGATTCTCGAGAACTTTCGATACACCGTCTTGACCTGGCGGCTATCTAAGCGCGACATCTGATGCTGCTTTTGGATCCTGTTGACTGTTATCAACGGGGACGAGATACCTCGGGTTGACTTAGAATCGGCTTTCTGAGAGAATCTTGAGTCGCTTCGCCTCAGTTCTACTCTGATACCCTAAGCAGGTATCAGACGTGATTCTTAGCAACTCATCGCCCACGTGTTATTGCACATACTAGATGCGCGAAGTTCTATCAGAGAGATAGGATCTCCCATCTTGGTTTATATGCCACAGCACTTAGCGGGTTCAATACATATCAGATATCGATATCATACGCCCGTTTTAAAGGTGGTTGCTTGAGGGATGAACGGCCTGTTCGTTGCTACACGACGCGTCTAATCTCTGAGATCTTGTTCGCGCCCTATCACATTCATACTGCAGCACTAGAACAGTGGAATCGAGAAAATTGCCTAGCCTGTTGTATGATTCGCGTCCTAGGAGCGCCCGGATTGTCAGATACGTAAGGTAGGGACCTTCAGGAGCTCTAGTAGAATATTCTGCGTGAAAATTCGCCAGCGTTCTACCTCCTTCCTTAAGTAGGTACCTCTACCTGGTATTAGATCCGAGGAGTTTAGAGCGTCTCTAGTAGTACCGCGTTGGCCACGACTTTGCCATGTTGATAAGAGTGTAAAAGTTGGACGCCTGACACGGGCAAGCCGTATACCTATATTGTACAGGTCATAAAGGTTGAGATTGCATTGAACCCAAAGCGCACGCATATGCAACGCACAAATAAGTCACCATATCCCTATCGCTGATGCTGATGCTGATGAATAGATGGTCCGTCTAAAACCCCCGTCTATTGCCATGGCATCTCTAGCTGGTTCTATCCGACCATACCCAGAAAACGCCCCGAGATATGTAGGTAAGTTCAAACAGACAGCCGAGGAACAGCGTACTTAAACACATTATCAGGATCATACTTCCTCTTCAGCGCCACCAACGTATCGTAATGCGCCCCATAGATCTTTTTATAATCCGAGTCCTCATCGCCCAGAAGCGACACATACGCCGGCTCAAGCACGTTCTCCGAGTCCTCCGCCCTGAGCTCCGCCATGATATCCCGCGCCCACTCGGCGCCTTTACCCTCGAGATCCGCCACGGGCGTCATGGTGACGAGTTCAAGCATGAGGTGGTCCTCCCGGTTACCGAATACGGATTCAGCAGCCACAATAGCCGCCTTGCGGTAGCCGTGGACGGACATGGCGATGCCGCCGCCCGGGATCAAACCCGTGTACTTCGCAAGCACACCCGCCATCTTCGCCGTGTATTTGGCTACGCTGATCGTGTAGGCGCGGCCGTAAGAGCCGTAGACCACGAGGGTTTCATTGAACGCCGTGAACGCCGAGACGGATTTCGGCTCGGGGTTGTTCATTATGCAGGTCCCGAGCGCGGCGATCTTCCCGAACCACTTCTTGCCTTCTTCTTGGTCGTCGTCGGCCCATGTGGCGCCGATCGCGAGGACTTTCCCTAGACCGGGTAGTTCGATCCCGAAGGGTTGGAGCTGTAGTGCTGGCGGGAGGGGGTCTTCCGCGATGAGCTTTTCGTATCCCGTGGCGTAGTTCGTCCAGGCGGTTGTTAAATCGCTGGACTCGTAAATCAGGAGGGATGTGAAGAGCTGTTTCGGGCGCGGGAGTCTTTAGCGGGAGATCATGGCGGGGGTATGGGTATGTCCTTCGCAGGCCTGCAACATACCTCCTTGAGCGGGTAGACCTTGATAGTCAGCTCGACGATCACGCCGAAAATACCGCCGCCGCCCCGGATGCCTTGTAGGAGCTCAGCTCCGGCTTCGGTAAGCTCACCTTTAGCATTCACGAGCTTGGCGCCTACTATCTGGTCGGCACCCAGGCCGTAGCGCGGAGAGAAAGGCCCGTAGCCGCCTAAGGTCGCCCAGCCGACGTAGCCCACGCTAGCCACCGTGCCACTGGAGATATCGAAAATCAGCCAAGCAGCTCGGTATTATCATCGCGGGTGCAGCGCTGGGCACTCACACGGGGGTAACCAGGCCTCTCGCATCTAGGTATCCGGTCAGGTCGCGGAAGAGAATGCCGCCGCCTACTGTTGCGGTCTTCTCATCTGCGCTTACGCTGACGTGTTTGATGTCGCGCAGATCGATGGATAGAACACCGTTTACTTGGCTTCGGCCGGCACAGTCGTGGCCGCCGCTGCGCACGACGAAATCGATGTTGTTCTTTGTGCAGTATTGTACTAGGGCTTGGACGTGCTCGGCGTTCTGGGGGCGCGCTATGGCTGTTGGCACGGCGTCTCGCTTGACGAAACAGGCGCGGGTCGACTCGAAGTTTGAATCGGCTGGTGTAATGAGCGGGAGCTCGGGATGCTGGGTGCTTAGGTGCTGTTGCAAATCCGCCAGGACACTCATCTTGATTTGATTATTAGGTTACGAGGAAATCGCTCTGTGCCACACGTTCGGATGTGGTCGTTTAGTATAAACTCAAACAACAAGAGATCTTAGGAGAAAGGACTAGGGAATCCACCTCCCCTTTTATGTTCTCGTCAGCCTGGCTTGTGATTCGATGTATGATGATCACGGCTTGTTGGATATGGACAGGGGGAGTTGGTTGTTAGCTGCGGCCTGTTAGGTCGTCCCGCCGGCGCTGACAACTTGCCCACAGGCCGTCAATACGACCAACGTGCATTGAATCCACTGAGGGGACGACCTCACCCCCTCCCGCGGTGCTAGGGTTGCATCCTGCCCCTGTCTGGAACGCTGCCGAATTTCGCCTGTTTCCTATGCAACATGGGGAAGCACGAAGGCGGAGGACGGATTTAAATCCAATGCGCAGCCGGTTATACGGTATCTACCTGTTGGTTTCAGTCTCAGTTGCGCATTGGCTTTATTAAATCCGTCCTCTGCACGGGCTACTCCGTGTATCCAGTATATTGAGAGTTGAATATTTTGACCACTCCAAAGAAACTGTCAGTCTCCAGAGCGCCGTTTTGACAGTTTTCTTTCAAGTGTTCAAAAAGATCTTGGGGTTGGAGCGGTAGGCAATGCTACCTACCCCTCCGTTACTGCCCTCCGGAAGTACCGGCAGACCGACCAATCAAGTTCCATTCAGATAAGAAACGGGTTGACCAATGAAATCCTCAGGATAAGAAATGCTAGGCTCAATCCGGTAATGTTTCGCAGCTAGCGGTTTGCTTACGTGATTTCCCTATCGAGCGGATTTGAGACAGTTGAAACCCATGACAGACGCTTTTCTTTGATACTATTGCGCCGCTTATGACTTTCTACTATTACTTACGTACTTTTACTCTTCCGGAGAAGTCTCGTGGTTGGCGAGTTCAAAAGCAATATACTCAGTTCAATGGGAGTTTGGTTTGATGCTTACAGTAGTGGATAGATAGGGTACGGTAGTCCCAAGAGACTTCAATGTACTGTAGTGTAACGGATTTCAATTGAGGCATAGATGTTCTTACGTATGAGTAACGACAGCGATATTTGTGACAACAACTTACAGCGAACTGCGTAGTTTATAGGTAATAATTGTAGTAATATTCGTGACTTGTGACGTGTAGGTGCCTGTGCGGTCTCTGGTTGGTCAACCCCGCCTAGCTACTGAATGCTACCGACGCATGGCGTTAAGGTCCTTCACGATCGGCCGAGCGGAGCTGGCAGCGAGTTGGCAACTTGGCTAATACCTAGTGTACCTATTCTCGTACATAGTGTAGGTAGATGATAGCAGTCGGACCTACTATGTACACTAGGTATCTAGGTTGCTTACCACGAACACCAACGGTCATCTACTGTATTTTCTTACATCAGTTCCTATACTCGATCCTGTGAACACATGCGTTGAAGATGACTCGCAGGTGGGCTACCTACCGGTACATACCTACAAGTATGAACCACCTCCGGGGCACGCCGCACCGGCACACCTCGTCTACTCATTCGGTATGTAGTTCCGAACAATTAAGTAGATAGGTAGTGAATGACAAATATTCTCTCTGATAGGATAACCGGCCGTGCTAACTAAACGTCACATGTTACCCTACCTATTGGACGGGCTGTCGAACTGTCCGACGTCCCGCCCATCACAAGGTAGCAACACGTCCCTGTTCGAGAAGAACCCAGCAATTCGGTAGGTGGCAACGGGGTAACACGTTGACTGGATAAGTGATCCTGGGGTATCCCCCCAAGCAACGCTCTAGCGGAGACCCCTAAACTTAATGCGGGTTAATATAGTGTACGTCTGAGTACCGACACCGATACCGTGGGATAGGAGCTCGATCTTTCGGAGATAGGATGTTGTCCAATGACGTGCGATATCATCAGCACAACGCACTACCTACGCACGTAAATAGTACCGTATCTACGGAATACCGGTGCCTTAGGTAACAGGTCACCAAGAACCCGGGGACGCCAAGGGACGTGTTAGTGTTGAGGTTAGAGTTCTAGGTGCGGAGGAGAATTGAACGGCGCAATCCTCTATGGAGATAAACCGTGCCTAGCTACTCGTCCTAATCATCCACGGCCTTTAGCGACGCCACCGAGTCTCCAGATATAAGCTGCCCTAACCCTACGAAAGTTACCGGTCAACACCTCGAAGCTAATCAAAGCCCGTTCGAAAAGATCTCCCAGATTGCTGACTTAAGTTGACGTAGGATGGGCCACCATGTTAAGAGTAAGTTGATGCGAGGGACAAAGTACGTACACGATGGTGTGGATGCTTGCCTAGACTCCGGACTCCTACCAGCACTAAATAAGGTTTGTGTCTGGATCTACTTTAGCATGCGAGCAGAACGCTCGATTCATACCTACTTTTCCGGATGGGATGGGCACCCAGCAATTGCGGTGTACCAGAACCCAAGGACGTCTTATGCCTATGTGAGTATAGCGACGCCATCGCGACAGACTGGACGGCCCCGTAGCGCACACGGCATGCGAACTTGGGCGCTCACGTCGACCATTATTTCCGCCCTAGTTTCTTCCCTCGACCCGGTAACCATTCTCCTGGAAAGCATCCATGTCGTTCTAGTTTTTCTTGGTATCCTCGGTGCTAAAGTAGTACCGTAGTTCTGCTGTGGCGATAGTGGCAAGCCATGCTACCTAAGGTATTTAATGCTGCCCGGGAAGATCGTAGTAAGGCCGTTTGGATCGGGGCCAGACATCGGTGTGTAATAAAGACGAGATAGCGTACCTGATGCCGTATATTAGGATGTATGCAAGGCATCCCGTCACAGCCTAATATGATCCTAGCGGTGTTCCCTTTTCCGTGAGTTTACTTTGTACCGTCTTTCCCGCCGACGACATCTCGGGTGCAATGGCTATAATAAATCCATCGAGTGCCGCTCTCAGAAGAGTGCCCCCGTTAGTACAACGCAGTTTAATAACATCCTTTAACAAGCGGGTCTTCTGCCCGTCATCTCAGTTTCCCCGAGCTTCGCAGGCGAGGCAAAAGAAAGCGGATATAGCCTCACACTCATCGAGGCCATCATGGGGCTCAGCATCCGGCGAATTTCGAAGTCTACACAACACAACGGCTCTTCGGACAGCAATAACAACATCGATGACGGCAATTAATTACAGCTTGGAACCCTCCGAACCAAAACACTCACAATGGACACCGCCGGCCAAAGGGATCCTGTCTAGACTGCCCCCGTCACTGGTCCCTTATGCCGAACTCTCCCGGATCGAAAAACCAGGCGGCCTGTACGGGTTCTACATGGCCCATTTAATAGGATTGAGTTACGGGGCCTGCGTGGCCGCGCCCGCGCCAGCACTCGTATTGCTAGCCTCAACCGCGGCAAAGCTGCTGATATACAACCTCTTCCTGCGCGGCGCCGCGTGCACAGTAAACGACATTCTCGACCGCGACTACGACAGGCAGGTAGCGCGGTGTAGGAACAGACCCGTAGCCCGCGGCGCCGTGACGCCTTTCCAGGGTTATGTCTGGTACGGTCTGCAGACACTAGGCGCCGGCGCCGCCATCGCGACCCTGCCGAACCCTCTCACGATGCTGGCGTACGCCGTCCCGATCCAGCTGGCCGTCAGCCTGTATCCCCTGGGCAAGCGCTTCACGGACTTCCCGCAGCTGATCCTCAGCGCGCCGATCGCCGGCGGCGCCCTCATGGCCTCTGCGGCTATCGGGGTGGACCCGTTCATCACGCCCACGATCGCCGCGGCCACGACCTCGCTCTTCTTCTCGCATTATATCTGGACGACCATCTTCGACTATGTTAATGCCTGCCAGGACACCGCCGACGACATCAAAGCGGGCGTGCGCAGCATGGCGGTGCTCTACCAGAACACGGACTCCTTTATTTCCGCGATGGGCGCGGCACAGGTCGCCTGCCTGGTCGCAACGGGTGTATTGGCGGGGTTCTCCCCGATTTATTTCATCGGCGCGGCGGGCGGGAACGCGCTCTGGCTGGCGGCCATGGTCAAGACGGTGAAGCGGACGCGGCCGGATATATGCGCGTGGTGGTTTTCCTGGGGAGGCTTGCTCGTGAGCGGGACCACGGTGTTAGCTCTCCTGGCCGAGTATATCTGGGGCTCGGGGCGGACGGGCAAACGGGTAGACGGCGATGTTGCTGGCGAGTTAAACCTGCGAAGTCACTTAATTTAACGATATTTTTCTTATTTCGGAGTTAGTGTGATTTGCCTCGTGATAAGGCCGTGGGATATTGCCTTGTTCTTGTGTAAGTAATGCGCTACACCGCAGTTGGGTTCTGTTGCGATCCAGCTGGTTACGGCGCCCCGTGAGATTTACGGGGATCGAACTGGTTTGTATATCCCGGCCAACGGACCTCTGGTTGGCATTCACACGGCACAGGGGTTATAGGTTCGGGAATGAGGCAGGAAGATAACGGGGTTGCGGTTTATATTGCAAGGGGTTGCTTGTGGAGTGAGCTTCCTCCTTGGAATGATGAATTGTACTTCATCGCTTCGTGGAAAACAGGGCGATACAGTGTCGGTATTTAAATGCAATGTTGGTCGGAGAGGTACCAACAAGGCGGATCGAACTAATCCTCCTGTACTCGGATTTCCGATGCATTGCTATAGCCTACCCATGCCTCACTTCGGAACCTCTTCCGAGTTTACATGGGTGTAACAGTACGTTGTGACTAGGTAACTACCTAGCTGTCCCACGTCATCCGAATCTCAGCCTGCTTAACAGTTACAGACCCCGGGGTGAAATATATTATACAGATTATGAACGGTTGAAGTTAACCACCTTGTTGAAGACAACTGGTTGAAGAACACACCCAACCCAACCCAACCGACTACCTATAATGGGTCACCAGGATACACTAGGATAAATGTCCTCCCTCAGAAACAAAGCCGCAAGCAACTCCGGAGCGTCATCGGCCTCACGTCATATAAGATCTCAATCTAAGATGCCCGGTCGGCAATCGAAGGATCGCTGCCTACTGCGCGGCTCACGTTTCATGGTCTGTAATCACGATTCACTGCTGACACTAAACAACACCGATCCGTCCGCAGGTGGATCATGCCGCGTGCGTACTGCAAGCGTTGAACCTAGTGGTGGCGAAGAAGTCTAGAACCCGTTGCAAGCTCGCAGAGAACAAGCCGACTCCTTGTGTCGGATGTGGGTATGCTTACGACAGGTTCATCTTCTAGGTAGTTAGCAGAGCTCTTAATTCCTGCCGAGTAAAATGATTGAGCTTGTGGTTTGACGACTCGCGGGCAGAACCTAATTAACCGTCGCCGTCGCGCGGCGGAGTTGCGGATGCGTTGAGGAATGTAGGTAATATCGATTACTTACGGTACAATGTCCGCTCCTCCGAGTTGATTCTACTCCGTTGCTCTCCACCCTGAGGCCGCGTAATACGCAACCCCAGTCTAGCTTCACTTCCACCTCGTGCTCGCCACGTGGTACATTTGCCTCCGTCGGGTCCGCCCCGTCTTAATTCGAAATTGGCCAAAGAGATAGGGATAATGTATCTCTATTATAGGGAGTAATAAGAAAGAATGTACTACATAATGTATAAGGTTAAAGAGCGATCGTCATCCTCGTTTCGTTGCCAGAGCCTCCCGAGTCATCCGTCCCGAGTAACTTGAAGGGTGGCAAAATGTACGCGGGGAATTCTATGACAAACGTTGGCCTCCTCGGCCACGCCGTGGCCCGGTCGACTTGCGGCAGCTGGTTCAGTTCCATCCCTGACCTCTCCTCAAGCACTACCATCTCATGCAACACGCCGAACACGAGATGGAGCGCCTACGCCGCGCCGAACCCCGGCTCTATCGTCACAGTCGGCGCTGAAGCCGACATAGCCAAGCTCGTCAAGGCGGCCACGGAGGCAAATGTTCCTTTCCTGCTCCAGAGCGGTGCGAACGGATGGGCGGACACTTTCACGCTTGACTCTACCGGGACTATCTTTGACGTCTCCGGCCTTAAGGACATCACCTTTAACGAAGACAAGACGGAGGTGACGTTCCAGACCGGTGTTACGAACGAAGATATCATCAATGCCGCCTGGTCGAACAACGCGCGGGTATCCGCGAGCACTTGCAATTGCGTCAGTCTTCTCGGCGCAACGCTAGGCGGCGGCCTGAGCCGAATCCAGGGTGTCTACGGCAACAACATTGACCAGCTAATCAGCGTGACTCTCGTCAACGCCACCGGCGTGTCAGAGACAATCACGCCAGAAAGCAACGCGGATCTATGGTGGGCTATAACAGGCGCCGGTCCAAACTTCGGCATCGTCACCTCGGCTACGTACAAGAGCCAACCCCTAGCACAAGCTGACAACAGCGCCTGGACGGGCCTCCTTTTCTTCAACGAGACGCAACTAGAGGACGTCGTCACGGCGGTGGATAACATCGTCCTGGAGCCCGAGATGCAAATGGACATGTATTTCGCCGCTTCTCCCCTAGACGGCCAACCAGCCGTCCTCGTGCTCCCCTTCTACCTGGGCACAGAAGAAGTCGGCAAGCAGAAATTTGCCTCCATTCTCGCGCTCAACGCGAGCACGGACACGACGGCGGTGGTGCCCTACAACCAGTGGAACGCAGCCGGAGACGGATTCTGCACGCGCGGCGGGCGCAAGCCGTCGTACACGGTAGGACTGACGAAGATGGACCCGACAGCATGGCGCAACGTCTGGAACGAATTCATCGCCTTTTTCGACGCAAACCCCGAGGCGAACCAGACCTCGATCCTGACGGAGTGCTACTCGACGGCCAGCACGGCGAAGTCCGTCACGAGCGGCACGGGCTCGACGTCGTACTCCCACCGCGACATCAAGTGCCACGCCATCGCCATCCCGTGGTACACCAGCCCCAGCCTCGACGCGCAGGCGACGCAGATGGGCAGTAATATCCGGAGCTACTGGCGCTCCACGGCGGGAACGGCCGCGCCCAGCTCGTATGGAACCCAACCCCTCCCCTTTCAATCCCTCTCATCTAATTCCGTTACCTTCTAATACTGACATATTTCACTGCTAGATACATCAACTTCGCACACGGCGACGAGTCGCTCGACGAGATATACGGCGCCAGCCTGACGAAGCTCCAGGCGCTGAAGAAGCAATACGACCCGGCAAAGCTGTTCAACCAATGGTTCCCGCTATCGTGAGCCATTTAACTTACCCAATTAATAATGTACCGTAAACTACTGTAAAAAGCCATGAAAATACCACTTTACTATGTACCTATTCCTTTGTCCCTACCGGTGTCACTCCCTTGATTAGCCTAATGCTGTAGTGTAATTACTGCGTAGGGCAATGCCCGCGTCGATTTGAAGTAACCTTGCCTACCGTGACTTTCTCCGTTGAGGAGCTGGTAGATTACGCTGGGTTTTAACTCTGATGCTAGTTGTCTTAAGTGTCTCCGTGTCTAGCTTCTTTGTGCGTAGCTTGCTCGCCGGCGTGAAAGAGGAATCGGGGAATCCCCTCTTGCTCGGCGATGGAACTCCCCGTCGGCCTTCGTTTTCGGCATAACTTACCTCTCTTGTTTGGCTGGTTGTGCTTTTGAGCGTTCATGGGTTCGCCTGTCTATTGCTAACTACTTCTCCCTACCCCTTTGATATGCTTGTGGGTTAAGCGGCCAGTATTGACTGAATAGTAACGACGTCGATATAGCAATACAAACTCGGTAATATTCCATACAATTGAGTAGGTATCAACCTGGGTACTGGATGGGTTGTATCGCAGGTGGGGGAATATTATCATCCCGTAGGCAGTACTTCATCATGTCGCTACCTATCAGACCGGAAGAACGAAGTGTTGCGGTCAAAACCAAGATACTGCCAAGACTCAATCACGGTATGCGAAACAATGCCAAAACTGTGTTTCGTCCATCTAACCATTTGTCTTCTAGCGGCCGTTAACGACCAGACTTACCGAAACCCAGGCTTACCGGGACGAAACGTGGTTGCTAAACGGCCCCCTGAGCCCTTATTGTCGCACACTGTGACTGTGATCCTGGGTTTTGGTTGTAACTTCACACACCGACAACTCAAGTTTCCAACCCCTGGAGTTACTTACAATAGTGCTTACGATGTACCTACCTTAACTCAACAGCGAAAAGAAGAACCAGGTTCACGTAGATCCGTAAGCCAATTGCTTATGTACATCATGTAAGACATCGCATATGACGTACGGACCCAAGCGGTTGGGATTCGGCAGCCGATCCGAGCAAATGTCTATTTACATAGTATTCCGGGAGATAAAGCTGAGAAACCAGCACGGATACCGATACCCTGACGAAACGAAAGGGTTTATGTCAGACACTTTTCGCCCTCTATGCCTGATGGGGTAATTCCTCCTGGGTACATACTGTACCTACGTGTAGTATCAGTGTATCACGACTGACTCTCGCTGCTCTTGGCAGTGTGCTTATCGCCGATTTGAGCGATTTTCGCACGTACTTTATGCGGCCAATATAGTCAATACAACCTCGTGCAGTGCGGTGCATCGCCGTCAAGTTTCAACATCTACGGAATAGTTGTGGGTAATTAAGGCTGTTGGTATTCCCGCCTCCATCTGCCGGTACCTACACTTCCTACAACTGCACTAATAACGTAACAGTAACCTCGTTGTCGCGGCGAGTTGTAACTGGCCACCAACCTTGTCATTGACTTCATTGCTTGAAACAACCTTGTGGCCCCCATTTATTAACCTCATCGAGCGAGTCCTCCCACGTGGTCTTTAAGGTCCCTTGTTTAGTGCTTGCGTTAGTTGACGGTTATGTTTAGACTTGGAGTCTTTTCGACCTTTAGGTAGGTATTACACCATTATCATGTAGTATAGTCTTCGATTCGCAAAGTTCCTAGCAAGGTAGCGATCATGAGCGCATTGCGTTTTCCGAAGCCTGCTGGGCCCTGGCTGGTCGCTGCCACGGGTGTCAATGCCCACTGGAATAAGAAAGATGTAGGTAGCCTCGAAAATGCTTTTTCCCCAAAATCGATGTTTTAATATCGACGCCAGTGTCATGTCTCTCCGGCACATGGTATAGACACGTTGCTTGCTCGAAAGGACAGTCTACAGATTTGCGATGCGTTCTGGTTGTTACGGATCTCCCTATGTGTTGCGTGTCAAAGAGGTATTATGAACATGAAGCTGCAAATCTGGAACTACGGAGACCCTTGTTTTGCCATCTAGAATATAGAATTCTTACGTAGTTGAGTGACGAACCCAAGGCTCTGAATGCCTTAAGACGAGGAACATAGCCTTGGCATTTAATTCCAGCAATCACCTTACAACATTGAGCCCACGCTTAGCCGTACCATTCGAGCAGGTCCCTGTAGAAACATGCAAACTTACACATATCTCCGCTATGTCAGTCTGCTAGAGAGGTCTGTCTATCTAGAAGAGCAATCAATACGCAAGAGAACAGCTAAGAACTGCGTTCTTTTTCACGCAATTCCCAAGCCTCATTCGCCGTCCGAGTCACGTCAAACCCCCATAACCACTCCTGAAAGAAAGGGTCGGCCAGCGGGTTCGGATAGCCCACGGTAGGCGTCTGCAAAAACTGCCTGTCGCGCTCCTCCCGGAGAGGCCCGTCCGGCATTTGCCAGATTTCGCCCGTCCTCAGCGTCGCCCGAATGACATGGCCGGTCCGTTCTTTGCGTAGACGCTGGTAAATACCCAAAGCTTCGTTCGTCTGCTCCTGGTTTTGGGCTTTGCCTAATAGTTGTGCAAGCGTAGCGACGGATTCTATCCCGGCGGCTGCACCTTGCCCTCTTTAAGGGGTGTAAACATGTCAATTATTGGCCCCCTAGAAAAGGAACCAATGTTTATGTGCGGATACGGACGTCAACTTACAGATACGGCAATCCCCGATGTGCTGCGTCGCCTACGATGCAGAATCTGCCCGTGGCGTCAACCCAGGGAATAGTCTCGTCGTCGGCCAGGGGCTCGAAAAACATCCAACGCAGACAGCCCGTGGCGAGACCAATAATCTCTCGAAGATCCGGTTCCCAGTTCACGAGCTTTGCGCGGAACTCATCGATGTCTACGGACTGCGCGCCGAAGAAGATATCTTTGGGATCCTTCGACCACGGCCAGGTGAAGGCGATGTTGAACGTGCCGTCGAGCGCGTACGTGACGGCCTGGCACTCAGGCCCAAGCCAGACAATAATATTCGGTTGCTCGACCAGGTACTTCAGATGCGGCCGCGCCATGATGTCTTTCTCCTGTATTAATATCCGGTGGACTATCTTACCGTGGGGAATAGCTTTCGGCTTATGCCCGACCAAGGCAGTCCGAACCACGGATTCCCCGCCGTCTGCGCCGATGAAGAGATCTGCGTGTATTAGCTCGGGCGAATCAGCCAGTTTTAGGGTTCCAGCGACGAGATCGACGCCCGTCACGTCGATCTTGATGCCATGTCTGATGGTCACGCCCTGGGCCACTGCCTCGTCGTAGAGCACCTGGCGGAGATGGGCGCGGTGCAGTGTGATCAACGGGGCGCCGTACTTATCGGCCAATGCGCGCAGTTCCTGTCTGTGAAGGACCTGGCCGGTTCTGTATGCTTTCAAGGTGATGGAAAAGGGAGCGATGGATTTTTCCATCATCTTCTCAAAGACCCCGATCTCCCGCAACACCCGCACCGCATTTGGGTGTAACTGGATCCCAGCCCCGGTATAAAGTGGTCCTTTAGCGCAGGGACAGACATTTGCTCGGGTAATCTACTCACTGTTTGCAGTGTTGCATCCCGCTCGAGGACGGTCACATTGAAGCCTTGACGGCGAAGCAGAATGGCGCCAGCCAGGCCGACGACGCCGCCGCCGATGATGCAAACATGGAAGCTTGACTGGAAGTCCGGGGCTGGCATCATTTACTACTTTGGGATTGTGCGTGACGTAGTTACTGGCTTGTATGGATTGCGACGGCCCAAAGTGTCCCAAAGAAAAGCTCATGTGGATAGGGATGAAGAACGGGCTCCCTTGTCACATTACATGCCTCAGCTGCACGACATCATAGCCATGATCTGCCGGCACACTCGCTGTTGCACCACAGGTCTTCCCTGTAACTCCATCGAGTGGACCTCCTATCGCCACAACGGAACTCGTGCGCATGACTATTTGTCTCCTTACTTACTATGGTAAGTAGTTATCGGCCATTTAGACTATGTGCTAGTCTAATGCGCAGAACTTCCATTCCGTACTAGCTCAGGACCTAACTCTTAAGAAATCCAGTCCACACCAGAGGGTCTGACAACGCTTTGACTTCAGTAATTAAGACTCAGCGCCAGCTCTTTAACTAGACAGCGTGATCGTAATACAATTTATTACCAGTTGTAACTCGCATTCGTAGAGAAAGAATAGTTAATATACCTGAGCCAAATCCATCAAGCTGGGAGGCATTAATGTAGGTACCTAGTGTAGGTGGTTAACGTGAACTCGGCGCTGCACCAGACTGTTATAGCGCCGACATGTATAAGTGCCGACAGCAGCCTAGCTTCTTCCGCTCTCACCGATCTCTAACCAACTAGTGACACCACGTTTGCATCTCTTTCGTGCAATGCTGTGGGATTAAAGATGGTGTAGCAGCTGCACGTGTTCTGCCAAGCATAAGCAGCTTAAATCGACAAACATGGGTCAGATCCTGATCAAATAACAACTCTCCTACGACACAGTTCCCTGGATATCGTAGGCTTAGGGTGATAATCCCTAATAACGCTCACTGCCTGCCCGTAACTAACTACAGGAGGCAGATACTAAGCAGTTAGTTACTCGCCGGGCCTAATAACGGCTCACAGTCTAAACGGGAGGAGACTGACCGACCCCTCCGCTAGACGGTCACCTGTTGTTACCCAGTAGGTACCTATGAATCAGATGACAATTGACAACCTACAACATACATACCTAGACTAGAGAGATAGGCTCCCTGCCACTGAGACGGCGAGCCATATTAGGTCCGGCGAGCACTGCTACCAGAGAACGTGATGAAACTGCGGAATACTCATCACCACGGAAACAATGTACCGGTGTTTACAATTCACGACTCACGACAACTAAATAGGCAACTTATGGCATGCAGGTACGGATCGGATACTCCATGCGATAGACACGTGATTCCCATTGCGATTTGTCTACTTTTAGTGACCCGATACCAACTTACAGATACCCAGATCCTTCAGCGTTCACTAACGTTAGTTATGGACACTACCCACGCCATCTACTATGGATTAGGTAGTGCCTGGAAGGAGAGGTATGACAACTGAGCCATCCTCAGGCCAGTCTTCGTGACAAGTGCTCACTGCTACCTAGGTATAACACGCAAGAAGTCAAGCACCCCAATCTACATAGTACCTATCAAAAGAGGTAGAATCTAAATCCGACGCTCTCAAGCCCTATACCTATAAGTAGACAGCCATACGCGCAAACCAAAGCAAGAGAAGAACGCACCGCTAGAATCTCGCGCGGCGGGCCATGGCTAGTGTTTCGCTATACAGGCTATCACTCTGCCATGTAACTGCGCTAGGTTAACGAAACGGATGGGCAAACGGATCTTTACTCCGCAAATACTGTGTTGCGAGTTGAGCCAGATTATTTCCGCAGAATTAAGGACGTGAATCTGTTACCTGTTTCCTATACTATGTAAGCAGAACCAAAAGGAGAGAATGCCATCCTCCAACCATCCAGGTTCCCAGCATCGAGCGACACCCCGACTATTTACACTAGAAACCGTAAAGCAAGCCGATGTAGAGCGGTGTAGAAAAAGGCAGCGATTCAAGCGCGAGATCTGCTTCGGTCACTCAGACTAGATAAGATCAACGGCCCGTCCACGATCCCGATCGCATTCGATCCGGCGACCTGAATCTTGTATCCAGATCTGCTTGTATCGCTGGGTTAGGTAATATAAAGCCGACCAAGTTCCAGGTACCTACCATAAACTCAGTTGAATACATCCCACGTGTTACCTCCTCACCAGACCAGAAGACTCCGAAAATCCGCTGCCCTCTACCGGTAGGTACGACATACAAACCAAGGCTAGGTAATGGCCTGTTTAAGTTTATTCGCACGTGGAGGAAGATCCTCAAAGAAATGCATCACAACCCCAGCACACTACCTACAAGAAGCAGGTAGTTAAAGCCAAACCGGCAAGTATGTGGAATCAACGACGCCAGCCACCATTAACACTACCTACCTAGTGTACACTACTAGACAATCCCAGACCAGGTATATCCCGCGCAAAGCCAACGTCCTTCCCCCATTGCAACAGTAACCAAAAGCATTTCTATCGCCGTAACACAAACCATCCCCCCAGTCTCACCTACGCGAACGGCGGGTCGACCACATCGAAAGCTACGCACACTATCCCGTTAGCGCAGCAACCAAGAATTCGCTCGCTTCACTCGGTCACATACCTACCCAATACAACCACACTACCTACACCACAGCCGTCTTCCCGATGTCGTACCTAGGTTCCTAGCACACAGGTAAGCAAACACGTAACAACCCCCCCAAAATAACAACCCCCCAAAATAACAACCCCGAAACAAACCCACCTAGACACTACACCACAAAGATAGCGCAAATCCTGCCACAACCAAGATCCTCGGCGTCCCCTGCTCGGCGGCAAGTAACCATACCTTTACACACACTACCGGTATCCATCCCGCACGGGGACCTGTAGGTAGTTTATATCCCGGGGCGCGGCATACTACCTACATACCTACATACCGTACCTACATACCTACATACCGTACCTACATACCTACATACCGTACCTACATACCTACCTACCTCCTAGTAGTAGTAGTAGGTAGTAGTAGGCAGGTAATAGTGTAGTGTATTAACACTACCTACTAAACATGTGTACACTACTACACTACTACAATTCCCTAGACAAACAACCATGCTACCAAAGACGACTATGCCACTAGATATAGTAGTAGCACGCTGGATAATCCGTGGCATTAAACATCGTGATATTTTAGATCCCTAGTACCGGTAGTAGATCTTACAACTCGATCTGGTGAATGTGTAACTACAACCCCCCCCAACACACGACACTACCCACCTATTATACGTCTTGTTCTCTGCTGCATTATCTACCTATTAAGAACATATGCAAAGAGAGTCGTATTACCTTTGACACAGACGGACGAAGTGAGCCGCACCAAGTCATTAAGGACGCAACCCGAGCCAAGAGCCGCTGAATATTCCCCGACCAAAACTCACCGGGGAGGGGGGAAGAAACGCACCTCCGAGGCGGCGCCCAGAACAAGAAACCAACCGACCAAACTCACCCATCACAACCCTCGAGAAACACCCAAGATGGATAACCCGTATTTCACGCCCAGTTACAACCCCTATCCCCAGTCCGTGTTGATCGGGACCGCGATCCTATTCATCATCGTCACCATCGCCGCAGTCTCGGTCCGATTCTACACGCGAATAAACACCGCCCGTCTGGGCATTGACGACTGGCTCGCTCTCCCATCCGCAGTCCTATGCGTCACAATCGCCGTTGTCCAGATAATGGGTATGTAAACCCGGCTCCCCGTGCGCAATTGCCCGGAACTGACACCGCATTTCCAGCTGCGAGCGCCGCCGGGCTGGGGGGTCACCAGAAGCTCGACGCCCAGGGCCAGCCAGGCCACACGCCAGAGCTTTACATCTACGAGAAGACCAGGTACGCGTACGAGGTGATCGGAGCGGCGGGACTCTGCCTGATCAAGCTCTCGGTGCTGTACTTCTTCCGCCGCATCTTCCAAGTCCAGGCCTTCATCATCGCCAACAATATCGCCATTTGCCTGACCGCGGCATGGGGCATCGCGTATGTCTTCGCCCTCGCCTTCCAGTGCTCCCCGCCGTCGACGATGTGGAGGAAGCTCGAGTCCGAGTACGGTAGCGAATGCGTCATGGTCCTCCCGTTCTACCTGTCCTTCGCATTCACCGACTTGATCCTCGACATCATCATCTTCATCTTGCCTGTTCCGCACTTATACCGCCTCAACATGCCGATGCGACAGAAGCTGGGTGTCGCTTGCATCTTTTTCTTGGGATCTCTGTTAGTACCATCCACACCCCTTTCCTTTGGCAATATGCGGAGGAATGTCCGAGACTAATCTTTGCATAGAGTCGTCGCGATTGGAATTACAAGAACGATCATTTATGCTTGGGGTACGTAATCATTCGATTTCCGAAACCCTTACTTCGCTCTCCTTGTCCATCCGCAAGAGAAAGGCTAACTGAAGCCCCTCCAGTCGTCGACTTTGCCTCGGAAAGGCCTTCCCTATGGTTCGGCGACCTCACCTGGTATTCATCCGGCGTTCTATTCTGGCACCTGGCCGAGAACGCAGTGGGCGTGCTCTGCGCTTGCATGCCGTCCTTCGCGCCGCTCTTCAAAGGCATGGTCAGCGGCGCCGGCGCCGGCGGGGCCAAGGTCACGCGGCCCCTCGACACCCAGAGCAAGGGCCAGGTGCTGTCGCCGTACTTCAACCATATCGACGACGAGATGCCGCTGAGTTGGCTAGAGCGAGGCCAGAACAGCCACGAGGAACACCAGAATCCTAACCGGATGAGCCTACTCACGCAGGGCGATATGGGCTACCGCGTCAGCATATCGGGGCCCCGAGAAGAGGGAGAGAAGATATGAACGCGTTAGCATTGGAAATACGGAATTTTGATACCCCATTTTTTTCCCTCTTTTCCCTTTTTTTCCTTTGTCTCGAACGGAATGAACGAACGAACGAAACGACCGCCGAGTTGGGCTATTAGTATACGTGAGGGTATGAGGCACATGCATGGGTGCGGCGATGGAAAGGGCGTATATATTGAAGCGATAGTGAAGTGACTGGCTGGCTAAGGTATGAGTTGATGCGCAGTCGCAGGAGTAAATCGGTTGATGAGGTCGAGTGACATGACGACGAATGCTGACGCTAGACGATCCGCGGGATCGGGACGGAAGAGTGCAAAGAGAGGGCTTATGGGAGGTATATCGTGTCTGCCTCCTTTTTGTTTCTGCCAACAAGTGTACGACAGCGTCCTCGGGCGTAGGTTGATTAATGAGTAGTAAAATATCATAATGTTCCCTCGCACGTCCGCAGATTGTGTTGTGTAAGTCGATATGGCTGCCCGCTTTCCGGGGAAGAAGGGTTCGAGATCAAAAGACCCGTGCTCCTAAATATGTCATGACTCGAGATGACCGGTAGAAAGGAGGCGCATCCCGTTTCCATTGGTTGCGCTGCATGAATCGCGTCGAGGCATGACTCTTAAAGCAGCAGCATCTCGCCCGGTCGGTACTTGGCAGCAGGGACCTCCATCCAGCTGCTATTTCGGCAACAAAACGCGACTTCTAATAGGAGGTGTGCATGCGACGAAGGTGACTTAGATATACGCCAAGAATTGGAGATGTCTCAGGAGTCACAACCTCTTATGCGACGTACAAATGGTACTCTGAAGCGGGGAAGTTCCACGCGCAAGACCGGTGGATAGAGACAATACCCAATGAACACTCGCTCTCACGACTGCAACAACGCTGTCGTGCAAACAAACGGCGTAAAATTTGGATGAAAAGTCGTTTATTATCAGCCACGTTCATGCCCAACCCATCGTCTGGAATCTACGTGGGAGGCACGCGGATCTCATTCCCCGCGTTATCCCCAGTAGTCGGGTAGTGATCCCACATACCCGAGCCATGCAGGATGTGAGCATTTATCCGAAAGCATGAGGAAAAACTCTAAAGGTCAGTGAAACCTGCTTCTACCATCCCGTGCCCTGGTACTCGCGAAGGCATCGAAGCGTGAGGACCGTAAAACAAAAAGCGGAAGACTGAGACAGATATGACAGTCTCGATCTCTCAGGTCTCATTCGAGCATCACCGCGTGGCCTTGGGTATAGGCGAAGCTAGCCCACGCATATCGTGGTCATTCGAGGGAACCGCGTCAAACTGGTCTCAGAGCGGGTACAGCATCGAGGTATCCCGCCAGGGGGAATCCGATGTCTTCAATGTCGCTTCTTCAGGCTCGGTCCTCGTGGACTGGCCGACCGTCGCGCTTAGCTCCGCCGAGTCGGCCCTGGTTCGGGTCAAGGCCTATGGTGGGGACAGCGGCGTAGACACCGACTGGTCGGAGGCGTTCCCCGTTGAGACGGGGCTGTTGGCTGATGAAGACTGGTCCGGAACCGCCATGATTGCTGCGAATAAAACCACGGAACAAAATGCGCCCCATCAGCCCATACTTCTCAGGAAAGATTTCTCGTTGGATGACGATGTCTCGTTGGCGCGCCTGTATATCACAGCATACGGACTATACGAAGCTTTTATCAACGGGGCGAGAGTAGGAGATGCCGTGCTTGCTCCCGGTTGGCAGTCTTATAACCACCGGCTCATCTACGACACATATGATGTGACGAGCCTGCTCAAAGCTGGTTCAAATGCTATCGGAATTCAGGTTGGCGAAGGCTGGTATGCTGGTCGTATAGGGTTTGACACAGCACGCAATATCTGGGGCGATACCCTAGGTGCTTTTGCCATGATAGTAATCACAAAATCCAACGGTAGCAAGGAGACAATCTCAACCGACCTGACGTGGTCATCAAGCACCGGCGCCATTATAACCTCGGAGATTTACGACGGTGAGCTCTATAATTCCACTCAAGACCAGCCTGGCTGGGCCACCGCGAGTTTTACACCCCCTGAAAACGCCAAGTGGATTGGTGTCAAGGAGCTCAACGCACCTTTCGGCCGGCTAGCCGCGCCAGATGGACCGCCAATCCGGCCCCTAGAGGAAGTCGAGCTACAAGACGTCCTGACAACTCCCTCGGGTGCCACGGTGCTGGATTTCGGACAGAACCTCGTCGGTTGGCTCCGATTAAAAGTCTCTGGACCGGCTGGTACCATGATAAAGATGGTTCATGTAGAAGGTAAGCAAGCAAGACGCCAACTCCCCACACAGGAACTCCGTTCCAGTCTAATAACCTCGAGTTCTTGAGCATGGCGAGATAGCAACGGCGCCACTGAGAACGGCTAAACAAACCGACTACCTGATTCTATCCGGTAACGGCACACAAGTATGGGAGCCAACATTCACGTACCACGGCTTCCGATACGTCCAGGTCGATAATTGGCCAGTGGCGCAAACGCCCCTTGACAAACACGCGGTCAAGGCTATCGTCATACATTCTGACATGCAGCGTACTGGTGCCTTCGAGACGTCGGACAAACTTCTGAATAACCTCGTACAGAACATCTGGTGGAGCTGTAAGTTACTTTGCCGCCGCGCCGCAGCCATCACGTGGATTGACGCCATGAGATAGTGAAGGGAAACTTTATGAGCGTGCCGACGGACTGCCCTCAGAGAGACGAGAGACTCGGATGGACGGGTGACGCTCATGCGTTTTCACCCACGGCCAACTTTTTATATGACACGGCTGGGTTTTGGAGAGGTTGGTTACGAGTAAGTCCATGCCCAGTGTGACGAACTCGAGCTAAGAGGTGTGCTACATGATTAACTTGAGAATAGGATGTCGTATCCGAACAACTCGACAACAAGAGTAAGTGACAGCCACAGATCAAAATAGATACTCGAGGAAGTATCTGAGGCTCATAGCCTGATTGCGTACTGACGCTGATCAGATATTGTTCCCATCGTCGTTCCTCACGTCCCAGGTGTGGGATCTGTCTACCCGACCGCCGTTTGGGGAGACGTTATAGTAGCGAATGCATGGAACATGTACCAATCATCCGGCGACCTCAGAGCGCTGAAACAACAATACGTTGGAGCCAAAGCCTGGGTTGACAGTGGGATTCCAAGGGGTGCCAACGGGCTATGGAACCACGAGTACTTCCAGTTTGGCGACTGGCTAGATCCCAAAGCCCCCAATGATAGCCCCGGAGCCGCTACGACCAATTCTGCCCTCGTCGCCGATGCGTACCTCGTCTATGTCACTAGCTTGGTGGCGAAGATGGCAGCAGCATTGGGGTCAGATATTGAAGCTGCGCAATATGAGGCTGAAACGGAGACGTCGAAGAAAGCTTTCCAAGCGGCTTGGATCAATGCTGATGGCAAGGTCGCATATGAGACGCAGACTGGACTCACTCTATCACTCTATTTCGATCTCTTCCCTCCGGGACAGGATCTTGCGGCCGCTAATCGTCTCCAGAAGATTATTGAGGATAACGGATACCTGGTTGGCACAGGCTTCGCAGGAACGCATCTGCTCGGTCTCGCTCTTACCAAGTATAACCTGACTGACGAGTTCTACAAAATGCTCCTCCAGACCACTGTACCCTCATGGCTGTATCAGGTGGTTATGGGTGGGACCACGACGTGGGAACGGTGGGACAGTCTTCTTCCCGATGGGACAGTTAACCCAAACATGATGACATCTTTCAACCACTACGCATTCGGGTCTGTGGCTAACTGGATGTTCCGGACGATTGGTGGGCTGGCTCCCGCTGAGCCTGGGTGGAAGACAATTCGGGTTGCACCGATCCCAGGGGGAAACTTGACTGCGGCTAAGACGACTTATGTGAGTCCGTATGGGGAAATCTCGACAGATTGGTACCTTGATGACGATGGGGGTTTCTTTTTAAAATTGGTGGTTCCGCCTAATGCGAGGGCGGAGGTCGTATTACCGGGGGGAGATGGCGAGGGTATGATGGTGGGCAGTGGGACTCATACTTTCAAACTATCCGGTACTTCTAGTGAAGCCGGTGTGATTTTGACTTAGGGACAAATATATTATTGTCGTTGTGTAATGAAATGGCGTAGTCAACAACTTTCCCACAGGGGTTTGACTGAGGTTCGGCTCGAGTCCTAAATTTGCTGATAGGTCGTCTGGTGACCCGATAGATAAAACAATGGCGTGCGTTGAGGAAATTTATGTTGCTACTCTTGATCTCGATTGAGATGGGCATCACAACTCTCTCATAACCTCAGCTACCGCTTTAGCAGCCGCGCGTTTCCGTTGGTCTTCAGGCAATCCAGCATTGGTCTCTCTTACTGCCTGCAACTTAGCCATCATACGCTCGACCTTCTGAATATCATTGTCGTCCAAGGATTCTTTTCTCTCCTCTAATGTCTGCCCATTCCGCGCCGCAGATGGTTCCCCATTCATGGCATCTTCTTCGTCTTCTTGGCCTGCGTTCCATATGGCACGCCGTAAACCTTCGAAGTCTTTGGGATCAAAGCCGAAATCTAGGTCTTTGGGGTCAAGATCAGTACCTTCAGCGTCCTCCTTAAGTAGTTTGTTGGCCTCTCGGGATCTTTCCCGGGCGTCTAATTCGGCGTCGATATCCTCGAAATCCGATCCGAGGTCATCGGCTGACGCGTGTGCCCAGTCATTCGATTCTAGTGCCTCCAGAGCACGGGGTATTCCGGTTTTCTCTGACGGACACGATGTGAGCTTTGATTCATTGGGGAAAAGTAAAGGAGCAGGGTTGAAAGATTGATTTGACTCACCTCCGAATTCATTCCGCGAAGGCGTGGATTGACTCCTCACCTGCACGAATTCAAGACCTAATTCACCACAGCAATCCTCCCAAACATCCACATCGTCGATTTCACCGACGCCAAGACACAAGCTCACACCGTCCCAGTCCCATCCGCCCAGGCCATCTTTAATAACCCGCCCGACTTGCTTTATCAAGTCCTGGGCTGCTTTCCCTTCGTCTGAGTGGGCCTGGACCGGGAGGGCGAATACCACTATGACACCGCCGAGAACCTCAAGGACCTCTTTCGCTTCCGCGGAAAGGAACGAAGCGGACCATTCTGATGGCGCTGATATCAGGTCTAGCCATATCGGGACCTCTGCTGTATAATATGCAGTTTTTAGTGAGAGGCTATGTGATGCGCCAGCTAAGGATGTTGATGTCTGCTCTGGTGCTGCCCCCGTGAGATCTGTGGTGTATGCATTAGCGACTGGGTGTTCGGGAGCCTGGGGATTTGAAAAGAGTCAGATGCTTACCTTTGAGGACCCGAATGAGATGGATTTCTGAATCTGCCGCCGAAACGGCCAGTATCCGACGAGGGTTTGTGATATCCATTTCGGAATATTTACATTCAAGTGATGCTTATGATGTGTTGACGACGATGGAGGGGCATCTTGTTGAATGAGCCAAGCTGGGGCCTGGAGTACCATGGTACAACGATAGCCCCTGAATATTGAATTCTATTTATTCAGCTAAACAGTTCAGTCTTAAAAGCAGACGTACTTTGTACCTCTTACAAGGATAATGAAGCAACCCTCGACGAAGCGCGCCTGTAATCATATCCCCGAGTCACATGTTATACCAGCTGGATGCTACCTACCCCGTTCACCAATCGTCAAACGTGCCTCTTAACGACAAGGCAACCGTAGCACCACATCAAAGGACATCCCAGCACCCCGAACACCTACATCCCAAACCCGTCCGCACAATGCCTCACCCACCACCAACCCAGCCCGTCCAACTGGCCAAGGCCTCCTCCCTCCAACAGTCAGGCGGGCAGACGACCGGCATGGTCCGCTCGAACGCCATAGTCGACAAATGCGCCGGCATCTGCGCAACCAGCATGCAAGCAGCCCCGCACACGGCGTCCGCCGTGCACCACCACGGCGCGCAGGACACCATCGTATACGCGATCCGCGGGAAGGGCGCCGTAATAAGCGAGGGCGGCAGCAAGCGAGTCGAGCTGGATCCGGGCGACTACGCCCTCATACCAGCCTACATGGAGCACCAGGAGGTCAACGACGGCGACGAGGAGGTTGTCTGGTCCATCGTGAGGAGCGGGCGGGTCCCTGAGGTCGTCAACCTTACGGGCTGGGGCGGCGAGCCGGTCGCGGAGTGAACTGGGAAGCAGAGCAGAAGAAAAGAAGTCTATATATAAAATGCCTGGCATGGCCTTCCAAGTATGACATATATCGATCCATGGTCTCAACGCCGTCTATTGAACGCTGTATATACCCTTTTTGCTAGCCAAATCCAGATGTTCGCTGCGTTACTCGAAGATCCCGCGGACGCCGAGGCTCAGATCTATCCGTTCCGGTCTATTCATCCCCCGTCCCCTTCACCACTTATACCAAACCCCAATTCCCTCCCGCCTCACCCCCTGAATCCCACCCAAACAACACCCAACTCATCCACGCCCCCCATTATAATCCGCGCCACCAGCCCGCCGTAACCGAGCAACAACCTCCCCCTCATCAAGATCGTTCCGATCACGCGCATCGACCTGAATACTATGATGCGAAAGCACCTTCTTAACCGCCCCGCTCTCAAAGCTAACGCGCGCCTTGCGCATGACCTTCGTGTTCTCCCCGATCCAGATCACCAGCGCGAACTTAACCCGCTTGCTCTCCGTGTCGTTGGCGTACTCAACCCGCACGTACCCGTACTGCGCCTGCGCGGCGTCCAGCTGCGCCGCGAGCTCCGGCAGCCCGCCGGTCCCCGTGCCCGCTAGCGTCAGCTTGTCGCCCATGGCGCTGGCGTAGGAGAGCAGCAGCCAGTTCGTCTCGTCTTTGTCGGAGCGCACGGCGTCGTAGGCGGCTAGGATCTCGGGGGCGTCGACGCCGGACATGGTTTCTCTTTTTCTCTGTGCTTCTTTCTTTCTTTTTTGTGTGGAGAGAGATGGAGGGGAAAGGGGGATATAGCCAGGTTTGTATCTTTCGGGTTGTCTTCTCTCAGGAGGTCTCCTAACCCCTCGGATAGCGGTGACGATATGGGAAATATTTGTTCGGTGGGGATCCGGACGAAGAGGGGCGGCAGGCCTTTGTTATATATAGGAGGGGCTCGAGGATCAAGTATGCTTAGTGGTTCGTTTACCAGTCACCACAACTCGGAACCGCGAGCGTAAATGGGCGGTCTATAAATTCCGGAATATTCAGGGCACCTTTAAGAAAAGAAAAGGAGTTGCATCCACCGTCATTATTCGTGTCCCTACCTTAACCTATTAATAGTGTACGGATCCGTACATGAACGGATCCCTTCCTGCTCAAGTGCCAGCGGCCGGCGGTCAACCGGCAAACCCTCACCGCATCACAACCACCTCCGGGCCTTATCCCGTAACTAACCTAACGACGCCAAATTATTCAGGCAAAGATTCACATCGCCACATTGACAGCACTCTCTCTCGCTGGTTACCTTATTTACTTCATCAAGGCCCGGATATGCCAAGAGAACAAGAACAGTGACTTTTAGATACAATGCCTGTCTCGATAGGTAACTACCTTTCTTCGCTCTCTCGCACATGAATGGCCGCCGTAGGTTTCAGGGGCAAGTTGAACATAAAGCGCCAGATGGATCCGGCATCATCACGAATAGGTACTCCTTGGTTTAATCACTAAAATCCTCTGCTTTTTGGAGAACGCTCTTTTGAAAATGATCGTTTCCAGTCCTCGCCCAGGCGGGAGGGATCCCGGCCTAACGCTGACTGCTAGTACTCTAACCCTGAACATGCCTTTTCCTCGGCAGCTTGCCTGAACTTTTCCACCCATCTTTCCCGGTCGTCGAAGCGGTCCATTGAAACCGTTGAATCGCAGCGAAAATAGGGAGTCGGGGAGTCGGGGAAAATGAGTCATTGAACGTTTTTCTATCATCATTAGGTCGTGTAATAGAAGTCCCATTGGTAGAGCTGACCGCCATTCGTCGAGATCGTCGTAAGTGCCGTGTCCGCTGCTATCTACCCACGCCCTTACATGCTGGTCGGCTCCAGGATATCACCCGCCGTAATAGTAGCCCAACCGATTAGACGCCAATGCTTTTCGATACGCCGACTAAGGGCGATTTTCTCTGTTCGTACCAGCGGAGTTAGTACTTACGTGCTTTTACGCTGCGTAGCCAGATTGTAAATAGTATTGTGACACTCACCTCCAATATTCGTACATGCCGGGCTGGTGAGCACAAGCTTAGCGGCATCTCGCTTGATGGCAGCGACCTTCGCACCGGTTGACGTCGACCCAATGTTGACCATGAGAATCTCGTTCTTCGCGAGTTTCTCGACCTTGCGCTGCTTGCCATCCGCGACACCAAGAAGACGCCGCAGTAGGTAGAAGTTGACCTCAATTTGGCCGTAGATATCGGGGGATCTTCCCCGGAGACCGAGGACAAAGCCAACGAGACGATCGGCTCGGCATAACGTCGGATCAATTCGCGTACCAACACCGATCAAGCCACCCGGGACGGCATATTTCAGGTCGTTGGCCTCGGAGTTCAGCGACACAATACGGCTGAAGATAGGGGTGCATCGGAGATTGCCCTTGTCATCACGAGTGACGATACCCGGTCTGATCTCAATTTCGTCACCCATCTTCAGCATACCGTGAAGAATACTACCTCCAGCAACACCTCCCTTGAGCTCATCAATATCGGCACCGGGCTTGTTTACGTCGAAAGATCGAATGACCATCATGTAGGGGTCCATTGAAAAGTCTCGCAGGGGAACCGGGATATTAATAATAGCATCATTGACGGCGTCAATGTTCATCTTCAGCTGGGCAGAGATTGGGATAATGGGGGATTTGCTGGCAACAGTGCCTCGGATAAACTGTTGGATCGACTCTGGCCACCGTCAGCATATTTGCGGTTTTGCGTCGCACTAGGCGAATTCAACGTTCGCTGTCGTATAAGTCCAACCTACCGTAGTGTTTCAATGCCGTTTCACTCTTTATGAGATCTACTTTGTTCTGAAGTATGATGATATTCTCTATCAAATCGTTAGAATCATCGGGCTCCTCGCAACTTTCTCCAGAATAAGGCTGTCGAGTCGACAATATAAGATGAATCGGGTGCATTGCAAATAGACATACCCAGTTTCATGATCTCTACAGCGGCGAGATGTTCAGACTGTATTTCATCAGCCAGAAATCGCTATATATAACGAAACGGTGCTCACGGTTTGAGGTTGGGGGCAGCTTTCGTTACCAGCGACCAACTATTGCCTGTTAGCATCACATGCTGAAAATAGAGCGTAAAGCGCAAAATAGGAGGTACTAACAAGCAGGGCGGCATCCATGACCGCAGCACCTGATAACTAGCCGACAATTAGCTTGGGGACGCGCGCGCGCATAGGGAAGATTGGTCAGATGTACCATAGTACTCATCAGAATATCGTGACCTAGATATAACATCAGACAACTATTCAATATTATGCGTATACAGGCCAGTAGTCGGCAACATACCAGGGCAGTCAACGAAGCTGACGTGTCGTAAAAGCTGGTAAGTTCCGCCACATCCTTCTCGCTCACATGGAGGGTCAACTCGTTGATCACTCTTGTACGATCGGAAGCACGTAGGGCGTGGGCACTCCTCGTTGGAACATTTATATATCTTCGCGTTGGCATAACCCAGCTTGATTGTGATATTGCGAATCAGTTCTGCGGCGGGTAGTTAGCACTCTCGTCGCCACCGACGGCCTTGCGAGAGACAAGATGGAGGAAGTGCGAACCGTTCTTGAAGCGGACAGTCTGGACGCCAGAGATGGCCTTGACGACGGTCGATTTCCCGTGTGCGACGTGGCCGATGGTGCCTATGTTGATGGTGGCCTGGCGGGCAATGATTTCAAGAGTTGTCGGCGATAACGTAGAGATATCGAGATCTTTGGGGTCAGTCTGAGGCGGCAGAGGGGGCTTCTCGGCGGCCGCCGCGGTAGTCGTGGCAGTTACAGGCGCTTTTGACTGGGTCTGAGGCTCCGGCTCGGACTCAGATCCGCTCTCCGAGCCGGAGTCGACGTCGGGGTTTTCTGGTTTGTCGACCGTCATGGTCGCGGCTGTGCTTGCTAGTTGGGTTGATACGGAGGTCAGGCGGTTCGCGATGTGGCGGTGTTGTTGCGATGCAGGGGATATAGGGCAGGAGAGGATTGTCCACGATCAAATGTGTTGAAGATGAACTGGCAAAATTGAAAACCTGCGACCAGCTTGTGACGGGCTGCAGGTATATTATTCTGGAGTCGGGAGGAATTAACCCCACCACCCCTCGTGTCAAATATTCCCTTACCCCGGCACCTGAATAAGCTGCATAGATCTCGTTAGATGCATATTGTAGCTCGATGAGTCATACAATGGATCTTTATCGATAAGCAAGCGAGGGGGCATGGTCGTGGATGGGTCTGGACACCGGTAACCAATCCCCTATTTTACAGACGGGACGTAAATGCAGTCCGTACTTCGTACTTCGTACAGAAATTTGTTAATTCTACAAGGTGAACCCATCTAAAATGCTTCTGTCGCGTCGACACGCAATGCATAGGCGTGCTGCCCATTCAGCTGCTCTCTATGCTGGGGTATATCGCGTACCTGTGTTCTAAACCCGAATGCATCAACTCAACGCAACTCCGTGATAACCCGTCTGAAAGCAAATAGTTCGCCGTTGTGTCCCCCGTCTACCCCTTTTCCCTTGCTGCCCACCCGGTGTTCCAGTATGGCCTGCTCCCATAACTATCCATAACCGATCCGGGCTTCATCGAGTGATGATCAAGCAAGTCCCTGACTTGCTCACGCTTTGGCAAGTGCCAATCTGCTCGATCAGTCAATGACCCTAGCAGTCAGGCTCGTGAACTTCTCATCCCTCAACAGCACATCCATTGCCTTCTCCTCAATCGTGATCATGACCTCCAGCTCCTCAGAATCAGGACGCCCGGGAATGAGCATAGCCGCCGGCCAGTTCCACTGGGCACCTGCACGACGTATCTTCTCGGGATATCCCGAGCCCCTGAGGCCCGGAATGCGCCATTCCTGCTCGTCATTCATGCCGAAGTACCGCCATGAGTTAAACATGAACGAGAGCTTGTCGTCAGGTGACACGTCTAACGCGAGCTTCTGCGGATCTAGAAGACGGCTGTACACCTCGTATCTCTTGCGCACGAATTCGACGTTTACCCCTTTGATCGACTCCTGAATGCAGCGTATAACAGTCCCAACGTTGTCCGGCAGCACCCCCAAGTCGGCGTCTGTGCGCTTCTCGCACATCTTGAACAGGTCGGCGATGGGTAAGCTTCCCAGCGCTACCTCGGAAGCGTTGCCGAAGTATTGTGTTGCGCCTATCCCGTCAAAGACCCGTTTCCGGGTGTCTACTATGGTGAAGAGTTTTGAACATTCCACCTCGCCGTTCGTCTGTCCACAGGATGCACGATTGCTCCCACGGACCTGCCGGGAAGCGGCGAGCCGTGCCTTCGTGGCATGGGCCCATACGTATGCTATCAGGACAACCGTGGTGCTGAGCCGCTTCACGTTGTGGAGTTTCTGGATATGACCTTTAAGAGTGTTTAGGGTAGCCACGTCAAAGACGAAGATCTTGCCTGTTAACCTCGGGAAGTTGGTCGGCTGAACAGATGGCGCCGAAAGGAGTTGTCTTTCCGGGAAATTCCGCTTAATGTAGTCCGGGGCCAGTCGGTGATCATTTGCATTCTCCTCGGGCGGATATTGGTCTTTACAGAAGGGGCTTGACAGGCTGATGGCATTAGTGTCATACCTGTCTCCCCTAGTCGCCGCAGAGAGCCAGCTGATAACCAAGTCGATGGCTGCGCCGTCACCTATAGAATGGTGGAGGTGTACCCCCAGCAGAAGGCCGCCGTCGATAATGTAGATGCGCAGTACCAGCGCAGCGACGACACTCCCTGCAGGAACTTCAAATACTGGATTGATGAATGTGGAGGCGGGGAACTCGGTCTCCTTGAGACGGGCGTAAGTCCAGCCAAACTTATGCCGGATGTCGTGAACCTCTAGAGGGATATTGCATTGGCTGGCCGAGATGAGAGCGATGGGGACATCGACCTGGAGGAGCGATTTCAGCACCGGCCGCTTTTGGCTCATCTCGTTGATGCAGAACCGCAGGTACGCGATCGCGGGCAGATGCCGCTCGTTGTCCACCTCGAAGCATAGCACGAAACGGTTGTATGTCCGGGGTGCGAGCTGGTTCCAGGCATTCAGCGCGACCCACTGATCGCTCGACTGGCTGGGCCGGGCACCGGCAGTTGCGGTGGTCATTATGACAGAAGTGAGGGTGCAGGTGGAGCAGGCACATGCATCGACCAAAGGGAGAGTTCGAATTCTCGTGAGATATGTGAGTATATTTATTATATGTATTTGTATTTGCGTGTGCGTGCGTGTGGTTGTCCCCGAATGCGTGTGTGATGTGCGTGTGTGAATGCGTCAGTGTGTCTGCGTTGCGTGTCTGTGTGTGGATGTGCGTAAATGTGAACGTCAAAGGTATGTGGGATGTTGTTCTGGGATGTTGTTCTGGGATGACAGCAGCAAGTGCAGCTCACCATGCGGCAGGCGCCCTACAGACGAAGCAGCATTTATACAAAAACATATATATTAATTTATATATATGGGCACTGATGATCCAAACAGTCATCTGATCTACACGGTGACCTGGTCAAACAACGGGCGCTGAATGTATGGGATGAGATCCGTGATTCATCAGAGGGTACCTGGCGAGCTGGTTTAGGTGGGGAGAGACGAAGCGGCGGCCCCTTGCCTATGACAGAAGACAACAACATAGCGCATTTATCATAGTCGCTGACAAAAGGTTGAGACGTGGTTCTCGCGGTCTCAACGGCCATTGTTGATCCAGATCTGGCTCAGGGAGGAAAAACCCCCCGGCGCGCGTCTTGCCCGTCTAATGGGATGGGATGTTCAAAGTCACAGCTTGGGTTTCTGACGGGCAACCGATAGGGTCGCTGCTTTGGGAGTACAAGCTTCGGATCACCGGTTTGGCCATGCGCGGCCAATCAGCCATGGGCGCAAAAGAAAATCCCGGATTTTCGCTGCGATTTACAATACTCACTCACTCACGAGCCCGTTGACAAGTCCATGCTAAACCAGCCTGCGAGCCTAGTCGCCGATGCCCAGCCGAGGGACCTCGAACACGCTGGAATGTCGAGTCGTCGAGTCAATCAGGACCAGCGTCGGGCTCGAAGTCGAGGACGAGTTTCAGCGTCCGTCCGCGATAAGAGCGCAGGCTTTGTGCCCCTCGCACCACCAGCAAGCAGTTCCCACACAACAAAAGGAAGTGATCAATGACAGCTGCGGAAATCTGCTCCGCAAGCCACAGGGCCCGTCGCAGAGCCCTTCGCAGCCGTCCGGATGGCGGTTGGTGGGCAGGAGAATTAGTGTTTTTCAAACCCCCGGTCTTTTGAAGGAGCTGAGCAGACAACGTTACTTGGACGTGGCAGCCAACCAGTTCCGCCCACGTCGTTGCGGCCCCCCCCCCCAAGTAGACACAGCTACCTACCTATCTAGTCCAGGGAGTCGAAACATGCACTGTTGTACACTCGCCTTCGCACGAGGCCATCGTGGTCGCGCATTATTGCGATGATTCCGCCGTCTTTTGCTCCGTCGTTGCTGGCCGCGAGCTGGCGGCTGGCTACGTGCTCATGGCTACTTACATGCTGCTTGCCTAGGTATACCTATCTATATGCCTCCATCCCACTATTGTATGGCTCCCACCAGCAACTGAGGGCGTCGCACGCGGTCCCGGGTCGGCGCCCGAAGGAACTCTCCGTCCACGAGCGTAGAATCGCAGCGAGGCCGCTTGCTCGTCGCGCCATGTGAGATGGCTCGTCTGCATGGTAGATACCCAAGGCAGCCGGGGTTTGAATCGGGTAGGATTGACGATACGCGAACCCTACACGGCGGCAACCCAGTGGAAACAAGGAGGGGTAAAGTGCTGCACATTCGGCTGGTCGACCGGCGCGTGCAAGGGTTACGGGCGAGATGACGGGAATGACAGAAGAGCACCCGTCCTGTTGTGGAGGACTCCCACTGGCGCAGCGACGTAATTGTACATGAGAGTCGACCCCGGCCACGTGGTGACAGCATCCTTAGGCATTCCTCCTCCCTACCCAACATCCCCCCAATAGGAGCAACCGCCTCGGATTCCTGGCGGTTCCATTCCAATCTTCCCGCCGTTCCGCGAGAACTGGTTTGCTTCTGACGTCAAGCCCATCCCTTGCGTCCTTAACCTTAGTGCCTTGCATGCTGTTATGTCGCAGATCGATAAACACCGTCATCCCGTGCCGCTTAAGTAATTAAAGTCTTACTGCTGCTTTGTACGGGTATGCACAACACACCAGTACCGGTAGATACCCATCACGGTAGTTCTCTATAGATGCTAATAATAGGCACCTTACTCGTCCCCGGACCGTTCACGTAACGGGCAGTAACCCATTATGTGGTTATATCCCACATCGAAAACAGAGAAATATTGAGCGCAATAGGTACATGTCCGTACCTCGATAGAAACAGAAACCAGTCAACGGGATAAACCCCAAAACCCCACCGCTTTATCGTAGACACTGTAACCATCATCCTACGCTACCTACCTACCTAGAGTCCTAAAGTAACAAGTTAGGTAGATACCTAGAGTAGTGTAGATAGTGTAGGCACAAACCCAAGCCCGGAATTCCACGTTTACGTGGGGCCAGGACGCACGATACCTACTCGCCAATACCTACCTAAACTTCAAAGTCGTGAGCATCGCCAGTGCAAACCCTACGTCACAGCCAGGCCGGCAGCTGCTACAATACCTCCTTCGTATCTATCAACCTACCAGCAAGATACCAGTCCACAACAAACCCTCACATTAAAGAACGACAACCCGAAAGAAACCGTGATCATGCAAAAACGATAATACGGCACAGGCACAGTATCCCAAAAGAAAGACACCGCGACAGGTACGTACGTGTAAGTAGGAAGGTAGGTAAACCCAAGCACTCCCGGCATTTCCAAAGAAACAGATCAACAATCCGATATAACCACCGCAAAAAGCTAGCCAAGTATTAGCTATTAGGTGTACGCCATAAACAAAGCCCTCGAACCCCGCCGGCATCACGAGTAATCACCAGCCAGCAAACCCACGAACAATTCCTACATCGCAACATCCAACCCGCAAGGCGAATGATCAATCCCCGTAGCCTCAACATCACTCAGTCACAAAAACCCCATCAACGACGTCCATCGAGCTCGCTCCGCCAGCATGATCCAGCGACCGAAAAGGAGTCGATCACCAAACTCTTGTTTTAACTAAATCAACCCAGCACCCACGCGTAGATCCCGAGTACGAACACCAACCAAGCCAATCGAGACTAAGACGTAGACTACCATTCAAACCCGAAGCATCAAATCCCACAACCCCCCAAACGAACCCAAGAACATCAACTTCAAAGCAAGTCAAGCACGAGAGCAAAAAGCCAAGTAAAAGGGGAGGAGCCTTCAAGACCGACGATAGGCAGAATCTTTTCCAATTTCTCATAGAGCACACGTTGCGTAGTTCACCATATCCATCTATTTTGAGGTATCAATCATTACAGATATCCACAATCCCCAAAAGAAACACATCCCACCAAATCCATATGATAAAAGCAAACAAACAAACACAAAAACAATAAATCTCAAATCAAACCCCGACCAAAGCTCCGATCACCGAGTTTGCTCAGCACCAAATGTTTCAAAGATTAGTATCCGGAATCTTAGCCACCTGGGCCTCGTTCCCATTTTCATCTGGTTTTCAACCACCCCCCGGACCTAAATGACATCGCTTGTATCGTAAATATAATAAAAATGGGAATATCTGATACCACGTTATCCAGGTCGGCAAGTGGTCATCGGATTGCGAATATCGCAGGTATTAGGTGAGACGCGAATGCGAATGGACGTTGAAGGCTGTTCGCGCTCGTATATTTAAGGCCATGTTAAATCAACATGATCGCTGTACCAGACACAAACAATCGAATCTCGGATCAAGGCATTGCGCGATGCGGAGGTTCGGAAGAAAGAGTTTGATAAAACAGAACGAGAAGAATAACAAGTCTCCAGGGTTTGCAGATCGAATCGGAGAGTGGGGGATACTAAGTCGTACGTCCGGATGAGCCACAAAATCAAGAGGTATATTATGCCGCAACGCCAGACAGATTGTAACTCAAGAAACCACCAGCGGAACCGATTTGTTGGATATGTACACCGTCGCGAGACTCTCGACTAGCTAGCAGCCGCGGGGTTGCACGGATATCGTGCCAGTTCATCACGGGTGCGACAGATGTTCCGGTGACACACTCGCCTGTTCAACCGTCTCGAATTGCACCAACTGATTCATATCCAAATCGGCTTGACCAGGCTCAATATAAGCTGGAGAATGAGAATGCATACGTAAGTTGATTGTGTGCTTCGAGTACATTTCGTTAAGACTGTGACCGTCGTCTGAAATGGCGGACTCGCCAATCGGATAGATATCCGCCGACGCCGGTCGTTGCATCATAGTGTGAGGGGGCGAGTGCTCCAAGATAGTAGGTTCGCCATGCTGACCATTGTAGGAAATCGGAGAGGCAGGCGGTGGGATTTGCTGCATCGGCGAGAGGAAGGTGTTGTTGCTATAAGCGGGGTTAACAGGACGTGGGGTGCCTTCGGGGGCTTGCGAAAAGTAATTGGGACTCGAGTATTCCGAAGGTGCGGTTGTAGAAGCGGAGAGAGGATATGGTCGCAGATCCATGCCGTAGGTTGCTTGGGTGTCTATACGTAGATGTGATCCAGCGTTGAGCGTTTGGGGTTGTTGGGGGATAGGGGCGTAGATGTTGGGGTTGTGAGGATGAGGCTGGCTCTCGCCTGGGTGTTGAATGTAGAACGACGGCATTGGGGTCTGGAACACCGAGAAATCAACAGCCGTAGGGACCGAACGACTACGTTGTCTCTTATGACCTGGTGCACGGAAACCATTATGCATCGGCCCAATACCCCATGGTGATTCTTGGAACATGCCCATATGTGGTGGGCCAAAGTTTGGTTGCGAGGATGGACGGTTCGTGGGTGACACCGGGGCCGAAACCGATAGGGCATGGTGATGAGCCATGTCGTACAGGTTAGGGTTGTGTCGATTGGCAAAGGATTCCAAGGAAACCAATTTAGCAAGTTGGCCGCTGAGTACCTTGGGGTTTCCGCCGAGATGGTGTATGTAGCAATGAGTAGCCTGTTGATCTTCAGTGAAATCACCAACCTGGAAGAATCCGTTCGAGTTGAGAGATGAGTCCATGAAGAAGTTGGGTGGCCGATTCAGTTCAATTACGATGCCACCCAGCTTGCCCCCGTCTCCCTCCGCATTCTCCAGGAAGATATTCTTGATAGCACTGAAGTGATACTCAATCTTGTAGCCAGCCTGGTCGTTGTTGATATAGTATGTCATCGTACACTTCTCAGGAGAGTAGAAGATGATCAAATCCATTGTATTCTGCCCTACGCGCGTCCATTTGCCAATGTTCAGCGATCGGCAGGTCAAATGGTGAATGACTTTGCGGTTGATGTTAGCGAAGACAATTATATATGAGTGAAATAGTCATCAACTTACGGACTTTGCCACCAAGCTCGCCGCCCATCATCATAGGACCGTAGGGAATTAGCCCAGTACGTCCCATGTATGGGCCGCCCAGGCTCTTACCAGAGTCCATGGCCTGCATGGCGAGATAGGCACGCATCGACTCGGGGATGGAATCGATGTCTTCGCCGCTTTCTAGACTCTTCTTCGCCAGGAGCTTGATCTTGGCGCGTCTGGAGAGTGCCGTGTCAGTACATCGACGCGGGCTCATGAGACTACCATACGTACCGGTTCTGGAACCAAATCTGGACAGATCTTTCGGTCATGTTGATTTCTTCGGCTATCCTCTCGCGTACGGTAGCGGTGGGTGTAGGGTTCTTGTTGAATTCTAGCTCAAGCGTCGTGAGCTGGTCCTGCGTGGCCCGCTGTCGCTTCTGGTTCTTTTGTTGCTGCGTCAAGGTGCTCTTTCGAGGAGGACGCTTTGAAAGGGTCTTGCTAGGGCTACGTCTAGATGCAACCGATGTAGGCGACGGCGATTGGCCAATTCCAGTGCTGACAGACCCTGCCGGTGTTGAGCTCGACGGCTCGGGGGTAGTTGCAATCGCCAGGTTATCCGACGGCGAATGCTCCATCCTCATTGGCGATTCCATCTCAAATTAATTAATATCTTCAGTCTAGCTGGCGAGGTATCCGGTGGCTAGTGAGCAGCGAGATGCCAACCGGATTGCGACTCGGTCGTGGCCAGGGATAGCGAACGATGCAAGCGTTTTAAGGATAGAATTGCAAAATCACGTCCAGAAGGAGTGTCGATGCGAGCCCTGAGGGATCGATGCAAAAGAGTCGAGGCTAACGTGATTCGCGATGCGTTGGTGGCGCGCAACGGGCTAGTACTGCGAGGAGTTAGGCGCGTCGCCGCAACGGTGTGGGAAGCCTAAGGAGTGGAATGGACCCGAAAGGAGTGACGGTGTCCGTAATGGCTACAAAGAGCTGAAAGGAGTGTGGAGGAGAGAAGAAAATGAAAGGAAAAAAGACAGAAAAACTGCCGAAAAGGCGACGATACTAGCAGATGCTGGAGGCAAAGGTCGGCAGGACAGAAGAGACGGGGGGAGCGAGGAGAGGAGGGTTGGAGAAAACCCTAGAGACGAGCGGGCCGGAAAGGGAGTCCAGGGGACGGGCGGTACCTGCAGTAGGCCACAGGTACAGGGGACGCTACAGCGCTGGACCATACCGCCTGCGGGTTGGTTGCAGGCTTGCAGCGCAGGTGGGCAGCGCGCTACACTAACCTAAGGTAGGGCCCAGTGGGGAGGGGGCCGACAATGGGCCAGTCAACATGCGAATCCGATGGCCAGGCGCGGGGGCGCTCGGGCACAGTGCAGCCCGCCAGTCCAGCAGCCGTATACGAGCGCACGAGGTATCTCCAGCTAGAGCGCGTTGCGCGATCGGCACACAGCGCACTAACTGGGGTACCGCCATCCGCAGCCCACGCCGTGCACAGGCAGGTATGCATTACTGTGCGCTGCACGCTGACCTCGACTGGTGGGGGCGGTACCAGAGCAGAAACAGCGGCGACCCAGAAAACAGGAGGCAGCGGCAGCGCGGCCATCTGCAGGTCAAAGTCAAGTTTGCCCCGGCCCCCGTCCGAAGTAAACAGACTAGCCCGCCGCGGTTAGGCTTGTTTGTAACGTATGCGGTCTGATTCACCATCCATGATCATGTCCGACTTTTCTTCTTCTTTCGCTGCTCTAGCATTTGCACTGCCTGTTACCCTAACCCTTATACTGGTATAACTAGTAACTAGTTATCTACTCTTCTTTTCAATCCCCCTTTTACCGAGCAGACAGCAAGTCATGCTTGAATGCAAACATAGAAACCGGGCGTCCTCGTGTAATGCTCAATGCAAGGCAGGCTATCTAGTGCTGACAGCCCGAGGGGTCAATCGTGTACCTACATACCGTAGTAAGAAGCATGCATAATGTACGGTATGTCGTGGGCAGGAAGTTTGGACTTTGGTATTTGTTGCAAGTAAAACTACACTGTAGCCGGCCCCGATGGTCACCGTCACCCGTGGAGTGTATAAAACCGTATCCATTTGGCGAGGTACGGACTATTCCACGGAATAGGTGCACAACCGGCACTGCGCTAAAAGGTAGTTACAGTAGTTGTAGCGAAACTCCGTAACTTAGATACGGACATTCTACTAAGTAACTACCTAGAGGCTCGTACGCGGTCGCATACATAGTAGCATTCTTACAGTCGCCTCGCGTTGTCAGGCATCCGCGTCTCCCGGTGTCAGATAAGGCATGGCGAAGTCGGCGCATGTCTTGCATGTTGTGTTGTTGATGCTGCGAAAGAGGGTGTGGAGCTTTCCTAGCGAAGTCACCTTGTCTTTTTTTCTTGCCCCTGTGCTCCGTAGTCTCGGTACGGACTACGGACGTAGTGGTACTTGATTGCCATAATTCATACAGATAGTTCTACTTATATAGACCGTACGGTGTCCCTCAATTGGAGTATCAATCGCAAGATACCCGAAACAAGGTTATCAGCGACGACGCTTCTCAGGTCGGTCGAATGAGTCCGATCGGGTACAACAAGACGAGCAAACGCGGTATGTAGGTGGAGTTACCTGTGCCGCCATATGTGTACCGCAGCCCCTGCGTATGTGGAATGGACAGATGTATTTTTGTTAGCCGGAACTTGCCTAGATAGCAGCATTGGTTACTTGTGTTGACAAGTCCTAACTCCCAAGGTAACTATCTAGTGCAACTCCTGATACCCAGGACAAAAGATACATCCGTGGCACACCAAGACGGCATTATCCCTTGTGGCAGCGCCTATCCTTGCTCGATTCCCACTGCCCAATCGGCACCGTCCCCAAATCTTCTAACGACGGCTTCAACTCGGAGAAAGGGGGTGCCATAAAACCACAGTTGCCTCTCGTAAGCGCCCCGGCCTGGTCTTCTTGCTCTGCCCAGTGTAGGTACACCACACCCTTACAGGCGACTGTACTTTGGCCACTACCTGTCCCAATGCAAGAAGGCGTCCATGATGAGAAGGCATGTAGACATAAAATGTTTGATAGCTAACTAAGCACTTATTACACATCTCGAACGGTAACCCGCAGCTCCAGCATACTTCGACGCGGACGGCGGGAGTTCCAACTCAATCTCTCGCTGCACTGCAATGCACTCCATACGCGCACATGCACACACACATGTACACATGCCCACAACACAAAAAAGAAACGGGCTCGAGAACCTGCCTGCCGCGACAAGGACACGAGAATCTGGCCATCATAGCCTTTTTCTAGCCCGTAGTTTGTTACACTCCTACATTTGCATTCCCCTATACCCGTATGTACCTAGTGTAAGTACAGACTACCTAGTATACAGTAACTACCCGGTCAGGCATCCAGCCAGGCATCCTCCAGGCATCCCCGGGGTCCCGGTAGCGCGCGTCTCACTGCTAGTTATGCGTCGGTTAGTCAGACTCAACCGTCTGGTGTTTCCGCTGATATACCGTATACTGTAAGTACAGTCTGTACCTACTTTCTCGATCTAACTAGGGCGGGTGGCTTCAAGACAACTCCATCGATCTTCAGTTCCGATGGCAACATCCCCCCACAAAGTTCTACCGGTATGGTGCACATAATTGTACGACTCGATGTCTAGGTCTGGGTGGTTAAGACTCGGGAACGATGTCGTCACCAAGCAAGCAACGGATGAAAGGCACGAGAAAGGGGGGAACGGCAATGCAGTGTAGGACAGCCTCATAAGCGGTTCAACGTCCCGCGTTGTCTGCCGTCAACGTCTCGGGTTCGTTCTGTAGCACCGAGTTTCAGTAACGCCATGATGCAAGCCCGAGTCGACGACACATGCACTACTATCTAGCCTTTTTGGACCCGATCGAGATACGATATCGAGATGGCGCGTCTGCAGTTCGCTACGTGACTACCGCCTCGAGCTAGACTTTGGCACTCGGGATTCCTGGTTGGCTCCCGACTTTTTCGAAGTCTGTCCCGACACAGCGGCAGTTTTACCGTGGTGTGCCAGTTTAGGTATTCGCAGAGGCGAAATGGCTGCATGAGGCTGGAGCAATCAACAGCGGGTTTTATACGGCGCAGATGGTCCGTACAGTGCAGCTGAACAATGATGCTACCTAATGTACTTCGTAGGTACTGGGGTTAACATGTCCGACCATTCCAATTGCCAAGAAGAGTTCTATGCACTCAACATAGCGACGAGCGTCAATATCACAACTTCGTCCACCTAAACCCATGAGTTATATATACCTATCCGCGACCGCCGCCAACGAGAGCTTCTCGGGCCCCTATCATCGTACCTATTACACATATTACACATACCGGAATGCAGTTCGCGACCTACAGATTTCAGAAAACAATGTGTTGTAGGATATATAGCATAGTACCAATGAGAGGTACTACGGTTAACCTTTCACCCTCCGTCACAAATTTATACCTCTCTGTCTCTTCCGAAATCGAATGTCACCAAAGGTAAACCAACTCGCCCAAGTCCAACCCTCGTCCGCCGCCGCCGCTTTTTATTTGTCCGTAGGACATTATATATAGTTTATGACGCTGTCTCATAGACAGACCAATTGTTACGGAATTCTTGATAATGAAATAATGAGATAAACCGTGATGGCGACTATTTCCCATTTCGTGATCCCTTTTTGGCGCTCGCCTTGGGTTCGCCGGTGCTTGGGATCGCTGCTGAACCAAGACCAGGGTCGCCTGGCGGTCGCTTTGCGATCGCACTTCCTCGTCCCGGGGTACCGACCTTCAAGAATCGGCAGTTAGATATATTGAACGGACACGTCTATGGTTACCATTGCTCACAGTATGGCGTCTATGCGTCTCTGCTCTCCCAGGTCGTGGGGTGACCTTTCTGGCAATTAGCAGTGAATCTCAATGTAACAAGTGTATGGATACCCCTATTCACATACTTGAAATGGACCCCTGGGCATCATCACCCACTCTGGATCCGATGGCTGGCATTGAGACCTTGTCGGCGATGCAGAGGAAGCTCGGCCAAATCTTTTACACTAAAGCGTATATCAACGTAAGCATAAAGAGTCAATCGGTTGGCTTAATACAGACGCACTCGATGATCTTTACGCCCAAAAGATATATCGTGACGGTCAAGCCCGCTGCTGACGGCAACGGCGACAACGATTAACACTCCAATGGTATCGCACGCCTGGGTTCAATCTTGACGGCAAGTGTATAGACTGATCATCATCGTCGTGAGTCTAAGATGACTTGGTGGGAAATTGACAGCCTGGATATCAGGGCAAGGGATTTTGAATACAAATGTGGTGATGGTGATGGTAATGGTGATTGAACGTAGTAGAGAGTGTCTTTGTTACGCTCTGTCTTTTCTGCCCACCAGAAATAACAACCTGGCCCTGAATAAGTAGGTCATCTGCAGGAAGGCGAGCTCCATTGCTCCTCATCCGGTCGGGCGTCGCTACTTCTGAAGTCCGTTTATCCTCGCGGTAGCGCTGTCCGCCCTGTGCTGCCACTTGCCTTGGCGATTGCGAGAGGAGGTTTCCTATGGAGACGCTGCTACCTCACGACACTCTAGTTGTAGTACCATTAAGTAGTCTTTGTAAGTTGCGATTGTTTAACCTAGACCGAGATGGAGTTATAATGGGAAGACAACAATTGGGAAGAAGCCGCGAATGGAATCCAGATTCGTCTCCCGTTGTTTGACCGAACGGCTAAATGACCGAGAACGAGTCAAGGTATTGATATCACAAGCTGTGCGGTAAAGGTGTCGGTCTCTACTAGATAAATAGGACTGGGACGATGCTGTATGGCGAGGCGTAAGATATATTCACTTCTAGTTGGCATACCTAGATAGGTCCAACTGTTCAAAGCCGACTCGATGCCGCACCACGCGGCTTGGGACTCAATAAACTCTTTCATACAGACGTGCCGTAGCGTTTGGATAAAACCTGTAAGCTAAACCAAGAATCCGCATCATCTAGTCAGCGATACACTCAATCCTGTATTCTTTCGAATGCCTTTACCTATTACAGTCGCTGGAATCAGTACGAAGATAGATCCGGATCGCCTCAGGCTATCTCCTTAAGGGCGGCTTTGCAGCCCAGGTCCGTGCTTTCAAGAGGATCCAATCAGGATGCTTCCAGGACGCCATCTAAAGTACCTGTACTTCATTCTTTTGCGGACAGGTTGGCCGTAATTGATGTTTTTGTCAGTGCTTTGGTACTGTACTGCCAAGCAGTTTAGTGAGCCCTGCACGGACCTGGGCTGCAAAGCCGCCCTTAAGGAGATAGCTCGGGCATGGCTCGGGTTCGGGTGTGGCTCAGGTGTGGCTAGATCGGCATCTCTTTTGGCGCAAAACTCACTGTGTAAACCACTGGGTAGATGGGTACTGTACCTGCCAGGTAAGTAGCGCGCTATATCTGCACACGGAGTCCACTGGACAGCCCCTGAACTTGCACCCCTGAACGCCACAGTCATAAACGTTCGTCTAGCCACATTGGGGCAGGAGGCAAATGCCAACTTCACCTGCACGCGTGCACTTTTACTGTGTAGGCCGGCATCGTCGGCATCGCGCTGGCTTGAAGCTCTCACTCGGGCCTCCACTTCGTCCGATCTTTTTAAGCTTCTTCTCTGACCTCAACTACAACTTCTCTCAGGGCTGAAATGAGGAATCCTTTGACTTCGACCCCAATCCTGGAACCATCTCAGCCTCACGCGCGACGACATGCATTGTGCTTTGAAGTTTTACGGCTGTCATCGACCTAGACCGAACAATGGAATAGTTGTCTGTGAACCCGTGCTACGGCTGTGCTCGAGAACCGAACTTGTACACGCTATGTACGCCGGTGCCGGTGGCGAATCATTGGCCTTGTGTCGCTTGCTAACCCGAACCACCTCCTGGAACACACCGCCCGCGTCTACTTGACTTCCTGGGATACTTGTAACGCTGCCCAGCGTCTCCGGTAACGACCGTGCATAAGTCCCTCATTCGTAGCGCAGGATAGGGGTTACCAAGATGCGACAACGCATTACTCGACCCGTGCTGACAATAGCTGGAATAAATACCTACCTAGGTTAGGGAGTTATACAGACATGCTACCGGTACAACGTACTTGGACACTTACGAGCCAATGCGACTGTAGTCATTCTAAACTTCTTCAGTTGATGTCAGATGCAATGCAACTCTGAGGAATATCTTGATTCGTCGACGTTCCCAGTTTCCGCAACGGTAACATCGCTGGCCCGTTTAACTTGGACGGCCTGCAGCTGCAGGGGCATCATTATCAGCCAATGCTTTTATGCCTCGACATCGTGGCTTGTCGAGGTGTCGCTTCACTGATAATCCCAATAAGCAAGATCTGCGACGATCAACAGGGGCAACGCAGCTTAGGGATCTTAATGCCATTAATTATTCCCTAACTCCATACTCCATCACAACGCACCGTTTTCCGCTCCTTTTTCACAAAGGACACTGCTACGGAAAAGGGGGCCCATCCCTCTCAGATAACCCCCAGCTCTAACCCCTAGTTACATGACACGACGCTCCCCGCGCTTCCAAAATTCAATAGAGTAGGTACCGATTGTACGAACCGGTCCAAAAATATCCGACCCTCTTTCATGACAGAAAACATCTCTTGTTCGATAACGATTCGGCCTTGTTAACAGAACATCTTGTAGGTACATATTCATGCTCCCAAGACTTTCCACCGTGCTATACAGTCGCAACTGAGTTCCGTACTACGCGACCTATGAAGAGAAAAAACCGGTGTTGTTCTCGAGATTGTCCGAATAAATCGACTTGGGCTATAGTTCGCTCGCGGGACCCAGTCGCTTAACCTACTGTACCTACTTTATCTTGCAGACCGGACCGTCGCCGAGCTCTCACCACTTACCGTTCTTGCTCAAACTAAACTGCCCCGACGGTGTCGTCGTCATCGCGCCTGCGTCCCACTTGCTGTACGGAATGCGCTACGGGAGGCTCTGCAAATGACTTTTGGGTCTTAGCGCTGGGCCTAAATATCGAGTGTGGAATGCTTAGTGCTATCGTTGCTTCCCCTTTTTGCAGTACGGGGGCTTGTTCGTACGGTAGTGTATTATGTAGTGTATATCGTATGCGCTAGAGTCGTTCACTAGGCGCCCCGGGGGGCTTGAGTTGCTTGTTCGTTTTGTGGCTCTGGTGTGTATGTAGCTTTTCTAGAAAGGGCTTCTAGGTATGAAATAGAGCTGATGATAGGGTTCAGCCTTCAGAGATGATTTGATACCTCTTTGACATCATGGATACCTATGAAAACGGCATGGGGCTAAGCGCTACGCGATCCTTGGGGAACTTGTGGGTTTGATATTACTACGTACAATTTACCGGTAGCCTGGGTATGAAAACGTGGGATTCGGCAAGGGGGTTTGGATTTGCTTTCTTTCAGCTAGCTGGGAGCTTAAATATTACGGGCGTACGTCAACTGGGGTTTCTTTTAAGTACAGTGTATATGGGCGTGGGCTTTGGTTTGCTGTTTTATATTAACCTTGCTTAGCATGGCGGAAGTCCCGAGTCGGTGGTGCTTCCGGGTTCGCTTTTGATTCCGTTGGCTTTGTTGTTGCTGGCTGGGGATGGGATTCGATGCTGAACTTGACGGGTTGATGGAGGGCGTAACTAGCGTTGATTTGCCTTCTTGCTTCTTGGGAATTGGGGGGTACTTTGGAGTATGCGAGTGAGAAGACCGGAGAGAGCATGTAAATGATCGTATGGAAATTTTCTCTGCACATAGATACCTACCTACATAAGTAACTTTCACACGAGGAATCGGAACAATGAACTGCATCTCCAGTTGGGTTCTTCTGTAGGTAAGTAGTTTCTAACGTCGTCACGATTTGGCTGAGCTGAAAAACATGTCGTCTCTTAGCTACTCCCTCTCTCGCTCAGGCTAGTAGATATATAAACGCCTCATCGTCGCTATTCTCGGATATGCACTGGTATGCCTGCTCGATCAGTCGAGTCCGGCGTTGGAGCCTATGTGATACTCATTGGCAACTGTTCATTTTGCCCGTCGGCGTCAATACGACAGAGGCATTCCATCCACCACAATCCATTATGAAGCGCACTGTAAGCTCGGCCTCAGCCCATGCGCCCGGTCGTAATACCGTGGCGGCCTTTTGCCTCGGGGCTTGACCGGGCGGCCTGCAGCGTCAATAATAGCGCCGCTGACAAGTTCTGTCGTGTCTCCTTGGAGAAAAGCAGTGATTGGTGGCCCGGTATCAATCCGAGAAACTCCGTAGGCAATGGGCATCCTGGCCCCTGATCAAATGCCTGCTCGGTTCACCTTTTACGCCGTATGGGAGACGTGTGCTGGCGAATGACTGTTTATGGCGTTGCGTGTGGCAGGGGTGGAAGATCAGGCAAACTTTTGTCTGTTTGCTCTTGCTTTTCGCATGCGCCCCGTGCTACTTGACATGCTGCAATGATCTGCAACGATCGTCGATAAGCGTGAGATCTCACATCATGTATTGCTCGGCTTTCGCGCTTGATGTCGAGGGCGTGTTTGCCCAAGATAACATCATGCGAATAACTTTGGGGATGAGTTAATCCACGAGGTACAGTAAGGTCGAATCTTGTCATGTGTTTGGAGTCGGATAAGAGTGATTCGACACGCGATGGACGAAATTCACGGCTAAGACGAGCTGTGAAATGAGGTCTTCCGGTTACTGTCACTGCACGCGATTCCCATTGATCGGAGACGGGTTGGCTTGATGTATCGATGCCATCTAGCACACAGGCTCTTAAAGAATTCGTGAAGGCATCCGTTCTAGATATACCTACATTATTACATCAACCGAATATATCACAGATTCAATACCTCAATTCCTCCATGTTTTCTTTTTCTTTTCTTTTGTCGTATGGCGCCGTGTTTTTGAGCACCCGGCGGTCCGGTGCAGGTTTCCCACACAATCAAAATATTCATCGTTCGGCTTCTTCCCATTACGACCGTCGAGACTGTGACCGTGACCAGGGTCTCTGAGTTTCGTCCATCGATGCCCAGCCGGCATGACAGCATGTGTCTCAGCCCGAGGATTGCTCTCCTGTCGCGTCGCGTTACCTGCATGGTCTCAACTCATGAAGGTAACGTAAGCCACCAAACAACAATAGCCAATCCAGGGAACCACTCAGTTTGTCTGAAACGAACTCTGTTTCCCCCTGCGGAATATCTCGATTTCTGTTACGAAGTGGTGCATGAATGTACCGTTGCACGACTGGTCGACGACGCTCTCTCGAAGATGACAAAGTACACTGACTTATTCTGACAAATTAGTTCTTTGTTGACGCCTCCCAGCGCGGATGACTAAGACAACACAAATCCGGATATATGACGTAGAGAGGATGATGTGTGCAGGCAGTGACGACTGATGGCAGCAATTCCGTCACTTCCGATTCACCCGACGAGCAAGTGTCAACAGAGCACGGGTCATCGTCGCCGCCCAATTCGCCGCCCCCCATCCATCGTGCCAAACCCCGTCAACTGCAACCGCCTGACGAGACATCCTTCTTTCAGCTTCCGTTGGATCTTGGCATCCGGGGCTGTGCCGTCACAGCTCCTCGGTTAAGCACGTTGAGCCATTAATCTCAGCTTCTGGCAGGCACTCACCAGACGACTGAATCGCATGAATGGATCCTGAGATTAAGGCGATGCCTGAACCGCCGGATCTTGAATGCTGAGTCTGTCGGGGTGGTTCTCCCTACATATGTCTCTATCAACCATAGTGTTAACTATTTTGCTCTCGACATCCTAAGGCGAAGCGCGCCTGATCATATTCGTTGCTAAGACTCCTTGTGCGCGCGCGATGACTGCATTTCTTGGGCTGAAGCAGGATTCTATCACAGCAGCTATTACGTCGACTCGGACTCCCGGTAGAAAGCCGAATGCATGACTACAGGCTATCTTGTCCACCCGAATTTCGGTTTGAACCTTAGAGGGATCGCGAGAACTCGTCAATGAGCGTCCGTAAGGACCCGTTCGCTGACGTTGGAATGGTGGATTTACCCGGTCAACATGGAGACAGAATACGCGAAGCGTATGTCGGTGCGGCGAGCGGCGAGCTCGGGCTATCGCGGGGGTTTCGGGAGCGCGATGAGGGCCGGCCAACTGGACGCTCCCTTTCGAGCCGCTTCAGTCTTCTCCGGAATAAGTGCCGCATGCGAGTTGATCGCAGCCTAAGACGAGCGAAGTCATGGCCGGCGAGGATAGAGAAATTCTTTGACGGATGTTATCGAAAATTGATCATCCAAGGACTTTTGCGCCGGAAACCTCGCTCGCGAAATTCGGATGGGAGGCGGATACCCCTACGTGCTGGTGCCGTTCGAAACGATCCGCTCGTAGACGAACGAACAGGGAAGCACTACATATCTAATTCCATTCGCTCGAGTCGATATACGATTCTGTCATTCTTGCCTAAGCAGCTGTTTTTCCAGTTTCGGCGGCTCGGGAATTTCTATTTCCTGGTCATAAGCATTCTTCAACAGGTACCCGGCTGGAGTCCAACGGGAAGATACTCAACACTCGTCCCCCTGATTGTTTTCATTGCTGTTATTATGGCCAAGGAAGGATGGGATGATTACCGCCGATATTTGCTAGACCGTGAAGACAACCTTGCGCTTGTTTCAGTCCTTGAACCAGTTGGAACTGCGGACGCGGAATCAAAAGCCAAACCACGTGGGCTATTTGGTAGGGAAAAGATGGAGAAGAGCCTAGCACCGGAAAATAGAGAGAAAACTACTGCAGAGCCTCGGCTGGAAAGAGATGACGAAACGCGATGGGCTCGGATCAGATGGCGAGACGTTAGAGTAGGCGATATCATTCGATTGGAGAGAAACGAAAGGGTCCCGGCTGATATTGCCCTTCTTCATGCCACTGGCGCCAACTCAGTGGCATATATCGATACGATGGCGCTTGATGGCGAGACAAACTTGAAAACGAAGCAGCCCTCTCCCCTGGTGGCCGAGCGATGCGACACCATCTCGAAGTTGGAGAAATTCCAAGCCGAGTTCGTATGCGAAGATCCTAATGCGGACCTCTATAGTTTCGAAGGCCGCGTCACAGTCGGCAGCGAAACGATGCCGTTGGGTGTCAACGAGGTTGTACTTCGGGGTTCGACAATACGGAATACCAGCGAGACTATCGGCGTTGTCATCAATACGGGTGAAGAATGCAAGATCCGCATGAACGCAAACCAATACGTACGTCTGAAGTCGCCAAAAATCAACGGGTATACCAACCGCATTGTGATCTTCATCGCGTTCCTCATGATCGTCATCACGGCGGGTATAAGTGGTGGCTATGTCCTCTGGCAGCAACAATACGAGAAGAAAAACCCATTCCTGTCACCCGTGCCTGTGTCCGCCCCTGCGATCATCTTTGGAACAGTCATCCTCCTCAATGCGCTCATCCCGCTATCTCTGTACATTGTTATCGAAATCGTCAAGGTCGTGCAGGCTTTCCTGATGAACGATATTGAGATGTATGATGCTGAGACAGATACCCCGATTTCCATTAATACCAATACTATTCTTGAGGACTTGGGCCAAGTCAATTACGTATTCTCTGACAAGACCGGCACTCTGACCGAGAATAACATGCAGTTCCGAAAGCTCACGGTAGGAGGGACTAGCTGGCTGCATAGCTCAAATATGGCTACAGAGGATGCTGAGGGAAAGACGCGCCGAAGGGCCGAGAAGATGGCCGAGAAGATGGCTGATCTTTCTGATGTCAATACGGACTATAGTCCCGTGGTGGAGGAATCTGCATCCGACCCCGTGCGCACATCAACTTCACAGTCTTCATCGGGAACTGAAGTAATGATAGAGTATATCCGGCGATCTCCGAATACTGCATTCTCCAAACAGGCCCGACAATTTCTACTCTGTATTGCTCTTTGTCACACTTGCTTACCTGAGACATCCGGCGATGGCAAGATCACGTTCCAGGCCGCTTCTCCTGATGAAGTGGCCCTCGTGCAAGCAGCCCAGGACATGGGGTATCTCATGGTGGATCGACCGGCGCAGTCGATCAAGCTTAGAATACCCGACCAATCCGGGAATGCAGTTACGGAAACATACGAAATCTTGAAGGTTATTGAGTTTAGTAGTAGCCGGAGACGAATGTCTATCGTCGTACGGATGCCGGATGGCCGCATCTGTGTGATCTGCAAGGGCGCTGACAACGTTATCATGAGTCGCCTTCGACTGTCCGAACTCGCTACGAAAACAGCCGGCGAGGTTGATCGCAAGGCTCGCGAGCGACACAGTTTGGAGGCTGAAAGAGCTATGCGACAGAAGGATGTGGCTACTCGTCGGAATAGCCATGGGCGGCGCTCGGGTCTCTTCCGGTCGCATAGTACGCAGAGCTTAAGGGATCTGAGGAGATCGAGTACAGCGGGTAAGGGGGAAGAGGCCGAGATACACACCTTGCAAAGTGATGCCAAGGAACTGTCAGGAGAAGAGGATGAGAACTTGAATCGTGATGGCGTTATCGATGAGTCTGTTGCTGCCGATGAAGCAAAAGTTTTCGAAAATTGCTTTCGCCACATTGACGAGTATGCTACAGAAGGCCTGCGCATTCTACTATACGGGTACAGGTATATCAGCGACCAGGAGTATGAAGAGTGGAACACTGCCTTCAAAGCTGCGACGACTAGTCTTGTAGACAGACAGGAGCAGGTTGAAAAGGTCGCTGAAGCGCTTGAGAAAGACTTCGAACTCGCTGGTGCCAGTGCGATTGAGGATAGACTTCAAGCTGGCGTGCCTGAGACTATTGATAAGCTGAGACGGGCGAATATCAAGATCTGGATGCTCACTGGAGACAAACGAGAGACTGCGATCAATATTGCGCGCTCGGCAAATCTGGCGAAGTCTTTCTCACATGTCTATATGCTCGACGCAACCATCGCCGAGCCCCAGGAGACAATGAAGAGTATCTTTCTCGATATCGAGAAAGAACCCGGCTCGCACTCTGTTCTTGTTATTGACGGGCATTCTCTCAGTGTGATCGAGGACGACAAGTTCCTCGCCAGCATGTTCTTTGAGCTGGCTGTTCGCATTGACTCGGTGATTTGCTGCCGGGCTTCGCCTAAACAGAAGGCGACGCTCGTCAAGGGCATTCGGGACGCGCAGACGTCTTGTGTCACTTTGGCGATTGGGGATGGGGCGAATGACATTGCTATGATACAGGCGGCGCATGTTGGTATTGGCATCTCTGGTCGCGAGGGCTTGCAGGCGGCGCGGGTGGCGGATTACTCGATTGCGCAGTTCCGGTTCCTTGCGCGGCTTTTGCTTGTTCATGGGCATTGGTTGTAGTGAGTCCTCCCCTGCTACTGTTTATTTGTGGTATCGGACATGTGATGCTCGATTTCTCTTATTCTAGTAAATGTCTGCTGATACTTTTACTTTTCAATCTAGCCTGAGAACAAGCAAGTACATTCTCTGTACTTTCTGGAAAGAATGGGTCTTTTATATCGTCCAGGCTCAGTACCAGGGCGTCGATGGTTATAGCGGGACGTCACTGTATCAGTCATGGAGCCTGACGGCTTACAACGCCATCTTCACGTCTTTACCTGTCTTCTTTCTCGGGGTTTGCGAGCAGGACTTATCGCCTGAGACCCTACTCGCCGTGCCTGAGCTGTATGCGTTCGGCCAACGGGACGAAGGCATTAATATCAAGAAATGCATCGCGTGGTTGCTTATGGGCACGATCGACTCCGTCGTGGTGTTCAGGATCGTGTGGGCGCAATTCGTATTCAACGCCCCTGGCTTCCCTGATGGGCACCGTACTCAGGGCCATGATAATTCCCTTTTTCCTATGGGGTCGCTTGCTATGACTATTGTTATTGTGCTTATTAATGTTAAGATCTTGTGAGTCACTTCACCCGACATCATCACCTTTCCTCGGAAGCTTTACTTTTACTTATGTTGCTTATGTTTTCCAGGATCATCGAAATGCATAATAAAACATGGATCACTCTCTCGGCGTGCGCGCTGTCGATATCGCTCTGGTTCTTCTTCTCGCTGATTATTGGCGCGCTGCCGCTGCGGTATTCGTGGGACACGGCGTATCGGGTTTATCGTGGGTTTGTGGGTGCGTTTGGTGGTAGTGTTGCTTGGTGGAGTGTTGCGGTTGGGGGCGTTTTTGTTGCTTTGGGGCTTGAGTTGGGGGTTACGGCTTTGGCTAGGGTTTTTTCCTTCGGATCGGGGGTTTGGCAGGAGGTTGAGGGGTGGTGGTGGTGGTGGGTTGGAGGGAGTGGTGGTGGTGGTTCTGGACGGGGTGATTCTGGGTAGATAGGGGGTTTTGGGTAGGGGGTTTCTGGGTTGGTTTTGGATTGGGTTGGACTGGATTGGATTGGGTTGGATTGGGGGCGTTTTTTTAGATTTTGTGAGTACTTAGATAATGTCTTGGTATACCTATAAATATGGTCTTGAGGCTTGTCTTATGTTGTTTTGGAATTACATGGATATGAACGGGATCGTGGATGGGTGGATTGTGAATCAGGAGGGAGAGAAGGAATTGTGTGGGGTGAAGTGAAGTGAAGTGAAGTGACTGGCTTTGAATTTTGAGTGCTGGCTCGTGAGATTGGTGGGTACCTTCATGTGTAGTGTATCCGGAGGATGTAAGGACTAGATGGCGATAACTTATAAGATGTCGTTAGCAATGTGAGATGTTCAGGACTAGTTCAGATCTTGTTATGGCTTTGTTTTGCGGATGAGAATTGTGGTGAACGTATGAATGTGGAAGTGCACCGGTACCTATGAGTATGAATCTTGTTCGTTGTTGGTCGGCCTACCATATTGTTCGGCCATTCAGGGGCGTCATTTGCCTATAGCCCCCTGTATGGTGCTCGAGCAGGGCTGGTTCCGGCTGGGTGGCCGAACGCCCCGTTCCGGCATTAGTTAATGCTGTCGCAGAATAATAGGGATATAACAACATATCGAAATACCACGACGATGAGCATATCAAGTGAACTCCGGCAACGAATATCTTCGCAGCCATGCAATTAGAACACCCTAGTTATCCCCAGTTCAAATCAACAAATCACCTAAAACTCCGGAACAACAGTCCCAATCCCGCGTTCGCGGGCAATCCCCAAGATAGCAGAACTAGCCGCAAGATCCATCATGCCAACGCCCACGCTCTTATAAACCAAAAGCCCATCCTCCATCCACTGCCGCAAATCCCCATCGCGATCAAGGACCTCCCCAATCTCCACGACCGCATCAGCCCGTATACCGCTCCGCACCGCCTCGCCCGTATCATGAAGCACCGCATCCCGGTCATCAACAAGTAAACAACCAGCTTTAGACCCAGGGGAGATCTGTCTCGCGACATGAGCGATAAGCTCCGGGTCCAGCTCGATCATATCCGGCTGCCAGGACCCAACGGCAGAGATATACGGCATCCGAACCCGCTGATCCAAACCCAGAAACCGCACAGGGAACACCGGCGCAGTCGCGGCAGATGTGCAGAATACAGCATCAGCGGTAGCCAGATGCGCCTTCAACGCCTCTTCGTAATCAGCGCGCGTCGGATCAAGACACTCCATACCCACAGATGCCCAGCGCGAATTCTCCCCGCGGAGTGTATCAACCAACGCCTCCGCGCGCGCGACGGTGCGGTTAACGACAACGACAGAAACAATCTCATCCCCCCGAAGCGCAAGCGCAAGCCGTAAATGCCAAAGCGCCTGCGTCCCCGCGCCAAAAACAACGATCTTCGCCATATACCGCCGCCAAGAATACGGGATCAGCGCGCACAGCGCCGTACGATACCCCGTGACGTCCGCGGCGTTAAGGATCCCCGCAGGAGCTCCGTCGGCGTCGCAGAGGCTTATCATGCCCCGCAAAGCACCGGATACGGGCTGCACTATGATCTTTGCGCCTACGGCGTCTTTGGAGGTGAATGTGCGGAAGAGGCATTTCTGCCCTTCGGGTCTTGTTGTGCTTGCGGGCGGGGGCTGGTGGTTTCTTTCTGTGGTTGTTGAGTAGGTTTTTAGGGCGGATTTTAGGATTGTTTGGAAAGAGTTGATTTCGGGCTTTGTTTGGGTTGTTAGGAGGGTTTGGATTTGCGTGTCTGTTAGGATTCTTAGGGGGGGCATTTTGGGGGATTGGGTAGGTAGGTAGGTATCTTGTCGTGGGATGGGGGTTGGTTGACACTTTGGTAGGTGTTGGTGCTGTTTTTCTTTTGATGATTTTGGTGAGTTGGTTGGCGCGGGTTTCCTGTGATGATATGATGTGGTTTGGGTTCAATTGGAGGTGTGACGTCCTGGGTTCAACAGGAATCCCTCCAATCGCCGACCTTACCGGTACGCGCCCCTCGACTTGTTCCCCACCAACACTTGACTCGCCATATTAATAGTCAAAGCAAGAAAGCATCTCAAAAACACACCCAAACAACACACATTCCAATCTAATCCAAGCAAAGCAAAGCAAATGAATTGGGATTACTATGTATTCTACCAACAACCGAATGCAGACCTCGAACCTCTATCTCAACTCCTAACCTAGTGTACTGACTTGGTATTTCTATGATACCGGTAACTGAGAAAGAACACCTATTCGCCTGTCGGGATTGAATTCCCGTTTTATGACATTTTTCCGGGATTTTACTTGGGATATTCGTTTGGGATATTTCTTTGGGATTGGTTATTTGGTTTAAGCTGCGGTATTCTAATGATGCAATGCATGTACTGACGGCAATTATATAGCGAACAGGAGCCAGTGCGACGACTACAGTATTCCGCAGACTACAAAGAGATCACGACACCTCCAAGATCTAAATCACCACAATGAGTAGTCCGTACGTCACGCACAAAAAGGGACGAACTTATGAAGAGCAAAATACCCCGAAACCAAAATAAACCCCTACAACCGCCGCTCACGAATAAAAGCACCCGCAAAAAGGCCCAGAAGAGAAAAAGCCAAAATAACAGCTAGAAAGCATCAGCACGTGAATAAACCAGAGATAGTACGCGACATACCAAAACTACACCTCAACGCAGTGACATACCCGCCGATAACCACCCGTCCAATGAATTCGGGGAGTTGTCGGACGTAATCGACGTTTGCGATGGATTTCCGGGTGATCTTTGCTTGTTAGGGACATGCCATGCCGGGTATAAGTTAGATAACATTGTGGGAGAAATGATTACTTACCTCCCCCCTTACTTCGTCGCTTAGTCCGATTTCTAGAAGTCTTGTGGCTAACACTCTTTTCAATACCCCGGCCATTACTGCGTTGCCTGCCGCTACGCCGAGTAGCATGCCGATGGGCATCGTCATCTGCAGCACGGAGGTCACGACGGCTTTGTGCGCGGGTTCGGCTACGGCGTTGAGACTGACGAAGACGGCTGAGGCGGACATTCCTGAGCCGAAACCGCTGTGACAGAATTTCAGCTTGCATTTCAGCTTGCATTTCAGCTTGCATTTCAGCTTGCATTTCGGCAGGGAAATTGGGCCTTACCCTAAAATGATATACAGCGACTCCCATTTATTCGTGTTGCCTGTCCAGCGGGCTACTAGGAGGGAGTACCCGATGGAGCCGAAGATCGAGGATCCTAGGATGACTACTTTGTAACTGCCGGTTCTGGATGGGGTTAGTTTTGTGTGGTTTGTTGGCTGGGGAGGGTTGGCTTGCCTTTTTATGAAATGCCCTGATACTAAACCTCCGAGCGCGTTTCCTGTTACTGCTGGTACCACTAGAGCGCCGAGGTTAGCGACGGCTTGTTGGGAGGGGATTTCTTTTGGCGATTCAAGTGTAGACAGCATCTCAGCCCATCAGGAATGAAATACGTACGATGGAGTCCAACAAGGGTATTCGACAACGAAGTAGTAACCTGGAAGTACAACGGGACAAAGTACATAAGCTAAACACAAGTAAGCCAACCAAGCAAGTAAATCATTCACGGAAGACTCTCACGCTTGTCTGGGCGCCGACAATGCACGTGATGGCAAGGTACGACGACATGATATCGCGGTGCTTCATCAGTGGCACGGGGAATGCAGGCTCTCGCGCCCAGCGCGCCTCGTTTATCACGAAGATGACGAGTAATACAATTCCGGCGCCGAGGATGGCGAATATAACGGGGTGCGTCCAGGGGACTTTCGCGCCGCCGATTTCGATTGGGAGGATGAGGAGGAGGACGCCGGCGCCGAGGAGGAGCGAGCCGGCGAAGTCTATGCGCGAGAGACTTTGGCTCTGCCCGTCTGTGCTGGGGGCTTTTTTGTTGGGGATTACCATTACGGATACTATCATGGCTAGTACGAACAGGGGCGTTTGTCCTAGGAAGGACCTTGTGGTTCGTTAGGATTTACAACCAGTCGGGTTTTTTCTGGGATTGTTGTGATTGGACTTACCATCTCCAACCAACCTGGTCTGCCAAGAACCCGCCGACTGGACCTCCTATTGAACGTCCGGTCGTGCTGACTATGTTGATGTACCCGAGCCATGGTGGGACCTCGCGCAGCGGGATGAGATCTCGAGTAGCAGAACGTTAGATAGATAGTCGTTACGTGTCCTGGTGTTGTGTCTTACCTGTCACAATTACTTGGACCAACGCCAGTATCCCCGCGCCGCCGGAGCCGGATAGCACGCGGCCGAAGATCACGGTCTTCAGGGACTGGCTCGCGCCGCTAGAAGTTGTTCAGTCCGAGATGCCGTTTGACGGATGTATCTGACGTACATGATTGTGCTGTGTTCGATGGTTAGTTCTTGATCTTTGGGGGCTTGTTGCGGGTACTCACCAGCCGATCGCGAATAGCGCGTAGCAGAAGACCAACACGGTTCTGCGTCCGAAGACATCGCTGAGTTTCGCGTACTGATGTTTGGTTAAGAATGGGAGTGTTAAACTTAACAGCTCGGCTGGGGGCCGTTGCTTACTAGCACCTGCGTAGCAACGCCTCCCAGTAGAAAACCAGCAAAGATCCAGCTCGAGTCGTCCAGCGCGTTGAACTCGGATGCTATCAGCGGGTGCGTAGCCAAGACCAAGGAAGTATCGAGGTTGGCCGTGAAGAGACCTGTTTGCGTGTTAGTAGCTTTGTACCGGGTCAGGGCTCGGAGGTTGGAGGCTTCACCTATCATTAGAACAGCGACTACCTTGATGAACGACGCCGTGCTGATCTTGGAGGGGCTCGTGGCGCCGCTGCCGGCCGGGATGGCTTTGTTCGCCTCGCTGTCGGCGTCATTGTTCCTCGGCGTGACGGCTCTCTCGGGACACAGCGTGCTTTCGGTGGCGTGCCCGTCACGGAGTAGCGGGGTTGTCTCGTCCGGTGATTGCATCTTCGCGCGCCTCAATGAGGTCAGACTCGGCGCAAAACAGATTAATACGAGAGGCCGTGCCGCCCGATGCCAACGGCGGGGGAGTTATAGCATGGAAGGGGGCTGGAGTAAGCTGCAGTCTGACGCCATCGGCGATCCCCTTGCCTGGATGGTGATGCGGCGTTTATGCCGTTGGCCGGTCTGCTGTAGCTATTGCTTTGCGTCCTGAGCTGTGGGTGTGAGTATGTAGATTGGCTGGGAGGCCCGGAAAGGAGACCCGGCGCTGTGAGGGCAGTGTCGGTGCGAGAGCCGATACCTGCGCGGGTCTCAGCCACTACGATCGGAAGAGAGCCTGGATGAGTCTACGGCCCAATTGCGATCTCTATGTACCGAGATCGAACTGCGGTATCGCCAAGGCAAGCGCTTAGGACAGAGCGAGCCGGTTCGTACCCGGGGATGTACCTGAGTAGTTGGCAGGTTATAAGCGCCGCATTTACAGGCGATACCGAGAAGAGTCCTCGCTACTCAGCTACGTACCTACAAAGCTAACTACGTTTCGACGCGACTCGTATGCCTCGCTGCCTGCTGGATGTCAAACGTAGCTGTAGGTACCATTGCCATGCAAGCCAGAATCACCGAAACCGGCTGCGAGGGAAAAACAAACAAAAAAAAGTGGTTGTTGGAGTCGCTGAATCACTGGGGCCTGACATGACGCGATTTCAAGATGGATGGCGAGATCGCGGCTTTTACCGTTTTCCACCCATCTTCATCTTCATTCCTCACAGATATCTACTCGACTCGGCCGAAAAACGCTACGCATTATCTACACCAGATGCGCGGATCCCTGCCTCTCCACCTCAGTCCGCCTTAAGTCCGGCGTTGCATGCAAAGAAACCAACGAGACATCTCTACGCGGAAGTTCGGATCGTCTTCGACGACAGCCCGTCCCGAGAAAGTATAGTGTCCAGGACATGCTTGAGCTTGCCCTCGCAGTCGGGTATCATCGTTTTCGATCGCCATGCAACGAACCGATCGGGCCGCACCAGGATGCACCCGGCTTCTTCGATCTCTTTGGTCTTGAACCAATCGCGATACACGTCGATATAGTCCATGTTCATGCCGATGGCGTACGCGTTGATGGGGATACCCGTCGCTTTCGAGATATTCGCCGCTGCTGTCTTCCACGCTAGCCCGCCGTGTCCCGTCAAGAGGCAGAACGCGCCGTGGCCTGCCAGGTCTTGCGTCGAAATCATCTTCTGTCGCTTTGGTAGATCAACCCAAGCGTGCGGGAGCCGGTTGCCGGGATACGTGCTGATGAGCATCTCGACCACAGGGTCGCCTACGAGGGCCGGTCTTGGCTCCTTCTCGTCGGCCAGGTAGATCGCTGACGATTCGTACCACTGGTTCATGCCTAACCCGATGTTTTCGCCTTCTTGTGCTTTGAGCTCCATGGCAGCGTGGAGCCTCTGTCTGCGCTTGTCTCCAGCCGGCGATTCTTCCGACAGCTCGATGACTGCCTTCATGCCCTCATCTTTCGTCTTGGCGAAGAGTCCTCCTAGAGTGTCCAAGACCTCCAGGTGGCTACCCATTCCAATGTTCGCCTCGCGCACGATCGTCGCGCCAACGGGTTGCCGCTCAACATTGTATGTCTCCAACAGTTTCGGGCCCGCAAGACCTTTTTCGACGTAGGCTACCTTCCACTACGCAGGGATATCAATATCAGCGTGTGGGCAGCCAATGTTGGTTGCATTGGGGCAGATATCAGCAGAAATGGTATTATCAGGGGTTGTTACTTACAGCCAGGTTATACGCGTCCTGGATAGAGGTATTGCCACCCATCCCGTGCGGCGGCGGGTGGCGGTGGGCCGCATCGCCCAGGATGTAGGTGTTTCTTCCGTTGACGGAATATGTCTGAGCCACGGCTTCCCTGACGTTCCACGGATCTATCTTGTGGATTTCCACCTTGATCGAGTTGTCTCCGATAACCTGGTGGATTATATCCACGAGTTCCTGGCTCTGTGTCGTCATGTTCTCGAAGCGGTTGCTGCCAGGCGCGAAGGTACAGATAAGAATCCATTTATCCCATGGCCGCACCAGTCGCATGACCGGTGACATTCCTATCCAGTTGTCGGGTTGCAAGATTATATTGAGCCCTGCATACCTCTCTGGGGACATTAGATGGCCGATATCCGCAGTGAAGATGACGTTGCAGGCAATGACGCCCTGTGGCTTTTCGTCGAACTTGATTCCGCTCAAGTCGGCTACCTTGCTGTGCCCACCGTCTGCGCCAAAGACATACTTGGCGCGAATGCGGTATTCGCTCTGAAAGATGAGGTCGCGGACGGTGCAGATGGACTCCGTAGTCCCGGGAATCCCGTCGATGCTGATCAGTTGCGTGGAGAAGCGGAATTGGAACCCTCCGTTCGAGGCATACCGGACAAGGATCGGTTCCATGTATAACTGAGGAAGATCCACATACTCGCACGGAGAGGCCATCGCCAAGTTTCGCTGTTACTTCTGGTTGGCATCATTGAAGTCCGTCACGCAGAAGGGGCCGTACTTTGGTCTTTGGAGACGAACCCCATGCTTGGACCTTGCCGTACTCCTCGCCCAGCATGCTCCTCGCCCATCGAAACGAGTTCATTAACTCACCGCGGGTCGAGTGATCCAAAGCATCCTTTTCGAGGCCGATATCACGAAAGGTTTCTGAACATGGTCAGTGTCGCTCTCCTTTGGAGTCATCTTCGGGCGCGGCATACCAATAGCGAAAGGGCTGACTATGTGGGCTCTCGGAGAGTCGGCGGTACCCGGGGCTCGGGCAATCACCAGTCCCTTCAGACCTGTAGCCTGGCGTGCTTAGCCTCCAAGAAACACACATTCGGGTGGTATCCGTACCATTCTGCACCAGGAATGCCGCAAGCGAAGCTCCCGCGGGGCCGGCTCCGACGACCAGATAGTCAACGATGATAGGCTCTTGTCCGGCACTCATTCTCAGAAGGACGAAATAATGGCGGCCTCTTATTATCCTCGGTGAGCCCGACGCGACGGACTAATCTCTTTGGATTCGGGTCTTTAAGAGATGGTTTTCGGCCACCATTTATTGGGTTGCTTCAACCAGCTCCTCCCGCTTCTGGCATCTGCGCCATGCTGAGCTTGACTCGCTTGCAGCAGTCTTCGTAAGATATTCGTCAATCAGATGGCAAGGCTAACGACCTAGGTTTGAGGGACAGGGAGGCGGGACAGGGAGTCGGGACAGGGAGTCGGGAGTCTAAGACCCCAGAGCCGAGAGCACTAGTCAGTAATAAAGTCTACCTAGCTTAGGCGGTAGTGTAGGTAGATACCATCCACAGCTTGGCCGACTTCCCGTTTCCATGGCCATGCTTCCTTAATTAATACGCGGCTGACTGCGTACGCCCAATATATTTCAAGTTACTTGACCTACGCTATTCCGTAGCGTGATTAATAAGTCGTTGGTAATACACTAGTCTAGTAGGTAGGCAGGTCATAGCCGTCGACTTCGAAGTTCGGACCGACTACCTAGGTAGTGACGGGTTAGGGTCTGGGGCTTGGATGTACGATCTTTAGTCATGGTTTTGCATCGGGTTGACTGATGATACCTACCTAGTACGGGAGGAAGAACACCTGTTGTTTCACCGATAACACTCGATCAGATAAAGGAGTTCAGTAGAATTAGGACGCCTCTCTCCGCTTCCTTTCCATATGCAGTGGTAACAGAAACCTCTAACCTAGTAGAGATACCGTACGATTGTGCATGGAAGGTCGAGGTTAGTTACCAATTGCCGATCTATTTATAGGTATAATTGGCCGGAAGATAGCATCGTCACAATGACATAATACCACCGTGTTGTCGTTAACGGACCCTGATAGGAGAGTTAGGTACCTTTCCGGACTCCGTCCACTGTCCAGACCTTTAGGTAACCTACACTACACTGGTCGCGTTGGTCGGGCTTTTGGTCCCCCGGTTGGCCTTCGAGTTCAGATAGACGAAGGACTGTGCCAGCCGCCAATATATGTTCAGGAACGGCGATGTGGTCCGAGAATGAGTGCCCGTTGTAATGTTCGGAATCCCACCGTTTCCATAGCGTCTGCAGGTCTCTGCATCCAATGGCAAGTGCCATCAACCAATAGTTTCTGGCAAACGTGGGTGAAAGAGCTGTTCGAGTGACCGATACAACCTGATTCCTCATTACCCTTATCCACTAGGTATGTATGTAGGCCCTTGCAGGACCCTTGAGACCTTGAATAGCGTACCGGTACGGCCCCCGGCCTTGAGAGAAGGCGGAGAGCAAGTGGAGATCACCTATGACGTCGGCGGCAGCGAGCAATCGAGAAAGCGGAGAGCAAGTTGTCGCTTTCCTTGTCAAGAAAAGGCGAGTCAAGATCACCGTATCCCACCGCGGGATCACTGGCGAGGGCTGGGGATCGGGGCCCCGGGAAACAACGTCATTCCGAGTCCCCACGCTTTGCTTCTTGAGAAGTGGAGAGCGTTAGGTCGGGGTCACCGGAAACGTCTTTGGGGGTTATCATGTTATGGAATCGCAGGTTTTGCACGAGTAGAGGCATAACTTTGCGATTGTCGGTCGAGATTGTTCATTGGTCTGCTCGACAGCCGGCCACGATATCCAGACATATTAACCAGTAGGTAGCTCAATGATATGATATTCCACATGATATGAGAGCTGCATCCAGGCGTTAGATTGTGACGTGGGCGACGTCGAGGCCCTCTCAGTCAATGCAACACATTATGGTGCCACGGATGCTACGGAACGTGATCACCATCAAGAGAGTGGTATTGTAGGTAATTTGTATTACCAGTAGTGTAAGCACCTCGAAATTGTTCATTCCCCGGCTGATCGGTCAATGGCGGCTCTCCACTAGGGAACTGCCATCGGTTGACCAGCCTAATTAATGAACAAACCAGCACTGTGAGTGCTAGCTGACGAGCCACGATCCGACGGACTCGAAAAGGGACCCTCCAAGGCTGCTCGACTCAATGCAAGCACACAGCTAAGTAACGGATCAGGCGTGCAGGCGTGCAACGCCTCAGGATGAGGACCTGCTTGGACATAGAGTAATCCCGCGGCGCCCGACCTTCAGACTTGTTGCTCTTCCCTCTCTGCCCTGCGTTCGTTATTTTCGTTTATCACTTTATCACCACGTAGAGTCAATAGACCTAACGGCTTCTGTTAATTCTTTATGTCGTTATCGTCTCTCACTGCGGCGCTTGACATTGTGATTTGTTATCATTTTCCTTGGCAAGACTTCTTGGGAGGCGGGACCTTGCGTTGAAGGCGCATGTCTTCTGCCGGAAGCAAAGAGCTTGGCGAGCCGAGAACGAGGTGGGCTTAGGCTGCTGGACCGGGAAACTAATTTCTGCCCTCGGGGTGCGGCATGAATGCCATCATAGGATATCCGTCTACGAACGCGAGATATTAGATGAGTTGTACTTCGTACGAAGTATGACATTGTACGTCCCAGCTCACGGTGCCCTCGATGCTCTCGGTGCGGCTCCCGTTCCGACTGTCACGCGATGACACCCATGCTCAACTTCGTATCTGTCGCGTATTCGGCTTCGCGGAGGTATCGTGCCCACCTGATCAACTCTAAGTAGGATGAGGGATCTCTTGAATTGTGCCACATCTCTTTCGGTATTGCTTCCGCTCTTTGATATCCAGCACCCTATCCACGCCAGGGATTTTGAAGTCGACGCGCTTCATCTGGGTCGGTAGGCGTGCATCTTGGCATCGCTGACTGAAGCGCCGTTCTTTGCTATTGGCCGCCCTATCTGACCTCAAGACTTCGAGCTGACGCGCGCCATCTGGATGATCGCCAGGGGAAAGATCGGTGCTTGGCATGGCTGGATGACTGTATCCATGTGGGGTGTTCCGGCTACATACTTGTTGCTTAATGTTCAAGACCTCGAAGGCAACGCGACTCATCTGGGTGATCGTCGCTTGTAGGGTAAGGTGCTTCTTGAGGTCGCGTCTCGAGGCCGACTAATACTTATTACTCCCATTCTCCAACATCTGTCAACGCATCAGTCCTAGAGTTTTGGCGTCGACGTGCCTCATCATCTCCGTGATCCTCGGGTGAAGATCGAGGGAGCTACGCGTGTTTTAGAGATTGAAACCCAACCTTTTTGCGAAAAGCACTCGCTGTGATATGATAATGTAGATGATCTCTGGTTTAGAATGGTACGGATAATAACGCTGCTCGGATTCAGCTGATCCTGCAGGGAAAAGCTTTCACCGTTGAGAATTAGTCAGGCTAGTTACGCCTCCCTGTGGCTTGCAGTGGCTTACCTGTCCTGGATTGCAGCCGACAAATAGTTCACCTTCAACTTCAGATGCCAAACGTGTGTTCTGAAAAGAATCCATTCAATTCTCATGGATATTAGTGTGTCCTCAATCCGCAGTACCTTGGCCTATCTCCAGGCACTCCTTGCCACGGCCATCTCAACCGCCAATTTCAATGGAGTAAATCGTTTGGGCTAGGTCCGTCACGGCGCACCTGGCATACCTGGTCTCTTCCACCCCCAATACAACATCTTTATTACCTAGCCTCAATTGCTATCAAAAGCCATCTCTAGACAGGACCCTATCCAACACTCGGTGTAACTTGTCTTCACAGTCGGACACCATTGCCTTCGATCGCCAAGCAACAAATCGGTCCGGTCGCACCAGAACACACCCATCCTCTCCGACCTCTCTACTCTTGTACCAGTCGCGATACACATCTATATAGTCCAGATTCATACCGATGGCGTAAGTATTAATAGGGATCCCAGTCTGCTTCGAAATAGCCGAAGCCGCGGTCCTCCAAGCCTGTCCTCTATGGCCGATGAACAGGCAAAACGCACCGTGGCCAGCCAGGTCTTGCGTGGAGATCAGCTTCCTCCGTGTCGGGATATCCAGCCAAGTATGCGGTAGCCGACTGCCAGGGTATGTGCTGATCATGATCTCGACGACGGGGTCCCCCCGCACGGCCGGCCTTGAACCGTTCTCTGCTTCGTCGTCTAGATACACGGCAGAAGACTCGTACCATTGGTTCATACATAGACCAAGGTTTTCGCCTTCTTGCCGCTTCCATTCCAGGGCTTCGTGCAGTTCCTGTCTGCGTTTATCCCCTGCGGGAGTTGGTTCTGATAGCTCTGCGACTTTCTTCAGTCCTTCCTCTGCATTCGTGGTGAATTGCCCCAGCGTTGTCCAGATTCTTACGTGTGCATCGAGTTGTACGTTTGCCTCCCGGACGAGTGTGGCACCGACGGGCTGTCGTTCGACACTGTAAGACTCTAACAGCTTTGGCCCAGCTAGACCCTTGGCTACATACGCCACCTTCCACTGCGTGGGATATCAGTGCTGCGGTAGAATGTCAATCAGGATATCGAGGGCACTTACGGCGAGATTATACGCATCCTGGACGCAAGTGTTACTTCCGTTGGCGTGTGCGGGAGGATGGCGATGCGCCGCGTCTCCGAGGATGAAGATGTTTCTCCCGTCAACGGAGTACCTCTCCGCTACGGCTTCATGAACGGTCCAAGGATCCATCCTCTGGACCTCTACGTCAACAGAATCGTCCCCAATAGCGTGACGGATTAAGTCTACAAGCTCAGGACTCTGCGGCGTAAGGTCTCGGAATTGGTCATGGTTCGGTCCGAAATTACAGACCAGAATCCACTGGTTCCAGGGCCTGATCATCCGCATAAGCGGCACCATCCCAGGGAAGGTCTCAGGCTGTATGATGGCGTGAAGTCCTGCGTAGCGTTCCCTCGGCATCAAATGGCCAATGTCGGCCTTGAAGATGATGTTGCAGGCTACGCCCCCTTTTGGCTCAACTAGGAAGTTTATCCCGAGGAGCTGGGCCACCTTGCTGCGCGCGCCGTCCGCGCCGAAAACATACTTGGCTCGAACCTGGAATTCGTGCTGTGAGATCCGATCGCGAATGGTGCAGAGAGAGCCGCCGGGTACCTCCTTAATGCTGAGCAGCTGTGTAGAAAACCGGAATTGGAACCCGTTCGTCGACGCATACCGAACCAGAATGGGCTCCAGGTATGATTGGGGGAGATCTAAATACTGACATGGGGAAGCTCTGGCTAGATCTCCCTGTTCAGTGTTTGCTTTAGTTAGCCCGTCGAAATGCTTGCCGTCACATACTAAACGAAGGGCGGATTCGTACCATGGTGTTTGGATGCGCACCCCACGCTTGCACCTTACCGTATTCCTCACCGATCATACTCCGCGAAAACCGAAATGACTGGAACGTTTCGCCCTGGCTGGCGTGGCCGAGAGCGTCATTGTCAAGACCGATATCACGGAGAGTCTCTTGTCAGATGGTTGTCAGTACCACATCCCTAAAGCCCCCGTAAGCTTCCCTCGGCTCTGGGGAAGTGTATTAGCATACCAAGGGCGAAGGGATTGAATACGTGAGCTCTTGGCGAATCAGCGGTGCCTGTGGCTCTGGAGATCACTATTCCTTTAAGACCTGTAGACAATTCTTAGCTTTGATGAACTACGGATACGGGGTGTATCTGTACCATTCTGCGCCATGAAGGCCGCAAGCGACGCCCCGGCCGGTCCAGCACCGACGATCAGATAGTCGACATTAACATCGTGGTTTACGATCGAGCCCATTCTCAAAGAAGCGACAGTCTCACATAGCATGGTTTGACGTATCCAAATGCGACGGCTCATTCACTTCGGATTTACGCTGTCTTTTATCCGATGCCGTCATTATTGGGGTTCATCGTACGCACATCCTGATCCGGTAGGAGTGCTACCTTTGCACAGTACTCGCGGATTTGTAAGGATTGGATAATACTGTCACACTTACTAAACCGGCCAGAGTGGACGGCGCTTACTGGGCACATGGGCCTCGGCTCTGGGTGTCGATCCGGGGGGGTTCGTGGGGTTTATGGGAATATTGAAGATCGGCTATTGGGCAGTTGGTATGGCGAGCGTGTGCCCCCGCAGAATGACTGTCACGTTGTTAATAAGCTGGTTTGACGAGCAGCGTAGGAGCTGTGATTGTGTTATCGCACTCGATTCGTTCTATGTGACGTTTCTAGCACAAAATTGATCATGCTCGGTCATCCGAAGCAGTGTGAAATGCTCGTTCCGACGTGAGATAGCATGGCGCGCTTGTCGAGGGTCAGCGGGTCACTGAACATCTCAACACTTAGACGAAGAAACATGATCGATGTGTAGCAATGCATGTCAACCAGCCACGTCCGTATTATCGTCGTAGGAAGTCAAATTCTATATCTAGTAGTGTAGTCTACAAGATGTAGGACGCACGGGGGCCCGCTCATTTCGAAGAGAGTTCAATCATGAGGATGAGGATAAGTTTATGAGATCAGTCTGGGCCTTACCACAGCTTACAAGGATGCTGATCTATAGTTACTCGACACGGACGTGTTGGATGATTCGCGCATTCATTGTGTCTAAGGCATATCCTTTGCATTCGCCCCTTGTTACGGCTTCCCGCATGTTCGGCCAACACGCACCAGTTTAAATGATGCCAAGGCTTATAGACTTACACACAGCGATCACCTATCCGCAGTTGCGTTTGTCTCCGCCACTTTCATCGCATATTCCACCACACCACGCGGGTCGTAGTGGTCTACCCAACGAAAACAACTCCGGTCATCTCAAACAGGAAGATGCTCATGCGCCTGGTCCCTGATCCAGCAGCGCAGCATTGTGTATATTCAAGCAAGGTACGAAATACCGAACTTGAAATATATCCTGACGGATAGCTGTAGCCTGTAGGTAGTATCATTAGAGTGCTTACCCAGTCCATACCCGGTCAGCAGTAGTAACCCAATCAGAACGAATGTTCGCAATTGTAGGTTAGTAGGTATGCTGATGTTCATTCGTGCTTACACCGGTAGAATACTTCATAAATCAGGAGCTATGTATGCCGTATACACTAAAGCAATGAGGTTACTATTGATCCCTTACGGAAACCCCCGAGGAATGGGCGCTGAGGTAGGTAAGTAGCTGGATCTATCCTTTCGTTCGAGGATCCTCGCTCGACCTCACGGCTCCAGGCACAGCGGTGGGGATCTTATCTATCTGCTGGTCCTCTATGGAAGTATCAGCGATACCATATGCCTAGTAGTAAATATCAGGTATAGCAGCGAAAAAGCGAGCTCATCGCTATTGAGCTGCTTAAGCCTGGTCCTTATAGTCGACGTCGTCTTAGATCTAAGACTCAGGTTATATTTGTCACACATCTTCTACCTTCGCTTCGGATATGCCGATCTCTGTTATATCTAAATACCTAGCTTCAAGCGCACGATCCGAGGAACTGGGTTCCATGTCCTCGCGTAGTATAGCGACCAGGTCAATGATACCGAATGCAGAAAACCTGCAAGATGATCGCGAGCATCGACCAACAAGGATAAAGCCAAAAGGACCCTTTCCGAAGATGGGCGGTATCACGAGCTTCATTAATACGCAGTCCCGTGCAAAACAAACGCAATCGAACGGATTAAAGAATCGCGACCCCACCATAGGCTGCTAGCATTAAGAGATCTCAGTGAAAAGGATACGATGCGTTTCAGTTCGTTGGGTGAGTAGATGATCCGAATTGCCTGGTAATCTGTCACTTTATGATCATCACAAGATGAGCCGGATTGTTCCTGCGTCGCCGTCAGGGGTATACATCCCAATCGCGGGTCTTACCGGTCTCACGATGTTGTTGGTTGCGTCGGTGCGGTGCTTCCTTTTATTATTGGATGCGGATTCTGAATTATTTCTGCTTGGCGGGTTAGGACTCGGGAGCCCCCCACGACCTGTGGCGAGATGTATGGGCCCTTTCACATAAGTTCTGTGTATAGTCATTCTCCCTTCTCTTCTCCTATGCTCTTCTGTCTTTCTGCGGTATTCGACTGTAGACGCCCCAAAGCCCTGGTCTGCCCCAAATTTGGGTGTCTCGGCGGGTGGTTGAGGAGCATCTGCCAAAGGCCTTGAGTGCCGGTTATCTCCATCGAATTCACCGCCATAATAGCCCCAGTACGTAGAGCTTTTGTGTACACACCACCGGCTAGGGCACTGAAGAGATACGGGATAACGTTCGTCTGTGCATTATTACGCTCAAGCTCATTGAAATGAACTGCGATCGCTTTCATCGGACATAGCTAACTGATTCGTCAGTTTGATTCCGAATGAACGGATACATCATACACTCTAATAAGTGATCCCCCTGTAGATGTCTATTCTAAACCCTTGAATCATGCCGAACGGTTCGAAAGCCGGAAATCCAATCGGGCGCTCGGGATTAGTTTCGAGGAAGGCCATCCCGGGAGAGAACACGGTCAAGAACTTGTCGAAGTTTGGCTTCGCAATCGCCCGAGGGCATAGTCTTCGACCTCCACGCAACAAATCGGTCTGGTCGCACGAGCACACAGCCGTCTTCTTCCACGTCCCTGTTCTTGTACCAATCCCGGTATACATCAATATAGTCAAGATTTAGGCCAATGCCGTATGTGTTGATGGGAATCCCGGTCGCCTTGGTAATGTTGGCTGCTGCCGTCCTCCAAGCAGCACCCCTATGCCCTATAAACAGACAAAAGGCGCCGTGACCTGCCAAGTCATGGGTTGAAATTAATTTGCGGCGGGTAGGGAGGTCCAGCCAAGCGTGAGGCAGTCGATTGCCAGGGTATGTGCTGATGAGAATTTCGACAATTGGATCGCCCTTCAAAGTTGGTCTCGGATTCGTTTCATCAGCCAGGTAAACGGCGGAAGAGTCATACCACTGGTTCATGCAGAGTCCAAGATTCTCCATTTCCTGTCTTTTGTCTTCGAGCGCCTCGTGGAGTTGCTGCCGGGATTTATCGCCAGCAGGCGTGGGTTCAGACAAGCTGGCTATCTGCTGGAGACTCTCTTCTGCGGTCGCCGCGAACTGACCAAGAACCCCGCAGACCGCTAAGGTCTTGTAGAACTGGACGATCGCCTCCCGCACAAGCGTTGCTCCTACGGGTTGCCGTTCCACGCTGTATGATTCTAGCAATTTCGGACCGGCAAGGCCTCTACCAACGTAAGCCACCTTCCACTGGGCAGATATTAGCTCTGTATTGCATCATAGGCGATTGTAGGTACTCACGGCCAAGTTGTATGCGTCTTGAATGCATGTGTTACTACCGTTCCCATGTGCCGGGGGGTGTCGATGAGCTGCGTCGCCCAAGATGAAGACATTTCTTCCATCAACGGCATATCTCGCGGCCACAGCCTCGTTGATATTCCAGGGATCTACCCTCTGAATCTCTACATCGACGGTGGTATCCCCGATAGCCTGGTGGATTAGGTCCACGAGCTCTGGGCTTTGCGCCGTGAGATTCTTGAAGCGAGTGTGCTGCGGTCCAAAGCTGCATATGAGAATCCATTGATTCCACGGCCGAACCATCCTCATAATTGGGACCATTCCAAGAAAGTTGTCCGGTTGGATGATGGAGTGAAGGCGTGCGTAGCGTTCCTTAGGTATCAGGTGACCGATATCAGCTTTGAAGATGATATTGCAGGCGACACCGTCCTGTGGTTTGACCAGATACTCGATCCCCAGATGTTCAGCAACTTTGCTGCGAGCGCCATCGGCACCGAAGACATACTTGGCGCGGACCTGGAATTCGTGGTTGGAAATGAGGTCATGGATAGTGCAAAGCGAGTCACTGGTTCCTGGGATCTCCTTGACGTCGACCAGCTGTGTTGAGAAGCGGAACTGAAATCCGTGATGCGTAGCGTAGCGAACGAGAATAGGTTCCAGGTATGACTGCGGGAGGTCCAGATACGGGCATGGAGAGGCCCTTGCTAAATCTCCCTATTCATTCTTGTCAGCTTTCTTAAATTTGACGTCACACGCTATTCGGCCGGCCTAGAAACGGCTACCGGTAACAGGAGGGCGCGAGTAATGGATCCGTACCATTCTGCTCGGATGTGTGCCACATCCTTGAACCCGGGCATATTCCTCGCCGACCATACTCCTGACCCATCGGAATGAGCTAAGCATGTCACCTTTTGTGGCATGGCCAGCAGCGTCGTCTTCGAGGCCGATATCGCGAAGAGCCTCTGATCAATCCGGATCAGTACGGTATTGATGTTCCTAGAGGGACGTAGTGGGCATACCTAGGGCAAAGGGATTGGTTTCATGGGCTCTCGGAGAGTCGGCGGTGCCTGCAGTTCGAGAAATCACTAGCCCTTTGAGACCTGTGGATACCTTGTTAGCATACGTGAACGGCTCATAGGGCAGGCAGTGATTGGATACCATTCTGGCCCATGAAGGCCGCGAGTGAGGCCCCTGCGGGACCGGCACCGACGACTAAGTAGTCAACAGCGAGATACTCGCTCGCTATAGAACCCATCTTCAAATCGACTCCGAATTGGAATAATGGCCTGATGAGGGCGAGTATCGCTAGATGCGGTTTGTGGAATCTGTTCCCAAAAGTGGCCCGTTTCGGGTTTTCGGTATCTCTTAAACAATTTGTCTCCATCGTCAATGACTCCGGTCCCCGGACGACAAAATGCCTATTGGTCATCACATAAGACTGACATCCTGGTTCAGTACAAGATCATTAATAATAATTAGAAATGCAGACTTACGGTACGAAGTTCTCACTGCGAGACACGGCTACAACTCTACACTGATAGACGTTCTACCGTGGTCCCTCATCATACAGGCCTAGTCTGATGGGTATTGACCTTCGCGAGATGCCTTGCGGAATACCGTGTAAGGCTCTTACTAGGAGCCCTGCGGGAAGGGCCCCCTGCCGCCACGAGGCTGGGGCTATTGAATCCTGAATTCGCCATCTCATTGATCTCGTTGGTGCACGACCATTGTTATACTGCGGTTATACGTCAGTATATTCCGGGGGTCTAGGCTGTGCCTCTGCTTCAATCTGACCTCTGCGTGTCTTTGGAAATAGGTAGGGAGCGCCTAAGGACTACGATTGTCTGTTGGAAGGACAAGAAGCAGGACGCTCACGTCCCTGCCAGTGTGATTTCGACTTGGCCGCGACTTGTGACTTCCTTGAATTTGATTGGTTGCTTGCCTACGTTGCTTGATTGGTCACTTTAGACCCTGCATAAATCGATAAGGACTGCATAAATACTTGTGCACACGGCATTAATTCAGATAGGCAGAGCTTGAAATTGGGACAGTCCGTCAATGTCTTTCAATGATTGTCATGCCCGGAGGCTGGCTCCATTACTCTATCCGCCTACTGTTCATACTACAATCTGTTCAATGTCCATGCTCTCTATGCTCACGATTGCTGCCGTGCAGAAGGTATTCTTCTCGGACTGTTTGTCGATTTCACGGGCCGAACCGGGCCGGAGACTGAAGCAATATCGGGGTTCCACCGCTGGCCAGAAAATTTAGCCCATCCTGAATCCACCATGACGGACTACTATTCACCTTCAACCTTCAACCACGGCAACGACCATTGCAGCCGCGGTTATGACATCCAATGCACCTGTTTGCTGTCGTCGCAGCTGAATGGAAGTGCTGGCATGGTCTCGATACAGTCTACCTCCGCTACGCGTCCTTTCGTAAGCTTTTGCTTGGCCACCTGACCTAACCAGAGTCCAGACACGTCAATAGGGGGTCTGTAGGAGAGTATCTCGGCCCCTGGATGGCAGACTGGCGAGCAATGGACTAAACGCGACAACTGAATACCTATGTGCATTCGCCCGGTCTAATAGGTATCGACATGGACGGCCAGGTTCCCTCCCGCTAAGTCTGTGTCGATACTGGACCGGGCGAGTACATGCCTACTTTCTAGGGCCTGGAACTGCCTTCTCCAACATATGCGTATGGCGCTTTGGAACTGGTGGGGAAAAGGCGCAATTATTACTCTCCGTCCCTTTCGTTCTACTAACCCGTCGTGGTGCTTCGTACCTTGACTCATTTATATCAGAATCAACTTACTAATCGTCCTCATCGCCTGAGCCCCCGAGATATCTCGCGAACATGTGTTATACAGAGTGATCAGCCGAGAACCTGTGGGTTTCGTGTAGACCGAAATCCAATGTGATTACCTGTCATTCCTACCTACAGCGTAACCAAAAGGCAGACCTCTGCGCAAATCAAATCAAGCGCAAAAGCCGAGTTCCCGGGGGCGCTCAGACATCCTCGCCGCATGTTCTCTGCGAGGAGCCCGAATGGTGCATCGGTCTATCGAGCATGCTAGCAGATGCTTCGTGGAGAATTCGCTGGACTGCTGCAAAGGTCAGTTCCAGCTTGGCGATGCGACACCAACGTCACTTCTCCAATCCCCCCTCGTTCCCAACACGAGGCCCGACAAATCAAGACGCCATGATATTTGCCGAGAATCCACGAAAGCCATGAATAAGCCCGTCTTTATTCGGCAAATTGGAGTGTGTCGTGTGCACACCACCCATTTTGCCCACCACTACTTGAGATTTGGACATTGCGCGGTCTCCGCGCCGTAAAGGATTCGCCGGCCTTGCTAACAGACCACCCACACGCGGGATGCTCAATTTTAGATCTTCGTCTGAACCGCTCCGTAGGAGTAAGTTCATGGGAATTGATGTTCGTAACGCGATCCTCACAAGCAATCGTCGGAATCCTCTCCATATCCAGCATAGGAATACGTGACACTCAATCTCCAATTGGCGCGAGTAAGCTCCTCCGCGTGTTGATCACAGGAATTTGCTTATTCTCAATTATTTAAACAGCATTGTATTCCTATAGTGGAGGCGACGGCTGACGATCTCAACCGGATTCCCGCCCCCGCATTTCACTAACACAACGCATGCGATGGTGTCCATCAGGGCAGCCTATGGATTCACTTCTGAACCCGGGTGTCCACCCCCGCATTCCACTAATGCAATGAGCCGTGTTCGTCTGGACGGCCCATCCATAGGCTTATGATGTTTCTGGATTAATAAGGCAACGTGGATGAGCAACCCACGCCGGTCAACATCCCGAACCTCACCGAGATGGGCCCTCTTCACGATGAACGATTGATTTGTGTCTGGATTCTTACCCGGCCCTATGCCGTATTGAACCGGGGAATGGAGATCCTCCTTGTCCTTGGTTATTGTGATTCGTGAGGACAGTAAAGTGGAAATCCGCCCGGAACAGCGGTCGCTTCACTTGGATGACACAGATATTCCGCAATTTCTATCTTGTTATTCTGGCCTGGTAATATGAGGCCCGGGTACTGAAATAGATACACTACACGGACAGTCAGAGTGGTAGTCCCGGACGGACATAATACTCATATGATCCAAGTACGCCCTTCACTTGTCCTACTATGGCCAATTCTATTCGTTCGGTACCTTCTCGACCAACGAGTCGCCTATCTCGAATCGGTTAAGCCCCACGTCACGACCGCATCACCTGATGGGAGTGTCTCCGACCCCTTGGCGGTGCTAGTTGACCTACCTAGTCTCCTCTTGAGTGTATTCAACGGGTGAGTAGGGCCTTGCATACTTACTGAACACGTTGGCTCCGCATCAATAGCCGATAACCTGCGCAGGTGACCCAGGGAACCCAAATAAAGACAAGCTGCCATGTCAGAAACATATATTCTCCCGGGTGGTTGCCAAGGGACTGTCATGGAACGCAGAAAATCCCCCGGCTCTTCGTAAGCTCGTGGCTATAGGAAGGTTACATCTGGAACTACCCCATGATACTGATCGTAGGCTAGACTTGTACCCTCGAGTGAGGGGTTTCGCAAAAGTTCCGTGGATCCCAACTGCTCTTGGATACAGGGCCGGGGATCAGTGGAATCCTTCTTTGGCAGTTTCTACCGGCGGTGCTGGCGCGGGAGATGCCCCGTCCATGCCTCGGATCCCCTCTCGCTTGGATGTTTGCTGTTGCGGGGAATCCATGACTTGATGGATATAAATAAAACCTCGGCTCGCTTTGGGAAGTCCTTGGGCATGCTTTCCAATCATATCCAGCAGGTCCAGGTCGGAAGTATTGATCAGTAATATGAGTCCATTGCCAGAGGAATTCGATATCATTGTTTGTGGCGGTGGGAGTTGCGGGTGTGTTGTTGCGGGCCGGTATGTCTTAAGCCCGTATCAATGAACTTTGTGTTGTCATGCTGACTGTATAGATTGGCCAACTTGGATCATAACCTCAAGGTCCTCCTCATTGAGGCCGGCGAGAGCAACTTGAATAACCCATGGGTGTTCCGGCCCGGGGTGTATCCCCGGAATATGAAGCTTGACTCGAAGACGGCATCGTTCTATGAGTCTCGCCCGTCTAAGTGGCTTGCCGGCAGGAAGGCCGTCGTGCCGTGTGCGCACGTCCTTGGGGGTGGTTCTTCAATCAACTTCCTGGTTGGTATCATCCGTTGATATCGCTACGAGGCGAGCTGACTTGGCCTAGATGTACACTCGTGCTTCGGCTTCGGATTACGATGATTTCCAGGCCAAGGGGTGGACGACCAAGGAGCTTCTTCCTCTTATGAAGAAGCATGAGACGTACCAACGGGCGTGCCATAACAAGTATGACTCTCCTTATCCGCTTGGATGCAATTAGCTGACTGCTTCAGGGATCTCCACGGATTCGACGGGCCTATCAAGGTATCTTTCGGAAATTAGTAAGCTGGGTTCATAGATCATGAACGGTGTTCGAAATCTGGCGAGCTAATGTTTCTAGCACATACCCGATCAAGGACGACTTCTTGCGTGCCGCCGAGTCCCAGGATATTCCTTTCGTTGACGACCTCGAGGACTTGAGTACGGGTCATGGAGCGGAGCATTGGTTGAAGTGGATTAATCGCGATGTAAGGAGTTCCGAACTTATGTTGGCAATGAAGCTTTACTGACCTGACTTTCACCTATAGACCGGTCGTCGCAGCGATAGCGCTCATGCATATGTCCATTCTACCCGTGCCGTCTACGACAATCTTTACCTCGCATGTAATACTAAGGTGGACAAGATCATTTTGGAGAACGGCCGCGCTGTAGCTGTGCAGACTGTGTAAGATCTCACTGCTATGTCATTCCACATCGTCCGGCTCTAACATGCGACAAGTCCCACCAAGCCTCTCAACCCAAATCAAGTGAAGCCCAGAATATTCAAGGCTCGGAAGCAGATAGTTGTCTCTGGAGGCACCTTGTCATCACCTCTCATTCTTCAGCGATCCGGCATTGGTATGTCTGGCCCTGCTCGATTCCGAAGTGTCTGCTCATATTGTCCCAGGTGACCCCGAGAAGCTGAGGAAGGCCGGTGTGGAGCCAATTGTTGACCTTCCGGGTGTTGGTCTGAACTTCCAGGATCATTACCTTACTTTCTCTGTCTACCGTGCTAAGCCCGAGACTGAAAGCTTTGATGACTTCGTCAGAGGCGTCCCGGAAGTCCAGAAGAGTAAGACCACCCTGGCTTATTTGGGACGTTATGCTGACTATGGTAACAGAGGTATACGAACAGTGGGACTTGAAGGGGACGGGTCCCCTTTCTACTAACGGAATTGAAGCCGGAGTCAAAGTTCGGCCAAATGAGGCGGAACTTAAGGAATTTGAATCCTGGCCTACTCCTCAATTCACGGAGGGATGGAAGTCGTACTTCAAAGACAAGCCTGACAAGCCAGTCATGCACTATTCTGTCATCGCTGGATGGTTCGGTGACCATATGTTGATGTGAGTTCCTCCGATCTCATATTGAGTTAGCAATAGGGCGTGATCTGATAACTTTCCGACAGGCCTCCAGGAAATTTCTTCACAATGTTCCACTTCTTGGAATACCCGTTCTCCCGAGGCTTCACACACATCAAGTCCGCCGATCCATATGAATCCCCCGATTTCGACACCGGCTTCATGAACGACGAGCGAGACATGGCCCCGATGGTCTGGGGCTACATCAAGTCGCGCGAGACGGCTCGTCGCATGGATGCCTACGCCGGCGAGGTACAGGCAATGCACCCGTTCTTCGACTACGACTCGCCGGCCCGCGCCAACGACATGGACCTGGAGACGACGCAGCGCTACGCACTGCCCGGAAACCTGAGCGCCGGTCTCCAGCACGGCAGCTGGAGCGTGTATAACCCCGCGCCGGACAAGACTGCCGGGGTCAACATTCTGAACAGCAACAAAGCCAACGTCAGGGAGGAGCTGAAGTATAGCACTAGCGACATCAAGGCGGTTGAGGAATGGGTCAAGCGACACGTGGAGAGTACTTGGCACTGTCTCGGCGTAAGTTTCTTGCCATATCGTTATTCGTTATAAGTCGTTAGCTGACAACCCAATCCTAGACCTGCTCAATGGCGCCGAAGGAAGGCAACAGCATCGTCAAGCACGGCGTGCTCGACGAGCGCCTGAACGTTCACGGCGTACAGGGCCTCAAGGTCGCGGATCTCAGTATCTGCCCTGATAACGTGGGTTGCAACACGTAAGTACACTACTCTTATTTACCTACTCTATGTGACCGTACTGAGGGGTTTAGGTACTCGACCGCGCTGCTCATCGGCGAGAAGTGCGCTATGCTCGTCGCTGAGGACCTTGGGTACTCGGGTGAGGCGCTCGATATGAAGGTTCCGATGTATAATGCTCCTGGCGAGGTCGTGCTGCCGTTCCGTGTTTAACGTCGGCATGGTGTCTTGATGCAGGTGTTGTGGTTTTAATTGGGGTCGTTAGTTCGGGGTTGGGGTTTTGCCAGATTGTCTTGTGCTGTCGATCTTGTGAGATGAACTGCTCTGCGTAGTACTATATACATGCCTTAAGTATTAATGCTGGTAATATCCGATCTGCTTGTCGATGAATGAAGATGCCTATGGCATGTACATCCGTATGTCCTTCAAGTGCATAATCATCTAAAATACCGGTAGACCGACGCGACGGGATATCCCGCGGCTAACGAATTACTGAAGACCGAACAACCACGCCGTCGGCTTCATTTGAAGCTCGTCGGCAATAATACGGAGTAAAGCAAGAGTAACCACGGTTCAAACAGATAGCCCAAAGCACCCCCAAAAAGGGAGCCCAAACAAACATGAGTCAAACAAGCTCAGTAACGACTCAAGCACGCACCCGAGAACACCCGAGTCCGGGAATAAGGGGGTTCTTTCCGCGGTCGTTTCGCGCGATTCTATCTTTTCTTGCTTTGCTGGAATATACGCTCATTTCGTTCTGCGTTGCTTGGTACTTCTGCGTTCGTTTCTTGGGATCTTATTTCTTGGACGGTTTTAGTCAGCTTCTCGGGTTGGACTTTGCGTGCTATCGGTGATCGGCTGGCTTCTTGTGCCTAGCTTTGCGTAGTTTACTTTTTTCCACTACTTGCCCGGCGTGGCACTGTGGCTGAGATGAAGCACACATCTATGCGCAGGTGAGCGCGGATTTCGGTTTCGATCACGATATGTATGTGGTGATTGATAGCTACGCAGTGTATAAGCATCTTTGAAGCTATGATAATATACCTAGGTAGCCTACAGAGAGGCATGTAGCAAGCCTAATGCTCAGGCTGTTATTCCACCAGACTTCGTTATTGCCCGTCACACGATAAGGCAAGCCCTGAGCAAAGCTGTACTTAACACCAAGAAACCAGCACGTACGATCATAGCCACCAGATAACTCAGGGTTCCGTCTACTTCCCCATGAATAAGCTGGTCGAGCGGTGGCTCGGACAGTGACATAATACACCATACAAGTATAAAATCATTCCCACCGCGAACTCTCTCATCCATAAACTCAATGGGCTCTGACATTGATCGCGTGTCGAAAGCCCCGTAGTGAGAACATTGGGTCCATTCCGAACCAAAGGTATTCGTAAATCTCCGTTCCTGATAATTTTACTTCGAAGCGGCTGAAGAATGGGCCCGATATCGAGCAACGGCATATTCCATCGAGAGTCCGCTGTTCTCCTTCAGAATCCTTCGCATGGCTGCAATCTGTATCCTGGTCGCCTCCTCTTCTCCCACTTCGGCCTTAACCTCCAGGACGCGCTGGGATGTCTGGATTTTTTCATAGCACTGCAACAGAGATTCAGCGCGATGTGCCCCATAGTCGAGTGATCGCTGACGGAGCTTGAAGTCTCGGAGTCCGTCCACGAATTTACCGATCACCAACTTCAGCACGGTGTATTCTGAGGAGGACGGAGACGTCACATGTTCCGTCCCAAACCTCTGGGGCAGCCGTTCGCATCCGCCAGCCCCCCGCAGGGCGTTGTGGACTCTCAAAAAATACTCTGCGAGCAATTCATCATTTTGCTGCGAGATACGGGACAGATCCACGGCATCATCGAGCTCACAATCGACGAGTTTGGCTGGATATCTATCCTTCAGCTCTTGCTCCAGCGTCAACAGGTCATCCGTCGTGGCGACTTCCCTCGACGCCTTATCGATGATGTCTTGCAGCTTGTGGCTTGAATCGATAAACGTAGCCGCGCCGTCTGCGCAGAGCATGTTGATGGCAGATATGGCGTCGGACGGCGGAATATTCGCGTCCTGATATCCCACTCGACGAAACTCCCATCTCAGCCGGGCAAGCCATCGTCCCGCTGGTTTCGTGCCATCAAAGTCGCCACAGGGGCTTAGGTCCGGCAGCGGAAAGTCGCTCGCCGCCATCTCGGACATTCCGGATGAATCTGGTTGGTATACAACAGGGGCGGATACGGGGGTGTAGATGGGGTCTGATTCTGTGGTTGAAGACATTATAAACCCGGCCAGTATACGTCAAGAGATAAAACCCGATTGATTTGATGTCGCGATGGAGACGGAGAAGAGACTTTGTTCGAGCATGTGTCGAGATGACGATAAATAGGGGGGTTGTTGGTATACTGAACATCCATCATACGGCTTCGTAGTAGTGATGCATGAGATGTGACAAATGAGGAAGCCACATCGTGTAAATAGTAACTTCCTGATCACATTAGTTGCACTGGGCGACTGCCGACTTGAAGGCCAGAGTCACATGTCATCTACTGCATAAATCCTGTATAAATCCTATATGTAGCCTTGCACTTCGCACGGCCATTCAGCCTCGCACACTATGTAGGTAGGTAGGTATACCGAAAGTCTATAAGAGGAGCTGTTTCTCGGAGGACTGAGCCTTTCCCAAGGCTACTTCCATATATACTACTGCCCTCTACAGTGCTCAATTCGGTCTTCCCTTCACGATCAACCTGCATCTCTCACGACGTCACAGTAGGATCTGGCCACGGTATCATGCAGTGTTATGTCCATCTGCCTCTGGACATATGCGTTGCTGTTCTTGTAGCCAAGGACGGCGCAATTGAAGGTATACTGGCCTTTGTGCGTCGAGACCGTAAACATCCACTGGCACAGCGGGTGTACCCGCCATTGATGATAGAAACTAATGGCGTCAAAGACCGTCTGATAACGCTTTCCGGCGACGTGCTCAAGGATGTCGTCTTGAGTGCGTATCGGATACGAATAGGTCAGGGCGATTCGGTTGAACGGGCGGACATCAAGGACCACGCGTCCTTTTATCTTAGGGTCCTTGGCCTTAGCCTCGGTCATGGCCTGCCCAATTTTGGCTTGGATGACCTTATATCAACGCAACCGACGAAGCGGGAATAACCTTCACATGCATAGAAAATGTCACCTTCTTCTTCTTACAGGTCTTTTGCCTCTCTGCCCCGGTCGATGGAGAGGGTTTCCGGGACCACAATAGGGGTTTCTGGAGCCCGTCCCGGGATCGAGCTCTCCCTCAGTTTTTTGAAGAAGGTAGTTCATGTGGTAGAGCCAACTCTACAATATTCAAATACGACAAACACCGGGAAGGAAACGGGACTTGTCGCTTCGTACGGTAGACCTTTCCACGGCCGTGTAAGTCGTCCATAGATTCGTCAACGATCTGCTGGCCCATCTGATTCAGTGGATAGATGCGACATTGTCTTGGCAGCAGCTTTGCCAATCCTTTTTCAATTCGACTTTGAGCCAGTTTGCCATAGGGATATCGGCGAAGCCTGTAGGACCCATGAGACTGCCATACGCACGACGCAACTTGGACGCCACAACTTTGGACCAAGACAGCCTGAAAGTACCCCTCACGCCGAATGATTCGTGTGATAAAACGACTAAGGTCGTCGTTTGGGCCCAGGCGAAATTCGATATCGCGCGAAGGAAGCACAGCAACCCTAGCTTCTTCATACTATACATATGTTAGCATGATACATCTGACCTCTCGTACGATAAATACATACGTTGATATGTAGCGATTGCATCAATGCCCTACAACAAATCAATTCAGGGCTTCGGATTGAAGGCATAAGCATGCATCCTGTGTTGTGTAAACCCGGTCAATCCAATATGCCTGGCTACAGAACCTGGGTATCTGTTGTCATGACTTTACCAATCCGTGGTCGTTGGATAGCCAAGTCGGGTCGCTGGATATCACATCCCCAAAGATAAAGGCTCGATCGTTGCCGCCCCAACGCGCGGGGATTCTGAAAGCCATTGGTATCTGTACATCGTTAGCAATTGGAATATTCGTGATTCTATACTGCACTACTGACATGGTGCATTTCCCCGTGAATCGTGAGGGTGTCACACGCTAGGCATCTGTGACTATGTTGTCAAGCACGCCACGCTACACATCTGCAGTATTCGGTGCTTTGGGGAGTCGTTGGCGACGAGATATTTCTCTTTATCCGCAATCCAATAGGCCTTCATATCGGTTCCAAACTCGGCCGCCAGGCGGTGCGCCACATGTCGGCAAGTCAAGCCGTAGGCTTCTGCTGGACGCTGGGTAAGGCCAAGGTAAGGATGTCCGCGCCAACCGTGCCTGGGCACCACAAAATTTGATGGTGAAATCATGCAGGCACCCGGAACGGGCTCTGGTTCTTCGGTATATATCTTCCCACCTTGAATATATACCTCGTCGCCGTACTTGGGGTTTCTTCCTTGTAGAGGCCGATCACCAACTCGACGTCGGCTCGCCCAGGCATCCAGCCGAAATGAAACAGTTGTTCAAGCAACCCTATGTGTTCCTGGAGCGTGGAGATCCACGGATCTGGTGAGGGCGGGCCATACAAGATCGGACCGGTTAATGGCTCGAGATCAACTAGCTCAACTGTCTCGGATTCGACCATCTCATGGTCAAGCTCAGTTATCTCAGGGTGTAACGGTCATAACCGTACACGCGCATCTTATATACTCCATTGATCTGAATGGCTTCCACTATTCAGATTCTGACCCTTTTGCAACAAGGTACCCGGGCGACCGGGCACGGTGGCTCAGTGGTATGGACTCTGGAGTCTGACCCAGCCATGACACAGGGTCGGCTTGGTTACCTCAGAGTTAGGCTCGGGCATCTTCGCTTCGAAATCGGACTTCTCAGCTTTCGGTGATGGCCTCAGCTGGTGCCTTAGATGGTGTCGATCACATTGGACAAGACATCACCATAGTGGTGTTACAGTGGGCTCTAGCGGTCCTGGCTGGTCGAAACTTTCCAATCGCTCTTCAGTACAAACGTCAGAATCATCTTGGATGCTAAGGCTTACCTTTTGATTGGGGCGGGATTGGGGGATGAGATTGTAACGGAGTTGGCTGGGCGGATGGATTGTCGTGATGTAGGTACGGACGTGCGGGGGCTGGCGACAAAGGATTGCAGAGAAGCACAGACCCAGGGTGAGCTTCTCCACAGTGTAAGGTAAAGCAAGATTGACTGTAAGATACAGTGAGTAGGTGCCTAGGCTACAGGCAGGTATGAGCGCTGGTGGCGGTATACCCATCCTGCTAATGGTACCTACAATCACAGGCCCTGTAGTGCCATTTACGGTAATCCTATTTCACCCAACACTGTGTAATAACTCACAAGTGGTCTGAGCGTCTCGGCAATCTTTTGTCGCTGGCCTTCGTACCTACCGAGGGGAACTTGATCCATTACAACACAATCAGGGGCACTACAGGCTTATGAGGCCAAGAAAAGTCTACATACCCCCGCTAATAAGCAGTCTTGGAAGAATGCTCATATGACGGACACCACGTGGCGTGATACTCCAGCTTGCTGACCATGCAGTTGGAGGATCATTTCGCGATGAGGAGCGTTGCAACGGGAGAATGGAACATGCCGACCAGACGAGAGGGGCTGATATCCCCATTGTCCCGCTGGGCATGGGGATTTCACCGAGATGGAGATTTAGGCCTATATATGATCGACTCAAGCCGCCAGGGCTGTTTTGCTGAGAACGAAAGTAGGACAGTGTTCAAAGCGCAGCCACCCTTTACGAATGGCAGCAGTTTCCCTCACAACGTCACAAGCTTCTGAACACAGCAGGGCTCTTCAAGACAATCGTGATGAGGCGGGCCTCGGTGAGTTGCCTACTACGACATGATAAAAACGACGCGACGACGGCCTCTTCCGACCCTGTTAACGCGGTGCTACAGAATCCAGACGTCCTGGAACACCGCCAAAACCATCATTCACGGTGCCATTCCCTCGCAATGAGCATTTTGTCCAACGGAAGACCATACTTGATCAATTGCGTGAAACATGCATAGGGCCAGGCTCGCGGGCGGCCCTTGTGGGCGTGGGAGGTGTCGGCAAATCCCAACTTGCCATTGAATACGCGTACAGCGTCCGAGATGAAAATCAAAAGACCTGGGTGTTCTGGGTTCATGCAGGCACGCGGGCACGTGTCGAAGCCGGTTTCGAATCCATCGCGGACGCGGCCGATATTCCCGGCCGATACCAGCCCGGGACGAACATCCTCCACCTTGTGTATCAATGGCTACAGAACGAACGGCATGACCCATGGCTTATAGTTTTGGACTGTGCCGATGACACCGACGTATTCTACGACACGACTGAAAAGGGAATACATAGTGGTGTTGCTAGGGAAGAAAGGAGAGCGCTATGGACGTATCTTCCCGAGAACTCCAACGGCTCGATCCTTATCACGACAAGGGATAAGGAACTGGCCTTGAAGCTTACAGGCAGTGATAAAAATATCATCCAAGTAGAGCCAATGGGCCAGGACGACGCCCTTACTCTTTTTGCGGGGAAGCTGGGATCTCAGTACGGTAAAGATGACGGACCGAAGCTCGTGAATGCGCTCAATGGGATCCCTCTAGCTATTAGTCAAGCTGCAGCTTACATGCAACAAACAACACCATATATCTCAGTTGCGGAGTACCTGAAGGTATTTCGCAAGAGTGGAGAAAAACAGGACGATGACGAGATCCAGAAAGTTGAAAATGCGTCGGAATCAGTCGTGACTACGTGGCAAATGTCTTTTGATCATATACGTTCAAACCGGCCGTCAGCAACAGATTTGCTGTCATTGATGAGCTTTTTCGACCGCCAAGGCATTTCGGAGTCCTTACTTCGAGCTGTCGACAGAAATAAGAGTCTCGGGCTTGAAAACCACCCGAATGATGCCGGTGTTGATTATAATACCTTGAACAATAAGGTCGAGGGGAAGGGCACGGGCCATGGGATCACGGGCCAGTTTATTAATAGATTAATTATACACTATACTCATACATTGACGCTCTACTTTCGAGCTTTTCGCGCAGGATTCCGGCGGACTGCTACAACAGGTGATTCTGGGGCCGATTCTGGGGCTGATTCCGAGGATAATTCAAGTGTGTTTTCATGTACAGCCTCACTGTCAGGCCGAGTTGGGACATTAGTGTCGGCAGCTTCATCTGCATATATGGTCCTATTGCGAAGCTGTTGTTTAGCTTCTCGCACATTGCCTATCTCCACGAACCGTTGTCCTGGGGCTTTCTTGACTTTCTGGCGTACTCGTTTGGTGGTTTTGAGGTCTTTGACCTCCTGGTATTCAAGGCGAGCCCGGAGATCATTGATCTCACTGAACAGATTGTCGACCAGCTTGGCGTCCTTAGCAGTAGCTAGCCGGAAAGTGGCATTATTGAGCTCGGGATTGAGCTTAGCTAGCTGGCGATGATTGTTTCTTAGTGACTGGCCATTGTAAGGAGTAGCAATAGTAAGCGTGGCCATTTCTGCGATGAGATCCGGGGTAGACTCGCGTGTTGGTGTTGATTGCATAGCATGTTCCTTAGCCACACCTACGTCTTCGAGCATGACGAACTTGGAGGATAGAGCTTTAGACCGGTCGCGTGGGTGAATACCCGTAGTCTTCCAGGCGTTTTTAATAGTGCGGGGAGTCATCACATCAAGCCGTGCTTGTCGGTATGCGCGTAATACATCCATTTTAGTAGGAGGGAGTCCAAGCGTCGCAGATGGGCACTCTCTTAACAGAGCACGTAGGCGTTTTTTCAATGATGCGAACACTCCCACATCCAATGCTTGCACAACGTGACTGCAGTGTGGTTCGTAAAAGACAAGCCATACTTTGTTTGTCATACAACACCATAGAAAGTCGTCATTGGTGTGTGAATCATGGCCGTCGCATACCAAAACCACCCATATGTTACCATGTTTAGCCCGTACGTGAGGAATGAACACATCCTTGAGCCAATCCAATGCCGTAGGGTTGCTTGTCCACCCCTTAGGTGATGCTTTAAAGCGCCAGCCAGCCCAGAGATGAAGGTCATTGTCAGGAAACCATTGACTTTGTACATCAACTCCCTTGAAAATGAGGAGTGGTGGTAAAGCCACTCCATCGCACCCAATACATTCCAACGCAGTGATCCATTCACCACGTTCGACATCCTTTTTGAGTGCTACACGGCTAGAGGCATCAGAAATCACCCAGTGGTCTGCTCCGACACCTTGACCGATTCCCATTTCATCGGTGTTGTAGAAACGTTCTGGTGGTATGTGTTTCAGTTCTGACGCATCGAGTCGATCGAAAAAAATGTTGATATTTGCTACAGTGGCACCGTTCACTCGACTGTAATTAATAATCTTGGCTCGGGTGCTTTTCACAGATTCATTTCGAGCCACGAAACGCTGGTGCCAATCCTGCCCAAGTTGGTAAGACGTACCACCGGCATTTAACAATTTCTGCACCATGTGCCTGAACTTGGTTAAAGCTGGCGCATACCCAAGTCTGGCTTGCCCGACGGCCCAATTGGCCAATTGTGTTTCCAGCTGAGGCGATAGGACCTGGAACTCCCGGTTTGTTTCTTTCCTGGTAGGCACACCTTGCATTCGACGCTGCAGGTAGGATCGGGGTATAGTCCACTTCCTGGAAGCCTCCCGAACAGGCATCCCAAGCTTGATATCCCGTAAAGCGGCTTGGGCACGTTTTTCGACGGAATAGAGAGCCATGGCGTTGATCTAGGAATCAAACAAGTGTCATGACGCGTACTGAAAGTTAAGAATAATGGAGAACGAATGAATATATATAGGCGCGTGGCTTAGGAAAAGCGCGTTGTTTAGATGGCCCGTGAGCACATGGCCCGTGTCCTTCCCCTCTACCTTACCTTTGACAAGGACATTGCGATGCTCAGAGACTACGGTTTAGTTGATACCAACGAGGCAGGTGACGTATTCGAGATACACGGACTAGTCCAGCTGTCCACCAGGAAATGGCTAGATGCCCATGGCGAAACAGAGAAGTTTATGAAGCAGTACATCAGTCGAATGACCCAGGCGTTTCCGACAGGGGATTCTCGGAACTGGGGAACTTGCCGGAGACTCTTTCCGCATGTCAACGAAGCCATAGAGTACCGTCCAGTTGACAAGGAAACTCTAGCGGATTTGGCTTTGCTTTTGTACAATGGCAGCTGGTATGCCTTAGAACAAAGCAAATTCGCTGCGGCGGAAACGATGGCGGAGAAGTCGCGGGATATACGAAATATGTTACTGGGACCAGACCATCCATTGACGCTGATTAGCCTGGCCAACTTGGCATCGACGTATAGGAATCGGAAGAGGTGGGTTGAGGCCGAGTCGGTGGAAACAAAGGTATTAGAGGGCAGAAAGAAGGTCTTTGGACAAGAACATCCCGATACACTGACCAGTTTGACGAATCTAGCAACGACATACAAGAAGCAAGGGAGATGCATGGAGGCCGAGCCGCTCTTCTCGCAGGTCGTGGAAGCTAGGAAGAAGTTATTTGGACCAGATCACTCCTCGACGTTGGCCAGTATGGCCAACCTAGCGTCGGCGTATAGGAACCAAAGTCGGTTCAATGAGGCCGAGGCCCTATTCGTGCAGGTTATGGATAAGAGGAAAACGGTGCTGGGGCCAGACCATTCCGACACGCTAACTAGTATGGCTAATCTGGCGTCGATATACTGGGACCAAGGTCTATGGAGTGAGGCCGAGTCGCTAGAGGTGAAAGTGATGGAAGCGAGGAAGAGAGTACTCGGACCAAACCATCTCTTGATAGTAACTAGCATGGCGAGCCTAGCCGCGACATATAAAAAGCAATGTCGATGGGATGAAGCGGAATCGTTAGAGACGCAAGTCATAGCGATGAGGAAGGCGATGCTGGGCCTAGACCATCACTTGACGCTGGCAAGCATAGCGAATCTAGCGTCAACATACAAGAGCCAAAGCCGATGGCGGGACGCAGAACCGCTGGAGGTACAGGTTATGGAAACAAGGCAAAACGTCCTTGGACCAGACCATCCTGACACATTGGCCAGCATGGCTAGCCTGGCGTCAACGTACTGGGGCCAAAGGCAATGGAAAAAAGCCGAATCACTGGAAATTGAGGTGATGGAGACCAGAAAGAGAGTGTTTGGGCCGGATGATCCCTCAACACTGGTCAGCATGGCCAATCTAGCGTCAACCTACAAGAAGCAAGGATGATTGAAAGAGGCCGAGGTACTTGACATGCAGGTGATGGAGACGAGGCAGAGGGCGCTCGGTCCGGATCACCCCTTAACACTAATAAGTATGGCCAACCTGGCATCAACATACTGGGACCAGAAACGCTGGAAAGAAGCGGAATCGCTGGAAGTGCGAGTCCTGGAGACGAGAAAGGCGATTCTTGGACCGGATGACCCCTCGACGCTGACCAGCATGGCTAACCTGGCGTTCACGTGGAATAGCCAGGGTCGTGACCATGACGCGTTTGAGTTGATCGAGCAGTGTGCTGATGCGCGCACGCGGGTTCTTGGACCCTCGCATCCGGATACGCAGGCTTCGGTGTCTACGGCGCGGAGCTGGGGGCTTCGGGAGAGGCAGACCCGGAAACGGGATTGGAAGCTCTTGGGGAAGAAGGCTTTTGTTTCTCTCCGGGGTAAACTGGCGAAGTCTGGTTGATCTCGGATTTCTGCATCGAGTTGATGGCCCATTTCTTTGGCTTGATCGCTGATAGCTCCGACCACAATCATTCAGTCCGTAAACTGCCTACCTGAAAGTTAGACTTGCGCGAAATCGGGTGTGTATTCGGTGAAGGAGAAATTGTTGCAATGTCTGGGATTTCTTATGTACCTAACCTAGTCGTTCCTTACACTCTTGGTTCGAACATTGATCGGTTTGTTCAGGTTTCTCGTTGACTCCTTTACCGTTTAGCCGCTCAATCACGTTACATACTGGGACTGATATCCAAAACATAACACCCCCGAGATTGTATTCCGTCGTGTAGTTCCTGCACTTCGTATGCCTGACCAAACGGCCCATACTGCAATACGGCAAGCGGTACTATGTACCTAGGTGAACTATCTACTGGCAATAAACCAAGTCCGTAGAGCGAGGTTATACCCGACCGCTAACGTCGCCGGCTACGCTAAGGTTGGGGTGTGGGGTGATTTGAGGTTACATAAGTCACGTCAATCCCCGCGGTTTCACACTTGCTGTTGACTTGCTTGTACACTACGGCGCCGTACACTACCTAACGTATCGTGTTCACTTATTACAGTATTTCAGGTTGTGGTTTTCGCATGTGCGTTGACGGTGTGGAGTGTTGTTTTTCTTGGTGTTGAACGTTTTGTCGGTTGAGTACTGTCGTGGCATATATAGCGTAGTACCAATGGAGGGTACTACGGTTAACCTTTTACCCTCCGTCACAAGTACTTAACGAATACGGGTACTCACTCGGCGACACGTGTATCTCGCATTCCAACATTCACCCATTCCAGGTCTCTTAACCTCAAAAACAAGCACTAACCAATAACCAAAAACACCCAAAAATGTCCCGTTTATTACCCAAAACAATCCGAGCCCAAATATCCCGGCGCCACTCCACAGCAGCAGAAGCAGCAACAAACCTAGTATCCCGCTTCCAGGACAAAACAAACACGAAATCCCAAGTCCTAGACGCGAACCAGCTCCAGAAACTCTCGCTGACGCTCCTGCGCCGCGAATTATGGCCGGGGCAAGATATAAGCACGCGGCCTCCGGTTGAGGGGACGCCTTTGCCGCCGGGGTATCATTTGGCCTATTTTACTCCTGTTGGTGTGGAGGGGGAGCTTGGTGGGGATGGGAGTGATACTGGCTACAATGCGCCGGAGCCGTTTTCTCGGCGGATGTGGGCGGGGGGACGCATGCGGTTGGGGGTGGGCTGCGGCGATGTTGATTGAGGAGCAGACTCGGCTTCTTTCGGCTGAGGGTAAGAGGGGTCGCGATGGGGAGATGGTGCTTGTTTGGGTTGGGAAGGAGTTTTGGGGGCCGAGGGGGTTGGCGGTTGTTGATGAGAGGTGAGGTTTGTTATTGTGTCTTGGGTTTGCTTTGGGGGTTGGGCTTGGTTGTTTGGTTGTTTGATGGGATGGGGTGGGTTTTGTGGAATTGGTGCTGATTTTGCTGTTAGGTCTTGGATCTTCCGGCCTAAGTCTACTACTTCGTCCCCGGCTGCGGAGAAAGCGCTGCGGGATGCTGTTGTTCGATCACCGTCGACTGTGGAGGATGTACCGCAGGACGGAGGTTAGTATCTCATCACTTTATACTCACCCACTCTTTCACCAAACTGTCTCTGGGACGGGCATGAGAATACTGAGATAAAGCTGACCGTGGATATCTATTCCCGCCAACACAGCATACCCTCAACGGCACCTACGCTGGTCACCAACGGGTTTATTCCGCTTCTCGGCACTGACGTTCAACGGGCATAAGATCCACTACGATCCCGCGTGGACCGCGGCCGTTGAGGGCCATCCTGCCTGCGTGGTTCATGGGCCGCTTAATCTGATTTGTATGCTGGATTACTGGCGGGATCACTGTGCTGGCGAAGGGCGTCGCGTCGGGGAGATCAACTATCGGGCGATGGCTCCGCTTTATGTGGGCGAGAAGTATCAGATTTCTGCTCGTGAATCGGAGGAGGGCTCGCGGTGGGAAATGCTTGTTGCTAGGGAGGGACAGGCTTGTATGGGGGGTTCTATCTTGGGGAAACGTGCGTAGATTGCTGGAATGGATGTGGTTTATTCAGATGTCGTGGCCCAGCATTTGTATGGTAATGCTCTTGTGGTTCTTACTGGTATGGCGAGGATGAGCCGGCCGCAATCTACCGGTTTGCCGAGAGAGTCTCGAGAGAGTCAGCATCCTGAATCTGCTGTGGGAGGAGACTACAAATAACGAGTAAACTCCCAAGTAGATTCTCATAATAGACCTCAGTCAAGAAAGCATACCTGTTAATCTACGCGTGCCGTAATCTGCTCGGGGACATCGAATTTGTATTAAAGCGCCGTGCCGTAGGACCGGTGTGGGCCGAATTTCCGGACCTTTGCCGTTGCGACCCGGGGCCGTGGACGTGGCGGCGATGCGGTCCTACTCAGTACCTAGACTCGTCAAACGTTATACACGACAGAGCGCATATGCCGATGTTGTACTTTCCCCGTCTTCGAGACGTTGGCTGATAACGTTGTCTGAAGCACAGAGTCCTGCAGCCACAATGCCTTTGCTGACCAACAGCCAGCTGGTGCACAATGTACGATCGATCCATTGTCTATATGCCTGGGACTACTACACAATAAGTCGTTACCGTGGAGGATATGATAATACTGAGATTCCCAGCATTCTACATGTCAATCTAACCCAGAGGCTACTGGCGACTACGTTCAATCCTGGCCCTCTCAAACTTGTTGTTCAGGTAAGTAGTGAGCACGTCTAAGCTGGACCTGTCAGCACACAGGCAAAAAAAAATGTAATTAGTCCAGCATGGCAGCTCGTTATGAGGTTTTTTACCTGGCGGGGTAACAGCATCCCACCACTTCCCTTACTCCCGTCATATCGAAGTGCTGCGACTTGGCGATGTTCTCAGCGCCACTTGCTCCGCATTCGGTACGAATCAGGCCACCGGAAGAGCGGCTTTCACGGGTCTTTGTTGTGGCTTGGCTTGGGTTGCCTCGGTAGCAAGGACAACGCCCGTTGCCGTTGTTGGAGTTATAATTGCCTCGGCGAATTCCCGATTGTCTGTCTCGTTAGGGTTCCTTTCGATGCTGAACGTGAAGCTGTTTGCCCCGGACCTCTGGGTATCATGGATTATGATACTGGCATAGAATAGGGGTGATAGTCGTTGACACTGCGAACTCGACACAGTCCTCATGGCATAATTACTTGCCTTGAACTCAGCACGTCGTAGTCTGCTCGGAAGGGAGCATCGCCAAATGATTCGCACTGGTATAAGTGAAAACGTTATGAACGCCACTTTGAAATTCTACCCCAGCGAGACGTGCATTGAGTGTACCGCTCTTTAAACAGCGACGGCACAACCCCAGATGCTACTGCGTTCAAGGTATGTTGGCTGGTTCTGCTTTCTATTGGGTACCTAGTATGGAGGGTGTGAAGGCAGACGTGGTTGGTCCCAAATCTGGATATGACCTGCGTGTCGTTACTGTACCATACATAACAGGTAGCAGTTCAGTAAGGTCCGCACAGCGACATATTCTCCCTCTGGCTTTCACGTGTGTCTCATAGTGGTCGATATCGTCTTCCGCAATCTCGTGAAAGTTGTCAAGGTTGTTCTAGAAGGACTCGCTGGTTCCGGAATTGAGCAGTACTAATAAGCAGTACTTAAAGGGGTTGCATCGCAGTACCTACCCAGCTCATCGCGAAGCGATGACTCAATTCCAAGGTTGTGTATATTAATTGACGCAAATTCCCAGAATAGATGAGGGATTTAAAGAAGCGCGTGGGCCTAATAGGTGCATGCCTGTGCCAATTGACCATACACACGAAGCGGCTATCGGTGACTGCAAGCCGCTGATTTTGAGTGGCTGTTTCTTTGCAGAATCGAGGGGGTTCACCTGGCGAATCGCTTGATGATCAACGATTCAAGGTCGTTTTCAGTAAAGAAGCACCTCTTGCCTGGTCAAAATCGGGGGGCTGTTAGAACGGGTAGTTCTGCTTTGGTAGCCATCTTGAAACGTAGACCGTTGATTCTGCGACGTATAGCAGGCCAGACAAAAGGGTAAGACGTTATTCGACCGTGGACGTCTAACTCCAAAGATCAAGCCGGATTCTGCACTCGAGGGAAAGCGAGTAATCCAATGAAGGATTTGAGAGGATGCAGACGGCCGTTTTGGGACCCCAGCGTTGGATTCCATGTCCTTCCTCCATGTCATCTTCCGCTATATATCAATTGGTGGTCCCGGAAGTCTTCAGCTCCATTTTCGTGAAATCAGAGCTAGGTAAATTTCAGGTCTGATCCAGGCGATTGAGGCGATGTCTTCTCATCGCGATACCTGCTTATTATGCTGGATATGTTTGGAGCCCGGCCCAAATATTAGTAGAGGGTAGAGAGTTCCCCTGAATCCTGACCACCCCGGACATACTCAAAGCTGCTTAGGATAGGTATACCATCTATCTAGCACACAAAGTATCGGAGCGTACCATATTGCACGGACATAGAGACCCTTTGAGCGCTTAACTGGGTAATCCGTTCTTGTATACAGCTTTTACGGGGATAATAGCCGAGAAGTCCCCAATGGAGATCCTGCGGCAGTTTTTTGACGGATCCGGCGATAAATCTGAGCTGCGTGCAATGATCCAGGAATTCGCTTTGATCTTCAACATGGGCCATTGTTGATTCGAATCGAATGATAGTGACCGTAAAGTGCAGTTAGCATGAATGTTTGCGATGTGGTACCTACTCGAAACGCTGCTGTGTGGGCAATCCAATCGTTTTCGTCCTTGAAAGACGTAGACGGCTCTCGGGCGGCTCGGGCGGCTATCGGTCTTATCCACGCCCGCCAAGCCGGTTGGTGTGCCGCTAACCCCTGCTAGTCCAATATTTCTTCTTTTCGTCCACTTACTATGTACATACACAGTACAAAGTGCCTTAGTACTTCGTACTTACACCGACCAACACTTGGAAACTTCCTGCTTTTCCATTTCATGATAAATCCCACTTACTGGTACCGGTATCATATAACGACTCGCTATACGAAGTATGTAGGTAGGTAGTCCGTCACGAAGAATGTGTGCTTTCAGAATGGCGGTGACCAGGCAATGCTGAGATATTGGCAATGTCTGAGATGAATGTATGATGAAATATCTCGAACGAAAGACGCAATGGACAACACATATTGTCCTCATGACGTGATGCCCGGCCTATATGGAGTCATCCAGGGAACAACCTGTTTGCCAATTCACGTGTGACGCGGTGCCTGTCAAAATTTCTTATTCGCCCTGAAGTCTGCCGGCCTGGCTGAGAATTCAAGTACGAAACCCAATTGCCGTGAACTGCCATTCAGAATGTTACCGCTTGCCTGCCGTTTTTGATGTTAAAAGCAACGTCTAAGCCCCACCTTGAAAAGATGGTGGGGACTGCATGTACCCAGTACCCGCCCCGTGCGAGCCATCGAGTGCATGCACGGGTACCTGCAACTACAGCTTCAGCGTCGGATTCAGGGTCACCACATGGCTGCTAACACCCGCCAGCGATACTACGGCAGGGATGTGGCGACCGGGTATGATAGTGTGTGCACCACCTAGGTTAGGCAGCCCGCGCTAGAAATTAGTGGAGGTGGCCGCTGTAAAAGTCTGTACAGTGCACTGCTCACTGCATCTATAGCGTACAGCTGCCTGAGTGTACACCGCACCTCCGCTACCGAACTTTGCCTTCTGCACTGACGAGTACCTGCTGGCCGATGCCCCGCCAATGATGATTCTTTCTCTTCCGTTCTCCTCCAGGGACTAGCCCCCGTTCTCTTTTTTCAACCATCGACGTTCTCTTCGTGCGTGCGATTGCACCATCCGCCTTAACCACCCCCGGCCCCATCCTCCCAACTACAGTCATCCGGTCCGATGCCGTCTACGGCGCCACTGCAAAGCGGGAATTGCATCAGCTGGCACTTGCGGGAGCAACCACGCTTAGCTCGCGACCGGCCGCTAAGTGTATAACGGCATGGATATGGAACACATGAGTGTCCAGGTGGCGGCCGCGGATACCGCTGCCGAGGTTGCGGCTGAGGCTGCCGCCGCCGACCCTGCCAACAGACCTCCCAAGAAGATCAGCCAGACCTGCTCGACGTGTCGGCTGCGCAAGGTGCGATGTGATGGCCGGCGAGACATCTGCCAGAACTGCGAACGACTGGGCTTCACGTGCTCTTTCCAGGATACCGGGTCGCCGCACCCCGACAGCGACAGCCTGAATGGCTTTAGCATTCCTCGACGGCGAGTGAGGTTGGCCTGCACCAATTGCCACTCGAGAAAAGCACGCTGTACCGGCGAGACTCCGAAATGTGCCCGGTGTCAGTCCCAGGGAATCGAGTGTATCTACCGACCCACGAAACGATCTGCCGGTGTCAATGGCACTCCGCCCAGCAATCAGCATGGCACCCCAGACTCGGAGCACGAGTCGGTGGTATCTGAGCCTCCGGAGAAGCGAACCATGACACAAAGGGACCACCAAGGCTCGCATCATGGCCACAGCAGTAGCCCTGATCACCAGAACATCGACATTCCTACGCCCCAGCTCGCCAAGAGGTTTGGCCAGGACCCGTACGTGACCACCATTATGCTACTTCTTCGCTATACCAAAAGGCTAATATGGAGGATATCAGACTCATATACCCGGACGAAGGTCTGATCCACCGCACTTTCAACAACTATTTCCGCCATGTACACCATGTCCCTGTCTTCTCGTTTCTCCATCGAGCGTCGCTCATGCAACGATACCACGCCGGCATGATGGATAGAGCCCTTCTACTTGCCCTTGTGGGCGTCACTTCGCTGCTTACCGACCTGGGCCCGGGTATGCGCGAATATGGTGCCCGATGCATAGATGAATGCCAGAATATGGTCTTGCAAGACCTCGAGAATCCCTCCACCATCAAAATCCAGGCCCTTGTGCTTGTCATGAAGCACCGTATACTCTCGCGGAGGTTTACGAGTGCCTTTATGCTCGCTGCTATGGCTGCGCGTTTTGCCTACGCCCTTAGACTGAACTACGAAAACCCGAGTTTGTGTTTCCTGGCCAGGGAATCTCGACGAAGGCTCATGTGGGCCTTTTTGACAATTGACTCGGGCGTCAACGGTGGACAGGCCGATTTTACTCTACTATCCGCCGATTCTTTGCATATTCAGTTACCATGCAATGAGCGAAATTTCGAGTTCGATCTTCCCCAAGTGACCGGCCATCTGCGACCACTTCCTGCGCAACCATTTCCTGATGATGTGGGCTCTTTAGCCTTACATGTGCGCCTTTTGTGGATGAGGAGCCGCGTGTCTTACTGCGCCAAAAATGTGCTCAATATGCCCGAGTCCGAGGTTGTCCAGCTACCTCAGCTCATCAAGGTTCTCTCACAAGAGCTGGATACCTTCAACGAGCATCTACCCGCGTCGTTCAAATTCTCCGAGAGTAACCTGCAATTGCGGGCCTACTCCCCCCGTCTATGTGTATATATCATGATCCATGTTTGGTGGCGGCAGTGCCATTGCGACCTCTACCGTATCGTATTGAGTGGCCTGAAAGAGGCCCTCCCGAGGTCTAGTGTCAACCGGCTCGAGCCCCAGTTCGTGGGTTACTGCGCACGCCAGTGCTTCGAGCACGCCATTGCTATGGTTGAAATTTTCAGGCTCGCCCTTGCTTTGGACGGTGGGCTCCCTGTTACCGATCTTGACCTTTCTGTTTGTGCGTATCAGTGCGCCCGAATGCTTTATTTTGCTTTCCAAAAGTACAGAGGCGAGTTGCGATTGACCGCAGACCAAGTAATTGAGCATGGAAATCGCTGCCTGCAGATCGCCAGAGCGATGAACCACGTTCCCGCTGGCGCTGCGATTGTAAGTTGACGCGCCCATCTGTCATCCTCGTCAACATATTAACAACATGGACCCCTATAGGTTTCCGATCTCGAAAAACTCATCTCCCGTGGCCTCATGTCGAGTACCAGTCCAAGCCGACCGGAGACGCCTGAGATTACCGGCGCCAATACGATATCCCAACGGCGCTTACCACGCCAAGTCCACAACCACGATCAGCAGATAAATCCTTTGGAGGGCGAAGTGCCCATAGTGCCTATGCCATCACCCGCAGGAAACTTGTCATCACCCCGGGTCAACAGCAATGTCGCGATATCTACCCCGATGTCCACTACGACACCCGGTTCGCTGCAACACCGGCGCGATCCGCCCTTTTCAGAACTCACCGTCAGCGATCCCAACATGCCGAGACCGATGCTCCCTCCTGTCGTTCCCCCGGATGGTTTGGACAACAATAATGCCTTCGAAGGCGCCATGGACGGCTTCGACTTTGCCCTCGAGTCCTATGGCAATACTGGAGTCGACTCGGCCTCGTGGTTCTCACAAGACTGGTTGGGCGCGGACTTTCCCCCCATGCCAGCATAATGACACGCCCCTGGTTGGTGCTTCTCTCGAATTCTGATGGACTCCGGATACCCTGCTCACGCCTACTTGTAAACACCAGATCATTCAGCCCGCATGCGGAATTATTTGGGAAAGTTGCGTTAAAACCTCTTTCTGTAGGTGAAATCTGGGATGCGTGATCAAGTTCGAAGTATCAACCATACCCAATACACCCGAATGTGCCGAGGGACTCCCGCAAGCATTGATCAGGTCGCGTATCCATAAGCCTATAAAGTGTACGCTGACTCACTTCAGTCACCAGAAAACTCAGCGTCAACGAGCCCATCGTCTAGGACCACGCTGCAAAGTATCGCAGAGCGTTTGCCCCAGCGCCCTCCACCGAAATCGCAACAAATGAATCAAACTAATGATACGCATGCTCGAGCAGTTGCTGCGCATCAATAGGGTCCCCAATGAAAAGCTAAAAGTTGGACGTGGTTAATGTCCCGAGAACACGGCGTTTATAGTGCCCTGGGGCCCATTTTCCCGTGGCGGCGGGGATTCGCCGCGTCGGATTAGCCGTCCAAATGGGCCGCGCCGAGCCGAGTCCAACGGCATCCCACATACGGGAAGCCGGCGGCGATCAGATGGCCGCTGGGTGCATTATAGCATCACGACGTAACTGTGCAAGTGTACGGTTACCAATAACCATCTCGCTTTCTACCTACTATATAAACTAAGTTGCCAAGCCCGGCCGCGGGGGGCACGAATAAAACCGAAACAAAACCAAAACCAAAACCAAAAGCAATATAGAGAGGCTACTGGAAAATGGGCCGATTGATGTGTAAAAGTTGATCGCTTAACCTATATAGAAGTCATTTAAACACGACCCGTTCGGCGCGGATGTCGATTGGTAAATAGACTAGGTACCTATCTCGTTCTCTCGGACGATAGAAAATACACGCTTTTGGCGGTATGTTTGTTCTTGTGAATCTCGTGTTCTGTTATGGCCTTTGTTTACTTGGTGCTGGGAGATCTCGTCACGGTGAGACACTGTGTGTATTCCGTACCACCATCTAGGTACCAAGAATATTCCGAACACACGGAATAGGTACCGTACCTCGAAGTGCAGGTATGTTGGTGGGGTCGGGATCGGGATCGGAGGAAAGAAACCTCGGGAAAGAAAGCGAAACGAATACCGGTACGGACGCACATTAATACCTACCTACCTATGGATCTACGGAATAACTACCGGTACCTACAATGTAAAAGGAAGAGGAAAAGAAAAAGGAAAAGAAAAAGGGAAAAAAGAAGATCGTGAGAAAAAGTATTATAAAAAAGTGAAAAGAGAAAAGGAAGAGAAAAAAAGAGAAAAAGATCTCGCGATTTAGCTAGCGATTGTTTCGATCAATCGACCTCCGGGTTATGAGCCCGGCGCTCTTCCACTGAGCTAGCTAGCTTTTTTGTTTTTTGCTTGTGGGGGGGTTTGTTGGGGTTGGTTTTTATGCCCCTAGTTACCGTGTCGTAGACTCGTAGGTAGGTATCTTGTAAGTTGTGGGAGGCCGGGTTAATTAGCGGGTTCGGGAATTGGGTGCTTGTGTTGTGAGTCATCGTGGGGCCCGTTGTCGGAGTTGGAGGTTCGCTTTTACATCTGCATTACGGTACGGAATAGTTATATTATGTATTGATTGCTTTGAGGTTCTTGGGTTAGGTTATATGGAATAGGTAGGTAACTTTTGTTGTGTCTGTTATAACATGATTGGATGTGCATTTCCTTGGTTTCGCGGATGTGAATCGCTGGACGACTGCGGATCTTACGCATCGCTATTCATCGTTAGCTAATATATTACCTATACCATTGCCGCTGTCGGTAATTGAAACCTGCTCGCTAGTATTCGATATGCTGCCGTCGCCGGTCTTCACTATCTACAGGCTTTTGGAGCGGCCACTGGCTAAGATATTGTCAGTATGTTATCTAGTGTAGATGGCCTGGTTGAGATCCATGTCCCCGGAAGAATCGCCAACTTACAAACGCAGGGTTTTCTGTACAACTTGTAAGTTGAGAGGTAATCCGCTCCTGATGTTCCAATACTTATATAGTGGTCCAAGTCATTGACAGGCCCAGATAGATGCGTTGCCGTGACTATCCCAAATGGGGTTTGGGCAAAGTTCATAGGGGTGGTTCGCGTGAGGCCGTGGTCGTTCAAGTTGAAATACTAGGAACTCCCCATCTCTCCATCTCGCAACTGATCCCTAACCACCATCAAGGCCTTCCCCAGCCTGTTCTCCCCCCAATGTTTCCGATGCGACATGGCATGTTTCGCAGAGTACCCAATACCCCAAACCCGATCCCGCGACGCCGCCTCAACAAGTACCCGGTCTCCGGTAGCAAGTAATTTCCGCCCAAGCTTCGGGTTCTGCCCGAACTTCGCCGTGTTCCCGGCCACGACGACGGCATCTTTGATCTCGTCCCAGCTGGCGTTGTTGAAGCCGGCCGTGAGCTTGCCTAGTCGCTTTTGCTCCTTTGGGCTATCGGTTGCTAGTACGCGCCTTTGTGTGTCTTTGTCGCGGAATCGCGCGCCTTTGCAGTACATCATGAATTGCTCGGCGCAGTTGAATGTGATGCTGTCGTTGTCGTTTTCATCCTCTTCTTTCTCGTTTATTACGGATCCTACTAGTGTTGCGATTTGTGACTTGCTGATCGTGAATTCGCATGGATACCACTGGCAAAACTCCCCCCTGACGGCGTCGGGCATGTAGAAAAAGAGCGGCTCGTCGTCTGGAGTCGGGGATTTCTCAGCTTCGGCTTGTTTCTTTTTTGGTTGCGGCATTGTTTTGTTCGGGGTTCTGTCGGATTTTATTGCTTGAATCGTCTCGTTTACGGACTACAGGGAATCTGGATACAGTGAAATGGTAAATTGATGATGTGGAGGAATTAGAGATACCGTAGGGTAGTGAACTGATAGGTATTTACGTCGGTGAAAATGCTGTGTAATTATCGACTTCCTGAGACTACCTGTACCTGCTCCGTCAACATCGAGGAGAGAGCGGGAGACGTAAGCTGTCGCAAAGAAGTTTCCATGGACATTGTAATTTGTCATTTTAAGGTATTAGTAGAGTTCATTGATGCATGTGACTCCATTGATGCCTACGTCAGAGCTTAATTACGTGTAGTAGTCACAGTCTGAAAGGGGCGGCCGAGGTGAGATATGTTTAGATTGCAGAGTGGTAAGAAGAGTAAAACAAACAAGACTTGAAGATAGCCCGGGTGAAGACAGATCGGATCAGTGAAGAAGCCCGCAGCTATGTAAGTCAAAAGTACGACTTGAACCTGTCCATCATCAGCTCCAATCCGTTCTCATGATGCTTACTTCCCAGACAGATCCATACCCACGACGTGTCTCCCATAGTAACAAGATCGCAAAGAAAGCCCGACATGATTATCCGGGTCAAACCCCCACCCAAAGCATAAAAAACTCCCGATTCTGACGGCATTAGTCCATAGTCCGTACAACCGCAATCATCTCCACGCGCGCTGTGACGCTACGCACATGACCAAGCCGTGGGTTAGGTATATCGGCGGAGACGACGTATATATCCCACCAGTAACCCGTTTCATCCCCCCACGTTCTTGACTCCGGAGAACAACATCTTTATCCGCGCCAGTAGGTTGGCGGGAGTTATCAGACCCCGCTGCTTCTTTTTGCGATTTGGGGGATCTCCACTTGTTGGTTGGTGGGTGGTATAGAGATGCTTTGTTCCAAACCCCACAGACTTCTGATTAGGGGCTGCGTTATGCGCGTCAATCGGAGCTTGGTTGTCAGGATGTTTTCTGTGAATGATGACCCCTCATCTACTGGTATGTAGGATATATAGGGCTTGAAGGACGCAGTGTGCTGCCGTCCTTGTTGAGCCCGAGGCGTTTGCTATTCAAGAGCCGGACATCGAGAATAGACGGTATGCTTGAATCCTGCTTGTCATATTTAGGTATTCGCTGACAGTCATCACAACCGAAGTCTCGCTATGACCTGGTTTCACGAGATTTCGCTCGGGCCTCGACGGCTCCTCCGGGCTTTCGTTGTCGGAGCCGTGGCACTGGTCGGCGGCGGCGCCATACGGGCCAACGCCTTAGCCGAAGACTTCGGCCCCGGGTCCACCGCACCTGTACGCCCATTCCGCCTAGATCAAGTGCGTCTAGGCAATGGTTTAATGCAAGAAAAGCGAGACAGACTCAAGTCTTTCATCCAAGCATACGACCAGAGGAAATTCCTAGTTCTTTTCAACAATCAGGCCGGGCGGCCTAACCCGGAGGGCGTCACGCCGCCCGGCGGGTGGGAAGACGGCGGACTGCTTAGTGGGCACTGGACAGGTCATTACATGACTGCCCTGTCTCAAGCGTACGCCGATCAGGGCGAGGATGTTTTTAAAACTAAGCTCGACTGGATGGTTAATGAACTGGCTGCTTGCCAGGAAGCCATTACGGCTCGGATGAGCACTGGACCCGGCACGGGTAATGCCAGTTGGGTACCGACGTATCCCGGCTACCTCGGTGCTCTCCCGGAAGATGTCGTTTTACGGCTTGGGCCCCCGCGGTGGGCTGTATATGGAGGGGACCCCGACACCAACACTTGGGCTCCTTGGTATACACAGCACAAGATCATACGAGGGCTGCTAGACGCGTTTTACAACACGAACAACACGCAGGCGCTTGGTATCGCGGAGACGATGGCTAACTGGGCTTACCTCGCGATAACCATCGGCGACAAGAATCATCCCGGCTATCCGGGAAACCTGACCAGGGACAACCTCAATTATATGTGGGATTTGTACATTGGTGGGGAGTATGGCGGTGTTAATGAAGTGCTTCCGGAGATTTATCAGATTACTAATGATTCGCGACACTTACAATCCGCCAAGGCCTTCGATAATAGGGAGTCGCTTTTCGGCGCTACACTCGATAATGACGATATTCTGGTTGTTAACGCGAATGATATACCGGGTCGGCGCCGCCCGCAACGACTCCATGCAAACCAGCACGTCCCTCAGTTCGTTGGTTACTTGAGGATCTTCGAGCAGGGCGGGGGTCAGGATTACTTCACCTCGGCGAAGAACTTCTACGACTGGGTGGTGCCCCACCGGCATTTTGCGTCTGGCGGTATTGGCGGCGGGTATCCGGGCAGCGATGGCAATGGGGAATTGTTCCAGAATCGGGATAACATCGCGAATGCCATGACTGGGAGCGGTGCCGAGACGTGTACTGTGTATAACACGATTAAGCTGGCGCGTAATCTGTTCTTACACGACCATAACGCTACGTATATGGACAGCTACGAGCGTGGTTTGTTCAACCAGATCTCGGGGTCGCGAGCTGACACGGATACCAATAGGGACCCTCAACTGACCTACTTCCAGCAACTCACTCCGGGTACCGTCCGTTCCTTTGGCAATACCGGAACATGCTGTGGTGGCACTGGGATGGAAAGCCACACAAAGTACCAGGAGACTGTGTACTTCTGGTCGGCGGACGAATCCACGCTCTGGATCAATCTGTACATCCCATCAACACTCACCTGGGCAGACAAAGGCTTCGAAGTAAAGCAAGAGACGGCCTTCCCGCGTGGAGACACAGCCAAGTTCACCATCACAGGACAAGGCCCGCTAGACATCAACCTGCGCGTGCCGGTATGGGCTAACAATGGCTTTCACGTCACCGTCAACGGACAGGCGCAGACCGACGTGGCGCGGCCTGGGAGTTACCTAACTCTAAGCCGAACCTGGAAGACGGGCGACGTGATCGAAGTGACCATGCCGTTCAGCATCCAGATCGAGCGAAGTCTTGACCGCCCAGATACACAGACGATCCTGTGGGGGCCCATCGTGTTGCAGATCCTCGGGACAACGAGCGCAGATAACGACGGGTACTTCGGGCTGTCGCTTTACCAATATCTTAAGCGGGATGGGAATTACTCGACGGCGGCGATCAAGCAGACGGGAACCACGGCGAATGGTGACCCATTGTTCACGATAACTAATGGCACCTTAGCTGCGCGGCCGTACTATATCGCCGATTCACAGGCCGTGTCGTCGTATTTCCGACGGATCGAGCCGAGCGTTGTATTCGGGACCATCGACACCGGCATAGCGAATCGCAAGCGCGATGACGGTTTGCCTAACTACGACGTGCCGGTGGCGGGGATTACATCCCCCGGAACGGACGGGCCGACGTTCCTGGATCTGGTTTGGGATCAGGCACCCTTCGCTACGCACGATGCGTTTGTCAACGTCGTGACGTCTGTTGCGAACCAGTTTGTGAATGCGGGATCTTATAACGCGACCGAGCGCGATGTTATTATCGCGAAGGCTGGGCAGGCGGAGGAAGAGCTGACGCCGAATTAGAGGGCGCGTTTGTGTTTGTTTGTGTTGTCTCTGTTTCGTTATTACGTCCATTCTCCGGTTTGTTTGTTACGTGTTTTGTTGTGCTTTCTTGGAATCTGGATAATTATGACTCTGAATTGTTTGGATTTGACGCGTCGATGTGGTCCTTGGGAATCTGAGGTCGATTTGACGCACTAAGCTCCGGTAACGATGTAAATCCTGTCTTCATAACAGCCTATCCGGTCTAACTACCTCATAAAGTATTAGAATCAGACAAGATACACGTGCGAGTATATGGTCCATGAAGAGTGACCTCAAGAAACCGCAGGATCATCCAAAGCACACTCCGAGGCACACACGATCTAGGTAGATAAGTAGCTGGTTTATTGTATGTATTGGGGGAGCGTGAGCTGAAACCGGGTATATAGCCCACGCCTCGAAGGCTTGTCGTAAGTCGACGAAGCGTGGTCCTGCTAACCTGTGATTGCCCTGACTAGCCATGCAAAGAACCAGAGAGCCAAACCTCTCTTGACTGCCCAGTTCGCCTCGCGAAGGGATTGTGGGTGGGAAGATCCAGCGTCGTAGCCGATACGCGTGTGCTGCGAAGTGTGTTGTAGAGAGAGTACGAAGTGGGTTCCTCTCCAGCTGTAGAACCACTTATGCAACCGATGATGCTGGTGATACCTGCGCCAACAACCTCCTCAACGAATGATGCCGCAGTCACCTGACCAGCAAATAGCACGAGTAGCTAGATACCTGTACATACACGTACCGGCAGAGCTGCATATCGGTCGGTCAACCGCCGGCCGGTCGGGCGGTTTCGTTTGAAAATCACCAAACGGTCGGTCGTCCACGATAGCCTCCAAGCCGACGGGCTGTCGGATCTCCGTTGGCCAAAATCGCTGGCGGGCGGCTCAGATATTTGACCGACCGCCCAAGCCGACGGTTATTCGCATGTTTGTTTTTACCACCGAGTAGACTTGAATGCAAATGGTGCCCGGATGTCACACCTAGGTTGACCTTTGTGATCGATGAAATCAGCTCGGTACCTACAATACCCTCATTATACACCCAAATTCCCTAACCGCCGGCTGACCGCCGGGACCGTCGGTCGCCCCACACATCAGTCCGGTCTGTCGGTCAATGCGTCTTGACCATTGGGTAACGGTCAGTCGGTCGAACAATTCCTAGCGGTCGGTCGGTTCATAGGTGTTGACTGACCGGACCGACCGATGTGCAGCTCTGCGTACCGGATCCCTCCCGCTAAGTCTGTGTCGATATTAGACCGGGCGAGTACCTATATGTTGCCGGGCATGGACCGCACGGCCTGATTCCACGGATAAATATTGCAATTGCAAAACAGTACTTGCTATACTAGCTATACTAGCTTAGTCACACCAACTGGTAGACCTTAGAGAGCAGAGAGCAGAATTCCTCGATGGCCTCCTAGGTAGCTGTACGTGTGCGGATAGATAGCACTAATATTGTCGCAGAATGGCCGGTGTTAGCTAAACAGCCGACTGTTGAGACATTGCGACCGAAGGTGGTGAGCCCGAGGTATTGATATACACCTCCTATACGTTGTTAGTGTGGATAACGACGGCTGAGAAAATGCTTACCTCCTTCCAAAGTGGTAATCCCTCCCTTGTCGGAGGCCGCTCTGTATACACCGTATTGCCCTGGACATACACAACTTGTCCAAACGGTAAACGGCCTGACGTGTACAGGTCGATCACAATTTGTATACATCCATGCCAGAGCCTCATCTCGGGGTGGTGACTGATTAAATATCTCAGCTCCCTCAGCCGTTGCGGCAGCGTTTCCGACGGGATGGGGCCTGATTGAGCAGGGCTGATAATATTTGAGATACCATATACTGGCGCATCACCGGTTCCCGCTTCGGGACATGCCTGGAGAAAGGATGATCCGTGGTCGCGTTCAGACATGATGGCGTTTGAATAGAAGGTGGCGTGGCATATATAGCGTCCACTAGTACCAATGGAGGGTACTACGGTTAACCTTTTACCCTCCGTCACAGAAGGGGAATAGGCCGGGCGCAGTGTCTCAGAAATAAAAGAGGCTAGAGAGATGGGCGGGGCGATTGGAAACCACCTGGCTCAAGATTGGAGTGCGGGATCGCAAAGACAAAGGAACAAAGGCGGGGTGAAGATAGGACAGGCAGGTCGTCCGTCCTACGACTTATGGTGCGAGTGTTTGGATATCAAACCCTCACGCGTAATGAAAGCGAGCGGAGGTGAGAGCCCTTGCGGGTGCATCATCGACCGATTCTGATGTCTTCGAATGGATTTGAGTAGGAGCATCACTGTTCGGACCCGAAAGATGGTGAACAAGGTTGATATGCGTGGATAGGGTGAAGCCAGAGGAAACTCTGATGGAGGCTTGCAGCGGTAGGTAGCTAACTAGGTAGCCACTTGTGGCTACGCACGTGACGTACAAGCCACGTACATACTACGGGTATAAAAGAGTGCCATGCACGGACCATCTACTACCCGAAGTTATACCGAAGTTCCACCGTAATCGGGCGCCGACGCGCCATAGGTAGGTGATTCTTCCAAACAGACATGGAATTACCGTGTAGCCCTTAGTTGTCAACCCAGAATAAGTCGCCGATCCACGTGTGTAATGTGTTTCGATTGCACTGTCACGATCTATCTACACTGATGGCGCAACCAAAATCGCAACCAAGGTTGGTGGCTACGTAGCCACCGACGTATACCGGTAATATCTGTCAGGTAAAAAGATCACCCGGGCAGTCCCAGAGAGTTGAAACTATGTAGGTAGAACTGCTTACCGGTAGCTAGTAGATCGGTATCGGACCTAAGTGACGCCCCGATTGTCCGATTGTGTATACTCCCTTCCAAGGTTACCTGGGAAGGGAGGCGGGATTTGACTCAGACCTCTACTCCCTATCTACCTTCGGGTCCGCAGCCATCCACAGTAACGTGACGATTTCCTTTTCACTCCTCGCAATTTCTATTTTCAATGAGGTAGATGATCTCTTTGCTGGTGTGGTAGGGCTCTGAGTCCACCCGGACATCCCTGTGAACAGCCATCATATCATCAACAAACTGATCCAGATGCCCGAGTAAAACGCACATCCTATTAGCACAAACCGCCAAACAGAACCTCACATCAGCTTGGTCATTTCGCTGTTGATATGCCAGTAAACGCGATGTTACGCGTTTGTTAGCATTCTCGGAACCCGGCTAAGTTTGTAGCTGAGAATGCCGCAGCCTTTCCACACGCGTTTTGCTTTTGGGAATCTTGGAGTTGACCAAAGCTCCGAAATAATTGTCCGTACGGAAACAAGGGAGAGAAGCGGCCCTTTGGCGCGCTGTCTGTGGCGCACCCTTCAGTGGAATGTGTCAAACTTGTGAATCAGATTTGTGGCAGGTCTCAGCACCATGGACGCCGGTTACAATGGTGCACGGAATACCTATGAATGAATTGAGGTTATCCAGAGTGGCACATATAGCGGCTGGTCAGCGATTCCTCGACCGGACACCCTCATTCTGGTAGACGGTTGGTCGATCACAAGGGCTTCGATTTCATAGCTGTGGCGTGGTATTTTCCCAAAGTCTTGGGTGGCATGTGAAGAGGCTTGACATAGACTGAGTATGTTTCATAACCCGTCGCCCTTGATGGAAATGAGGCTGAACAGCGCTCGGCACCTGTGAGAACCGAGAAAGTTGACTTGTTCCGGCTGTCTGACATGATACATGCGACGATCTCGCGTAGTTAAACCACAAATTGTACCGGATAAGCTGGTGGGTAAGAATACCGCGCGGGAATCAAGGTGATCATTATTCTGCGTGCTTAGAAGGATCGACATGAATCCCGACGTGGCCGCGAGCTTCTGAGCCTGTTGAGTCATATCGTTGATCTGAAGCGGGGTCTCGAAAAGTTCACCGGTCAAGTCTTTACTCAGATTGAGCGTGGCTCGGTAATTGACAGCGCCGTCAATGGTCATTGACTTCTCCCCAATCCCTAATGGCGTAATCTTCACTCAACCTTAACGTGGCTCACTAATTGGCAGCCGTCAATCGATATACTCTCATCCCTAAATGGCGTAATAGTCCGTTAGTGAAGCCCTGATGAAGCACCAGATAATGATCACGGCAAGTGACGGTACCAATAACCAGCCGTATTTCTCCAAAAAGCCGAAGTTCCGGGCAAGGCACGTTCCCCGAGTGAGACAACACCCCGAGACCGAAGCGATATGTTTGAGAATTAGATGAAAAACAACCGGGTAAGACACAACTCACGAGGGAAGCGTGCTCTACCTCCGTAGATTAGGATGGCTGGATGTGATGTAGCTGATTGGGTAGCTCGCCCTCTCGCGTGGTCCTTTGCGATGCTCCGTCATGCCTAACGGGCCATGTTTTTTTGATCCATCGCGGTATAAAGCAGGTAGTGCTGCCCCTGGATCAGAGATCGCGTTTTCGGCACCTGCAGGCCACACTCATCCAACGCGATATTGGGATAGGACGACTTTGAGAAGTGAGACATCTCCTTTCAACTGCGCATGCTGGGTAAAGGAAATAAAGACCTAGTATCCTGATACTTGCCTGACAACTCCTGTTACAACCACGCCGCTGGGCCTGGTAACCGCGTCACAAGCAACGCCCGCCAGGAACTTCCACGCAGCGGCCTCAATGGAGCTCAAAGAGCGTACACCCTTAAGCCTCGAGGCAGCCAGCATCGATGCTTTAAGTACCGACCTAAGCACCGAAGATACGTCCTCAGAGCGCCATGTGAATTCGACCAAGGAAGCCGGCCCGCAGACGCACATAGTAGACTGGGACGGGCCCGACGATCCCGAAAACCCGTACAACTGGCCGAAATGGAAGAGAATAGGCCATGTGTTTCTCGTGAGCATTTTGGCCGCGTTTTTGTGAGTTCGGTTTCCGTAAGATGGAACACCAAATCCCCATCAACTAACCACCATTCGTCCGCCGCAGTAATCTTGCGGGAACCATTATCGCGCCAGCGATGGGCCAAATCTCGGCCGAGTTCCAGATCACCGACCCGGTCCTTCAGGCCTTCACCGTCACCATTTATCTCTTGGGCTTCATTATGGGGCCACTCTTTCTCGCGCCGTTGTCGGAGCTCTACGGTCGCTTGGTCATCTATCATGCCTGCAACATCGTGTACGTTGCGTTCACGATCGGATGTGCTTTCAGCAGTAATACCACCGTGTTTCTACTCTCCCGCCTCTTGACCGGCATCGGGGGCGCGGGGCCCATGAGTATTGGCGGCGGCACAGTGGCCGACGTAACGCCTCTGGAGTCGCGCGGGAAAGCAATTTCGCTGCTAAACTTCGAGCTGGCTCTTGCGCCGGTTTGTATTCCCCGCATGAGATACGCCGGATCTCAGCTAACCGAATATGTAGGTCATAGGCCCTATCATCGGTGGCCTCCTCACGGAAAAGTTAGGTTGGCGGTGGACGTTTCGAGTTACTCTGATTCTGGTATTTGTTTCCCGCTTTGGACCACGTAACCGCTTGCATGACTCTAATACGTGATCGGTAGACGGGCATACTCGCCCTGGCGACTGCTCTTATCATGCGGGAAACAAACGCGACTGTCCTGCTACGACGGAAGACACAGCGCTTGATCAAAGAGACGGGAAACGATAAGCTGACTCCAAGGGGGTTCGTCCACGCAACGCCATGCAAAATAATTTGCAAAACCCTCGTCCGTCCGGTGAAGATGTTGATCTTCTCCCCGATCGTCCTTCTCCTTTCGCTCTATGTTGGAACGGTATTCGGCCTCGTGTACCTCCTGTTCACGACATTGCCCCTTGTCTTCGAAGGAACCTACGGCTTCACTCCCAGTGCCATCGGGCTCGTCTACATCGGACAAGGTCTCGGCTTTACGGCCGGGTTGGTGACTTTCGCCCTTTACAGCGACAAACTGCTAGGTCAAAAGCAGGGCCCCGAACAACGGCTGATTCTCATGAAATGGATTGCGCCGATCATACCGCTTGGTTGTATATTATATGGTTGGACCGCCGAGAGACACCTTCATTGGATCGCGCCCATCATCGGCACTTTCATCATTGGCCTCGGCGCGATGCTTGTTATGGTTGCAACGCAAGCGTATGTCGTTGACGCATTCGGCTCGGAGGCCGCCGCCTCAGCCTTCGCGGCCACCTTGATTATTCGTACCCCATTTGGTGCATGTCTTGTGTTTGCCGCGGTACCGCTGTACACAAAATTGGGATTGGGATGGGGCAATACCGTATTGGGTTTCATAGTTTTCGCCTTCACCCCGGTGCCTTGGCTTTTCTATCGCTATGGTGAAATGCTGAGGAATCGTTTTGTTGTCGATCTGTAAACACATACATCGACGGTCCAGGTATGGAACTTTGATATTCACGCACTACAGGAACACTTCCTTTGAGCTAGATTGCACACCTGAAGCGGGTATCAACGGAACGGGACGAACGGTTGGGATGCACCATGGGTACATATATCGAACTACTTACTAATTAAAAAGGATTTGTTTCTCCTGACCTTGAGCTACCAACTCACCTTCTATTCCATTCCTTACAGATCGAGTCACTATTACGCCGTAAGCGCTGCTGCTGCCACCCCGGAGATCAAAGGAAAGTTTGAGGTTCATAGGAGTCTGTGTTAGAAGCTATGATGATGCTGCTGCCGGCAGATAGTCGAGTCCTCTGAAGCTATCATAAATTCAGAGTTGCGGCTGTCTGGACCTCGTTAGTTCACTTGCAAGGCTCAACTGTCTGTCGTAACGTAACGAGAAGTCTACTTCCGGGGCCCGATCGATCATTTATTATACCTAGGTAGATGTCCTCTCCGCATGACTGCTGGGGCGTGAGAGAGGGCAAAAGGTTAACCGTAGTACCCTCCATTGGTACTACGCTATGTTATGCTGACGTGCTTGTAATTCAGGCGAATTGACGACTCGACTGGACTTATGTGATAACCGGGTTCATAATGGCGGCATTGATCGTCTTTGTTAACCTAGGTAGTTCTACACGTGCTCTGTAGGCGCGTGTGTTCGACTACCTATGTTGTTGTGAATCTACCGAAAATCGACACTGGGTCGGATTGAACTCGTCGTCCTGTCGTTCTGTCGTATACCTCGGGGTGATGCCTTACTACTAGTTCTAGTCTAGCTCTGGGGCTCGTCGATAGCGAAGACCAATGGCGAAGCCGATATGGTCGAATTGTAGCTAATGTAGCTCAGTGGAGTAGGGGAGATAATTTCGATCGTCGAAATATACCACTGAGCTACCGGACGCACAGTTGTGACGGAGGATAGGAGGTTAACCGTTGTGTTGTCCGTTGGTAATATGCTCTATATACTTAGAGGCAGGCGTCCTATCTAGATGGTTGCGTTCGTAGGAAGAGCCTACCTACTTAGGTAGAGGTAGGTAATACTTCGTATATCAGGCAGCACCTTCATAATACATTCGTCGCGGCCACTGCTGGGGCCTAGACATCACCTCGCGTACCCAGCGCAAGCTAAGATCATTTGCGTTGTTGTCGCCCGGGGTGTTCTTGTCGTGAGCACCGTGACTGGCACTTGGAACGGAGATATATATATTCGAGAGCTGAACCCACCGTGACGTCGTATTATGCACAGCATAAGTCGCCATTTATGGGGCGCATAAATGATTGCTCCAAATCTTTGCTTACCTCAGCTTGTCCCAGCATTGTTACCTATCCAATCAACCATCTGCCAGCGCTCTCCGCCAAAATTTCCATCTCAACCCCACCAACCCGAAATTCAGTGAGAACCAAACGCGGAACCCCACCAAACACTTCGATATACGACGACTATTCAGCCGACAGACAAGATGGCATCTATAGAAGATGCCCAGGTCGCGCCGGCGAAATCAGAGGATACCAAACCTTCCGCCGCCGAGACAACACCATTTAAGCCCATACACACTTTAATTCTCGATGCCGGACCCCTCATTAAGAACGATCCGCCCGTGAGCACTCTACTCGCCCAGGCGCACGAGCTGTATACCCTCCCATCCGTCATAACTGAGATCCGCGATGCCGCCACACGATCCAGAGTCGAGACGACCCTCCTCCCCTTCCTGAAACTGCGATCCCCTCGCCCCGGGAGCATCAAATTCGTGACAGATTTTGCCCGTCGCACCGGCGACCTTGACGTCCTCAGCAAACCAGATATCCACCTCATGGCGCTGGCCTATGAACTCGAGTGCGAAATGAACGGCGGCGATTGGCGGTTACGGAAAACCCCTGGCCAGAAGGGAGTCAATGGGAAGTCTCCCGCACAGCTAGAAAGGGAGAAGGCAGAAGTATCGAACCCCCCTGAAACAACAGAAGAGGGCACGGAGGAACAAGCGCAAAATGCGGAAGAAGTATCGGAAGAAACAGAAGAACCATATGAACCAGTCGAGGCCACAGATCCGTCTACTGGAGCAAACTCGGGAGACGTACAACCTGTCATTGCGCAAGAAACAATCACACAACCACTCGAGTCTCTAAGCTTAGAACAGTCCGCAACTCCCACAGCAGACTCTACGACAGAGGGCAACGTAATAGACGATACCGAAGCGCAAGAGGAGGAAGATGACGACGAAGAAGGCTGGATCACCCCTTCGAATCTCAAGAAACACCAAGCCAAAGACAAAACAGCATTACCAGAACAACCAACGCAACGAGTCCTAAAAGTAGCGCTACTAACATCCGACTACGCCATGCAAAACGTGCTACTACGGATCAACCTCAACCTAGTCTCCTCAGGCCTGGCGCGCATAACGCACGTCAAGACATGGGTGCTGCGCTGCCACGGCTGCTTCCAGATCACGCGCGACACAGCGAAGCAGTTCTGCCCGCGCTGCGGCCAGCCGACGCTTACGCGCGTGAGCTGCTCGACGGACCAGGCGGGCAACTTCACAGTCCACCTCAAGAAGAACTTCCAGTGGAACAACCGCGGCAACGTGTACAGCGTGCCGAAGCCGGTGCACGGCACGCCGACCGGCAAGGCGCGCGGGCCCGGCGGCGGCAAGAACGGCTGGGGCCGCGAGCTCATCTTCGCTGAGGACCAGAAGGAGTACGAGCGGAAGACGGCGGAGCAGAACCGGGCGAGGCAGCGCGATCTTATGGACGAGGATTACTTGCCTTCTATCCTTAGTGGGAATCGGCAGTCTGGGCCTGGACGGATACGTGTTGGCGCGGGACGGAATGTTAATTCGAAAAAGAGGTTTTAGGGGGTTTGTACGAAGTACTTGTACGCATGAATAAATTAACTTGATGATGTTACGCATTTGCTCGTTTATTCGTTTTCATTGTGTTTTTATTTGTTTATATTATGGATTTCGTTATCGGATATATTAGACTTGCTTCCCACCCCGCTAGCTAACCTCGCCAAACTTGCCTTCAGTGGAGTTTGACGGTCCCCTTGGTTTCCTGGATGTCTAGCTAAGGATCGGGTAGCTATGCCTACGGGGTTTTCTTTGTGGGCTGTGGTGGTGTCTTGGGTATCTGTTCTCAACAGGGGTATCCCCCAGTTCCTGCGCGCTTATCACGCCGGTATGAAGTTGTGTTCGTAGTTATGAGTGTGATTGCATCAAAGTTCATTGTACGAAGCTCCAGCTTCTGTTTATCGTGTCTCGTTGTCGGGTTGTATGTCCTCAATGGGTCTCGGCGATTTTATTCTCTTAGGAAAGGTTAGTACGTCGCATGCGCTTCGTGTCTTTGCTGGGAAGATAGGTAGGTGTAGCCTCTGCCATGCTCGCTTTTTTCTCTCCCTTCTTGAATAATGGTGATATCCGATCGTGATGCACGCGCTACTTACTTTGTTGCGTCAGCAGGAGGCCGAAGCGCTTCTTCAGCGTTACGCGCTGGCGGGACCATTTGTCGTCGGGCGAGAAGCGGGCTGGGTGGGCGGATTTGGTGACGGTGCCGTTTAGGACCTTTTTGAGGGTGTAGATCCGGCTGGGGTTTGGGATGTTAGTTCGTGTTTCTCTTCTGTTTGCGATGTCTTCTTGTTGGTTGGGTTGGGTTGGGAGTAGGTCGTTTGGGTTACTACTGACTTTCCACTCTCGTCGGGGGTGTACATGAGATGCATTTTGGCGGTTGTTTTATGGGGTTGATCTGTTGGTTGGGAGGCTTTATTGCGGTTGCGATTGAGCTGTGATTGAGATTGGTTGTTTGCTGGCGTTGAGATGGTCTTCGTTCTTGAATGCTGAAGCCTCGAAATTATTTTCTGGCCTGGTTATGTGATCCAAATGGGCGATTTGATTGGTGGATGCGGCGTGGGGCTACCCGCATTTATGAAGCGCATAATATCTAATGCATGATATGTGCAGATTGTGCATTTACGCGCTTACGTAAAGATTGTGCAGAGGTGCGCACGTTGAAGTTTCACGGGTCCCGCCGTGTTCCCACCGTCGAGGTATTTCCATTCACAACACGCCCAAACAAAGATGAAACTCAAGAAACCCCTACGTTTTGAGGCAAACTACACGACATGATGCTAGCATGTCAGATTTAAAGCCTGCTAATCAATTCTCTCAATTGTAAACCCAGAGCGGCGGGCGCCGAAAATGCTTCTGAGAACAAAGATTCGTTTGCCCATTTCATATTCTCCTGGCCATTTTAATCAGTGCTTGACGGGAGACCACGTTTTACCGGGCTTCCGGCCGATACGGAATCGTCAGGTTCACAAAGTCAATCCACGATTCCGCCGACCCAGATACGGGCCCGAGTAACATAACGTCGTCCGGAAGATGCGAAAGGGTCGTCTCGAGATTTATAATACGCTGGTCTGCTATGAGTCATGGAATCATACATGACGTTTTCCTAGGTTTGGAATTGGAACTTTCAACAACCGTCTTCATCGCAAAGTCGCATGATTATTGATATAATCCCGTGCCTAGCGGGAGCAGGGATTGCAGTACCGGTATCTCACGGTCCCTAGGTATTTCACTGGGTTGCGCGATCACGGTGATGCAATACCGGTATCTCGCCGGACTTCCGAGTCATTTGCAACATCTCGCCGGCCGGGTTGTTCTGTCCCGCCGGACTAGGTATACTCCAGTCAGTGCCGCGAATTGTGTTTGAGAGACCGTACCAAGCAGAGCAGATTCCGAGCGAGTATTACTCTGTTGCTTACAATTGTCGTCGCACCTATAACATACAGGTCCAACAAACAGGAGTTCACCTACTATAAGCAGTGTACACCTGAAAGACGAGGCGATAAATCTCAACAATAGCGAAGAAACAGGAAACATATCAGTTCAGACAGTATTCCCCCCACTTTACGGAGTAAGCATACCCGGAAATGGTACGATTCCTCACAGACGACCGGGAGGTCAACAAGACCAAGCCGGTCGACATCCAAGTCATATGCGCGGGACCGCCCCGTGCCGCAACGAGTTCCAGTAAGCTAGCCCGCCCGCTCCCGTATTCCCGGGCGGCCGACTAGGCCCTACCCGTTCGTCCAGGCTGTCTAACGGCTGAACCGCTTCAGTGCAAGTCGCCATGGAGCGCCTCGGCTTCGGCCCCTGCTTGCACATGGCGCATGTTCTACCGCATCCCGATCGCGCGAACCTCCTGCTCGACGCATCGCATGAGCCGGACAAGGCAAAGAGGCAGGCAATGGTCCGTGAGTTGATGACCGGTCACGCCTCCGTAGCCGATCTGCCCGTTATCTTCTTCACGCCGGACTTGATGGATTTGTACCCAAATGCCGCCGTCGTTCTGAATCAGCGCAGCAGTGCGGCTGTGTGGTCCGCGTCCGCAAAGGAATCCTTTGAGTTCTTCTTCTCGTGGCGGTTCTTCCTCGTTGGTCTGCTGTTCCCTACCGATCGCTTGTGGTACGCGTTGAACATGGAGGGCGAGCGCTGGAGCGCTCGGATGTATGGGAATCCTGTCGTGTGGAGTCTCGATTTGTATGAGGGTCATCGGAAGTGGGTTCTCGACGAGGCGAAGAAGCGCGGTCGGCCGGTTTTGGAGTTCATGCCTGAGCAGGGGTGGGGTCCGCTTTGTGAGTTCCTTGGCGTTGAAGTCCCAGATGAGCCGTTCCCGAGGCTCAATGAGAAGGAGGCATTTCGGAATGTTAAGAGGATCGTCATCTTGAGGGGATTGTTGGGCTGGACGGCGCTGGGAACTAGTTTGTGGGCTGGTTGGAGGTTTGGACCGTTGGGTATTCGTTTCTTACGCTCTTTGTTGAGGAGGTATCTCTAGGTGAGAATGGGTAGTCTGTGATGTACAATTTACTCCCCATTTCACCTCCTTTCCGCGGTATAGTCATTGTGAAGCCCTGCATTATGGACGACGTCAGAAGAGCTCTTACGATCGGGGGAACTCGAAGTTCACCTGAATCGGCGTATATTGGCCAATCACCTGGCCGTATACTTCGCAGGTCGAAAACTTCGCTGAAATCTCACACCGGATTTACGCTTCGTCCGAATGCATCTCGCCCGGTTACGCGCTTCGCCGGAAATCTGCTCCCCGCCCTGAGTAAACCAAGACCAACAAGAGATATTCACAACGAATCCCGTCAAGCCATCACGCATAATCCAACAACAGCCGACAAATTCCTCTATTTTAAACGCATCCTGCCCGGCATTCGGGTAAGTAAGATGCGGATGGTCAGAATATATACCCTCTACCTATCACACTCCGGATCAGGCTCCGACTAGGTATTTCAGGAGAAGTCGAAAACGAGATCTCGCCCGCCTCGTCTAATTCGAAAGATGGCGATCGGGATTAGTGTAGTCCTCGACGCGCAACATGCTCGTTCGGACTTGGGATCGTTGGCCGAGGGTCGTCGTCTGCGAACTTGTCTGTTGCCCGACTCACGCGTAGTGAGGTTGACTTATTGAAGGTCGATATGGCCGCTTCACGAGCAACCGAGGTCCTTGGCTGATATATATATATCCCTTCCCCGACCGACGACCATCATTCTCAACGGGTTGCGGTAGTTGTATAATGTAGGCTTTACCTATTCCACCGGTGTACGTATATACACATGGAGGGAGTTCTGTCCCTTCAGGAATTTTTGATGGATGGTAGTGTAATCCTTGAGGAACTTCTTATTGCAACGACGGTATAGAGTGCCTACCTACGTACGTATCATAGGTAAACTGCTAGCCTTGAGCGCTGTCTAATCGCAAGAATACCATACAATCCGGAACTCGATGAGTTGTACATTATTATGGACGCCGAGGGAAAGACGCTCAAAACGTCTGAGTATCTGTCGCTTAGGTAGATAAGCCAACGCCAATCCAAGTACCGGCACAACCCCCTACCCAAATAGATAGACAGCCTAACTGAGCCCACGGCGGTCCTCAACTACCTACAGCGTTATCAACATTGGAATCATCCTACCATAGTTCCCATCTTGATGAATGCTACTCATGACAACCTGAAGATAGATATTTTAATGATGCATAACGAGGAAAAGAGTTTTATGGAATCAAGCAATCTGCGTTCGGGATAGGCCGCCTCTTTATACGTACGCAGGCCTTCGGGAACCGGCAGCGTAGCGTGATTTCGTCGCGACTCACGCCGGGTCTTGTTACACTTGTCATGTCCTAAATATAGCGCCGGTACCTAGGGCTGACGAATCGCCTTTCCCCGCGGCATGTCAATCATAGCTCTCGGCTAGTCACGCCGGCAGGTCTAGTGCAACTGGCAAGATTTCAGTAGAAGTTACAGCACACCCATCATCATCGCTCTGGTCCCCTTGATAGAAGACCGGGCATGCAGTCAGATGCTAGCTTCTTTTACTATATGCCGTGTCTGATAGTACAAAAGACGAGGAAATCAAGCTAAGAGCCGAGGAACGGCGTGTTTGAAAACATTTTCCGGGTCGTACTTCTTTTTCAACGCCAGCAGCTTGTCGTAGTTCTCGCCGTAGACCTTCTTGTAGTCGCAGTCGTCGTCGCCCAGAAGCGCAACGTACGCCGAATCAAATACATTTCCAGGCTCTTTCCGGATCTCTGCCATCGCGTTGAGTGACCACTCGGCACCCTTGGCTTCTAGTTCGCGGACTGGCGTGGTGCCGATGAACTCGCATAGGAAATGGCTTTCTCGGAGGCCGATTACGCTGTCCTCCTTGGTTCCGGTTGGGCGGAAAGCGTATGCCAGGATGGTCATACCACCGCCGGGCAGTAGTTCTGTGGCTTTGCCGAGCGCCTCAGAAACATTCATGGTCTGTTTGCGCACGTTCAAGGTGTATGATCGCCCATAGGAGCCGTAGGTGACCAATGTTTCGTTGAATTCCGTGTAGGCGGCCACAGATTTGAGCTCGGGGGGTTTGTTCACAAGACACTTATTGAAACTGGCGACTCTGCTGATCCATTTCTTACCTTCTTCGTGGTCGTCATCCGCCCACAGAGTCGAAACCGCAATTACTTTTCCTAGGCCGGGAAGCTCCAATCCGAAGACAGACGGCAAGAGGGCCGGCGGTAACGATCCTTCTGCGACCATTCTCTCGTACCCCGCAGCGAAGTTCGCCCATGTAGCTGTCGGGTCGGTTGAATCGTAGACGATAAGGGACGAAAGAAGCTGTGCCGTTTACAGTCAGCCTTCAGTACGAGCTCGTTGCGGAGCTAGAGGCCATCAACATACTCCCTTCAGCGGATAGACCTTAACTGTCAACTCAACAACTATACCAAAAGTGCCACCACCGCCCCGAAGACCTTGCAATAACTCGGGCCCAGCATCGATCAGCTCGCCCTTGGGGTTCACAAGCTTGGCACCCACGATCTGGTCGACACCCAGGCCGTAGCGTGGCGTTAACGGCCCATAGCCGCCGAGGGTGGCCCAGCCGATATGGCCTACACTGCCTACAGAGCCCCTGTAACGGAACGTCGGCGATCAGCATAATATTCATTTGGATATTTTCATCATGAATTCAACTGGGTAATAATGAACGATGGAGATGCAAGGCTGGGCACATACACGGGGGTTACCAGCCCTTGCGCATCTAGCCCCTTAGCTAGATCCCGGGTGAGGATGCCTCCGCCAACAGAGACAGTCTTCTTGTCCGCGCTAACTTTGATGTGCTTGATGTCGCGCATATCGATTGACAAGGACCCGTTAACCTGGCTTCGAGCGGCGCAATCGTGACCGCCGCTTCGCACGACGAAGTCGACGCCATTCTTTGTGCAGTATTGGATTAGAGCCTGGACGTGTGCTGCGTTTTGGGGACGGGCCACGGCGGCGGGAGTGTTTCCATCTCGCTTGACGTAGCACGCCCGCGTCGCTTCGAAGTTCGAATCGGCAGGCGTAAGGAATGGAAGCGCTGGCTGCAGGGTCTTGACGTGCTGCTGGAATGCGCTGACGAAAGCCATCTTGATCTCTTGGTTATGCGGAGGCAAACGGACTGGCAAGTAGGCGACAAATCGGGGGGGTTGAGCGGCTGTGCCGCCTTATTATAGTAGCCAACACCTAGGTAGGCAGGCCAGTTATTAGTCGTTGAAGGAGGGCACTGGGAAAAACGCGACGTCATCTCCCGCTGTTGGTGCTCGTAAATCTTGACTCGTGAACCGTGCCATCTGTCGCATGATTACGGTACCATAGCCGGCATCATTATTCATGGCGCTACTTGAAAGACGCGGCTCCATGATCTCCCTAAAGTCCGTTAGAACAGGAGTCGTGCCGGTATTTGCTTTCTATGGGTGCCGCGATATGGAGGACCATTAGAGAGACTAATCGCACGCTTGACAAAAACTCCGATTCCACACATACGCGTGTAGTATCTATCTAGTCCGTAGGTAGGTAAACAATACTACCTACCGGGTAACGCTGCTAGCAAAGTAACCGATGCCAGCCGGCAATCGTCTACAGTACTAGAGAGTCCACCCCTCGTAAACCCTCTACCTACACTAATGGGGCAAAGTTGTAAGTCCTCTGATAGAGGGTTTACGAAGGGTAGAATCCTCTATCGAGTAGACTTCTATAATAGTGTACACCGTTGGACGGCCTAACGTGCTTACTTGGTCAGTTTGCTGTATTGCTCAACCATCCAGAGGTGCCACTTGCCTTCAAACCCCTTGTGGTGTCGCAGAAAGCTCGGTCGACCCAACAGTAATGATGCAGTCGGCCGACCGCGTTATGTCCTACATAGTAGGTAGAGCCCGGCGTTCCGGGTCTTCTCGGTGGGTCTGTGGGCCGTTATTCGGTCGGGCGACGGTGCTACTTCCGCGAAGGGACTCGGAGTTCACCAGCAAGCTCCCTTACTTATTTGCAGGATTTCCGTATACGCTTAATAGAAAGTAGGTAGTATACCGGCAGTCGTGCCCTATCGCGTATGCATGCCAAAATTGGTGTTAGTGGCGACCATGTTGCTTGGCCACCTAACCTCAAACGTATGGTAGGTAGGTATTAGAGGGTAGGTAATAGACATTAAGGGCCGCCGGATGGCCGGCAAGTAAGATGAAGACGTCAAGTACTCCAGCGACAGACTTGCTTTCCATATCTTTTGCTTTTGCTTCTCACTTTTTGGCTTCTTTGTTGTTCCACTATCACGAGTGCGCAGGGTCACAAGTTGAATGGACGGTGGTTCTTACATTTTTGCGTTGGCGGACTTAATGCTATGGGATGGTGGCTCGATCTCTTGGGTTTGCACCCAAGTGATCATTGGATCTCCGCACCTTATCAAGATATTGGAATCTCCATGGGATTGGTGCATTGGCGTGTGTATTTCCGGCTTGGGGGAAATAATTCTGCGGGCGTCACAGTCGTAGTGTGGATACCCTTTAATTGGAGATTTCTGCAAATCCCTTTTTATCGAGCTCGGAAGCGTCGACGTGGGCGTCAGGCACCAGGGGCGTCTCATTCCCCCCAGCCGCCGTACGCCCCGTTACTGCCAGCCCTGCTATCTCGCCCACCAGTGCGGGATCGCTGTCCGTCGTTACGTCGTACTTTTCCCACGCAGGAGGGTTGAGCTTCTCGTCGCCTCCACGACTCTTGAAGTTATAACCTCTGGCGCGAGGCCTCAACCCAGTGCCTGTTGGCAGCTCAGAATCGTACGTTCTATTAAAATCCTCGCAGTCTTTTTCAAATTTCTGGGGGCTCACGTGCAGGGAGGCGCGGATGCCGGCGAAAAAGTCACCCATGACCTGGTAGTTGTGGATCTGTAGGAGCGTCCAACCGAGCATTTCCTTCGCGTTGAGAAGATGGTGCAAGTAGGCGCGGTGGTGCTTTGTGCAGGCGTAGCATTTACAATCCTCTACTAACGGTTTCACGGCCACTTCGTGGTCGGACGACCACATGTTTATTCCCAGTGGTCTGATGTCATTGATTGGACCCGATGGTGGCGGGAAGGTGAAAGATAGCGCTATTCCGGCGTCGGAGACAGCGTTGAGGAATGATACGGTGAAAAGATCTACACCTAGTTGGATTTGGCGGAGGATCGCCTGTGGTGTTGCTGTGTAGTCTAGTGAGAGACGGGGCAGAGATACCAAAGACTTGTGATTAGTGAGATCCGGGAGGGTATCGACATCGTAGACTGCTAAGCCTGATAACTTGGTAGAGAAATCTTGTGCTAACTCGTCAAAATATTCCCGCTGCGTTGCGTACGATAACGGCAGAAGCGGAGCAAACACAGAGGGGCTTCTGCTAACGTTGTCCTGGTTGCCGCCTGCGGATACCCCTCCGAGCTGGAAGAACTCGGCGAGCCAGTCTTGGGTCCGTTCCACCATGCGGAGCTGTCTTTTCGAGGTTGTGATGGTTGTTTTGCGCCTTGTCTGGGGAAAGGCCGTAGTCTGTGCATATGTCATGTCTGCGAGCGGGATCACAACGTCTGGTCTTACGGCATTGACAGCTTGACGGTAGGCTTCATTTGTCAGCTTCTGAAAACCGGTTGACGTGAAGACAGAAATGAACTCGTTTGTATTCCCAACAGGCGAATTGATTGCCGGATGTCGCCTTGCGCCCAAAATGGTGAACATGTGTGAAGGCGTGGCTGTAAAGGCATGTAGAGCATCTGTATCCTCCGTTTTCATTCCCAGAAGCGGGGGAGACACCTTCTGCTTCGTTGTCTCCATAACTATGGTAGTATGGTTAGACCAGCTCGGCTGTGCCCGGTGAGACATAGACATCAACATCAACTTACAATCTTCAAGAGCAATATACACGCCCCCCAGATCCGACCGCCTGATTAGATTATCAGGCGTTACGTGAGGTATGGCACCTCGCGCAGTGAGCCCTATAAAATTGGGAGTGTCGATTGGGCGGCGCATTGGCAGGGACACTGTCCCCAGACGAGCGCCAATGCCATCGTTGACCACCTTGAGGATATTGAAGATGGTGCGCCCATCCCTCTCAGGAGTAACCATGGTTTGTGGAGCCAGTCGCTGGAGACGGCGCGGATCCGGGTGAGTTAGCAAAGTGAAATAGGGAACGGGGCTACCTATGTGAACCTATTTGTAGTATCGCGCGCCCAAAATAACTTTCTCCTTTTCTTCATGTAGCTCTTGAGTCTTTAGGTGTATATCAAAGGGGAGGTGGGACTCGGATTCTCGATTGTCGGTTGTCGATTTGGCCAGCCGATAAGGCCAGGTGAGCGCCACCTGCGACCAGGTGCAGCCGGCCGTCAATGATTTGAGATAACCCCGCCGTCTCAATCCAACTCGGGCCCCCTCCTCCATTCAACTCCTCCAACCTCCAACCGCCTTTCCAAAAGGAGGATACGAAGCAACACACCATTAGTAAGTCATGTACATGCTTCGTGCACACGCGGCATGAATTATTCCCGGCCATAACGATCAGCTCTGTCCCGACAACACCGTGGCCTGTCATGCCGTACATACACAACGTCCGCTCATCATCCCTCATACGCATCCCTCCATCTACGGTATTTAGGTCCGATTGAGGCCGGGCAGCCTCTCGGTCTTTTCGCGCCATTGTTATTGCTTCCTACCGCCTTCGACATCATCGCCAACGTCGCCGTCATGCTATGTTATACATACCTTACATGAGTTCTCGTCTCCATTTAGATCTCAGCAGACTGTAGCGTTCGATCGCCTCGTATAGATTCAGTCGCATATCCATGCATATCACATAGAACCACATAGACAGATAAATAGCTCTCCCGGCGAGCACGAGATCTATGCCTCCATTCTTGCCGTACCTACGCTGCCACGCTTATGCCCTCGCCCTTCGGAAGACCGGATAGTCGATTGCGCTGTCCTTCGAGTGTAGCGCCTGTTAGCCATGAGCGATATTCAATCGAATTCACGCGCCAGCCCACGCATGTCCCCTGATATCGAGCATCAGCAGAGAGTCGCTCCTTATTCGGATGCGCTCGACGACTCTGTCAACACCTCCGAATCCGACAGCTCCGACTGTCTAGCAGAACCGGCTACTAGGCCACGCTCTATGCAGGACTACCACGACTGGAAACATCTAGGATGGGTTCCCTATCCCGTTCGCCGAATCCTAGCGGCCATTGTGAGGTGGCTGAAGGGGCCTGAATATCCGAGAATCTGGAAGATTAATCCCTTATTTCCGGCATTACAAAATGCGCCGCTTCTCCTCATCGATCGATTTCTGCCCGCGAAGAGATATCGCGTGGGCCTTTTTCTTGGCTACTTTTCCGCATGGCTTCTCGCGTTTGCCATAGTCTATTGGCAGAGTCAGCTTGCATCTGAGATTGCAGGATGGGGCGAGCCCCTTGACATTGGTTGTGGCGCCACGTTTTGGGACAGGAATAATCAATGCGGCATCGACGGGGTGGATTGTAGACCCTTCACCAACGAGACTTTTGCTTTCCGCTGTCCTGCCAACTGCGTTAGCTACCGTCTTCTCAATCCCCGGGCCATTGGTGCCCAGGAGATCAATTACATTCCTCTCATCGTGGGAGGGCCTCCTGACCTATTAAACGAGTTAAATCCAGTATATCGCGGCGATTCCTGGATTTGTGGCGCGGCCATCCATTCCGGACTCATTTCCAACTCCCAGGGCGGCTGTGGTGTCGTATCGTTGATTGGCGAGCAGCAGGATTTTGTCGGTACAGATCGCCATGGTATCAAGAGCATCGCGTTTGATTCTTACTTTCCCCAGAGTTTCACGTTTGGGGGGCCCCTCCAATGTGGCGCTCGAGACGCGAGATGGTCTTTACTGGCTATTTCAGCCGTCTTCACCACTGTCCTATCCCTTCTCACAACATCTCCAGCCGCCTTCTTTTTCGCTACTTTCATCATTGCCTTTTGGCAAGTCGGTTTAGCCTCCGATCCGCCCTCGACCGGCGCTTTCGGACCACTCTTCACGGACCTGCTAGGCAAGTTCCTCCCAGCGATGTTTTGCGCCTGGGTTTTCTACGACAAAATGGGCATCAGGCGTACTCTGAAGGGTCTAAGAGCTCAAGTCGAGAAGACCATCTTGTGGTTAGGCGGGTGCTGGGTGGGAGCCCTGACGAACTATACCTTTGATTTTATTCCCATCTCGAGGTTAACTGGTCATGATCTCGAACAGGAGCCTGGTGCAAAAGCTGCCCTGTCAATTATCATTATCGTCCTCACCGCCATTGTCGGCGGCCAGATATGGTGTTTCCAGAAGGAAGGAAGGCTCCTACGCTACCTTCAGCTCTACGCTCTCTTCCTGGTCGCTATTCTAGTCTCCCTAGTGCTGCCGGATCTCAACTTACGCATTCACCACTATGTTCTCGCATTATTACTCCTACCCGGTACAAGCATCCAAACATGGCCATCCTTATTATATCAAGGCATTTTGGTCGGCTTCTTCGTCAACGGCATTGCTCGCTGGGGTTTTGATCCAGTACTCCAGACATCAGCACAATTGCAGGGCGATGCTCAGCTTGGCACCGCGCTCCCTACCATCATATCCCCCATCGTCAATTCATCCATGGCGACTATCGCCTTCCATTGGGGCCCGCCCCCAGACACGGAGTATGATGGCATCAGCATTCTGGTGAACGATGTGGAAAGGTTCAGGGGTTTCTTCGAGGATAAAGGCGTCAATGAATTCACTTGGACCCGTGATGGCAATTCTACGATAAACGAATATTTCCGATTTGCTTATGTTCAGGGGCAGACTGCAGGTGATTATACTAAAGCCGGCACGTGGAACGCTAGATTAGAGTGGATCGAGATGGAAGCTGGAGCTTCCCGAGTCAAGAGCCGAGATGTTGTTCGTGATGACGAGCAATTGGTGGCACGCATTTTGCGGGAGCGAAAACACTCTGTCTCACAATCCCCAATAACAGGGATCTAGTCCGTGTCAACAGTCAGGTTGACCGTGCAAAACGCCATCGCTGCTTCTAACGTGGGATACTGGCGAATCGCGATTACTCCAAGATCCCAGGGCGAACATCCATTAGTAGCCTATGTCCTGAGCTACATTCTAGCGAGTCCCGTGTATCATCAGAGAAGGTATTTCACTGGATATATCTCGTTGGATCATATAACGATTTCATCGGCATCCACAGCAGGCAACTGGCCATGCCCAATCTATGGTCGCCGTGGGCGACTCGTTTATCCCTGTCGGACTGGCCCGACTGTCGATATGCTTATAGGGTGCATTCCACTCTAGGGCCGAACGTTCCAAGCATTAGCAGGCTTGAATCCTCTAACGGCCATGTTGGCTCACTATCTTCAAGTGCGTCAATATGGGATAAAATGCTATCAGATGGCGCGGGACCGGTTAGCCGTGTCAGGATCGAATTCAGACCGTGGAACGTCCAGCTTACCAACTTACGGCGTTGATCGGGCAGCCACGGCGCGGGTATTCGACAGCGAAGGTTCGGACTAGCCGTGCACCGATTTACGAGAACGACTTGGCATGCTCTATGATATAAACAGCTGGCAAAGGCTGCCATCTCCTTTACCCCAAGTATGTGTCAACAATCCACACATGCCCTAGTTGATCAGATGTTTAACTGGGCTTTCCAAATCACCAACTGAATCTCAACCCGGCCGTGGGAAACGAATGAATTCTCTTTGGAATATAGGTCCAATGGGGATGCTATGAACTACACCTCAAGATCTCTCGATGTTTAGAAATGAGAAACGATTGCGATGCGTTAGAATCTTTGAGCGAGAATCGATGAGATGGGCTGCCGGGGGGAAGCGGCCCTGAGGTTATTTCCTAGAATTAAAGTGCGTTGTCGCTTCACTTTTTCTCCTTACCTAGATATCCTAGCGTTTAGATGAGCCTTTTGTGGAATTGAAGTTTAGATCTGGTTTTATCTGAGTATTTGTCGCATCATTGGGTTACTCGATGGATCTTCAATGTTTCTGATTCATATGAGCGGAACGGTGAACCATGCTGGTAAGGCTATGCTTTGCAGAGCTATTATGTTTATTATTATAATCTTTCAGGTAAATAATCCCATCTCTACTCCTATCTGTTTCCGCCGAGTCAAGGCGGCCAAAAGAACCGATCCAAACAGCCATCCCACCACCACTCACTCAGAATCACAAATAGTAACCCGAAACTCAACCGTATCATTCCCCGTCCCAGGGATCTTAGGCTTAAAATCCAAGCGCACAAGCTCCGACTTCTCAGGATTCCAGGGCCCGTCGGTGTCGCGGTAGTAGACCAGCTCGCCGGAGCCGACGTCGCGCACCTCGGCGGTGGTGTGCGTGAGCGCGCCGGCGGTGTTCCAGTGTAGGTTGTAGCAGGTCGACACGTCGACGCGGAAGGGCTTGCTGCACCGCTTGTTGCCGTTGTCGTCTTTGCAGGTTTCTTGGGCGTAGTCCATGATTTTGCCGGAGATTATCTCGGTGGTTGGGGGTGCTTGGGGGGGGGTTAGTTTGTTTGTTTGGATTGGGGGTTGTTTTGGGGTGGGATTGGGGTGGGATTTGCTTTGCTTACGGGTTTTTAGGCTGGTTAGTGCTAGTGCGGTTATCACGGTTTGTGCTGAGGGGATATACATTTTTCTCTCCCTTTTCTTGTCTGCTGGTGGTTGTGGTTTGTTAGGAAACTTGAGTGACTGGATGTGTGGTTGTCGTATTCAGACGTTGCTTACTTCACGGAATAGATGGTTCCTCGGTCCGTGAAGCTGCTCTTTATGTCATTTATGGTTGCCGGTCGATGCCCGTCTTGCATTCGGCTGCTACGGCATGTGTACGTCATATGCTTGTCAGTTTCGTGTGGACATCCCGGCTTGATGTTGGCTTCGATCGCCCGTATAGCGTTCGGGTGAAGTAATCCCAGTGCAGCATTGGAGATTCAATTCGGTGCTTGGGCTTCGTGTTTCGTTGGCATGGCGACCTTTATGGCTAGGATTGAAGGTCGCTTTGAGTTATTGCCCCTGAAGTGATTCAAGATTCGAGGTTTTCTTTTGATAGCAATGTTGGGCTATAATAGATACACCACTCAGGGGGTTTGTTCACAGGACAATTCTCACATGGGTTATAGTGGTTGTCTCAGGGGCTGAGGCATTACTCATCCCGCGCCGATTGTACATCACCGTAGCCCGTACGGTCGCACGCTCGTGTCGCGGCGACGCATATAGATGGACGGCCCGATAGTCGGGAATTCCGTACATGTCTTCTATCTATCGCCGTCACGTAATCGATACCTCCTCGAAATAGCTGTCTATTATCGCCTCGGCAGTACTGCGAAAAGATGAGATGAGATGCGACATGCCATTGCGGCATAAGCAAATAACCAAATCCGGACGTTTCTTGATTCTAAAACATTGTACATTATGTAATACACTTCTATAAGGGGGTATCTTAGAGTATAAATAGTACATGGAGCGGCGTTGTTTGCTCACAAATACAGTAAATGGTGACGATAAATTTTGCCACGTGAGATCTGTTTGATGTCTTGATGGTGCCGTCCGGCTACCGTCTGAGTCTCTGGACTATTGGGATCTGATCTTCGGTCGGTTCATTGCTGGTAATGAGTCGGTCTTTATTATTAAAGCGCGCCTCCGACGAGGGTGACAATCCACATGGCTATGCGGACCTTCAACCCTACCCTCCTCTCGTTGCTGGCGAAGTCGTCGAGGGTTACAGGTTTGGCGAAATCCTGAAGCCATCTTTGCTCGGCTCCTAGTCTCTTTTTCAGATCTTCATCTTTTGTTATAATTAAAGCGCCGGCTTCGAGATCATGAGAATAACTTCGTTTGGTATAATTTGAACTGCCAATAATGCTCATAGAAGGATCTTTCTCGTTTGGCAGAGTGACCCAAAGTCCCTTAGCATGATACGTCCACCCGTCGGGCTCACCCACAGTGCCTTTTCTCCATTCCTTCAAGACTATGCGGGAATCGCACTTTCGCTGGTGTATTTCACGAAGAAATCGTCGGGCCAGGTATGTGTATGCCCCAGGGAGCAGGCCAGACACGCCCTTTGATCCGTAAAATCCGTTGGCATATGGAGACGCCGTAATAACCGTGTTGCCCTGTGAAGCTGTGGATAGCAGGAGATTTCTGAGCGTCGGATCCGGGTTGAAGTATCCCGCAGTAAAAGTCCATGACGAGCCGGAGTACTCTGGTTTCGCCAGGGTTTTTAAGACATGTGTGATAACTGGAAGTTCTGTGGACGTATCAGGCCGCATTAGCTGAGAGAACTGCCCGAGCACATAGACTGTTGTGTTTTTTGGTAACAATGAATGATCTGGTATAGACACGCCAATCTTCTTGTGACCGGGCGAAATAATCTTTCGAATCACCCCGGTTGCCAGTGAGACATAGTTTGCAGGCTGCTCAAGAGGTGACGGTGCCGCATTATTCAAGGGCCAATGGAGTCGAAATCCTGCTGCCTTTTGCGAGGGCTCGAGCAGGAAGCTTAGTGAAGAGACACCCTGAAAAAGCTGCCAAAAGTAGTCGGTAACCTCTTCGGACGAAAACAGATGGTACCGATCCTGACGGTTTGTAAAGTAATCATTGGACAGATTGGCACTGGTCACAGAATTAGCTGGCTTAGGATGAAATAGAGCATTCTACCTGTTTTTACCCGGAGAGTATAATTTCATCGTCTATCCCATAGAGCTTCATATGCTGTAAGCCCCAACCTTCATTAATGCGCTTCGGTATATGCTTTTTCCGCAGCCCTGTCAGGTTCGGAGTGTGATACAGGCGAATCTCCACGCGGTCGCGGCCAAACTCGGTGATGAGAGGGGCCAGCAACGATGCGCAAGAAGGATCAGGCGTTTCTCGAGTGCCACGCAGGGCGTCGGTCAATATGCTCAGCTGGAGGTCCGGATTACTGCGGAGTGCCTCTTGCAAAGTTGCGATCTTAAGTTGTCCGTTAGCCTCAGCTCAAGGCTTTCTGAAGCGGTGGGAAGCTTGCCAGTTCCTTTTCTGATTTGCCGATGTACAAGGTGGACAAGAAGATTCGCTTCTTCGCATGGCGTATCTTCGACTAGACCGTTGATATATTAGCCTTCCGGCCGCAAACCAGACAGCAAAGGTCCGTACCTTGAGTGTCTCGTAGAAATCAGCTGGCGATTTAATAATCTGTATTTGAGACCCGTTAATATGGAACGACGGCGCAAGCCGGTCGAGTTCATTTGTGAAGGGGGCCAGCATTCCAGCAGAAGTCGTGGGACTTCCTATGGACGCCGAGCCCGTGGGCATCGAATATCGCCTAAACCATTGCTGGGAAAACTGTGGCGCTTGCCGCGGCACGATGGATCGTACATGTCGACAACATCTTGCCGTGCCTCGTACAATCATGTCAATAGAACCAGCCGCAGAAGGAGAGGAAGAGAAGGATTAGTAAACTTGATTTGACAAGAGAGCAGATGTTCCTATCGCAAATGTGAATTTGGTTCTACATGTCATATAACTATGCACTTAACCAGCATTGCGACCCTTGAGAGGAATAATTCATGTAATATGCATATAACTTGGTATGTGCATCTTAGATCCTCTCAAGTGCATAAATATCAATCAATGCGACAAGGGATGAGTGGCGGCTGCGCTCCCATTGGCGATGGCTCGATCCAACGAGCTCGCAGCTTCAACCACTTCCGACTTCGTCATAGGAGAATCGAGTCTTCAGTCACGACTCGCCCACCATGTCTAGCATCACCAGAACTTTCAGGAACCTGATGAAGGTTGGCATCAGGGTAAGTTGGCATCCCCTTTCTTGATTCCCGACACCGACCGCTAACATGCACGCAACAGGACGCTTGGCGCCAAATGAACGTACGTCGATACTCGATTCCTTGGCCGATCACCTCTCTACAGTGACTAACCCTTCATGCGCCGCCAATTAGTATATCGGTATGCGGTGGTTCGTGCCATAATCAGCCGGTGGGCATACTGATGCTGTCCAGGCGATACCAAGGCCGGTACCCTCATAGGCACCGATCGATGGGGCAACAAGTACTACGAGAATAATGAAGAGCTGCCCCGTATGTTTGGCCCATCATCCATTTCCGCGTTCTCCGTCCTCAACCATTTATTCAAGGAGGAGGAACTAATCGGTAATAGTTCGAACAAGATGGGTCGACTACAAGAGCCATGAATTCGACGCGTGCGTTTACCGAATACAACCACCGACCTACCACTTGCGTATAATATCACGCTGACGCTTCAATGTAGCGCCCATCTCGAGCCCGGCTGGCACGCATGGATTTCATACTCCGTTGACAAGCCGCCCACGCAAGATCCTCTACTGCAATACAAACGACGCGCCTGGGAGGACACCGACCCCAAAAGCATCCCCAACTACACATTATCCCGCGGCGCATACAAGCCATATAACACGTAAGTGAATCAAACAAACCCTTCTTCAACCACGTATACGACTACACGCACCCGGCCGGCTAACAGGAGAGCAGCGTCAAGCCGAAGATCGACATGTGGGAGCCCACAACTGCCGAGAGGAAGTAGGCGAACGATCTTGCACAAGCCTGTATATACTAGTAGTGCCAGCCTACGAGAGAATGGTACAATAAGATCTATTCAATGCTCACTCACTTGTTTCCCTTCTATAAAAACTATTCTCTAAACAAAAAGACAGAACATGACCCCAGAATCGAACCCGTCAACTCCTACGCCTGGTGATATGGATGACTCAACCGTGAAATGAGACGCCGAAGACCGGGAATTCTAGCTTGCGGTGTAGGCGCACGGAAATCTCGACAAAGTCCCGCTCGTTCCCCTCGTCGATGATTCCGTGGCGAACGAAGAAGTCGATGACCACGAGCGCAAACCACGGCTTGAGCCTCCCCGCCAGCATTTCCTCACGAATGGCGTCCAGCTTCAGCATCCTGAACCCCTCTACCGCCTTGTCGCGCGATGTCGGCTTGACGCCCCGCGGCAGCTCCATTTCATACAAGAAATGCACGCCTGGCTGCAGTAGACCGACCTCACCACCCATCTCCGCCTTGCGCGTATGGAAGTAGGATAGCGTGCCGCAGGCTTTCGCTCGCCGGAGCACCATTTCTTTAGCAAACGAGGCCTCCTCCTCGGCCTCGCGGATCAGGGTGTCGAACGGCTTTTCGCCGGTCGCCATGCCCCCGGCGACGGTATTGTCGAGAAACCCGGGGTAGTTGGCGGCGTTTTGCGAGCGCTTCTGGACCCAGAGGCCCTTCACTTCGCCCCGGCTGTTGCGTGTAAAGGCCACCATGTGGACTCCGTATGCCACGATTCCTAGAAGCGGGAATGCCGCTCGGTTGATGGAGAAGAGGAGCTCGCCGGTTGGGCCGTACGCGGGTTTGACTTCTTGTCTCCATTTCTTTAGGACCTGGAACGTCTTGTTCTTCCGGAAGTGCTCCACTGTTGCCTTGACGATTTCCGAGCGGGAATTCTCGTCGTGGCCTCCTGATAACGTCAGTGTTTTGGGCGTGCTCGTGTCGTCGACTTCCCATCCCGCACACTTCCCGAACTTCCTGGCTACTTCGGGCAGCACGAAGCCAAGCGTCCCTGCAACCGGAGCCACTCTGAAGTGATAGTAACTATTCACTTTCTTGTTATAGGCTTCGAGATCCTGCTCAGGGAGCGGAAAGCTACGGAGAACTGTCAGTGGTTTTCCGCGGTCGGTACCCAGGACGAGTCAGGGGAGCGCGGACTCATCGCAATAATTGACGATATCGAGCAAGCAGCGGAATTCATTCGCTTGCGTCATGGTGGAGCGCAAGCGCACGAGGAACCAGAGGATAGGCCGGATGCTGAGAGCGCGCGCTGGCTGCAGGATCTTGACGATGAAAGGGGGGATCGCGCGCAGGTTGGCCCGGATGTCGCGAACGGGGATATTCAATCCCGGGTCCGGAACCATGTTATAGGAAGCCGCTTTTTCGGGCTGGTGTCGAGGTTCGTCCATTTTCGTTTTGTAATCATCGACGCCTTGCTCCTAGGCCTATTTTTACCTGCTTTGCTGTCCCTCGGTGGTGAGAGGTGTGCTTGGGCGGATGGGAGGCTCATCGAGACGGTTATTCCTGCTTCGACGGCGGTGCGCACATGTACCGCCTCGCTGCGCGCGTTGCGTAATCCGTCAGATGCCGGCTTACTTGCCTGCGCCTACCGTCGGGGTAAAAGCTGGGAAAGGCCTCAAGCAAAGGAGAAGCCGAAGCAAGGAAAGTCGGGGATCATGGGTGAAGGCACGAAGATAAAATGGGAATGGGAATGAGAGGGAAAGGCGCGAGCGGATTTTCCGTTTGGCGTCATTATCCTTCCCGGCTACTATGACTCTTGGATACATGTCGGCTTTCCTTCTGTGGGCTTGCCTTTGCGTGGCTGTTTTCCTATTTGTAGATTTGGGACCGTGGAATCTAACGGGCGGGTGGGAATTTGCATTTGCCTTGCTGCGGGCGATGGCCTGACTTGCTTGTTTAGAAAGTTGCATGTCTACGGAGTGCTGTATATGCTATGGTAATTAATTTTTTCCCTTTCTTTTCTGTTTCTTTTTCGTTTCTGGTTTGTTTTTTTGGGTTTTTTTGCACTTTCTGCAGCCCCCCATCGTCCGCCCTCTTTTTTCTTTCCCCAACAAACAGCGATCTTCGGGGAGGAGCCGTGTTTGGGGCGGCGACGCATGCTATTGGTTTGCTTGTTTGAGATATCATTTATGACAGGAGATGGGCTCCGGCGCTTGTTGAACCAGGTTTGAAGTCTCTCGCTTTTTTTAAAATATGTTTTTTTTTTGTGGATTTGGGGACTGGTCCGACTGGAGACTGGCAGGAGAGTGACTTTTCTGGTTGGAGTTGCTTTCACGCAGTTGTGTTGCATTCAGCTGCTCTCAGCCCTGTTTGTTTTTTCCTGTCTTTGGGAGGGGAGGGAAGGGTTTCGCCGGGTTAGTGATGGGATTTGGGAATTTCGGGGGTTTTTGGGAAATTTCCCATGTTCGCTGCCGCCTTGCCGGGATTTCTGTTTCTGTTTCTGCTACGGATTACGGATTACATAGGGCGTGGATTGTTCGAATTCTGGGCTTACGGGAGGAATTAGTGCACGTCTAGACGTGGCATGGGCCGCTGGGATTTGGCCGTCGATCTTTTCAGGTGCGGGGGGATCTTTGATTGTGTGATGCAGTTTGTTGCTATTTTGGTTGTTTTCTTTTCTTTGCTTTGGGGGGTTTGGGTTATCCTGGCTTGGCTGAGAGGAGTACTTATCGTCTTACGCTTTTACAGTTGATGAATCAGCTTGGCGCGGCTACCTGCTTTGAGATATAAACGTGTGAGTCTTGTCGGTTTGGGCCGTTTGATGTGTTTGTTTGTTTATAGTTACGGGTTGACCGTGGTGGATGAGGGAAGGGAAGACGTCAGCGGCGTTTGTTGTGGGAGTGAGAGGGAGGATAACCGCCGACTTTCCGTGATTTGCGTGCATCATCGTTGTGTTTGTTAAACGGTTTGTACTTGGCTAAATATGACATTTCGAGAAGTACTCGTGTCTCTCTTGGGCCAAGGAGAGAGTGAGATGTAAGTGCTCTTACTCCTGATTTACCCATTACTACATATTACGACGGGATCATGGATGTTGGGAACTTGGACTCTTGAGCCGGCTGCTGTTTGCCGTGGTCATCGTCTGATGCTTTCCATCTTTAGCTATGAGGGCTTCGGCGATATACAGAGTGTCATAGACATGATGATTTCTCTCCGCCGCATATGCGATGATACTTGAAACTAAAAATTCTTCAACGGGGGAGCCATTTCTATAGCCTGAAACTGCGGTGACAGCCACAGGAAGGGACGCGGGTGATACCGGAATTAAGCAGCCGCTGGGCGGCATGTGATTAAATACAGCGCAGAAACGCCAGCCATGCCGCTTGCGAAGGGGTTCTGGGGCTGAGATTGAAGATCCAAACAGTCTTGACTTGTTGAGCACCGAGGGGATTTACATGAATGGCCTTCTTTGACAGTTTGACCGAGATTCAAATCACCGTAAACCACTCTGGATATCAGGAGAGAAACTAAGGACGTCAGTAACTATCTTGTAAGTTGTAGTTTAGATTGTCATTGTACTCGTGGGCGTTTGCCGTGTAAACTACAGACTCCAGTCGCGTTCGTCACCCCCAGTAAGCTGCAAACGCATCGGCTCGAGGACCACCCGGGACTTTCTGATGGCGTCAGGCATGAAACCGCGCAGAGAACCTTTTATGCGTCGACAGGTGATTCGCCTCTTCGCATCAGCGCGGCTGCAAGAGTCTCGATGCATAACTCGGATGTTTCTTGGCCGCGGTGAGCGTAGATAAGGGCCGGCTGTGAAGTTCTTGGACACGCTGTTTTGGGATATTTGCCCGTCTGGATGCCGAAATCCTGACAACTCAGGTTGCATTTTGCCCTGAGAAGTTCCCGGTTTTGTTCCCATGAGAGGCTACGAGTCACGACACATTCTGCGATCGTCGATCGGCCGTTGCAACCTACCACTGGATATGACTATGCGATCACCGCCCTCGACGTCACGCGGGTTTAGAGTAGTTATCAGGTCCCGTGCCGTGTTTGTCGCACCGCAGCGCCATGCGTCCCTTACATTACCATCGCGCATGTGGCACGGATCATGGATGGCATCCAACGACACGTAACCCGCCGTATCCTGTATATGCGAGCAGCTACCATGTCGATGGGACTAACAAACGGTGCCATGGCGACGCCAGTGGCTGCGGAACCGGGAGCCCTGACTAGGAAATGCGCCTTGCGTTCTGCGATGAACTTGGCACCATTGACGGCCCGGGCGGAATGTAGTTGTTTTGGTAGCATCGCCGATGGGGTCGCCTCGCATATACCTCCGCCCTGCGATTGGGCTGTTCTGCGGCGTCGCAACACGGATACGACCTCTTCATGCACTGGCATCTGCTTCCGGAGACAGGGGCTTGGAAGAGACCAGGCTTGTTTTGCGAAATGTTGCATGGTCCCCTCTCGTGGGAGGTTCGAGGGGTGTATCTAGGTCTTAATACGTAGGGGATCGTGTTAGTCAGAAGTCCAACGACGGAGCATTGAAGTTGTCGATAGGAAATGGCTCAGTTACTCTATATGCAGATCTACCAACAACAAGGGGAATTCGGCTTGATACATCGGAAATGTGACAGTAGTTATCTCGTCTGTGGCAATTTGGTGCTAATTAGCTTTGAGGCTTTGACTACCTAGAGTACGTTTCAAAGATCGAGGTAATCAGGAGAGGCAAGCCCCTTTTACCTCTTGGAGGGTTTCGTGGGAGCTTAACACGACAACATGCGTATAGCAACTACAGTCTACTTCGAACTTCGAAGCTCATCCCTTCTGACATTCCCTCTATTTTTGCACAATTAATCAAGGTTAGCTGCGTTGTTACGGGTTCGTTTTGCTAGAGTCTGGCTAGCTAAGGGAACACAACGGCTACGGCACAATGGGCTGTCGAAGGACGGTATGAATGGGGATTTACTACTTAATCCTAACACAAGAGGCCCATGCCGTCGTACTCCAAGGTCCGGGAAGCAGTAATCATGTAAACTAGACCGAAACTTGAGTTGGAAGAATCAAACCAGAAGGGACCTGACCGCTTGATCTCCTCGAGCGACCTTGGAGATCACTCTTACACAAATAAATCGCCTATCTCCGTAGATCCCAGTGTCACAGTCAATCCATTCTAAGCCTGAGTGATCGCACAACTTATGCGAGAAGATAGATCGCATAACTCGCGCGTAAAAGTTGATCACCACTGAGGCACCTACTTTTACATGATCTAGGTGCTTGGAAACACAATCGCAATGGCAGTTGCAGCCAAAGGAACGTAAAAAAGACCTAGATCCTGATCTTCCAGTACCCGCTTGGCTACCTGATTGGAGGAATACACAGACAATCCATTATTCCCTGATCCTGAAGTCCCTCCTCCAAAGCCTTGCCTGGCAAAGGCGGCACCTTCCATCACGCAGGATAGCAATAGAACGCTCCGGATCAGTGATATTCACTGATCCCAGCCAAAATCCCATCAGCAGACCAAGCTAGAGAGAGACAGAACAAGCCGGATCAGTAACATTCACTGAATTCAGGCAGGAGCCGCGGGTCCGCGGGTCCAAAAGGTGTCATTGTACCTGTTGTGAGAGCCAATAGCGACGGCAAGGTTCACGATGTAACCTCAGGAGGTGTACCAGGTACTTCTAATAGCTGGGAAAAAGAGCAATGGGCTGGTATACAATGTAATCAACAATGTATCTAGAACCTAGGTACCTCCCAGTGCAAGGACCAAGTGCAAGGGCCAATGATGCGACGGCAAGACTGACGATGTCATCGCGCGTCGCCTTGGAGGAGTGATTAGGATTCCCCCCCAGGCATAAAAGGTTCCCTCCCTCCCTTGTTCCCTCTGACCTTTCTCTTTCTCCACGCAACCTCTTCCAACCTGTTTCCCACCCAACTTCTTTCTGCATTGCAGCTTTATCCAACTTCTTCTGCGTTTCCCGCTGCTTGGTATCACACCAGCACGCATACTCTTCTTTGAAGTTTCACTTCTAGAAAACCTTCGCCTCTTCTTTCGGAGTCCGCTCCATATACCTTTTAGCTCTCCTTTCGGAGTTTACGCCATACACCGTTCGCCTCGTCTTTCGGAGCCCGCTCCATATACCTTTCAGCTCTTCTTTCGGAGATCACCTCCATATACCATTCACCTCGTCTTTGAAGTTTCACTTCCGTACGCATATCACCTCGTCTTTCGAGTCTCACTTTATACATACACCTATCACCTTCACCTCTTTATTCTATCGCACCCGTTCACGATGCCTCGTCGAAACAAAGGAAAAGGAGTCGCCAAGGTTCAAGGTTCAAGCAGCGCCGCGACCAAGGCGACCAACAATGGTCAAGGTATAGCAGAGAATAGTAGCGTGACCAACAGTGGCACAGCCGAAGGTAACGTACCCAAGACTCAAGGTGAAGGAAGCGCCGCAAGCAAAGCAACTAACAATGGCCAAGTTGTCGCAGAGAGTAGCGGCGTGACTAAGAACAGTGTCACTGCCAAAGGTGAAGCAGCCAAGGGCAAAGGTCGAGCCAGCGGCGCGATCAACGCGACCAACAATGACCAAGTTGCAGCTGAGGGTAGTGGTACGGCCAAGAACAGTGGCACAGCCAAAGGTAACGCACCCAAGACTCAAGGTGAAGGAAGCGCCGCAAGCAAAGCAACTAACAATGACCAAGTTGTAGCTGAGAGTAGTGGTACGGCCAAGAACACTGGCGCAGCCAAGGGCAAAAGTGACAAGGGCAAAGGTCGAGCCAAAGCCATTCCGAAGGCGGGAGGCAAGAAGCAGGTCGACGACAAGGATGTCGGTCCCAAGCAGCCAAGCCTTATAGAGCTCCACCGAAGAATCGCCAAAAGATCAGAATTGATCTCAGCCGGCACCGATCTCCTGTTGCTTCAGTCGCGTCTCGCTGGACCTTTCGATGAGCAAGCTTTCGCTGCCGAGGCGTCCGCCCAGCCCGTTCAAAACCGTGCTCCCTCGATGTATCCCAAGGAGCAGCCAGCTGGAAAGCCGCACCCCGCCCATTACCCTGATCCCGTGCCTATTCGTAAGTCTCCCGTATTTTCTATTCTTGTCATTCCCCCCCCTCTCCCAACTTCACTCACTCCGGGCCACGGTGTCATGGACCTGGCTGGCCTACAGGATGTCGAGTCTTCGTATCCCGCCAGACCTCATCCTGGGGTGACCTCGACGGGGCCCCTTTCCTCCCATTACTTCCCTGTCTATACCCCTCTTGTTCCCAGTCCTCCCGCGACCGGCATACTCCCGAATCCAATCCCTATCTCCTAGCCGACCACAGGGAACAACGTATACTGACACCAGAATGCAGCTATCGATATTAACAACAAGAAGTCCATGTGTAATGTTCCAAAATGTGGATTTATCACGGAGCGACGTGGCATCGTGGAACACTATAAGGCAAACCACGGCGGCCAGGTGTGCTACTGGCACATCAACGGGGTCCCTTGCCTTCAGAAGCTGCCACCGGGAAGCAGCATGAAAGAACATTTCAAGGAGGCTCACATCCTTCGATATGCGCTTCCCGAGTCGGTGGTGGATGAAGGCAAGGGCCGGAAGAAGTCGGCCGGCAAGGGCAAGGCCGCGGCAAGCAAGGCAGACACCGGCGAGAATGAAGCCGGTGAGGGTGGTCCGGCAGATGGCCGACCCGTGGCTTACCGAGTAATGGAGAAGAACGGGGAGGAAACCACATGGAAGTACCCTTGTCAGTGGCCCGGCCACCCGGCCATATTTAATGCATGGGGCCCAGATTTTGCCGCTGGGCCCGTCTGTGGCCGACTGATGACGAGCGCCAGCGGCGCAGATAGATGCGCCATTACGCATCAATTTTTTATTTGGCGGCACATGCTCAACAGCCGCAGTAAGCAATATCTAATGGACGGGGACAAGGATACTCTGTCCAAGAACGAAGAGGAGGAGAAGGAGGAGGAAGAGGAGTAGGACGTTTAGGCTGGTACTGGGACAATAAGGGTGAACGGTGGATAGGTATTCGAGGGGGGAGTTTTATATTTTGCGTGGCCTGTGCATTGCACGTAGGAAAGGTTAGTTTCGATCTGTACACTCTGTCAGATTAGCTAGCTGCCCGCACTTGTTTCCTTGAGTTTGATTTGCTTTGAAAGACGTGTTTGCTGTTTCTGATTAGTAGAGATGAGGCTGTGGTTGTTATACTCGCGAAGTAATCGCCCTTCACCGTTGTCACAGGGTCGCAGTTGTCACAGGGCAGGTTGTAGATTGTCCTAGATCGTCTCGAGACTCGCGACGTCGACGAGGTGATTAGTATACAGACCGGATACGTCTAGCTCGATATATAGCTACATTCCACTCATCACGTCAAACTATAGCCGCCGTCGATGACGATGTCCGCCCCAGTCATATAGCTGCATGCATCGCTAGCAAGGAACACATACGCCTGGCGGCGGGAGAGGGTTGTTAGCTGAAGCCCCATCGCACTGTTGACATCTGAGATCAAACTGCTACTTACGCCTTTGAGCTCGGCGGCGTCGGCAATCCGCCCACCAGGTATCATGGAGAGCCACTTCTCCATTCGCTCAGAGGGCTGCACCTCATTCACTGCAAGTCGAACGTGGTAAGAACATAACTCTAAAAGCTCCTGATTACGGCGGATGACTACTCACTGTCCGTCATGATGTATCCGGGCAAGATGCAGTTGACCCTCGCAAAGTCGACCCACTCCACCGCCAGACACTTGGCCAAGCGGACGGCGGCGGCCTTGGAAGCGTTGTAGGCGGCCTGTCTTTGCGGGACGTTGACCAAAATGGCGCTCATAGACGCGGTGATGATCAGGTTGCCTTTGCCCTGCTGCTTGAAGATCTTCCCGGCGGCTTGCGCCGTCCACATGACGCCGTCGAGGTTCACGGAGTTATTCTGACGCCATGTTTCTTCAGTGTATTCGAGACCTTTGACATTCGGTATTAATAATTGCTCATTGGCGAAAAAGGGGTTCCGAGATCATAGGTAACTCAGGGAGCACATAAAAATTGGTATTATACTTACTCGGGATGTTGGTATTAACACCAGCATTAGCTACCACGATGTCTAACCGGCCATGTCCAAAGTCGCTCGCAATTCGGTTGATGACGGCAGCGATGGCATCCCGGTTCGCGACGTCGCATTGAAAAGCCTCGACACGCACTCCGGTCTCTTGAGCAATCTTCGCCGCAGTTTCATGAGCATCCTTGCTCGATGTGTACATGAGCGCCACGTCAGCACCAGCTTCAGCGAGTCCTCGAACTATCTCTAAACCGATCCCTCGAGCACCGCCCGTCACGGCGGCTATCTTGCCGCTCAGGGAGAACTGAGACAGAACAGGGGCGCTGGCATTTGGAGGTTTGTAGAGAGGCATGTTTAGTTAGGTCAGGTCTGGGTAAAAGTCGATATCAATGAGGTGTTGAGGGGCTGAAGTGAAGAAAGCTGTTGATCTGAAGCTGGGTAATTATACTAATCTGTCCGTAGCATTATAAGTATTTCGTGATAGAAGTCCGATCTCAGACACGGGCGAAGTGTCTTGGGCAAAATTGTTGCCAGCGGCTATATGCAAGTGACTGATCAATCGGTGTCGTCATCCGAAAAGCAGTTTGTGATTCCTGTGGCCTACCGCTTACATAAACTCGAGACAACAGCCTTCTTGGTCTGAGACACACAGCTGTCTTGGCTCATGAAGATGATAGGTAGCATTCCTGAGGGGTACCGAAAAGTCAAGCCAATTCAATTGCGCCGTCCCGCACTCTTCTGAGCTCCGCATCGTCTACGTTATTGGCTGGCATCGTAACGGTCCCCGGCCATAATTCGGGGGCACTTGCAGTGCCCTTCTGGTGATGTTGTTCCAGCCGCTGTGTAGCCGCTTGTAAGGCAGCGATTCGGTCTTCATCATTCACATACCGTCGCTTCATCCCATGTCGGAGGCGCAAAGCCTGTACGGTGCGGGTACTTATGTCGATGCCAGCACTCTGGAGGTCCTGTTGAATCGCGTCATCTGTCCATCCCCGTACGAAAAACATTTCTTGGATCCGCCCTAGTATTTCAGGCGTATATTCATGAAAAACAACCCGTCGTTCTAGGCCCCAGACTCGGATACGTCGCTGTAATGTTCGTAGTTGGGCTTTGCAGCCCTGCGCCGTAATTGATTGAAGAATTTCGTTAAGGGTACGGCCGAGTTCGTACGAATGGGTGATCTCATCGCGAAATCGATCTATATTGGAACCAGGACGGCCCGCCGGCATCGTGCCAGAATTCAACAGTGAATTGCTTGATTGCTCGATGAATTTGGCTGATTTAAATCGATTGCTTTGCTTTGTTGCTGGTGCGGGACATAAAAACATGGAATCACACTATGCAGTGTAGCTACCGGTAGGTAGGTAGGGAAGTGGAATTTACGGGTTCTTTCAGTTGTGACGCGTCGGCAATGTCAACGGATTTTGGAGCACCGTTCGAGGTGGCCGAGCATTCCGGGTGGCTGGCCCGGGGTATGTACACGTGTAAACGCGTCCAGCTACTGCGACGTCGGCGGCCATCCAACCCAATCTAACTCGTATAAGTATCGCAAAGACTTGCTAACTTCACACTATTGGCTGAGCAGGGTTGTGTCGCTTGGCGGCACGTTAGACACGTGGAGGGGTTCTTTATTTTCCGGAAATCGTTTGCTGAACGTGCGCGAATGTGTGCGGAGCCTCAACATAGGTATCGCATCAGTACCTACCATGCACTGGCCGATACTAGGTAATCAATTGATTTCAGAATGCGATTTAAGCGCTCCTCAGACGGAGGTCGAGCATGGCCTTTGCTAAGTTGATTGGACGTTTTCTGAAGCGCCTCTGATGCCGAGTTCGTTTGTCCTGTACCAAAAGCCTGAGAAATCGATACGCGCTGCTGAGCAATCCCGGTTTGGAGGCTCCATGGCAACTCGCGTGTTGGGTGTTATTGCTGATGCCCGTACCAAACTATAAAGGTTGCAAGGTGGGAATATCAGGTCATGTGTGACCACGTTCAAGCAAGCTGCCTGTTGCACCAACCATCAAACCAGATCTCATGGCGGCCGACAAGAATTCCGTTGTGTTCGGACATATGGCGTGTATTTCCGGCACCTGACCTCCCCTCCTATGCGGCACAGCTGCATTCTCCGCTCGACCCCGTCGATACGCCGTACAGGCGCTGGTGTTCTAAGACTGAAGTATTATTTCTCCAAATTCAGCGCTGCCATCGGCACCTAGATAAGCCCGACTGCGCGATCGTCGTGCCAATGCTGTCAGCTCACCATGTATCTTGTGCTTGAAAAGAAAGTTGCAAGAAAGGGGATAAAAAGAGTACAATGCCAGAGTCTACGGCACGACTAGATAGACGAAGAGGACTTGCGCCGAGATCCTTTGACGGCTAAAGAAGGCTCAGGCTTGCCTTTTCTTATTGTCTGTGTCATGCACAATCTCTCGACCCTATTGCGGCGAGACGTCAATATGGAGGCAACCATCATGGTTGGATCGAATTACCGGGACATGGGTAGCTTGATGTGGTAACATTACGAACATACCTGTTGCTTTTCACACTGGATACGTACGTATATACGACGTAGGTACGGACGGTAGTTCGGTAGCATTCGGGTTCACTTGCCTATCAATAAACGCACCTGCACGGAAGTCGTGGAAACCAATACCTATAAATACACGCACGGGATCTAGTGTGTCGTCGGAGAATGTGGTAGGTAGGCACAGCCAAAGGTATAGGACGAAGTAGGTGTGAATCCCGTGTCGCTTATATAATCGCTCTCGGCATCTGGTTGGTACAGCTGGCATCTGGCACCGACTGTCAATCAGTATACTCGACGAACGCGTGGCGCTCTTGAACTTACCTTAATTTCTAACTTTCGTCTCCAAGTATATAACGATACAACTACACAACAAGGCTAGACTCTCTCTCATGAATACGATGTCGGCATTCCCAGAGGATTGCTTGCCGCCGGAGGGCAGCTATGAGTCACGAGCTGCGTTACTCAAGGCGATCAACGAGTGGGCAGTTCCGAGGGGATACGCGTTTGTAACCGGGCGATCAACAAAGGAAAAAAGTGGTAAAGTGACAGTCACATACTCGTGTCATCGGAGTGCTCGACCGCATGGTGTATCGGCAAGCGGTCGGCAACGGAAGACAACAACAAAGTCAACGTGCTGCCCCTTCTCTATCTATGCCAAAGAATCCCTTGACAAATCGACCTGGACTGTAAAGCATCGCCCCGATAAGCGATTCGCGGTCCACAACCATGAACCGAGCCCGCAACCTATTGCGCAGCGCGGGTTGTCGAGCACCGCAGCTTCGGATTTTCGTGTTTTGCCGAGTTCGTAGCCGTGCCGAGTGAGGCTTTTGTAAGTTCTGATAGCTCGCGGTTTAATCTCTGCGACACCACCGTATGCCATGCCCATCTGATTCCTGCTAATACCAATTTGCTTCCGCAGTGGTCGATATTCGATTACGTATCCTTTTCTGATCGTCTCGCTGCCCTAGCCGGCATAGGAAGAGCGTGCTATCCCGAGGCACACGGCAAAGGAAGGACGGAATGCATCGCTACACAGCATCGGATGACCATGAGACTATTAGTTGAAGGACCACGGGAAAGGACGAAAACAGAATGACCTCAAGGGCGGCCATCTATCAATCATGCTTATTCGCAATGCCTATACAAATGCACAGGAGTTGAAGGTTGACCGGCTGGTTGACTGGTGGAAAACACAGTGGTATAGGAAGCAAAACGCCGTAAGCGACGGGGAGATTTTATAAAGTCAGTCGGTGGATTCGAACAACGGAACGGAATAAATACCTTATGCACTTATTTAGTTGACTACATGGGATAGCCGCATATCCAATATTCAATGTTCCGCACTATAGCGGGAACTATGCGCGAAACGCATGACTATACTATGCAAACAACCATTACTGCTGCGTAAGCGTAGAAGGATTCGGCGCCGAGGGCTTCTGATCTCTTACCTCGACATCAGCAGTCACTCCGAACTCTTCCTCATTCTTCCCAACGACCCGTCGAGCTCACGAATCATGTAGCCGATATCCCTTTGCCGTCGATGCCTCTATTAGTTCCTTTGTACGTACACACTTTTATACTGCGGAAGCATTCCTCATCTATAGAAGTCTCTCCCATCTGCCTATCTACCTATTTAATTCAGCTGTCCGATGTCTCGGGCTCTGCGGAAATAGCTTCACAAAGCCTGTCGCATATTATCAGATAAATGGATCTTTCTTAACAGCTTCCTCAACCTCCTGGTACGCATCATATCCAAAAAGCCACGGTTGAATCTGAGGACAGGTCCAGCGACTGGGAAACGGTCCCTTCAGCTCCTTTCCAAGCTGGGAAAGGAACAGCTCGTCTCGGGCCTCTTGTTCGGGACCGTTGGGCATCTGGAATGTGTCGCGCTGGATAGGGATTGAAGTCAGATCACCGGGGCACTTTGGAGCCTTTGAATCCTAACAGGGTACGTACCTGCTTGAACGTCTCTCTAACAATTGCGTCGCCCCGGGCCTTGCGCAGCTCTTGGTACATCCGCAGGGCCTTTGGTAATTGATCACGTCTTTGAATCGATCCGAGAAGTAACCCTAGAACTGCGCCGTCCTCCATGGCGGAATTGGCCCCTTGACCCAAATATGGAAGCATCGGATGGCACGAGTCTCCTCTTCTACCGTATTAGCGGTACCGTACGAAATGGGCGGGCATACGCGAGACCTACACGAACACGCAGTTCGACTTGTCATTTATCCATGAAGGAAGCTCTCGACCTGACGATTTAGTAAGCACGGGAAGGCTGTGTCAGAGTCAGATATAGGTATTGATCTCACGATGCATTAACTTCCACTTGTGAACAGATTTCACGAGTTTTAGGATTCGATTCAGTATTGGATCCCATCCATCGAATAGTGCCCTCATCTGCTCAGCAGATCCGGGCTGTCGACTCGCGCCTTCGGGCAGGTCATCTGGGACGATTAGGACAACGTTGTACATAGTACCACCGCGCATCGAGTAAGCCACAGCATGAGATCGGGGACCTATCCATATATTTATCGATGGCTTCTTTACCAACTCTCGCACCTCGGGATCATCAATCTCGTCGATTGGCAGAACAATTCGATAGGCGAGATCGCCGGTGGGCCAAGGGAAATCCTTTATGTCTAGAATCAAGTGCCGACATGTCGACCAGATCCCGTCAGCCGCGACTATCAGGTCTGCTTTCGCATTAAGACCTGCCGCTGTTTGAATCGAAGGGACAGAGAAATCAATGCTGGTTACCCTTTGGCCTAGACACAACTTGACGCCCAGTTGTTTGGCTCGACTGGCTAGCGCCAAGTGTAAGTCCACCCGGTGCACTTCGAACACAGGTGAGCCGTATCTCACGCCCATTTTCTTATTAAGGTCTTCATCCAACACCAATACTTTCCCGTCAGAATAGCGGCGGACTGCCAGATAAGTTGGTACCGAGACCGTCTCCCAGAAAGTCTCCGGTAACTGCCATCTTTTTAATAGACGTGAGGCGTTTGGGGTGACCTGCAAACCCGCGCCAAACTATGAGGCTGCGATCTTAGCATGGAGGTGATATCCGGAGAATCTTTCTCTACCGGGGATGGCTCGGAATTAACGTACTTCCTGGAGCTCCTTTGCCGACTCAAATATGGTCACATTATGGCCCGACAGCGCGCTCGCGATGGCTGTCGCTAAACCGCTGAGACCCGCGCCGACAACAATAATATCGAGACGCACGGGTGACTTTGCGTGCGCCTGGTCGCCAACGGCACTGGTCATGGTGGGGCGGTGATTTCGGTGAGTTTCTGGTGGAAATAGGTATCTCGAGCCGTTTGTGGAACGCAACACTCAACCAGAGGAATTGGGAACGGGGGAACATCACCCGTTATAACTCCTTACAATCGTTGCATACCTATTACGTGATCATGGAGACGGCAGGAGTTGGCGATTGCCTATCCCGTCTTCGGCCGAGAAGAAAACATCGATCGATTCTGGTAACTCCCCCCTTGGGGAATTAACAGTCCCCTGTACCGTTACAGGAGGATGCATGGGAACCAATAAACATGCTTCGCCATTATCGTCCGCCACGAGCAGCACAGTTATTGCTTGCGCATACATGCGGCTCGGCCTGCCAGCGTCATAGACGAACCGAGTTCTACATGATCTTGACGGCATGTAGAACAGTATTCCAAATCCCACGATAACGAAGTCGGTTTTCGGTGAGACACTATTAGTCTACCAGGCTGCCCATTGGAGAACCATATATTGGTAGCGCAGAATTTGTCGCCTTGGAACAATTCGGCGATCAATTCTATACGAACCCTGCCGACGCATCCCGGGACTCTTGGCTCTGGCCTTTTCGTGGTGGGTAACGGCGGCCGTTGATAAAACCGATAGCCGCGGGCCGCATGCGTACGTATGGAAGGCTTGCAAGCTCTGCGAGCATTGATCCACTCGCCTCGCGCTGTTGGCAGCGGGCTGCAATCCGCCAGACCACACCACGTGCCTTGGCGAGATGAGGTGGGCGCTAACACTGAAGACTCGTGGTATGGTCTGCGCACCGAGCCATCCTCTGGTGTAGTACAGGTAAGTGGATTTGGCAGAGGATGGGCGTTGCCATTATTCGGCTAGGGATTCCTCTTACAGTGTTGTCAGCGACAAACCCAGTTTCGTTTTGTGTCATTCTGTCGTGCTCAGACGCTCAAGTCCCAACGGTCTTTGCTGCCGCTCCATCCCAGCCAAGAATACTCAACAACAACAATCGACTCTGGAAAGCCCTAAACCGTGCCTCTTCCAGTTGCTGATTGGTGGGCCGGCCTCGGCAATGCAGTCGGCGTTTAGAATGATCGATTGAGGTGATTGGGCCAATATTTGGAATTTAGAATGCGCAGGACATCTTTGAAGCACCATGATTGGCGGAGGAGACCCGGCCTTGTTATGAGGTTGAACGCGCGAAAGCGAAAGGGAAACCCGGTGTCACAAAAAGGCCCGGTGAACAACTGAGCGTGTACGGACGCAGGAATCTCTCGAACGCCAGCAAATTACCGGTGAATACCCTTGACATTGATCATGACTCTCTATAGGTATCCGACTTGCTTTCGCTAGAAGATCCGAACGGAACGCGGAACCCGCGATACGCACGCTCAAATCCCCAATTGGATTCTTGCCCCCTTCCCTTCCCTTCTTCTCATGAAATCCTCTTCGCTGCGAAACTCTCAATGCCGTTTTCCCTTACATGATGTCTTCTAACTAGCGAAAACCGCGAAAACCGCCCATCTGCCAGTGTCCACGAATCGTCAAACCAGCAAAAAACACATGTGAGCGCAGGGGCCCGTCTAGGGGCCCAAGACATACCGGTACTCGCACACTTGTACAACATAATTCCTCGCAGCCCGCATGTCTCGGAGATAAGTCAGTCTATGTAGGTATGGAAAAAAGAAGGGAAAAAGAAGGAAAAAGAAAAAGAACCATTGAGGACCGGTCAAGCTAAGGAACTTCGCCGCTCGGAATTTCTGGATATTCGAAGCTATTGCTTACCTTACCTGGGTCATTACCTGACTGTAACGCTGCCACGTTCACCGAGCCATGTAGAATTTCTTGATTTCAGCGTTTTCGTCTCTCGGGTACTTGGTGTTGTTATTGGTGGATTTCTGATGCCGGATACTGATGTGGCTGTTTGTGGTCGTGGATTTACCTGGAAACTGTTATGACATTGATGCCTTGCTGCACCACTCCCACACGACAAGATGAGGATTTTGCACGTCGCTTCACGTCTACATCGAGGCGAATACATCATTGTCGGCGTTCTGATTTAGCCACCGGTCTACATACATACACACTTCTGCCATCCAACTTCCGTTACATTTCCTATATTCCCTTGATGCATATTCACACCCGCCCATCGCTCAGGGTGAGCCGCTGCGACTGTCTCCCGTCAGGCTTTCCCAAAGATCACGGAATAAAGAACATGTTGGGACATACTATGTGACGGAGGGTAAAGGTTTCCATTGGTACTACGCTATATATACCGCGCCATCTTCACATCACGCTATTCGTAATGATCCGAATGCCCTCTCTTCCCGGGCTACAGGAAACCGAGGAAGAACATGGCCGCTCAGCGCACAGCCGTCCATAACTCAAGAATCTACCTCGCAAGCTAGCTTTATGACCTTCCTGGGTGGTATTGGCGATGCAGCTGGAACAGCCCCAGGCATCGGCCGGGCGAGGCAACTGGAACGGTTCGTTGTTCCAGGCACCGCCCAGACGATGACATGGTAGACTGAGGTCCCTCAGAGGCACCGCATTCTGCTCCTGGTCTTTGCGGCACCCCGGCCATGTGACCGATTTGGCCCGCGGGAAACCCTTCCGACCTAGCCCTTCTAGCCTTTGATAACATGTATCGGTGACGCCTGAGACCTCGATTCCCGGGTTGCCGCCCACCAATGTAAGAGCTTTGATGCCTCGTGATTATGCATCTAAACCCAGTTCCTTAACCATCACGGTTCCACTCTAAATGCTTCCACAACGTCAACAGAACACCTGGTGAACTGCGGAGGGAGTTTGGAGAACTCGCCGGCACCCACCGGCAGAGATTCTTACCAGTCGGCGGGAGGCACCACCATGAATCTGGAAGCCTCCTCGCTTCCAGACCCCAGGTGGGCCCCCGCCTTGCAGCCCAAAATATTAACACTGCATTCCCTCATTGCTTCAGCATCGCCGCAGATGTTCCGGTCCTTTGTTGGGCACCCATTCTTGGGCCTCACCAGGGTCCCGAGGAACCACCAGTCCAGAGGCGGCGGGAACACTAATGGTTCGGAAGCGTTCTTGGCCTCGGTCTCCGAGGAGAGTAGCCTGAACTTCCTTCCAGACGGCTTCGCCGCCATTCTTGGTTGCCAGAACTTGGTAAACCACCGGCCCGCCATCTGCTGGCCGAGCCTCGTCTTCGCCCTCGTACCTTCCTCCCTGCCTTGCTCCGTCTTCCCTTGCCCTTAGCCGGCCGGCCCGAACCCCGTATGTTACGGGTCCGCCATCTGCGGGACCACCCTCGCCGACTTCGTTCTTGTTGCCGGTATTAACTAACCTCGTCTTCCCAGCCTGCTGACCACGATTGATCCTATTACCAAAGGCGTCAAAGTCTGGAGTAAGCAATTCCAGAAGCTCATCGCGGTCACGGTCGGCGAATACGTTTGGCATAACCACATCTGGGCCTATCATATGTCTCTCTAGGCCTGTGACGCGGCCTTGCCCCTCCGACCGTTGTCCTTGTCGTTGCCCGCCGGCTTCTAGACGGGCCCAGCGGCAAATCCGGGCCCCAGCCATTAAATATGGCCGGGTGGCCGGGCCACTGGCAAGGGTACTTCCAAGTGGCTTCCTCGCCGTTCTTTTCCAATACTCGGTAGGTCACGGGTCGGCCATCTGCCGGACCACCCTCACCGGCTTCGTTCTTGTTGACGGTATCCACCTCGTCTGCCGCGGTCTTGCCACTCCGGCCCTTGCCCTTGCCCTTGCCCGCCGGCTTCTAGACAGGCCCAGCAGCAGATCCGGGTCCCAGGCATTGAAGATGGCCGGGCGGCCGGACCGCTGGCAGGGGAATTTCCAGACGGTCCCGCCGCCGCCCTTCTTCGCCGCCAGGACTTGGTAGACCACGGGTCGGCGATCTGCTGACCTCCCTCACCGGCTTCATTCTCGCTGGTGTCTGCCTTGCTTGCCGCGGCCTTGCCTTTGCTGGCTGACTTCTTCCGGCCCTTGCCCTCGTCCACCACCGACTCAGGAAGCGCATATCGAAGGATGTGGGCCTCCTTGTAATGCTCTTTCATGCTGCTTCCCGGTGGCAGCTTCTGAAGGCAAGGGACCCCGTTGATATGCCAGTAACAAACCTGGCCGCCGCGGTTCGCCTACGGGAGGCCGGGCCACCGGCACGGAAATTTCCAGACGGCTTCGCCGTTCTTCTTCTTCGCCGCCAGTACCTGGTAGACCACCGGCCCGCCACCCTCCAATATAGGATCGGGCTATTCGATCCACTGTTCTCCATGGCCTCGTCTTCGCTAACCTGGGCCTCCTCTGAAATTTGCGAAGCAGGAAGGGCGTCGTCGCCATCCATGGCAATCTTGATCTCTTCTTCGGAGATCCCGCCTTTTCGGAGTTCCCCGGACGAGCCTCTTCTCCGCCCTCTCCGCCCTTGGCTGTGCCACTGTTGTTGGTCACGCCAAAGGAAATGCAGCCAAGGCTCAAGCTGAAGGAAGCGGTGCCAGCAACCTGACCAACAATGGCCAAGGCGCGGCTGAGGGTAGCGGCATGACTAAGAGCACTGGCGCAGCCAAAGGAAATGCGGTCAAGGGTAAAGGCCGAGCAAGCAGCCTGACCGACAATGGCCAAGGCATAGTAGAGGGTAGTGGCGTGACCACCTTGAGCCTTGGCTGCGTTGCCTTTGGCTGTGCCACTGTTGTTGAAAGCAGCGGAGCAAGCCTGACCGACAATGGCCAAGGCGAAGCGGAGGGTAGCGCCCTTTGCTGGCTTCTGGCCGGAGCCAGGGCCGGAGTCGGAGCCCGCAACCAAACACATGGGGAGGCACATGGGGAGGCGTAGGGCAGGATGTGGACCGCCTTGAAATGGTCCTTCATGCTGCATCCCGCTGGCAGCTTGTGTAGGCAAGGCACCCCGCCCACGTGCCAGTAACATACCTGGCCGACCATACCTGGCCGCCATGGTTGGCTCACGGGAGTATGTGGGCCTCCCAGAAGTAGGCTTTCACCCCACATCTGTTGGGTACCTTATAAAGGCAAGTCTTACCGGCTTGATCTAGCCGGAGCCAGAGCCAGAGGCACTGTTAGCAACTTGTTCACCATCCTCGTCGGCTTCGTTCTTTTGGCTCGTGTTGCCCTTTGCCATAGAACTTCATCTTCGACCTTTGCCCTTGTCTGCCGGCTTGTCCTGGTCAAAGCCAATGCCGGACGCACTGTTGGCGACTTATCCACCATTCTCGTCGCCCTCGTCGTCCCCGTTCTTCTTGCCCTTGCCTTTGGCCTTTGCCGGCTTCTGGCCGGAGCCCGCACCCGAGGACTCGGGGAGGGCGTAGGGCAGGATGTGGACCGCCTTGAAGTGGTCCTTCATGCTGCCTCCCACTGGCAGCTTGTGGAGGCAAGGCACCCCGTGCCAGTAGCAAACCTGGCCGCCGTGGTTCGCCTTGTAGTGTTCCACAATGCCACGCCGCTCCGTAATGAAGCCGCACTTTGGAACATTACACAAGGACTTCTTATCAGTGAGGTCCAACGGCTCCATTCTGGTGCCAGTATGCCTTCACATGCTTGACAATCCCTCGTCTTGCCGTGATGAATCCCGCAACCGAGGACTCAGGGAGCGCGTAGGGGAGGATGTGGACCTCCTTAAAATGGTCCTTCATGCCATCCCGCGTGGGTGCCTTGCAAAGGCACGTCGACGCCCATCGACGTGCCAGTAGCAAACCTGGCCACCATGGTTGGCTTTGAAGTGCTCGACGATTCCACGTCGCTCTGTAATGAACCGCATTTGGGGACGCTGCACATAGATTTTTTATCTGTAATGTCGATGGCAACCGAGAACTCGGGAATGGCGGAAGAAAGTACATGCACCTCCTTGAAGTGCTCTTTCATGCCGTCTCTCGTGGGTGCCTTGTAAAGGCACGTCGACGCCCATCGACGTGCCAATAACATGCTTGGCCGCCGTGATTCGGCTTGAAATGTTCGACGACCCCCCACCTTGCGCGAGAACTTGCAATCTGGTTGGTTGGCGTACGGAAGTATATGCACCTCCTTCTGGTGCGTCTTCATGCCACCTCTGGTGGGTACCTTGTAGAGGCACGTCAACGCCCATTGACGTGCCAATAACATACTTGGCCGCCATGATTCGCCTTGAATTGCTCGGCGACCCCCCACCTTGCGCGAGAACTTGCAATCTGGTAGGTTGGCGTACGGGAGGATGTGTGCCTCCTTGAAATGCTCCTTCATCCCATTTCTTGTTGGTGCCTTGTATAGGCAAGGCACCCCGTCCACGTGCCAGTAGCACACCTGGCCACCGTGGTTTGCTTTGAAGTGCTCCACAATTCCACGTCGCTCTGTGATAAACCCGCATTTGGGGACGTTGCACAAGGATTGTTAACAACAGACTTGTCTGTCACCGGGGACTCAGGAAGCGCATACGGGAGTATGTGAGCCTCCCAGAAGTAAGCTTTCATTCCGTCTTTGCGGGGTGCCTGACAGTCGGCCATGACACGGAGAGATCAGTATCACGACCCGACTGACGACCTTGGCAACCCCAACACGCTCCACCTCCAGCATCCTTGTCTCCTTCACCGAGGCCGTTTCCAGAAACGCAATAGTGCGCTCAAAGACCGAGACTTGAATTCGGCGACCCGGGCCCGCGGAGCCATAGGCTTTCGATAGGTTCGTCCTTCCGAGTGAACCGAGCCGTCGTGAGGGCCAAAGGGTTGAACGCGCTACCCTCCATCGGTACTACGCTATATGTGCCGCGACACATACACCCAGAAGGCGGGCATTCTAAACCACCTCAGGTGCAACCGTTGAAATGGCAAGAGCGGCGCCACGGACACCCATCCGATTTGCACCGATCGTTGCTCATCGCTAGTCGTAATCATGCCACTATCCTCTGCTATGCCTTGGTCCTTGTTGGTCGCGTTGCTGGCACCGCTTCCTTCACCTTGAGCCTTGGCTGCATTTCCTTTGGCTGCGCCAGTGTTCTTGGTCATGCCACTACCCTCTGCTACAACTTGGCCATTGTTGGTCGGGTTGCTGGCACCGCTTCCTCCTCCTCGTTCTCGAGGAGAGGACCGTTGTCCTCGTCCACCAAGTACTGTTTGCTGCGGCTATTGAGCATGTGCCGCCAAATAAAAAACTGATGCGTAATGGCGCATCGATCCGCAGCACTGGCGCTCTCCATCGGTCTGCCGCAGACGGGCGGCAGTGCACAGGCCACGCAGATTATAGACCTCCGCCCTCCTCGGATAGCTATAGTGAGCTCCATCATTCCTCAACGACACTTTTGGTCGAATAGCGAGTCCATCTGCTCAACTCAAATCAACCTTTTAGTCTTAATCGTCCTCTTCTTCTTCCTCGTCGTTCCCGAGAGGATCGTTGCCGACGTCGGTGAGGTATACGCAAAATATAAAACTCCCCCCTCGAATACTCATCCACAGTCCACCGTTATTGTCCCAGTACCAACCTAAGCCTCCTCTTCCTCTTCCTCTTCGTCCTCCTCCTCGTCGTTCTCGAGAGGATCGTTGTCGACGCCGGTGAGGTACTGCTTACTCCGCGAGTTAAGCATGTGCCGCCAGATGAAGAATTGATGCGTAATTGCGCATCTATCTGCGCCGCTGGCGCTCGTCATCAGTCGGCCACAGACAAGCCCAGCGGCAATACCGCAGACGGGCCCAGCGACAAAATCCGGGCCCCAGGCGTTGAAGATGGCTGGGCTGCCCGGCCATGTGCACTGGACCGCAGACAGACCCAGCGGCAATGCCGCAGACGGGCCCAGCGACAAAATCCGGGCTTCCGGGCCATATGCACCGGACCGCAGACAGACCCAGCGGCATAATCCGGGCCGGGCCCGTCATTGCCGGAGAGTAGACCATTGTCTCCGTCCGTCAGGTACTGCTTGCTGCGGCTATTGAGCATATGCCGCCAGATGGCGGAGGTCCACAACAACAGCCTCTTGTATTGCACCTCGTTGCTGCGAGAGGCTGTTATTATGGACCTCTACCGTCGGCGGGACGCGGCCATAGTCTTTGATGGCAAGCTGTTCCCTGTGCTGCACGGTCGGGTCCACAACAACAACAGCCCTTGAACGTCTTGTTGCAGGCTGTTGACGTTGTGGACCCCCACGGTCGGCGAGACGCCATCATGGTCCCGTGGGGAAACATCAGAGTTTCCGGACTCGTTCACACATAAGTCTCATTCCCAGAGAACCACCGGCGGCTTGGTACTTAGGCCAGCCGCGGCGTTGTCGCGAGCACAGGGAAAGCGGCCACTGGGTCCCAGTGGCAGTCCTGAAGCGGCAGGGTTCAACCCCGCGGTAGTGCCAGCAGCACACATGGCCTTGACATATTCCGGTCTCAGTCTTGGCGACAACTGTCGATAGAAGCGACGAGCCCCGACCAGCCATGGGTCATAATCGGGGACCAGCCCGCCGGCTAGCTTGGACAGCCGTGACGTTGATGCTTTGATGTCGACTATCGACTGTCGGATACACCAGTATCATCTTCGGCGGCGGGACGGGGCTATAATTAACCTCGTCTTCCGGGCCCGCCCCGACAGAGATATACTAGAGCCAATCGATTGACTAAAGCAAACGAATGCGGGCAGCTATCTATCTGACAAAGCGTCAGATAGAACCAAGCTTTTCCTTCGTGCAGGGCACACCATCATTAGCGGGCTCTTTATTGGCACCAGTAGTATTGGTTGATACCCTTGGGTCGACCCTTGGCTATGGGCACTGCACACCATGGATGGTTTCCTTTAACGAAGGTGTTTGTCGCGGGGACAACCGTGTCGTTGTCGTGCCTTTATGTCGACTATCAACTGTTGGGTGATACAGCGGTATCATGTCGATGATGCACGGATCCCAGACAGCCACATCCTGTTCTTCCTCGAGAGGTGTCGGCGTGTCGTTGAAAGACACATTATTTTCAACGGACTCGACGCAGATGATGTTCTCCGGTTTCTTGCTTGCCAGGACCCCACCCCCGGACATTTTTTGGCTTCTGCGCCAATTCTCTGCCTTCAACGTCAACGCCAGGGTTGTCGTCGCGGAAGGGCTCGTAATCTCCGGGGCCCGAACACGGAGCCCCATCGATACTGTCCATAAGGGTTACCCGTGCGGGACTCGAAGAACTCCATGGGGTCTATAAAAGCGGCGTTTGGTTAGTTGGTGTCTGATTTGGTGTGAAGAGTTTTATAGGGAATTGGGAAGTTGGGATCAATCGCCCTCGTCTCGTGTACTTACTCTAGCAGACCCATGGATTGTCCTTCTCCTCCCGCTTGACGACTTGCTTGCAGTGTATGCAAGTGAACTCTGCCGGAATGGCCTCATGACCCGGAGGGGTATGGCCGAAGTAGAGGAGGTCGGCAAATGCACGAGAGTCCAAGGCAGAGAGCCTGATGCTTGATGCCTCTTTTCAGGCTTCGGCATCAAGCCTGAGTATGGTGACTTCGCAGCCACGGCAAAGTTTGATGAGCAGGCTGATGATAGCGCCCAGCGGAGACTCGAATGAACGCAGGGAATTGCGCCGCCCCTTTTCGGGCTTCATTATCGAGCGGGCATAAAGGCAGGCCGCAATCAGCTCTGATCTTTTCGCGATTCTTCGGCCGAGCTCTGGTGTACCCAGTTGATCGGGGTCGCCGAAGCCCCACGATTCGATCGGAGCCAATTGCGTTGAACACCGACCTACATTGCCGATCAGGTCAAGATCGACGGGAACACTATGAGAGTTGTTAGAACAGGAAGGCTGCTAGTTCGTGAACGGGCCGGGTTGACTTACGGAAAGTGGCGCCCTGTTCAACCACCTGCCGAGGCAGACTGCCGGCGTGAATGCCTGCTTGATCTTCGCTGCCTCTCAGGTGCACCGAGACAAAGCTCAGCGGGAAGAACTGTGAACTGTTAGGACACGACGGCTGCTAGTTCGTGAATGGGCCCGGTTGACTTACGGAAAATGGGGTCCTGCGACCACCCACGGCCTTGACCGTGCACATGGCTGAACACTGGAGGCGCTAAGGCCCAAGGGAAAAGTGTAATCGGGGTACATGTCGAGAACGGCGCCCAAAAATCCGCGCTCAAATGTGCTGCTGGTGGCGGGAACATCCTTAAGTAGGATGCTCAGGCCGAGACCGAGGAAAGGTGGTGGTGGGGTACGCGAGGAAATGAACAAGACAGCTCTCGTGACAGGAATTGCTAATGGTGACGGGAAGGTTCCGAGATGGGGAAAGCCGAAAAGAACAGCGCGGGGGCTTGGGAGATGGGATCCATCTCGCAATGAGATGGATTACCGTGAATGCATGGCCGATGACGACAGAAGGCCCGAGGGTGCGGCTCGACGGCTAGGGAGCCGGAGCTGGGGGGAAGCCGAAGCTTCATGCAGCCGAAGCGTGCATGGGATGAGAACGGAAGGTGAAGGGTGGATGGGATGGAAGATGGAAGGCGAAGGGTGGAAGAAGGGAAGATGGAAGGTGGAAGGTAACTGATGGATGGGATGGAAGATGGAAGGTGAAGGATGGAGGGAGGGAGGTGAAGTGTGAGAGATGGAGGAGAAAGGAAGGAAGATGGGAAGGGTGGGAGAAGGAGGGCCCTTTTATACCCGAGGGCAGAACGCCAAAACGCACGGACCATCCCTCTCGCCGTGCCAGTGAATGGAATCGCCTCGCATTCTCGGGTGTTCTATTGCCCATTGGCAGCTGCCCATTGCCCGTTGCGGGGGCAACGACGCGTTTTCTGCCGGGCAGAATGCCTGGCGGTGAACGCGACATGTGAATACATCAACAGCCCTATAGCGTCATCGGCCAATTATACACCGAAGGCCCGAACTCGGTTACCCGTTGAAGTGATTTGGCACACGGTTAGAAGGGAATATGTGTAAAGGAGATAGTGGGGGAGGTCGTGATTGACCAGTCCTGTTCTGAAATGCACAACGGGGACCGTTCACTTCAGGTGAACCACCTAAGGACTCGGGTCCCAAGAATCTCCGAGATAGGCGTAGGCAGACATATCATAATACGGGATGAATTGTTAGTTACCTACGCGTTGACTTGCAACTATGTGTACTGGTAACCTTGATAAATAAGCACGCCCAAAGAGATCAGAGACCCTCACCGGCGAGGATAGTTCCAAGAGATCACACAGACTTGCTGCCCACAAATTCACGAATAGAATGGCGATTCTAAGTAACAAACGTGGGTTGATCGTGGTTGTGATTCCCGATTTACACCACGTTCCCTACCACCTAGTCGGTCGTCCCTCTAGGTGCTGACAAAGTAAGTCGATGTTAGTATGAAGCCATCTTTCCTCAGTCACCGCTGTTCCTTGACGGTTAAGGCGTATTCTATCTAAGAAAAAACAGCCCTTACTGACGGTTTCTACACATGCAGGCTCTGCTTCGCCTACTTCCCAGCACACCATGCCTTCGGGCGCAAGCAAACTACCTAAGTGTCACGGTTAATACCAGAATCGTACTACAAGGTCACGGAACTCGCAAAGTCACAAGTTATGGTCGTCGTTGCAGCGGGATATACATAGACATCACGATTCGAAAGAAAAATCGTGACAACTGCGTATGGCAGGATTTTGAAGGCGGCCACCCAGACGAGATTCACAAGGATCATTTGACACCCGACAGAAACAGCAAGTCCCATTATTATGATTTGAAGATACGGTTGCTTTTGGCCTTTCTACATATATATTGATATTGCGTGGGTTTCCTAGGCTGCTTGACTGGTGCGGTTCCTCGGCAGCCAGCCACACGTCGCTTGCTTCGCTCTCGGGGGGTAGCCATTCTACTGTCGACATCGTCCTCTTCGGGGTTGGAGATTTCAAAGTTAGGGAATATGCTGCTCGTCGAATTTTGTGGTTGTGTCCTGGGCGGCGACTCGAGCGCGCTTGGCACTATGGGTGAGACGGGAATCGTGGGTGACAGGTTCCGTGTTTGATTATAATGCCTCAGCTCCGGATTGGCTGGGACGTCTGGCTAGGAGAGAATATGGCGTCGTGGATCGCAATAATCGCTACCATTGAGTACGTCGACAAACCAGCCGATGATTCATTGTCGTGGCATATATATAGCGTAGTACCAATGGAGGGTACTACGGTTAACCTTTTACCCTCCGTGACATTCATGAATCCCTCATCCTAGGCACGCTCTCACTGAAGTTGGAGATTGTATCTTTGCGATCCCGCTTCTGTGTCGCCTCCTCTGCCAACACTCTCCCATAATCGCTAGAGACGCTAATAATAGAGACCAGAGCAAGCACATCGGAATCACTTTCCGAACCACTCACGCTTGCATCGCCTGGCTCAGCGGCAGCCCAACAGGCGCACGGCAAGGTACGGTAATAATGTCAAGGGGAAAAGAATGCGACGGTTTCAGCGGACAGGGCATCTTTGGAGAATCCGTGCGTGATCCTCCGGGCCCTCGTCCAGAAGGAATGAAAGCATTGCCCAGCTTGTCTTGTAAATCCTGCCATCAAGCCGGTCCTTAGCCGGGTAGAACCCGGGGATATAAATAAGAGGTGAGGGGGCTAAGCATCGCAAGATACATCGTCACCCTCTATGTCTGCGAGCGTCTTGGTAGTCGGGGAAATAAGTTACTATAGTCCAATCCATCTAGTATCAGAAGAGAGTTTGACCTGAAGAGTCCTTTGGAAGTGGGACGGGATGTCTCGGAACTTGTATATCCCTAACGCTTGCCCCGTTCCTTGCCCAGATAAGGCGAGCATGGTTGAGTTTTAATAACGTCCTCCTTATCTCCACCGTCTGACTAGGAATCGGGACCACAGTAGTAATACCGATTCCAGAATCTATGAATCCGGGCTCTCTCAGACTCTCGGTTGGTATCTCCATTGGGAACTGAGAAAAGGCAATGACGGCCACGATGGCTATGCCACAACCCATATTAGAGAATCAAGCACCGCTTCCATAGTCGTGCTCGCGACAAGGGGAAGCATTGGCCTTCCAATGGGAGCTCTGTTTGCTTGAGAGTCGAAATGCTGCTACTATCTAGTAGATTGCGGTGTCATCAGCTGCCTTGGCGACCTGCCCGGCTATATATGGGCGCAATTGTATTGACAGTACGGGCGCTTCTTCTGCTGCTGGTGGGGGGCGTGATGTTCTAAGTCTATAATCATAGAAACCCAGAAATTGCATCTTCATCGTCTGATATTTCCGAACTGCATACGTCGAAATGTCGGCGGACCTCGACATCACTCTCCTCCCCTGGCAAGTGTAGTCAAGGATATGATGTCCCTAATGAGGGATGCGATCTTGGCTTAGTAGAGAGTTTTGTAAGGCCGCCTTGCCCATGACCTTGTTCGTCGGAGACAGCGAAAGCAACCACACCCAAACGCGACTGCTTTTCGGCAGTGCTCATCTCCCACATTTGAGGCGATGGTCGACATGCTTGCGGACGATTGAGAGGCTTCGAATGTGCCTGGCATCATCGGGTCAGTTCGGTCAGTTCAGTTCAGTTCCTTTCTGGGGTTTCGGTTCGAGATTTGGGAAGTTAACGTCTTCCTAGACAAGAGATTGTTGAAGTAGAATATTGTGATGAAAGAGAGGAGCGCACGTGGCAGCAGCCAAGGCTCTCTGACTCTTTGGGGGCAAGATCACATTCGAGGAGATACCGAGCTCATTTTCGGATACGCCTGGAGAAGTACTTCTTCTCCACGAATGTTACATGCCTCTTTCTTTGACGTGATTTGCAAAGTCTCTGAGGCGCGGTCGGAGCTGACGAGCCTCAAGGCCGAGCTAGGGACGTTCATGCAGGAGAAATTGGTTAGCGACGGGAAGCCATGATTAAATGGGCCTGCTGAACTCCGTGGTGTCAAGGAGGCGATTCAGGGTGCGTAGTATATAGCAAGGTGATCGCCGAGGAGTAGTATATAGCAAAGAAGTGTGCTGTAAGAGGGTCTGTGGGAAGTTTTAGTAGACAAGCGAACTGCAAATAACGAAGGAAGCGCCGAGGTAACGAATCGTCTGGCGGCCGGTTGGTTTGCGACACAGAGTTGCCAGCACGGCGGAGTGGAATAGGACACCCCGGTGAAGCTGTTGATCATACGTCCACTGATGTGCGTATTATTGTCGTGTTCGTGATGTCGCAATTACATGCTTGAGGAGATCTTTTTGTGTTCATCCTCGGATATCGCAAAACCACAGGCAGCAGGGCCCGAGCGTGTCAGGGACGTAAAATCGGTATAAACCTCCAGCGAACTTGGACGACTTATCGAGTACTTCGGTCGGTTATCCTTGTTGTTGATATGTATCGAAAATTATCGCATGTCGATGACTGTAGTAACTTATGTCTTGAAGGGTAAAGTAGCAAGGATGTTGGTAACAACTGGATTACCAGCACCGTCTGCTTCGGCCTCAATGACGAGGTGTCTCAAGGGCGAAACGTTAGCAATTGTAAAGTGAAACACATCATGATTAACTTCAGACCTGAGAGACCCAGAACAAGATTCAGTCCTACTGAGGGAGCCGAAAGTATTGGGGAATCTGTGTTGAAGAAGATATCGGGCCGCGTCCTGGCCTTTCTGGGCAAAGGTAGTGGACGCCTTGGGACCCCTCTTCCGAAGAGATCGTACGCGTACATCCACCCGTCCCAGAGCGCTTCCCATGCCAATCTATCACCATGGCTTGGCTAGTGTAGCGGAGAATGCCAATGGGCAATCTTTTTGGACGCCGTCCGGATAAGTTCTCATGAAACCTTCGGTATCAGCGCGGTCAAGTAGAATGAGTCGCTCTTAGAGCAATCCGCCGAACGAGCTCTTCCCATAGAGCTAACATGAAGAAATATATAGTTGTAACCCGATTCACGGCCCGCACCGCCGGCGGAGCTCACTTTGCTCAACTCTGGCACGTCGGCGCTGTACCTGTGCTTGCGCTTGTGGGAAACGGCGATTCCATTGGAGTGACTCGTGGCTCTCGAGAGTGACCGCGGTTTAGCTGCGGCTATAGCAATGATCAGCACGGCGTGTTGCTTGCGGGATTTGAGGTAGGTACTCACTATTGGCTCCGGCACCGCATGGGCACCCCGGGCACCTCCTCTCGTAGGATTGTAGTGGGCCATTGTTAACCACGGGAATCATGTTCTCGCCGTAAACATGCTGCGACCATATACAAGCAGCGGCGCGTCGCTCACGCGGAGTTGAATCGACATCTTTGCATGATGCGTCGTTTGCACCCGAAGGCGAGTATTGATGGGTCAATTGATCGGATTAGTATGCTGAGTGTGCTGAGTGAGAATGCAGAGAAGTACTAATAGTGGTCTCAATGTCTGGTCAGTAATCCTCCAGATAGCCTCTACCGGTCCGAACTCTTCGTACAAGCAACTTTGGACCGGGACCAACGGCATCCCGTTGCGGGGGAAGAAGTACTTAGGTCTCCACGAGACGGTCGGACCGTCACACTCCCCTTCGTTGATCCTGGACTCTGTCGCGTTTACTAGTGCGCAGTTGAATCTGCTGCATAGTCGGATAACTAAGACAGCGAACCGGGCCCTGTCAGCGGGATTTCTACCTATTGATTATTTGTTCAGCACTGTCGGTTAAGATGGCGCTCTTGGTGTCATTGGGTCGTGGCATACCATTGGAGAGTGAGAAATCATGGCGGTATATATAATGCCAGCCATACCAATGGTACGCTCCGTCACAGCAGCTCTAGGGGAAGTAGCAGGAACGAGATCGCTAAGTGACAGTGCAAGCTTTCACCGCTAACCGCTCGAGAGCAACCGAACAGTAGGCTGTGGGAGTGGTTAACGAAGAGTGTTGCAAATGTCGTTCGTGTCGTGCGTCAGGCCATAGCTCATCGCATAGGAAAATAGGCTAATTCATCTAGAACCCATTAAAGGGTCACCGATGGTTTCAAATAGGTACCATTTTCTCTGACATAGGTAGATGAACAAACTTTTCGCGTGTGTAATGTGAGTGTGGGCAACTAAGGGGGGACGCCCCCAGGATTCTCCACGATAGCTGAATAGCCGGGCAGCACGCGCGGATTAACGATCTCAAAACTTTTGATGGCAATATATTCGTAACTGGGAACTGGTATATGGTGCGTGTTGGTGCGAAGGGGAGACGTCAAAACGTGGAGCATTGGAATGAGTCCCGTTGAAGGGGACGACGTTGGAGGGAACAGGAGAACCAAGGACAAGTGAGGGTGGGAGAAAAGAGAGCTTAAGTAAAAGAGGACTAAGGAGCATGCACAAGGCACATGCCCCCCAAGAAAGCGCCCATGGCCCTATGAAGAAGGCGAATGACTCTCATACGCAGAGGGTTGACGTGAAAGCGGTTTGTACTCTGTCATAGTACTTCTCAGTTTGTAGTAACAACAGGCAACGTCCTGCAACTACCTACTCTTGGAGTGATAGTATCGGGGCCCTCCGTGGAAAATCGGTGTCCAGGTGACATGTTTTCAATCGAAGCTGGCGTAATGGCTGGCAAGTCTTTGTGCTTTTCAGACCCAAGCCTTCAGTTTGCTATATGATTGCCGGTCTTATAGGAATTAGTTCGAAGCCTGGGAAGATAGCATGGGCGTCGGCCGGCGACGGCCCCAGAGTCCGGATGGAAAGATATTGGCCGGGATTCGCGCTGGGTAATTACATGGCCCAGCAAGCACTGTTTCGCATTGGAACAAGGCCAGTTTGGTATATATACCAAAGACTGTAGGTAGAGTATAGGTACCCACAACTTGGCTGTTCATTCGAGCCGCCCGTACACTATGCTCCATGTCAGAACCGCGTTGACGTTGTAAACTCGCTTCTACATAGAAAGCGCCAGCTACGAATCGACGCTAGATTGGATCACGGCCTGCGAGAATGTCTTCGACACAGCGAGCAAAGTGGCCTCAACGACCCGGCCACACTTCTTCTAAGCCGCATAGGGACCACAGGCTGTAACTGAAGATAGGCACCTCAACGAGCATATATGGCGGGTTGGCAACACGGGCGTAAAGTAGTTGACCAAGGTAATGATGGATGGCTCTCGGATATGTATATATCATGAGCATTCAATCGCCGCAGTAAACCCTTCCCGATTTAAGCGTGTCATCGGTATTGGGTAAGATTATAGAGGCTTCGGGTTCCATCCAGTTTTGGCAGCCAGGTAATGTGGATTGTCCGCGGCGACGTGCGTGCCTCCAAGAAGGAGACTACATTTGGTAGTAAACAATGGGGACGACAGACAGAAGCCGCGGATTGTGTTGCATTCTTTTTCCGCTGGGATTGGTCCTATTTGGTAGTAATTCGCCCCTTATCTTTCCAAGTCCGAATTCCGCGGGATTGGAGCAGTCATCATCATCGCTAGGTAGCTGACACAGTCGACGAGACGTTAACTCCGTTGAACTCCTAATTCTCGTCATGCAGTGCAGAGTTTCCATTGCCGGTCGTGATGCACATAATATCCGAAAAGTAAGGGTATTCCGACCGAAGGGTCGTCTGGGAAATATATATAAAATGTCTCTGACGAAGCCCATGAGACTCCCGCTTGAACCATCACGTTCGAGTTGGACTACAGTGAAGGGATATCCATCTACGTACCTTCCTCACAACGAACCCATCTTCGGTTACATTAAAGCATTAAGCGAGAGCCGTTCAAGATGCCGGGCACCGTCAGTTTCATGCAGCAATCGTTCCCTGGGAAACCAAAGTTCTCAGAACAGGATATTCCTGACTTGGAAAACAAGGTAAGCACGAGGGCATTGCCACATTACTGCTACCGTCGGGCACGACCTGGCAGAGGGTTCGCGCCAACTAACTATGTTGCCAGATTATCATCGTCACTGGTTCAAATACCGGCGTCGGCAAGGAGATCGCCAGAATGCTGTACTCTAGGAATGCCAAGGTGTACATGATGGCAAGATCCGAGGACAAGACGCGGAAGGCAATGGATGAGATTAGGATGGACGTTCCGGAATCGCGGGGTCAGATGATTTATATTCACCTTGACCTTTCCGACCTCAGAAGCGTCAAAACGTCCGCGCAGGAGTTCCTCAGCAGGGAGAGGGAACTGCATGTCCTCTTCAACAATGCCGGCGTGGGCTATCCCGAGAAAGGCTCGCGGTCGAAACAGGGTTACGAGCTGCAGCTGGGTGTAAACGTACTCGGCACCTTTGCTCTCACTAAACACCTGACGTCTACGCTCGTGTCGACGGCTAAGACGTCGCCGCCTAGCACCGTTCGAGTGATCTGGGCCTCATCTTCGGCCGCGGAAGCTCACAGTCCCAAGAGCTTCGTCGAAGGCTTGACGGACTGGGATAAGAAAGGGTCTTACCACCAGTATTGTCTCAGCAAGCTGGGGAATTATTTTCACGCGACCGAGTTCGCGGCCCGCCACAAGGCGGATGGTGTGGTCTCCGTTCCTCTGAACCCCGGTAACATCGACTCTGATTTCTGGCGTACCCAAGGAGCGTTGGTGACGTGCATGCTTCAGAAGACCCTTTTGCATCCACCACGTTACGGGGCGTATACCAACTTGTTCGCCGGGTTTTCGCCCGAAGTTACACTGGAAAGGTCCGGAGAATTTAGTGAGTAACCGTTATTTCACACACTTTTCATCGTGTTCGAAGTAAATATGCATGCTGACTCCCAGACTAGTTGGTCCTTGGGGCAAATTCCGGAGCGTTGCTCGAGATATGGTCGACGGATCCAAGACAGAGTCGCAGGGCGGAAATGGAACGGCGCAGAGGTTCTGGGGTTGGAGTGAGGCTCAGGTTAGGCCATATGAGGCGTAGTCTCATACATTGGATATAGATTATTGTGTTCTTCCTTCATATTTTTAGGTGTAATAGATGTTTAGTTGGAAAGCACTGTCTTTAAGCACCAAATTTTGTGAAGCTTGAAGTTTGAATGCCGCGATCGCTGACTGTCGGAATTTGTTAGGGAACACCGCCGCAGAAATTTCCCGTGGCTAAGGAATTGCCTGCGCCACATTCACTTCCGAGCTCTTCTGTTTCTCGCCGACCTAAAATGGCTCACAGGCAGCATCTATACCCGTCTCACATGTGATTTCTTGGGCGGTGTAAGATAACGAGATACTCTTCCTTGAGACGTCTCATGATACCTACTGATAGGTGGGAGATAATACTGTAGATCATAAGACCAATATGGATATTAGTCATGCCCTCTTTCGTGGCAGTCGAATCCACCATGGCGCTAAGCTTCCAAGTCTTCCCTTGGATAACCGCGCCCTTCAAGGTCATCAACAATCTACAATCAGCATTTCGGAAACAAGACATCTCGGTCCGCTCTTCTCGCTAACTGGGACTTGAGTATCAAACGACTCAATCAGGCTGCTCAAGCTCTCTAAGCATAGTTCTGGACCGGCTACGTAGCACTATAATGCCGCCTGATCCGATATTACCCGCCCCGTCGGAATCGTTCAACCCGGCACCCTACGGGCACGCGTGTGCTGCGTGCGCCCGCGCCAAGTGCAAATGTTTCTATCGGGCTGCTGGGACTACTTGTGAACGGTAAAGAGGAAACTTTTCTTTCCTCCACCCAGCTCTGTTTCCCATCCCACAAATCCATGTAGGCTCGTTATGCTGATGAGATGAGCGGGTGAATTCAGGTGTCACCGCCGGGGGATAGCTTGTGAACCGGCCGCCACCCGCAAGCGCAAAGCCCGGAGTCCGCCGCCTGCCCCGGCCCCACCTATACCGTGGCCGTCTACCCATCGTCTGGAGGAGCAATTGGAGGATTTGGTGACTATTTTGCGCACCCAGGCCGTCGACAAACAAGCTCAAGACCGGACTCAAGCTCAAGCCCCACAATTGACTCCTCTGGCTACACTGAACGGGGGTAACGACACACCGTCAGCTGCAGCCATAGGCTGTGATGATTCTTACTCAGCGCCGGCTCGTGACCCGGATTTGGTGATCGACACCACGACGAGTGTTGTACATTTTGTACGCCCGAATAGCCCGCCCCTGGCAAGGTCGCCCATTTTCGACGATGTATCCGTCTGCCAAGTCTCGGAAAGGACGTCGGGAGAGCAGCTAGACACGTTCCGTAATGTCTTTCTCCCAATGTTCCCCTTCGTCCACATAGCGGGCACGACGAGGGCATCGGAGCTCCGGCATCAGAGACCATTTCTATGGCTCATCATCATGGGCCTAACCACCAAGTCGGTTTCGCAGCAGTTCGCAATAGAGAACACGATCTGGCAAATCATCTCGCGGAGAATAGTATCTGAGCATTTGGTCGATATGGACCTACTCCTTGGGGTTGTTTGCTTCGGCTCTTGGTCTGTCACCCCGTATTATGCGTTCTACTTCTCTGAACTAAAGGAGTCAATATAGGTCTCATTACTTCAAGAAGGATAAGCCCTTCATGAACATGCTAGCCCAATTGGCTGTGTCGCTTGCCTCTGAGCTTGGTATACATAGAGATGTGCCTGCGAACATGCTACGGCGTGACCATCCCCGGCGAATTCTGGCACAGAAGTACCAAGAGCAGCAGATTCGGACCCTAGAGGAACGCCGGACTATTCTTGCGGTATTTCATCTTACATATTCGTGAGCAGTTCAGACGTCTCTCATTCTTTCCTGATGCATTGGACAACGAAAACAACTAACCTACTCGGCTAATCGGGAATATGCAGTACGTGGACGGCGTATAGGAAAGTTGAGCCTCTGCGTTGGACGGGGTATTTAGACGAATGCCTTCGTATCTTAGGGGAAGGAGGCGAGCCGATGGATCGCCTACTGATGATCCAAATCAAGTGCCAACTGCTTACCAATCAGCTGACCTGTGCTTCCGCCACAGACGACGAGGCATTAGCGGAGGACGGATCAAGATCACCTTCGGTACACTTGGTTGCAGCCTTACTTGGGCAACTAGAAGACATCAAGCGAAGCTTTCCGGCTCCTGCCGGCTCAGAAAGTTCGACGACCCCTATTCCCTTCATGAGATGGATATGTCTAACTGATATTAGGGATTGCGCAGTCTTATCTATATAATGCTAGGTTAACCATCAATGCATATGCAGTCGGTAGGCCCATCACCCTGAAATCCACCGACAGCGTTTACAACACCGTATACTTCCGAAGACTCCGGCATCTCGACTTGACCTTAGCCGCAGTCGAGGGCTGGCTGGCCGCATTTTCCGAGATGTCGTTGTCGGACTGGCTCGGCATCACGGTAGACATCTTCGCACAGTTCACGCAGTGCCTTGTCGTGCTGTTCAAGCTCACCGCCCTCCGCGAAGAAAACTGGGATCCGGAAGAAGTGAGAAAGCGAGTCGATGTGTTCGACGTCCTCGATCGCGCTTCCGAAACCATTGCCCGTGTCCCTGCTGCTTTGGACATAGTCGATGCGGATGGACCGCGGCGGGGTCTCTTGTTTAAAACGACGCATCTTCTCCAATCCATCAAGGCTTTGTTCATGGCGGAGATGGCAGCGCAGTCTGAGGCTTGGCAGCCGCCTCCGAATAATGACGGCGATTTTCAGATTGGCGCAGATTCCGCTGACGCTTCGATGCAGGATGAGTTTCTGATGAGCTTGTGGGATGAGCCGTGGCTTTCGGATATCCTGCAGCCTTTCTAGAGTCTGTGTATACCCTTCAAGGAGAGCCAAGTTTGAAATACCCTTTTGCTCACCTGTGACCGGCGTAATGGGCAAAGTATTCGCAGTTATACGACGCTGCATCTTGGTGTGTATGCATACAATTACAGCATGCAGCCAATTTCCCCAGACTGCCGAATTTTGCATACGTCTGCTATGACCCCCGTACCTGATCAAGACCAAGACCAAAGCTCAAAGGACCAAGTCGGCACCGAGCTGTGCTTCAGATCACGCGAAGTACAGACTACCTACATCCGCACATCTTACGTGCGCAGCGCCAAGCGCCGTCCAAGACACGTATATCGTCATTCGACACGAGAATACGCGCCCACATCTCGCTACCGGTGGCGGTCGAGCGCTATTCCGGAGCCGCGAGATTTGATTCGTTTGTCATAAATGCTAAGTTAGCTGGGGACGGAATGTGATCATCTCATCTCTGTTTCCTCGCGGTCATCTCGCGAGAGCGCGTGCGCGACTACCTATCTATCTTACATCCCTATATACATACTCGCGGGCCCGGCACTGCATTAATCATTTCGGCTCGCGTCCTTCCGCGACGCGTTGGTCCACTTCCGTTGGTACTCTGCTTTGTCTGTTTCCGCCGTTGGGAACTTGGGTAATTAATTATTGTGATCCGTAAGTGCTTCAGCCGTTGACGTTTCCCCGGCCTGCGATATTGCTCGGCCACTCCACATCTTAAGGAGGTGGCGTCCCTGCAGTTACCCGTTTCCTTTCCCGGGTGGCGTGGTCCTCTTCGTACCATGTAGGACCTGGTGAAGTTGGGTATGAATGGACGCGGATAGCCCTATCGTCATGTAGGTAATACTGCTCTGCTCCCGCGTTGTGCGTAATGTATGTAGGTACATTTATTCATAGCTTGGGTACCCGACTTGCCTGAATCAACGCGTTGCCGTACCTGCATTGCTGTGTCGACGGTACGCTATTCCGTAGCGTTGAATAGTGTCGTCAGTAATAAGGCGGTTGCCGTTATCGCCGCAGCCTATCGCCGCTACCGGCCCGTGGAACACGGCGATCCGGGTCCGCTGTGAGGTTAAATTGCGAGTTTCGTAGGGCAGGCTTATTACGGATTTTATACGGGATGTTGGGCGTGGTATGGATCACTTCACTTATTATACCTTAGCTGAACATCGCGTCTGCACTTGATATGTGATTGATTGAAACGTGGGGCGTCGTACTTGTACCATGTTGCATTTCGCTCTGGGTAGGGCGAAATGTGGGCGTGGACTTCGCAGTTGCGGAATGGTCCACCTCTCTGCCTACACTGCGCTATCCATCCAGGTCACTGCATGCGCATCACCTAGTTACACCCAGTACATAGTAATGCATTAGGAAGTTAGATATTAGTCCGTAGGTATGTGCCTCGCACGTGTAGATGACAGGCGCTAGAGTCGGTTGAAGACGTCCGGCACTAGGCCTGGAGGAGCAGTATGTAAGTGCCTGATCGTCACGTAACTACCTAGGTAATTACAGTCTGTATCGCGCGCAATCCTCTCCGTTGGGATCCTCGGTTGGCTGTGCGGGAGTAGATGGGCCGGCGCCGGCCGTCGAGAGAAATGAATGCGAGGATCACAGTACATAGTAAATAACTAACTACTCTACATAAATAACTTATTGGGACCCGAATACAAACTGACTACTTACCGAGCAAACCAACGGCGTATAGGAAACGAATCAACGCCGCGTGGGCGCCAACGTGCTCGCCAAAATAGCCTATCAGGGGTTTCCGGCTCTGCATCGTGCTTCTGCTCTCTCCCCGCGATGGCTTTCCCTAGGTTAGAGTCGTTGCAGATCAGGCCGTTTTTTAACCTAATGAGCGACGCCAGGATCTACGCTACCTTTGACTCCTGCTTGTCCTGGCGCTAGGGATGTAGCTCGTCGACTCCATCGCTCGCGCTCGCTTGCTCGGCCATCGCCTCGGCTGGTTCCTTGATGGGTGAACGGTTATCTACACGTAGTGCTCTCGTGGGCTGTTACATTGCCTGTCTTCAGTTAGTCTGGGGCTTCACACGTGAGCGCTACCTTTGACGTGCCTACTAAGCAGATCGTCTGCGGTAGGTGCGAAGTACTGTGCAGCTGTAGGGAATATTACTTCACTGCTTATTACATCATGGAGTGGAAAAGAAAAGGCCATTGGCAATTACATCGGTACACTAGGTATCTACTTATGTGGTGCAAGTTGCCCAGGACGGCAAGGCGTAAGCCAGGTTACTGACTGTCTAAGCTGAGAAAGGGCACTCCCGAGAGCCTGATCGTGTCTCTCGTCCCTAAACGGTGGAATTAATTGGACTGGACTGGTCTTTTTGGCATATGATTGGGGAAGGGGAGGGGTGTGTCGCGAATCAATCAATCAATCAATCAATCAATCTCTGGGGCCGAGCCAGTGGATGCTTGGAAGTATTGTCCGTATAAGTACTTGTACCCTCACATGACATCGGATATTGCAACACAACATACGATGGTTAATTGGTTTCGTTGCCACATTGACTTGGCCCTTCGGAGCTGAAGGACACGACGCTTTCCCCCAAGGCTGCGCTATCGTTCTTGTTATCGTGTTTCGGTGGTATTCCGCCTTTTGGTGCTCCGGGTTTACTTGCCTGCCATTGAACGGAAGATGAGTGCATCCTACGCTGACTACCTTACTATCTGGGCAGTCATTAAGCGTAGCGCGAAGTACACTCCACGTTGGATGATCTACATGGTGTAAAGACACTATTGACGGCTTGTTGAAACCTGAACTCGGTCGTACCCATATATAATATCCCGATAACCACATCTCTAAACTAAAGTAGCGAATCCCCGGCTTACACTATGTTGCCGGGTTGAGGTCTGGTGATTCTGTAGTAGGCAGTGAGCAGTTCCCTTCCGGCAATCGTCGATTCCCTTCAGAAGGGAATGGAGGGAACGGCGCATTATAAGTGCAGAGATGGCGGGTATAAGTAGCGCAGGATATGAGAAGTACCATGCTGACGAGAGAAACAAGAGGCTGCACTAGAGGCGCTGCAGGAGATACATACTACCTATGTAGTAGCCACTCGGAATGGCACGTTGCCATGTACATGTGCGAGGCAGTGTACTTGCGCACAACTTGAATGGGTACGGTACGAGTTATTGGTACGAGGTACGCATGTCTATAACTAATCACGCAACGGCTGCTGCGCCGCCTCCAACAGTGCGCTGCCTGCCCTTTCTGACTCTGTGATTGACGGGGGTTTGATGACGTTCCTGATGCTACGTCGGGATGCCATGGCGGCGCTCTTGTGCGGAGGGGGTAAGATAAGCAAAGGGAAAAGAGAGCGAGTTGCGCCAATGAAAATGGGAAGAATTGGGCGAGAAGGACCGGTAGGCTGGGTACTTAATTGTGATCTATACACTACGTCCGTACCCTTTGTATTTATCATCTCTCCGGTTTTTCCTTTTTTTCTTTGCTTCATGCGTTGCAGGGAGGTTCTGCGGATGTACTTATAATGTCTTTGATAGCCTGTACGCGATACGTTATCTGCTACGTTCGTGCCATATGGCGCGCTACGGATAGTTATTGGGAATCAATTAGTCCGTAACTGGGGATTTACTGGCACTCTGCCTTGCCTGCGGGTGTGACCTACTATGAACTTAGTCATAGGTGTATACTCCATACAAGTCTGTTAGTAGTTACCTTCTACTCGACGTGAGTCGGCTCGTATAGACATCTGTTACCGCACCATAACCGCATACAGGACAGTGAGAAGGTTGATTACGTGCGCACTTCAGGCGATTACAGGCGATTACAGGCGATTACATCGCGCGGGCGTGTGCTGCCGCTAAAGCACAGCGCTAGCGACAGGCTGTGACAGCTAACTAAATAGCGGGTGCGCACCCTAAGCGACGCTACTGCACAGCGCAGTAGTGCAGTGCAGGAACAGCCACTATGGGCGGTAGCGTGCCTTAGGCAGTGCGGAGCAGGAGCGCTCGTAGTTACGAACTTACGAGGTACCTCCTGCCGCGACGAGAGAGGCCTTTGGCCCCGAGGATCTGGAATCTGGAACCCCGCCAAGGAAAGAGCAAGGGAGTGGCAGTTGCATCGAATCACTTTTATTGCCGGAGCGGACGTACCATGTACTTTCCGGGCCTGCGTTGCTCTCTTCCCTCTCTCTCTGCCACTGCCACTGCTTCCCTTCCCGTCTCTTCGTCTGCTTGTCTGCCTGTCTGCCTGCCAGTCTGTCCGTCGATTTGCTGTCCATCACCCAATCCGAGGCTACCCGTCGACCGAAGAGGAGAGAAAGGGCAGACGAAGGGTAAAAACACCTGACTGGTTCTCTGCACACCACTACCTTGGCCTGGGAGACCACCGCTGTCACAAGTGCTTATATACCGGCGCTATCTACACGACCACAGCGCACTAGACACTGGTGATACTTGGACTTGACTACCTGACTTGGCTTGACCGGACCGGACCACCATCTTGCCAGTCACAAGACCTGCCATACCCGTGCTCTTGGAGGTGAGCTGCTGAGCACCGACATATCTATAGCGGAAGACGACGACTCGGGAAAGAAAGAACGGAAGAAAGAAAGGGACATATCCAGCGCCGGGCAGCAGCTCTTTCTTGCTCTCGTCTTTGTCATTTTTCTGGCTCGGCCGGCGACAGATTCTACCAAGACCAGACCAGACGCGGAGCCACAGAGCCACAGAGCCACAGAACCACAATAACCACCGCGCCGAAGCCGTTGCGCTCTACTGCGAATTACGTGTATGCCCCATTTCTAGGCTTGGCTCGTTCCGTGCGCGCCCGTCCCTTCAATCCGTCCATCCTCCTTGCTCGGGCCGCTTGTCGGAGCGCTGCTGGGTCCGAGGCGGCCAGCGCATCACGCCCACAACGAGTGGCCGACGAGAAAAAATAGGAGCCTCGCCCCTCCCGTCCACCTGTCAAACCTAATAAGAGGGACTAGGGCCCAAACCGAAAACATGGGTCTGTTTTCCCGGAAGCCCAAAACGCCCAAGCCTCTCACCAAAGACTCGGCCAGTTTCGACTCGGACGTCTCAGGCAACAACTCATACATCTCCAACAACGCCAGCGCCCGCAAAAACTCCCGCACCAACACCGTCAACTTCACCAACACCCGCACCTCCGCCTCCAGTCTCGGCGGTCTTCACAGCCCGCTCTCCCCCATGACGCCGCATATGCCCAAAGTCAATCTGCCCAAGCCGCCCGACCCTTCGCTGGACGCGGCTGGTTATCTCCGGAGTCTGGGCGCAGTGCGGGAACGATGCAAGATCGTCACCGAGAGGGCGCTGCAGAACCGCCTGAATCATTTTAATGTCGATCTAGACAAGTTCCCCGACGTCGTCAGCTTCGTCTGCCGCATCATCAAGGTATGTCGTGTGCTCTCTCTCTGCCCAAGCCGTGCCATTCTGTACCACATAACTACAGACATACGTGCGTGCACGCATCGATGCATGCAGCGCTTGGTTCTGCATTGTCTCGCTCAGCTCGGTTGCCTCTCACCTTGATCCCCGGTGCTGCCTCCTTTCGCTGCCTCGTCTCTTATCCACTTATAAGTCTTACGTCTTATATCCTACGTCCTACACGCTCTACACCCTGCGTTCTATATATAGATATATACCTGGTGAATATAGCAAACCACCACGCACGAGAAAAAGCCCATGCATACATTGCACGTTTTCAAGTCGAATCAATTCAACTCAATCCGACCCCCCTCGTCCAGATCCCGCCTAGCTAGACATCCAACCCCCTCACCTAACCCAGCCACACCTGTCACAATCCGAACTCACCCTGGCCCGGACATGGTCTCGTCTTTCTTATTCCTATTCAATATTTCTACTTTCTAAATAGACAGCGACAACAAACAAATCGATAGCGAACAAACGACTGACTCCATTTCCCCTCCACTCTAGCGCGACTACGATGCCCCCTTCCACGGGATACCCGGCCATGGCCGGTATCAGCACTTTGCTGTGGGCGGCCGTGACCGCATCGCCCACCTACTCTCCACATTCTCTAATACCGTCGACAACACGGAGAAATGTCGGCGTCTAATCGATCTCTTCCTCGTCAGTGTGTTGCTTGACGCTGGTGCCGGAACGACCTGGAGCTTCAAGAGCGCCGATAGCGGAAAGACGTATCGCCGTTCCGAGGGACTCGCTGTCGCAAGTTTGGAGATGTTCAAGGCGGTAAGTGTCTAATCGCTAGGAATTGTCGTCCATCGTGGCGGGTTACTGACGCGCTTCAGGGCTTGTTCTCGGGAAATCCATCAAATAAATATCAAGTTGATAAGGATGGACTGAAGAATTTGACAGTGGAGCTTCTGGCTCGAGGTTTGCAGTCGCGGCCTGGGAATGAAGTTGCGGGTCTGGAAGGTCGGGCACAGCTCTTGATCCGGCTCGGTGATGCGTTGGCAGCGAAGCCGGAATTCTTCGGCACGTCCGGGCGGCCTGGTAACATGATTGGTGCGTCCGGTTTAGCGACTCGTTTCCATCCATGTTCGGTTTGCATTGCTAACGAATAGCAGACTACCTCCTGGACCACCCGACAACACAAGCATCGTCCAGCCCCGTCGTCCTCCTCCCCGTATTATGGAACGTCCTGATGTCCGGCTTAGCGCCCATCTGGCCGCCCTCCCGAACAGCCATTAACGGTATTTCGCTTGGCGATGCCTGGCCCTGTTCATCGATGCCGCAGATGCCACAGCGCAACTCCCTGCCTTCGGGCTCACCCACTTTCTCCCCCTTTCCACCGGCCTCGGCAACTAGTAGTACCGAACCCTGGGAATCTATCCTTCCCTTCCATAAACTCACACAATGGCTCACGTACTCGCTCATGCAGCCCATGCAGAGCCTCATGAAGATCCAGTTTGCTGGTACCGAATTGCTCACGGGTCTCCCCGAATACCGCAACGGCGGTCTTTTCGTCGATCTCGGCGTCTTGACGCTCAAACCCGCAGATATGGAGCGCGGCCTGCAACATTATAACGAGTACTGCCAGCGGACAGGAACCAAGGGTGTCGAGGTGGCGCCCATGTTCGAGCCGAGCGACGACGTCATCGTTGAGTGGCGCGGTGTCACGGTCGGCTTTCTGGATAAGCTCTGCGCCGATGTTAACGTAGCGCTGCGGGCGGAGTTGGAGGGAGGCGAGCTGACATTGGCACAATTGCTTGAGGCGGGAAGTTGGAAGGTGAGTCTTCTGTTCTGATAGGAGTGATATTAGGAAACAGAAGCGTGCTAACTATGACTAGGGTGGCCGGGAAATCGCCGAAGTAAGCCGGCCTAACACGAAAGAGCCGCCTATTCTCATCGATTCGGACGGCACGGTGTTTTAGGAGCGTATATCTCGGTGCTCATCTATCCATTCATCTATTGATCGATCTACCCCGTCATCTGTTTGATCTATCTGTTCCGCCTTGCCTTTGTTCTTGTATCTTAGGAAAAGCAATCGAAGAAAAGGGAAAAGAAAAAAGGGATGAGTGCTTGGGATGAGATTGGCGGGTGTTTGTCGTGCGGGTATTGTCTTGAGATTTTTGTCGGAGTAGGATGCGAGAGGGCTTGTCTGTCTTGACCTTGTTGGGATCGTATGGGATCGCAAGGGATGGATGGGTTATAGTGCGTAATGCGCTATGTGGCTCTTACTGGGATGGGAGATGGGATGGGAGATGGGATGGGATGGGAAGGACGTCTGTCCTGGGGATTTTGTGTTGGTTGCGTTGTGTTTGTTTACTTGGTATTGCTCTTTACGATATCTGTAGACTTTCATAATGGACTTTTTAACACATTTTTTGTTTTTGGGTTATGCTTTTGGGGTGGGGGTTTCGTCTACTCTTGGGAAGTCTTGGGTCAGTCTTAGTACGTTTTGGATGGGGGTATGAATGCGTATACTGAGCGTTTGTGATACTGGTAGGTAGGTAGTGTATTCAGTATCTTGGTGTTTGGGTGCACTGGGGCTCGGTTCGTTGTTCTTTACTGGGTGTTTGTCTTGGGTTTGAATAGGAGGTTTGAATAGGAGGTTTGAATAGGAGGTTTGAATAGGAGGTTTGAATAGGAGGTTTGAATAGGGTTTGAATAGGAGGTATGGGCGGATTTATGATTTCATGTTTTGGATGGGGTTTATCTACGGACTACCTACCTGTTCTGTTTGGGTTGACTGCTTACGTCCGTATTTCTTTGGCTGCCCGAAGACACCAACTCGGTAACTGACAGAGTGGTAATGTAAAGCAAGTGACCGAGTTGGTGTCTTCGTGTAGGTAGTCAAAGAGATCTTGTTTGGCTGGTTGATTTGATTTATTGTGGACTTGTGGATTTGTGTTGTTTCTCTCATGGGCTGTTTGCTTTCTCTTGATGGGTTTATGTGCTTATTGCCTGGTTGGTTGGTTGGTTGGTCGGTTGGTTGGTCGGTTATTCTTGTGTTTATGTCCGTGTTATTATGTCTGTATTCTATATTGCTTGTTACGTGGGTAGTGAGTAGGTAGTGAGTGGATGTGTGTTCGGTCTACCTACTCTACTCACTCATCGTAGCGCTTGAGTGACTTTTGGGCATTGAGTCCTCATACATCTTGCTCTTCTGGGTGCTGATTTTATGATGCACACGCACGTACACACGCTCACATACATACCTAGGGGGTAGAGAGAGAGGGAGAGAGATTTTATCCCCGAGTCACATGTATATCCCGCATATACGTATCAACTTGGCAATTTTTATTATTCTTATTTTCTTGATTGTTCATGGCGACTCGGAGCAAGTGAGACCAGGGGAGTTAACATCGTACATCTCATGTAGCCGTCCTGACAACATCCGGCACGGCCATATGAATCTGAACGCGACTCATAGTTCGCCCTCCCACTGCTCCAGCCGGGCTCTATAATACAGTCATGATTCCATGGTATGGTTACAGCGTCCGTTAGACGAAAGTAGCTGAGTCTCGCGCCGGCTTCACGAACGCTTCCCGGCGCGGCGTCGGCGGAGGTCCTCCATCCGTCTGGCCATGTTCTGCCTGTCTTCCTCTGCTCGCCGCTCCTCGTACTTCCTCGCCTGTTCTCGCTGCGCCCGCTCAGGGGTTGCGCCTGCTGCGTTTTTCATGGATTGCGAGGCCACCGCCATGCTTTTCTTGATCGACTCCATTATCCCGGCGGCGGGGGTGGGACTCTGGTAGTTGACTTGGTGCGCGGCCCCTCCGGCGATTCTCGCGTGAGGGATCCGGGGGAGTTGTATCCATCGGCGGACCGTTGGGTTAGCTGTTACTACGGCCTGTGTTAGGGCGCCTGCGGACATCATCATCAAGAACCACTGGATGCCGGCAGGAAGCCACATTGTAGTGAAGAACACGAGAGGCGGCAGCACTTTCGACATCAGCGTCGACGCTTGTCTTTGCAGGTCGGTCATCAATGGGTTGGCGCGATTCATGTATCGTGTTCTCTAACGTTCGCGCGGAATGTAAGTAAAGTCACGCTCGGATTCAGACCGGTGCAATAGCCGGCGGGAAGAGTAGTCGGTGTACGCACCTCAAATATGAAATAAGTCATGCTGGCCGAGACGAGGGGCAGGATGTACAAGGGATCGTAGACGGTGAAGTCGGTGAACCAGGCTAGACCACCCGACTCGAGGCCGGGCACGGGAATCATGGCCATGTTCCGAAGCAGCCGGAACATGCCGAAGCTGAACGGGACCGTAACCACGTTGACATACACTAGCCACGAGGAGACACCGGCGGCTTTCGTAAGACGTTTCTTTTCGGCACGGGCCACCACCATGGAGCCCTTGTCGGTATTTTGTAGCCCCTCCATGTACTTTTTGTTAGCCGCGATGTAGGCCTGGCTCGTCTGGACCTTCAGCATTTTCGCCTGGTGCTTGCTGCTGAGCAAGGCGGGATAGAACATTAGAGCGCGGAACATCACGGCGACCACGGCGAGCGTTCCCCACCAGGGCAGGTCGCCGTAGATTTGGAGGTGCTCCACCAGCCATTGGCAGCAGCTGGTTGGGCCCCTACCAAAATCAAGCCCGAGCTCGCGGAGATAGCCGATGCGCTGAGGGATGTCGAAGATAGACGGCGACTCAAATGCGCGCAGGATCTCGTCGGAGAGACCGCTTATGTCGGCCTCGTTTGCGGCTGGAGACACAGAAGGAGGGGGAACGGCTGCTTCACTGGCGACTTCGGACGGGGTAGGCAAGGGTTCGGTCGCCGCAGGCAGCGAGGCTGGCGGCTCCGCAACCGGTTCTGTAGCTTGGGGGGTCGGCGTTGTGGACTTCCCGAAAGGCCATAACGAGAGATTCCGACCAGCACCGGAGCGCTGGGCGAATACACTGGAAGCTATGCCGACTACCGCTGCGGACGGCGCTCTCTGCCCATACTGGGATATGGTGGCCCGAGGAAGACCGTGCCGCGACAGGACGGAGGACTGCGACCGCGCGAGGGAGAATTGTCTTATGGACGCAGTCGCCGTGGGCTAGAAGAACGAGACATGTTGTGAGCATGTGTGCCAGGTGCAAGCAAATTGGCTACGAGGGAAACGTAAATCACCTTTGTCCGGCTGATTGCTGAATACCGCAGCGCCGAGGCCGGGCCTCTCGCCAGTCCTCTACTTGGTAGCATCATACGTGATGTAGTCCGTAGTCGCGACCAATCTAGCTGGGCGTCGACGGAGATGGAACCATATCCCACAAGAGGTGCTGGAGAATTATTTTCGCGACGTGAGGTACCTGCAGGGCGGAGGTTACACCGAGGTATGTCCAGGTAACTGCATAAGCCCGTGCACGTCCCTGTCAGGATACTTCAGTATACAGCTAACAGTAAATCGATACCGTCAATTACACTGCATTTTGTATGGCCAACCGGGTACCTTGATGTACTCCATGCCTAATAATGGAGTTAAACAGTTGAGGTGCTGCCCCGATACCTGCAATCAGCACCGGTATTAGTATGTACTGTTCCGTGCATAGCGCCGGTATTCCGACCGATTACTTCCGGCGACCCTCGCGATGCCTGGATATATCCAATTCCAAGAGCTTCGCTAGAATCAAGGCTGATAATTAGTAAAAGTTGGGGAGCGCATTGATTATTAGTGCGTAGTCAATTTGGATCTCTCAAATCAAGTACAATTCAGCTTCGCAAGTTCATACGTAATCTACCTGGGTAGTGTAACAAGTAGGTAACTAGTAGAAGCCATCAGTTCGATCTGCCTTCGATGCGGTTGATTCGCATATAAGTTATAAGTAGCAAATGCGCATGTATGCACCCGTGAAGCTCATGGATCCCTCTAATCCACATATATATGAGCCTCCCTCACGAACCGGCACGCGTTTCTAACTAGGTAGAAACCCAACATATTTTAGGTACTCAACACATCGTAGGTGGTTTGGCCCGAGTTGGCCCATGCCTCTCGAGATAGCTTCATCTGGCGGCTGAAAACTGGCGAAAAATGCCACCGTTGGACCGCTCGTCTTTCTTTTGCCTTGACGGTGGGAAGACCTGCAATGCGATATTAGCTCTATACAATAGCCTGCTTGAAAAGACATAATCTCCGTATAGAAGGATCGGCAGGTAGCCGCAGTATATTGCTTGGGAGAACATACTCTTGTGCCACCCCATCCCAACCGAAAGGCCGCCTCGTGCGCGAATAGTTCGCCGAATCCCAGCATCATGCCGTTGATGAAAGGTAGGAGCAGGTTGATGGCGGCGCTCCGAATCAGGGACCAGGTCGTTGGTGGCTTATAGAGAACCAAGGGCGGGGACAAGGAGGATGAGTCTGGTGATATAGAGAGATCCTCGCCGGCTGAGTACTGCTCGCTGTCGGAGTGCATCGTGACGCCCGATTCGGCCAGCGGGTTGTTGTCTCCGTCGGAGGCCATGATATCGGTCGAACAGCAGCGCAAATGGACGATGGCAATTCGGACTCGGGCTGGGTTTCTCAGATCATGGCCCTGGTTCCGTACCGATAGCCGATGTTACAGGGCAGGACTATGGTGGTAATATCGTGGATCGTATTGTCTGCCTGTTCAGCGAGGTAGATGTAGCGGTTTCGGAGAAGTTCTTCTCGGTGAGATTGGAGAGTGATAGGTATGGTCGGTAGGTTGACGGAGGTAGGTAGGTAGATTCGCAGCTGCAAGGCAGATCATCCGCGCTTCGTTAACAGCAAATGCTGGGTAGCTGACTAGGTGCATCGCTATGGAGGGTGGTTACGTAATAGTAGAACTGTACCTATGTAACTGCGGGCCATCATTAGCGCATCCCCAGTGCTCCATAGCGGGGTGAGCCCTGTCGACCTACAACTCAGTGCTCTTGATTAGTGAGATAGCACGGGCAACCCCACCATCTCCACGGAGGGGACCGAGCTTGACGTCGACAAAGCTGCCTGCTAGTGACATCTCGGCTTACATAGCACTCTTGACAATCCCTACTACCTACACCATCGCGACTCTGCTTTCCTCGCAGCACCCTTCAACCACAACCACAGAACCCCATACGGCCTGCTTCCCGCCCATCTGCCCAGCACCATAGCCGCATCACTCACCCCGACATCGCATTCCGTCTGGATTCCGTAGTTCCCCACGAAGTGGACTGCGTCTGCCGACTAATTACGCCCGTAGCCCGCTCAACCATCGGCAGCAGCAGCATTCTGTCATCGGCGCCATGGATCGAGGTGCCGACCACGATGAGCTCATAAGGGGCTTCATGGATATGACCGGTGCTAGCACCGACAAGGTGAGAATCGCTTCTTGTTCTTCTCCCCTCATCTACATCCTATTTCTCCGTGCGACCTAACCGGCATGTCATCCCGTCAGGCTACGGAATACCTAAGCGTCAGCCAGTGGGATCTCAGCATTGCTGTTACATCCTATTACGCTGATATGGACGAGGCTCCTGCTGGTGACGATGCCCCAGCTTACGAGACTGCTCCTCCCAACTACACCGGCCCCCGCACCCTGGATGGCCGGCCTGCTCCCCAAGCCATCCCGACCACATCAAGAGCCTCTGCTTCCTCGAAACGCCCCCAGAAAAAGAAGGGCCTGGCCACCTTAGGCTCACTGGGGGCCAACGATGATGAAGACGATGAGGACGACGACGTCAGTCGCCGAGATACATATGCTGGCGGAGAGAAGAGTGGGCTTGCAGTACAGGATCCAAGCCAGCGCGCTGACACCAAGAAAATCATCAGTGATCTGCTCTCCAAAGCAAAAAGGTGCCGACCTCCCCTTCATCTATGTCCACCGTTTTGCTAATCCAGCGTTTATAGCGAGCACCAGCGCCCCGAGGCATCTCATCCGGCAGGCCCCTCTAACGTTTCTTCTTTCCGAGGTACCGGCCAGACTTTGGGCGGCGAAGGCGTCGAGAGCCGCGTGATTCCCGATCCTCACGCCCGGGCTCGTGGTGGTATACCACCAGACGCCAATATTCAGGAGCGCACCTTGCACCTTTGGCGAGACGGGTTCAGTATCGACGACGGAGAATTGCATCGGTTTGATGACCCTAGTAACGCTGAGGATTTGCGTATGATCCGGCTAGGCCGTGCGCCCCTGCACTTGATGAATGTGCGGTACGACGATCCCATAGACGTCAGACTAGAACAGCACGACGAGAATTACCGGCCGCTACCTAAGGTGTACAGGCCATTCGGCGGTGAGGGACGACGCCTTGGAAGCCCCGTGCCCGGTGAGGCGGTCCCCTCATTACCTACAGAGCTACTCACAACCGCCACGTCAAGCGCCAGCGCGAACACATCTACGACACCGAGCACTTCAGTCGACGAGTCCCAGCCGACAGTGATGATTCGAATCCAGATGCCAGATGGAACAAGGCTGCCCGCCCGGTTCAACACGTCGCAGACTGTGGACGACATATATGAGTTCATCAGCCGCGCCTCCCCCGATCTGCGAACGAGTGGCTGGGTGCTCGCCACCACGTTCCCCAACAAGGATCATACCGATAAGTCCCTGGTGATAGGTGACATGGCCGAGTTCAAAAGGGGCGGCACAGCTATGGTCAAGAGGATTTGATATGGTGTTCTAGACGTGCGGAATACTGCCGATAGATCGGGCTTTGAACTACTAGACGGGAACGACTGTGCGCGGCTACCTACATGCTCTTTTTTTCCGGCTCATTACTTAGCCCAATGAACGTAAACAGCTCGGGAAACAGTGGGCATATTATCCAGTAGATATAGTAGCTCTTGCTCATTCCAGCTGTGCAAAACTCAGACATAGCATGAAGATTACACACATAGGTTGCGGTGAATACGTATGCTGCCTAGTACCTAATAACTACTGGTTCATAATGAAGACCTGCTTCACAACACACTTGGCGAGCCCTGGTGACGGGTTAAACATCATCGATATGAAATGGATTCAATTCTGTATTTTCATGTGAGTGAGGGCCTAAGCTATGAATTGCTCTCGTGATGGATATCTAGCATTGGTTGCTATTGTCTAAGCCTAGGGGTAAGCGTAGCATGATAGGGCTCCCTCATGTTTCATGGCTCAGTTTCTGCTAGCTTGGGTATAATGGGTATATTTGCGCGAAGCCAAGGGTACTGATTCAAAGCAAGCATGCGCGATTTAATAATGATAAGCCAGTTAGACGTGGATCGTCGACTGGATTTTCTGTTCGTGATGGGTTTATTGTGGTTGACTTGGTCCTGGTGCTGGGCCGTCTAGGAACCGGAAGCTCTCTCGGGCTATCTGGCAGTTGAGTTTTGCGGAGTTGAAACGGGCTTCTCCTGGTGGTAGGACTACCATGATGTAGGTGTTTGTTGTGAATTTGCAGGCGAACATGGAGTATCTTGTGCCGGCTTTGTGTTCCTATTTGGGGAGTTAGTGTACTTATTCTAAAGGGGGGTTGGGGACTTGCCATTAGAGTGAACTGTTCGGCGTTGCGGGGTGTCCCGGTGAACCGACTGATGCTCTGCTTGAAATGCTTGAAAATATTGGAGATGCGCTCTTCGCGATCGCCCATTGTGTTTCTCTTCCCCTCTTCGGATGTCCAGCTTGAGACGACTAGGAAACTCGTCCTCTCGAATAGGAGTATCTCTTCGGCCTCTATGAGAATACCCAGGGCCTCTAGCTGGGACTCAATGATGGATAAGTTGGGCACTAAGTCGTGGATAATGCTTGCCCAGGCCTTATATAGCGATTGATCCCAGATGGACGTCGCGAAGGGCACGAGGTCGAGCTCGCCGATTCCGGCTGCTTGGGTGAATTCCAGCGACTTCTGCTGCACCAGTCGGACGCGGTCGACGAAGACGGCTTCGCGCATGTGCATGCTGATGAGATCCATCTTGTGGATGAGTACGTAGACCCTGGCGGTGGGCGAGAACTGCATCAGGGCGGTTATGATGGACACATAGGTGGCCATGTCCTTATCATCCCGGGACTCGATGTCGAAGACGTAGATCAGTACGCCGACATTCGAGAAGACGTGCACTCGCTGCTATGCTAGGTAGTTATCCGTGAAAGCTTCCTGGCCGCCGCAATCCCAGAGATTCAAAGTCAGGTTGCCGAGGAACTTGACGTGGGACAGGTCTATGTCGATCGTGGCCCCCCTGTGGTCGCGGGTTAGCATAGCCGTCGTCATCTCTCCCTCTCTCTCTCATGGGTGTGATCCAACGTACAGTCGTCGCGTGTCTCTGGCGATGTAGTTGCTGAATATTATGCTTCGCATACTTGACTTGCCGGAGCCGCTCTTCCCCATGAGCAGGATCTTCTTTTTCTTCGGTTTCTTGACCTCGCTGCGGACATCGCTGACCGGGCCCTGGCTCGAGGACGCCTCGGTGTCTGCCATTGTTGTGTGCTGGTGAGGGTGAGATGGTTCCAATATCTGATGATACTCTGCTCGCCTGCACTCCTGCGGGCGTGATTAGATGAACTGCTGGGTCGGTTACGTTGGCAGGACCATTATCATTAGAGTTAGGCGGGGATGTCAGCTATATGTAGGCGGCTCGTTCGTGAAGTCGCCGAGGGAGAGAGTTCAGAGCAGCAGCACCCCATGTTCGGCCCCGATAGCCTTCTCCAATTGAACGATAACGACTGGGATGCACCTAAGCATCTTTGTACTCGGGATAGATATGCATCAATCACGCAGCATGTCTAGGCAGATAGGTAGTTAATTGGTATTGACGTCATTCGGTCGAGTCGCATGACCGGATAAGAACATATATGGACACGGTTACATGCATTCCGGCTGCGAATCCAGCTCTGTATTTATTGTGCGAGTGGCCCGTCGAAGCTGCAATTTACATCCTGGTTGGGCGCCCAAACGCCCTGCTCCTGGCCCTGCATCCCTTCCAAATCTCAATTCTTCCCTGATTCTGCAAATGTCCGGGTCGCCGGTCCAGCTGTTTCATCAATTCCCAGCCAACTGCCATCCTTGAAGGCAATGTCGTAAGCAGGTGCTGGCACAAGGCATTCGAACGCCTTGTCGAGCTTACCATGTCCATATTTTGTCAGGGTTGGCTGGGCGGAGTCTATCGACTCAGCATCTACGCTTTCTACGTCGCTCTCTATCCACCAGCCCCATGCGGGTAAAGGATGCGACCAATGGCGCAGTGAACTACGAGAAGCCGAGACGAAGGGCGATGATTGTCTCGGCCTCGTGTGAGAACGAGCGTTCGTACGACCAGGAAGGTCGCACCTACACGTGGCCATATTGCCACGGCAAGATGCCGCGACGAGGGCTTGCGGCCTCGATCCGATAGGCATTCGGGTTCTGGTACGGGTTCACAAGGTAACTCCGAAGTCACCATACAGAAAGCGGATTGCGCGAGCACGTGTAACGGTGTTATGTAGCCGGTCGATATGGTGCTTTGATCGGCTAATGCCGTCGGCGAACATCTCCAGTACCACAAGCGTCACTTGCTTCGACGAGTTCTACGGAGCTTGTTGGTATTGGGATGACATTGCATCTGTTGAATACGTACTAACTATCCTGGTTCTTTTATTTCGATCCGTCAGGGAATCTGGAGATATGCACGCAAGGTCAAGTATCGGAATATACGCTCGTTATGAGACGGAGGAAGCTTTATATCATACTCGTCAGCTCTGTCGAATGAAACTGACGTGATATTATATAGCCCTGATGACCATTGATGAGAATGGTGCAGTTTTCGGTGTCGCAAAGCCGGACTCGCCATCCTATATTCTCTTACCAGCTGGACGGTATACTGGATTGAATCTGTGTCGAGTTCGCGGCAATCGCTGCCTTATTTCGCAATCAGCGATATTCATAAGCGAAAAGGGAGATTTCTACGAGCAGAAGTCAAGTTCGAAACCGATTACCAAGATTACCATGTTGTCCTCTGGAAAAGAAAGACGGGTTGTTTATTTGACAGTTAATTCAGCGGCATACATAGGACCGCGACTCAATGAACATTTATGAACGGTACCAGAAACGTTTCTCAAATAATCTTCCCAAGCAAGTATAAGCTGAAATCCGAATGCAAAAATACCCTCCGCCTAGGTGGAAGACGCAAGCCCTCCCCGGACCTGGACGGCAATAATCTCATCAAGACCCCCTCGGATGAATTCCGGAACACCCTCAACGTCCTTCCAACGCAAGAAGAACAAGGCCGGACTCCCTTCCAGCTTCAGCATGGAATAAACGCGACAGACAAGGATCTCTTCGGCCTCAGTCGGAGCGCGGTCTTGGTTGCCCCAGATGTACCGGCTTAACTCCCCGCGGATCCGCAATTCATCCGGTGAGACGTCGTCGTCTTCTTCTTCCTTTTTATCGTCTTTTGCTTCTTCTCCGACGTCTTCTGCTGTTTTGCTGCTGTCGTGGCCGCATGTGTAGCCACTGGATCTGGGATCGCTGGCTTCTTCGACTTCTTCTCCTGGTGTTTCGTTGCCATCCTGGCCGCTTGAGCAGCCACTGTATCTGGGATCGACGTCTTCTCCTGCTGTTTGGTTGTCATCGTGGTCGCCTGAGCAGCCACTGTATCTGAGATTGCCGTCTTCTTCGTTGTCTTCTCCTGCGGTTTCGTCATCATCTTTGCCACTGTTTGAGTAGACGCTGTATCCTGAATCATGGCCTTCTTCCTTGTGCTCATATTCTCCGGCTGTTTCGTCCTCATCTTGGCCACTATATGAGCAGCCGCTGTATCTGGACTCATTGCCGCTGTCTGTGTCGACGTCTGTGATGTATCCGCTGTATCGGGTGTCGTCTATGACATCGTGTGTTGTGGGTTCGGAGAAGAGTCCGCTGTACAGTCGCTCGGCTCGGTCTAGTTGCTCTTCTGTGAGGGCTATGCAGAAGGGACATGCCTTTGCCCTGGAGTCCCTACCCATGTTGCCAGTCAGGACGCTCCGGAGGACGGTTCTTAGCTTTTCAACTTTGGTAAGTTGACTTTTGTCACAAGTGCAGGGTGGGCTATCGGACATCTTGTCGGTGTTAGCGTGACGGTGGTTGAGGTTGAGGTTGGCGGACTTACTGGATTGATCGGTACTTTGGTACTTAAGAACCTGCTGCCGCCACGACTGAAGCTCTGCTTCTCTGGGGGAAGGAAGGAGTTAGAACTGGTGCCTGGCTAGTTGCTAGTTGTCTCGGTCTGGGATTCTAGCAACTATATACGCGACTTCCTCTTCAGGCGAGGACTACAATGGCTTTATGTGTTTTCTTTGTTTTGATTGGACATTGTTGGTGGGCTTTGTTCGCTCTTTCTGCTCCTTCCTTGGATTGAACGTTCTTGTTCTTACACTATGTATTGTGTGTTAACGATGCCTAGCTTATCTATCTTTTTAATTACTGAGTCTGCCGTAGGTAGGCTTAGTTTTGAGTGTAAACACCACCTCTTCTTTGACATTTGTACGGGATTGTAGTAAAGGCTTCATCACGATGTGGCAGCAGTAACAGCAACGGCAACGACACAACCCATAAACTAAAGATTTCGTAACACCATCTACGCAAATATCTTCTCAAACCCCAATACACTACGCAGAGACAAAGGAGCGTCCCTATCTCGCACGGGAAACATGTTACCTCGGGGAACGTCAAACGACGGTTAGGGGGCTTCCCGCCTCAGAATCCCCGCGTCGTTTTCTCACGAGTTACCGCATCGGGGCAATTTCTCCAGATGCGCAGTGCGCACCCATACGGACGGATAATTTGGGGCTGGGTTATAACTTATTAGTATGACACAGGTGACTTGTGTATATACATATCTAGATCATCAGACGGGCATATGATCCTGTGAATAAAACTAGTAAACCTAGCAGAAAAACTTCATAAACCACAGAAGAGCCAACAAGAATCAACCATGAACTACATAAAACCCCTAGCCTTCATCCTAGCTGGAAACAGCAAACGACAGTACAATCTTGAATCCACCAAGGGAGGAGGCTTGGGGAACGGATTCCTATCGTTCATCACGCCTCCGGGCCCCGGATTGGGGGGTTAATAAGGGGCCAATGGCCATACCGGGGCTCCGACGGAGGGTTATGTTGATGGTGGTAATTGGGAGTTAGTCGAGGGACTTGTTCGTGATAATAGGATGTTGTTTCGGGGGTTTTACTGTTTGGTTTGGGTGTTTCTTTTTGGGGAGTATCTATCGACTTAATCTTGAGAGGTTTACTTTGGATTTTGGGCTTGGGGGGTGCCGGTGCGTGGTTATTCTTTTTTTCCCCTTTTATTTGCGATGGGAGAGTGGATGGTTCGTCCTGGTTATGACGGTGATGCTAACGCCCATAACACCCTTAAGTTCTAACAAGACGATCTTTCGTCTCCGAACATAACGTCTCAGACAAACTACACGACCACCGACGAGCCACCATAGCCGAGGCAGAAGCGACGGGCACGACGTATCTAGATCTAAACCAGGCGAGCATAAACTACGTCAACGCCATCAGCGTGCTTATAATCTCAATCAGAACGACGACACGCATTTGAATGACTGGTAGCCTTCTTTAGTCGTATGCTGGCTGATTTGTTACTTGAGAGGAGCGATCTTGCTTGGAGTCTGCCTCATGAGATTCTTAGCTACCTTATTGCGCTGGACTCCCTGCTTTCACGGATATGTCTGAGGCGACGAAGATGAAACTTTCGACATGCGCCAGCGGACTCACCTCTAGGTAGATAATTAAAAGACAAATAACTGCTTTCGATTCTGGCTCTATTCAGGGCTTGAGCGTTCATTATGCTGATGTGGATTATAAATACATCTGACCCAAGTTCCCCAGGTTATACTGGTGGCAGACAGAACAGACTAAACAGGAGCAGATCTTCAACCCGCAGTTCCGTTTTGCAAGCCTTAAGTCCGTGAGAAGCGGAAAAATCGTGCAGCAAAATATACGATTCCCTCAATCAAGGCCCGACATGTCCTATGTCCGTCTTATGTCCTGCGCCCCTATGTCCTATATGTCCTGTTCATGGGTATAAGTTATTTCGCCTGGAAGTTTTGTAATAGCAGAAGGCAGGTAGCTAGCTAACGGCCATTGCAGAAAGAAGTGTTCGTATGCGATATGAACCAGTATTGATTATGACAGGCAGTTCAGCATATTCCATTGTGTTTTTGTTCATTTTATTCTCTTCAGACTCTCCCAAGTCCGTTTTGTTTCCGTTTTTGAGCACCTCACCCAGTATCACTCATGCCTTTCGCATTGTTTCATCCGATTTTGTATCGTTGAATGGTGGGAGTGAGCCGCTGAGTAAGCCTTCGCGCTGCTCTCTCTTCTTTCTTTGCAGGCGTGCGCACCATTCCTCGGCGCTGATGATGGTGAAGTTCAAAACGCCAGAAACCTGTGTCATCATATCCAAACCCTCCTTAGCTAGGAGCAGAGCACGTCGGGCACTCTCTCGCGTCGCGTTCTCTTCTTGTTGCTCGGGGCCTTGATACCCCTGTTCCATATTGTTTTCTGCCCGGTCACTAGCTTCACGATCGCTAGCCATACTGGCTAGGTGGAAACGTTGCGGCAAGCTGGTCAAGTGGCGCCGAACAACTTCTCGGGCGTTCTCGGGGAGGGCACCACCTGCATACCGACTCACGGTATTGATGACTTCCTTGAGAGTATTCAGAACATCCGAGCGCAACGCGCTGATCTTCGCCGCGAGTTGATTGCGGTCTTCTACTCCTTGATTGGAGGGACTACGTTGCGTTGGTCGATCTCTGCTGGATTCGTAGCGCTGTTGCTCATATTGCTCCATGGCGACGGTGAGCGACTTGATAACGTTACCGATGTGAACGTTTGCCCATCTTATCCAACCAAGGCAGTATTTCAAACTTCGCAGGCTCTCCTCACTCATAGCAATGCTCAACGCCGATGTCGACATGATCAGACGTGACTGCCATGCGTGTTCATTTAGACGCCCGTTAGGCCCTGGCGCGTTTTCATCGTAGGGAGGAGAACGCAGGTCGTCATAAGCAGGCAAGCTATCAACCGTGCTAGTAACAGACAGTCGTCGATCCTGCGAGTTCTCAAAGTTTGCTCTCGGCGTTTGGGTACCAGACCCAGGTTCTGGTGTCGCGTCCCCGTAATTCCCATTTCCCCCTTGAACTCTTCTCCGTTTATTGGAGCCTTGATCTGTGCTATCGGACTCGCTGTCGTGGGGTTGCGCGCGTCGCAAGAACCATCGCACGCCATTTTCAACACCTGTCACGCGGCCAACAGATCCAACTGTGTTAGCGATGGGTATGACGTAGCCTTCGACATACTCGATACTCGTCTTGAATCGCGGGTAGTAGTTCTTCGAGTTCGTATACGCTGACGTAGCACTGTCAATTGTCGTAGCGAGGAACGGATGCGATGTAGTGAGTAGCGATAGTAATGGTTCGGGTTGTTGCCCTACGGCCATGGGCCGTGGCGATCGGGGAGGCGTTTGCTTAGGCAACGGAGAGGTAACGAAATCTGCATGCCATTGATCACTTGTTAGGTACTTATCTGGACTTCAACTACTTGGAATAGCAAGGACTACGACACGTGGCGTGGTCGCAATACGACAATAGAAACTGACCTGCTTTGAGATCGCCGAGCGCTTCGGCGGCCATGCGCACGTCGGGATCATCGAGGCTGACGCTGCTGGCGCGACCATCTTGGGAGTGATCGGGCGACGCAGTACTAACACCAGTACTACTCGTGTCAAGGTCCATTTTCATCGGTGACTCAGGGTTCTGAACATGGCTAGGGGTGTAATACGCTGTCAATGGGTTGAGACTCGGCCAGTGAGTTAAAGGAGGCGGAACAGGTGGTGGGGCAGGCGGAGAGTAGACCGGTTCCGGTAGACGTTGTATCGAAGGCTGCGCGGATGATGAAGAGGATGGAGGAGGAGATGTCGCCGTTGCTGTTATAGACGAGAGCGAAGGCAGATTATGATTGCGATTGCTGCCATTGCCGTTCTTGTTGTTACCGTGACTCCCCGTATTGTGCTTAAAGTCGGTTTGGAATTTGATGGGCGCCAATTCGTTGTTCTCGGAGTCAGAGAAGGACATGGGAGTGTCATGCAATTGATATGAAGGGGGAGGGTACAAGGGAATTTTGAAGGACCGGTCGAGTTCGTCAAACGACCGACTTAAAGGGTCGGGAGGCGGCAGTGTATGTTTTCGTAAGTCCATGGGTCCATAATGAGGCGCGTCATGCTTCTGGTCGAGCGTAGGCCGGGGCAGCGGCATGTGATTGCTCGCATTGTTCGCATTACTAGTCTGCCGTTCCATCGCTGAGGCAATTGGAGCACGGGAGGTTGTTTCCCGTGCTGCTTCTCAGATGAGGCACTCAAGATGAAGGTTGGAAGTAGGCGACGGGCCGCAAACCCTAATGTTGACTAATCATTTGCGTGGGCAGGTTGGGTATCTAAGAATGTTGCTGGCGATTATGATGGGAAAATACGATAGAAACGCAAACAAAACGGAATGAGAAGAGAATGGTGAGATCTCGTGAACGACTGGAGACTTGCGGTGAGACGGGTCAACACAATAATGAGTACGACAATAACACGGACGACAGAGTGAGCGGCGGTAGTGGTGGCGGTAGTGGGAGTAGTAACGAAACAAGCATGGGGAGAGGCTGAACCGGTTACAACGTGGACCGCGGCCGTGGTAGCTACATCAATGATGAGCTAGCATGTGCCTGAACTCGAGGAGTAATTTAACCATAAGACGCGGCACAGAGTCACCGGCTACTCCTTAGAAGGTAAAGCCGCGCCAGCTCCGGAAGACTCTTTCTCAGGGCGGCACGCTTGAGAGTGCGGATCGAGACGCTATAAGAATTAAGCGTCTGACTCGTGGCCGTGCTATAAATTGCTGGCCCTGTTGCTCCAGGGTGACCGTTATGAGATACGAGCAGTCAGGGTCTGGCAAATCGGGGGTAGTTGTGCGAGCGATGACGATGCATGGTGAAATAATGAAGACAGGGTAAGACGGGATGAAGATCGAAGGGGGACGGAGGATTGGATGGGCACACGGGATTAATGGAGACAGCGAGCGACTGGCCCTGGCGGCCTGGCCTTTTAGCGCACGAGCTGACTGTGGCCCGTGGGCTGCTGCTCCGGGTACATGACGGTACCCGTGACCAGCGCTGTACCGCCTGTATCAGCGCTGGCTTCAGCGCTGGGGGCGAGTGGTATTAGGGGGTGGTAGTGGGTGGTAGTGGGCTTGTCCGACAGCTGCAGGGTCCCGCGGGCTGATGAAGTCACTGACGGGGCCAACTTCCGACGGGAGAGTGGGGCTCGCAGCGCACGCAGCTCGGTTCGACTGGCTCGTCACTTCGCTCCACGTCTACCGGCACGGTTTTGCTTGTGAACGTACCCGTCGGTTAGCTCTCTTATCACCACATCACATCTTTACGTAACTCCGGCCTGGGAAGGCAGAGGAAACACAACATCCGCCGTTGCACCCGGGATACTACCGGTAGGTGCTTGGTATATTCCCGTAGATATCGAAGTACACTACATTAGGTAGGTATTGTACATAGCACTCTTCATTCTCTCCATTACCATATCCGACTCCAACTTGCTGTGTGCATTATACCAAACAGTTAAATGAGCCCGTGACTATGACATATTAATGTACGGAATACGGAATGGTACAGATACACGATGATGAGAGGATTAGCGGTGTGGGCACGGCAGATCATGATTGAGAGCAGGTGTGTTGCAACCGATCAAGGATGGAAAAAGCGAAGATGCGAGTAGGTACAAGCACGTGTCAAGGCTCTCCAAGAGGATGTCGCGTTGGGTTGTACCTGTACCCAGTGTACTTGGCATACCCGATTCCCGATTCACTCCCTCGCCCGTGGCGGCTTGGCCAAGCAATCACATGCAATCCTCAACGGTTTCGACCATCTGATAAGTGGGGCCGAGTTGCCGGCTAGTAGGGATGGAGACATGGAGATTCCAACCCGGCCCAACGATTATCTAGGTACACCTCAAACCCGTGGTCTTTCTCTATTGCCGATTTATACAATTCTGAACATCGTGGTGTAAATTGGCAGATATGGAATGCCTCCGTCGATATCTAGGGACCTTCCGGTGTCTCCAAGTCACAAGATACAACCTACAGATAGGTGGATGTAGGTACAAGGTATGTAAGTGGATGGTTACAACAAGCCCAAAGCAGCCTGAGGAGGTACTCAGTACACGATTACTACCCGCCTATCCCACGAGGTGTCAAAAAGTCAACCTCGGGAGCGAGTCAGCAAATAAAGGCTCGAGGAGCAAACGCCGACACACGCAACCCAATCCGTCAATCATCCGCGGGCGCTTCTGTTATGGATAGTGGACTCTGACCTATGTAATCGGTGCTATTTTAAGAATGGATTTCTCAAGAGCACATGTCAATACCTACGCGTACATCCCTGCGTACGTAGCCCGTTGAATCGTCAACAATGCGCTCTCATGTAGTGTACACTATTCACTCATTCCCTAGTAGTTCGGCTGAGCTCGGCAAAGGGTCAATGTGCCGTGATACCAATCGGCTATAGGTGCATGAAGATAAGTCTGTTTCCTCGGGTATGGAAATTTTGTGATATTGGCACTGATCTGAGTGAAGACTTCAGTATAAGTCGGCAGTTCACGAGCCGACTTGAACCTTGTCTTACAACCGTATACATTCGCTAGGTACTCTGGGTCACACGCTGGCCGGCGATGGGGACTCGACTCTCTGGCCCTCTCAATCGAGGATCGGTCGTAGATCTCGCTGACGCTCGACTCACCGCGCATTCATGTGAAATGCTGGGACATATGTACTCCAAGATGTGTGAGACTGCGGCATGCCGTCGCGATGGAACCTAAGTGGCAAGCGAACATATAGGATGCCGATCCGTTGAGTCGGTGCATCTCGGGGGAAGGCCTAGATCGCATTCCCTTCAATAATGCAGCATCACCAGGTTCCCATGTGCCATTCGAAGCGATGCCTCCACTCCACACTTTCGCACATGCGAGCAGGGTACGGGCGTATCACGTAGTTCGTACGTGTGTATATTACTGTATCACTTCCATATTGCCCTTTTGGAGCAAAGACGCTCTATGCTTCGCGGAACATGCCGCTGTCTTATAGCCCGTGAAGCCATATGCTTTTCGCCCTGACATCCCTATGTACCCGGGGCATGTTGCCGACGTCACATTCGTAAGTCCCCGCGCCACAAACGTAGGTAGGCAGGTATAATTGCCTATGCGTAATACCGCACTGCATCAAATGGGCCATCCATGATGAATCCAGCCATTCGACATTCCGTAAGATGCCGGCGTGAGATTACGTGCGCCTACTTTTGTAGTATAGATCGGCACCAGAAGAAGCACGTCAAGGCGATCATATGTGTAGCAGCAAGCACGGCAATATGAGAATGGTTTCCCAAGTTGGCAAGCAACTGTCTATGCGTCAACAAGCCCTTGAGGCCGAAGTCACAGAATGCCCCAATCCCCGTAATCATCCGTATGACACCGAGATTCGAGCGACCAAGTTCACTCAGACTGGGGGTTCACTAGGTCTTAGACCTAGGGCGCCAATCCTGGACATTTGCGGCCACCATTGACCGCAAGTAGGAAATATCATGAGATCAGATAAATGATCGGTTGGCCAGCACTTCTGAGCCCATTCATGGCCCATACGGCCAGGCAGTCATGGCATCAAGAACGTTCGAGTCGAGTAACTCATGTAGATTCAACGCCGTTAAGAATAGGCAAGAACCAAGGCAAGTGAAATGAGTATATCATGGGGAGGGAAGAATGTTCGGTCCCTCTGACGCCGCCCAAGCAACGACTTATCGCCAAAACAGCAACAGAATACGCGGGCAGCTCTTATGGTACCATATCTATTGAATCCTTCTCCGCGTCTCGAAATCGCAAGCAACATTAACAACTACACGATCGGAAGACCAGCAGAATGCCGGATCCAGTTGTGCGTTTCTAAGAAGAATAATGAGCTGCACTGTCTAATGGACGCGTTGGAGAAGAAAGGAAGAGGAAACAAAAAATTTGAAAGGCCGGCGGAAATTTGAGGGATGGGGAGAGATTGGTGGAGCGCCCCAAGTGGCTCGTGCTTAAAAGGTCATGTGACTAGACCAGATAGTCAATGATTTGTGGCTGTTGGCAACGTGTTCAGCCTCTGTGGCTTGGCAATTCCTCAACCTCCCGAAGCAATAGGGAGCAATCAAGCGGCGTGGGGTCTGGAAGGCATCCATCTCACTATACCGCCACTTGACACGCCCTGTGACAGACCGCGTAAAGAGATCAAACCGTGCGTCATAACCGTAACGCCCCTAGTCGAATGCATACGTAGGGACCGAAATTCCTGTCTGGGCTGGGCGCCAATTGGCATCTTCCCTCTACATAGTATTCCCCTGCGGTACATCTGATCGCCAACGACATACGCGATGGCGTCAGCGGTGTTCTTCCTCGATTTGAAGGGCAAGGTGCGGAAACCTTGGACTCATACCAAATCTGCTAACTTCATGCGCTTCATACTAATCCCTTCCTCCTCAGACCCTGCTTGCCCGAAACTATCGCGGTGATATTCCCATGTCCGCCGTCGAGAAGTTCCCCGTCCTACTGAGCGAAGCCGAAGAAGAGTCCTCTGCGGTGCCACCCTGTTTCTCGCACGAGGGCATCAACGTTAGTCTTGCTCTTGTGAACTCGGGTAGTTCGCATTTCTGACCGATCCGATCTAGTACCTCTATATCCGACACAACAACCTCTACCTCCTTGCTCTGACGAAGCGAAACACTAATGCCGCCGAGATCTTGCTATTCTTACATAAAATCGTTGAAGTATTTACAGAATATTTCAAGGCCCTCGAGGAAGAGTCAATCCGCGACAACTTTGTCGTCATTTACGAATTGCTTGATGAGATGATGGATTTCGGCTACCCCCAAACCACCGAGTCTAAGATCTTGCAAGAGTACATCACCCAGGAGTCGCATAAGCTGGAGGTACAGGCACGGCCACCCATTGCGCTCACAAACGCCGTGTCGTGGCGGTCAGAGGGCATACGGTATAGGAAGAACGAGGTGTTCCTGGACGTCGTCGAGAGTTTGAATTTGCTTGTGTCCGCAAACGGCAGTGTGCTACGCTCAGAGATTCTAGGTGCAATTAAGATGAAGTGCTACTTATCCGGTATGCCTGAACTACGTTTAGGGCTCAATGACAAAGTCATGTTCGAGACAACGGGAAGAACAACACGAGGCAAAGCAATAGAGATGGAGGACGTTAAATTCCACCAGTGTGTCCGGTTATCACGATTTGAGAACGATAGGACGATCTCCTTCATTCCCCCGGACGGCGAATTCGAGCTCATGAGTTACCGATTGAATACTCAAGTCAAGCCCCTGATCTGGGTGGAATGTGTCGTTGAGAGCCACTCGGGTTCCCGCATTGAGTACATGTTGAAGGCTAGGGCGCAGTTCAAGAGGAGAAGTACGGCCAATAATGTCGAGATTATTGTTCCCGTCCCCGATGATGCCGATTCGCCACGTTTCCGGACGAACATCGGCGGTGTCCACTATGCCCCTGAACAGAGTGCCATCATCTGGAAAATCAAGCAGTTTGGTGGCGGCAAGGAGTTCCTGATGCGCGCAGAGCTGGGACTTCCCAGCGTGAGGGGAGATGACGAGCATGGAGGCGGTATGACGGGTGGGTTTGGCGGTAGCATGGGTGGCGTGGGCACCGGGAAGGGGGCCAAGAGGCCAATCCAGGTCAAGTTTGAGATTCCGTATTTCACTACGAGTGGTATCCAGGTTCGATACCTCAAAATTACAGAACCTAAGGTATGTCATCACATGTCTCATGCTTTTTACGCGCTTCTTTGCTGATCTTTCTGCTAGCTGCAATACCCGTCACTTCCATGGGTCCGATACATCACACAATCCGGGGATATCGCTGTGCGACTCCCGGATGCTGTTTGAGATAGTTGCGATTTTATACATTCATAGGTTAATGATACGAAAAGGGCGTTGTTTGTAAATACCTATGCGTGGACGGGACTTCTGTTGTGTGATATGTCATAGTTGGGTTCGCTTTTCGTGATAACTTTTGGTGGTTTGGTGGAGGAGGTTGATGCGTTTTCTATGTCTTAGTCTAGCGCGTTTCAGTATCTGTTCTCTCCCGGTTTACTTCTTTGATCTTGGGTGCCGGGCATCTGGGGCTGATTTATCGGTTTTCTGCTTTTGTTTGTTTGTTTTATGATTTTCAGTTTGGGGTCTTGGCTACGCGGGATCCCGAGTGTGAGGTATTCACTTCGTTTCTGCCTGTCTGTATGGAGGCTTTACAGTTTACCGTCAGGGTCTGGTCGGCCGCGATGCCTTGAGACTTGTGATTATCTAGATCGCGGTATTTGTTGTATCCTCTTACTATAGATATCTTTTCGTCTGTTTGATTAGAGTGCTTTTCTAAGTCAGTGGGATAGTTTTGTGTTTGCCTTGTGAGCTGTTTAAATTCGTGATAAGTTATGTCGGTCTGGCTGTGCTGGGTTTCTGTGAATCATGGAGTTGCGCAAGGGAGCTGTGACACTGGGTGCTCCTTATTCATCTGCGTGACGCTTCTTTGTTCTGTGACTGATTCTGAGGGTCGTAGTATACATAGGTGTTGCTAGCCATGCCTTGAGAGTTGTCTGCGCCGGGTATCTGCGAATTATGAAGTAGCGCAAACGAACTGTAACACTGAGTACCTACTCTATATTCATCCGCGTGGCCGTTTTTTGTTCTGATTCTGAGGGTGGTAGTATCATATTCATAGGTGATTGGTGATGCTGGCCTTGAGTTAAGAGTTGAGTCCTCGACTTTTCATTAGGTATCCGTGAGTCACGAAGTTGCGGAAAGGAGATGTAACACTAGGCACTCTCATCCGCCTCGCGGCTTTCCTTTGTTCTGTGACTGGTTCCGAGCGTGGTAGTATCGTAGGTGATGCTAGCCCTGTGTTGCAGACTGCTGTGTTGAAGTTAAGCCTCGTCAGATACCTGTGAATCATGACGTTTGGCAAATGAGCTGTGACACTGAGTACTCTATATTCGCCCGCGTGGTCTTTGTTCTGATTCATTTTGAGCGTGGTAGTATCGTATATGATGCTGGCCCTCTGAATTGAGTTGAGCCCAAGTTTGTTTGAGCCCTCGTCAGTATCTGTACCTAATATGTGAATCATGGAGTCGCACAAACGGGCTGTGACACTGAGTACTCCTTATTTGTCTGCGCGACTTTCCTTTGTTCTGTGATGATTCTGAGGGTAGTAATATCGTGATTCGCAGGTGGTGTCAGCCCCGTGTTGAGAGTTGAGTATGAGATGTTATATGTGACTCTCCACTAGACAAGTAATAGGTCGTGTCTGTTCACTGAATTAGCAACAGATTATGCCTCTCCTATTCGTCAATATCGACCGAGTTGTATAACCGTCACCGGTTACAGTGAGGTACTCTGTGGTAACTCATTTCGCTCGTGGAATGACTATCCCGGTGTCCGCGCAGAGTGATCATTTTTCAGGGGTTCCACATCGACTCTATCACCGATGTCCATGCTCTGAATGTTTCCACGACCGGCCACGTCTCTATTTCATTCACTGTTGATGCCTTTTTTGTTGTCTAGACTCATGTCCGTGAGGATGTTTCTGTCACCCGCGGGCATTATACTCATGCTTTCCGTTCCGTCACTGCCTCCGTTGAGTTGTAATCGTCGTATGACATTGGGAAATCGGGCACGATATAAAATGACCTCTCCCAGGCAAGTTAGATTTGGCTTCAGGATACCGCCCACCACACAGCAGGAGAAGTCCTGAGTTTAGAATCAAGATCGTTCCTCTATTCGTCTTTGCAGACTTCGACAACCCCTATTTGCTTCTCACACGAACCCAACCTCACGATGCGTCTTATCGACGTCAAAACTCTCGAACTGCGGGAGTTCTTTAAGGACATCCCCCCTTACGCCATCCTCTCGCACACATGGGGTCCTAGGGAAACGGAAGTCACGTTTCAAGAATATCTTCTTGCAACTCAGGTAACTGAATGCGGCTCCAGTGCTCACTCTAGTGCTCGCTCCCAGGCTATCAAGCGCAAGCCCGGCTTCACCAAGATCACCCAAGCATGCGAGCGTGCAGAGGCCGACGGACATCAATATCTTTGGTGCGACACGAACTGTATCGACAAGCGCAGTTCGGCGGAGCTTAGTGAAGCTATCAACAGCATGTATGCTTGGTATCGCGATTCGACTGTCTGCTATGCGTTTCTCGCCGATGTCGACGGCACTCCAGGATCATTTGCTAAGAGTCGCTGGTTCACTCGTGGTTGGACTTTGCAGGAACTCCTGGCGCCTTCCGAAGTTCTCTTCTTCGACGGACATTGGCGCGCAATTGGTAATCGCGAGGATCGGGCAACTGACATCTGCCATATCACGCGCATTCATATCGGTGTTCTTCAAAATCCGAATACTATCCGTGAGTATTCTATTGCGCAGCGCATGTCTTGGGCTGCTGATCGTCAGACTTCCCGCCAAGAGGATATCGCTTATTGCCTTTTGGGTGTATTCGACGTCAATATGCCGTTGCTTTATGGAGAGGGTCGCAAGGCTTTCCTCAGACTGCAGCAAAAGATTATCCAAGTAACTGACGATCAAAGCATCCTTGCTTGGGATCTCGAAGATCGCCGCTCTCCTTATGGAACAGGGGTGTTAGCACCCTCCCCTAACGAATTCCGGTCTTGTGGCTCTATTATCAGGGACCCAGAGGCTGACAGGAAACCGTATTCTCTCACAAATATTGGTATTTCAGTTACCCTCCCCGCAATGAATACGAAAACCCCAGGTTCCCTTCTGGTCGAGCTGAATTGCGCAAGGGAGATCAAAGGCCCAATGGATGAAATGTCTGGCCAAAGGAGGTCTAACCAGCATCACAGGCAATTCTCAGTCTGGCTAGTACTGGTCCAATCGAAGGATAAGAACATCTATCTAAAAGGACACCATCCAGCTTCGAAAGTCTTCCTAGATGGGATGTATCCTGAGGCGGCGCATCCAAAGCCTACACAGTTATTCTTGTCTACCAAGATGGCGCTTCCCCTCTGGCAACCTGTAGTCGAGGATCTTGTGCTCCCATTTCAGCAATCTTTGCCAGTTATGTCTGCCGGACCTCTTATTACTGTGGCATCAGGAGATTACGCACATAACGGTCAAGCGCTAAGAGAGGCTTATCCATTCGATAGACTTCATATCGTGGCACTGAAAACGCGCGACGAAAGCACGTCGCATCACCTAATCTCGAGCGGCAAGTTCTGCGTCGTCATATCCCTCTTGTGGGACAAGAACGGGCGACTCGAAGAACCATTTACGTCGATACTCGTCGACCCCAAAGCACGATGTATTAGCCAAATTGCTGTGTCGACAGAATGGCCTTGCCTTTTCGATATCCACCATCTTCCCCGTTCCGGATGCTGCAACACAAGACGAGGCTTGATGTCTCTACATGAAAGACTACATCAAATCCAAGCAATTCAGGTGTCCTCCACTCAGGAGCAAAATGAGCAACCGCTAGTCTCAGTCACAGATGAGCCGCTCCGGGATCTTCATGGCAATCCGGAGGTACTCATTGATATCATTTTCAGGGAAAGGCAGCGTTCTCATTTGATCACGTTTTCATAGAGTAAACGTCGGACTTCGAAGACGAGTCACGAGGCTAACTGTTTAGCCATGATTTGATTTCATAGAGCACTGCGCAGAATTAAATTTGAGTATGTTTTATCATGTGACCCTATCCAGAACAAAGTTGCTTGCACTGAAAAAACCAACTGTATTCGTTCTACATCTTTGGTACCAAACCCAGATTACATATCTGCACGAATTGCTTGTTGCACATTAAGTGCCAGCATGCCGAGTGCATTGATGAGATTCAGCGTAAATCGAGCTTCGTTTCCTTCGACGTGATGTTGATCCGGATCATACGAGACTCCAGGAGTAGTCAAAAGCGCTGTTTCCAATGATACAGGGGTCGGGCTTTCGAACTGATACTGCCAGATCAAGCAAGTATCAAGAATGAATACGGACTGCGATGGCGGCAACCAAAACTTGTTGAGTGCTGCCAAAATCGACTTGATATGGTGCCCAACGAGCACGATTGTCTGTTGACTTGCAATCATGGGTTCAAACGCATCCTCAAGGGCAGCTTTTATGTGGGATTCCGGTATCTTCGCAGCTATTTTGTTGGCAGAACTTCTGCTACGTGTTTGCTCGGGGTGAACCGTATTCGAAATCGTCCAATACCGAGGTCTCATACTTGAGGGGCTCCTGCTAGGGGGCCAAGTGCATAACCCGATTCCAGCTATTCCACTCCCATCTTGCTTACGGGTGTGTAGAGCAACGGAAACAAATATAAGGTTTGATTTATCGGACATCTTGCATAGAGATAAGAATTGAGCATAGTCTCTATAGGCTTCCGTAGGGATGGCCGGCTTGCGATGCGCTTCCCGTTCTTTTAGTGTAGTTTCGTTGCTTGATAATCGTCCAGGATAGAAGAGGAGTATCAATTTCTTGACAAGCCTCCAAGCAGAAACGACACAATGCAGCGCCAATAGCAAAGTCCGGCACCAAAGATGCCACAAGATAGACAGAATGGATGCCATAGATTCGGATTTCGTATCGCTGTTCCGACATATGACTGCTAAGCACCACGTAGGCACCAACGAAATAACATGAAATGAAAGGAGAATCGGTTGCGCACAACCACCTTTGGGAGACGCGTTGGTTAGATACTGAGGGCTTTCGAATGGACCCGAATAAATACCGCCTTTGTCCGCCTTCTCGAGGCGAGACAATGTACCGGGAGGCGCAGCTGAATCGGGAATCGCATAACAATGCCTACCTACACTTCCCCCTCACCTGATGCCTTGTAATGTCTCACTCCTGCCCTCGACTACCTATCTGATCACAGGACATGAAGATCTTAGATAGTGTACCTAATCGAACGTGCACTGCATAGAATGCCTTACGATCCTTATCTGCTATTCGTTCTCAATTCTCGCTCATGGTTAACTAATGCTTTCGGTACGACACAAGTATGCAGCTGGGGTGTTCTCTTCCATAGTTGAAAATTAATTTCATTAGGTTAGAAGTACCTATCGAACCGAGTTATTCTTCTTTTCTACACGTCAGTAACTGGGTGCGTTCGGATACCTACGTGTACCTATGAGATAGGCGTTAGGTCGGCGCGACAGAGGCGCGACACATCTCCATGAGGGATCCGAAGACAGAAGCATGGATTCGGGAATGAAGTTTGTCTCGGAGCCTTCCAACTTGTACGTAGGTACAGTTTACGGACGGATATCGGATATTATGTATTTATGTGGTGTTTGGTCATCCGATTCTGTATAACTACATGAAATGATGCGTTTATTCGAATGACCCCCACTCTGGCTCTCACGCTACCCTCGGAAGGTACTAGGTAGGGCGAACTTCTCGTTTCTGATAACAGCTACCTAGGTAGTCGAGGCGATTCATATAATTCATATAATTCTGTTAGATCGACCATCAATCTGTTATCGCTTGACCGTTGAGTTTGAACCGTTTTAAATAATTTGACAGGGCGCAACGGTTGAGCAGAAGTTACCTTGTGCCAGACGATGCGGTTGCAGCCGTGTATGCACGTACAGAGGTAGACAGTCTCCACTTTAGAAGGTCCCCCCGCCTGTGACCCCCGTTGATTGGGAACTCTCCCTGAAAACACCATTCAGACCCCCATCATCTGTCCCTGGCTGCTTTAGCTTTCACCCCCAACGTACGGAAGTGGTCTTGGGATGTCGCCGGGTGAATGGCGTCTGAGCAGCAGTCAACCGGCCTAGCCCCGGGCCCCTCGGCCGGCTACAAGCGCGCCAGCCGTAAAGGCGCTCCGAAGAAATTTGCCTGCGACTGGCCTGACTGCGAAAAGGTATACTCTCGCCACGAGCACCTTCAACGCCATCAGCTGAACCGTAAGCCTGCTGGCACACCGGACGTCTGAGTATCGCGCGGCGAGGCTGATGTGGAGTACAGATGATCCCAAGCAGATCTACAAATGTGATGTGACCGGCTGCAACCAGATCTTCGTCCGCCAGGACCTGCTTTTGAGGCACAAGAAACGTCACACTACCGCGTACGTTCCGAGGAACCGCGCGAGCAGCTTCAACATCCCCGCAAAAGCTGAGGACGATGGAGTCTCATCGCCGGGGTTCCCCAACAATGGCCAATCATCTTCGGTACCGACAATGTCACCACCGGTGCAATCGCCGCCAGGTTCTGACTTACCGTCGACGGGATTCAAACCGCGGCAGCCTAGCATGCCTCGCAATGCTTCGGTACTGCTGAGTCCGAATTCTACCATGACCCCCCAGCCGACATCCGTGAGCTCGATGGGCCACGTTTCCACCTGGCCTCAACCTATGGACGGGGTCAGCATGCTACCACCCAAAACTACCTACTACCCTCACGATGACTCACCATTCATCCCATTCCCAGACCTCCAGGTTCCTCACGACTCAAATGATCAGGCTTCACCTAACTTCGCTTTCTGGCTATTTGATAACCAACGCAGCTACGGTGATTTCAACGTGGCTAACCTGTCTTTTCTGGATGGCGGCCTGGAGTCCCCTTTCAACAACACCATTCACTACGACCAGGATTCTCTCGCCAGTAGGTCCCAGGTCGACCACACACCACCCGGCCACCATGACGTACCTGACGAACTCATATCCGACAGTCGTCGGCATGAGATCGTGAACTGGATCAACATGTTCCGTCAAAAGCAGAATAAATATGACCCGAAACTGGAGTGTCTTCTGCAGGGGTCCTCGAGTGACCTTCCATATATTCATATGGAATTCTTACATGATTGTGTTCGCCATTACTGGGATATTGTGTCGCCCCGCCTGCCCATCGTCCATCAGCCTACTTTTTCACCTACCAGGTGCGCCGTACATCTGCTTCTTGTCATGATTGCGCTGGGTGCCGCTCAGATTCATGCGGAGTCTGTTACTGGTGATCACGAGGAGTACAAAGCACTCGCCGACCTCATCATTACGTCGATCCGTCTTGAAATTCTTAATGATGATGGAGCATCGCCGCCTGTTGATCTATGGGCTGCCCAGGCGCTATTACTCGTCGAGTTCTATGAGAAGATGTATTCGACGCGAAAGCTGCATGAGAGAGGTCACATTTATCACTGTGTCACCCTTAACCTACTGAGGCGAGGGAGTCCGCTCATCGGCAAGGCGGGCCTCGAATCACCGCCGGGCGAGCAGAATGGTGACGATCCAGCTACCGATGACTGCAATTGGTGGGTACGATGGGCGGAAACCGAAGCTATGCACCGCGTTGTCTTTGCTGCCTTCATGATGGATACCATTAATGCCGCCATGTTCGGCCACGCCGCTGATATGGGGCCCCACGAAATTCGCCTGCCACTTCCATGCGATGAAGCCTTATGGTCAGCCCCTACCCACGAGATAGTGCGCCAACAGGAGGCAAACCTCCGGATGTACGGTGTCAAACCGATTTTCTTTCTCGATGGGCTAAAACGCGCTCTTCATGGGCAGGAGGTGAAAACACACTCATTTGGTCGCATGATCATCATGTGCGGGCTTCTCAGCGTTGGCTGGCACCTGCGGCATCGCGAGACACACCTGAAGTGGTTAGACCTTGCTCCCAATGCGTCCGAAATGAGGGACAAATGGTGTAACATGCTGCTAAAGGCATTCGATGACTGGAAAACGAGCTTTGACGATGCGATCGGATCAAACGGTTCAAGCAACGCTGAGCCGAGTGGGACAGGACAACAACCTGCGGTAAATGGCCTAATCCAGAGTGCCGCGGTCCTGTATCACTTGGCTCATCTGAGCCTTTACATCGATATAATCGACTGCCAGGTCTATGCTGGTGCAAAGCGCTTACTAGGTCGTAAGGTGTCCTCGCGGGATCTTGTGAATGTGAACTCACGGATGGCCGTTTGGGCTGGGCAGCCAGTTACCCGTCGCGCCATACTGCACGCGTTCAAGCTTTTATATCGAATTCTCATCGATCCGCGACAGAGGAAGATTGCATCGACCCAAGACCTTGGCGGGAACAATCTGGGTAGCATTCAGTACTCTACTCGGACAGATCCTGACCCCCACCGACCGTGGATCATGTACTACGCCACGTTAAGCATCTGGTCCTTCACGCAAGCACTCAAGAGTCAAGGTCACACGGGCGAGATGCGGTACGGCTTGAATACCGCAACCGAGTACCTTACGAGAATTTCCAAACTGTCCGATCTTGATTCCGTGACGTCCGCTACGCTGTGCGATGGCCTGCTGGAACTGCTCGATGTCGTGTGTCCCCTCTTGTCTCAGTCAAGTTCGGAGCTATTAAAAGAGGCTTGCCAGCGGCTTGTGAACTGCAAGGAGCTGATGTACGGTGATGAGTCAACAACATGAGAAGGGATGATCCGGATGATTTCGTTGGATAACTCTTTCATCCGATCCAGGGTGTTTCAAGTTTAGGAGAAACTGCTCTTTTGAATGAACTGCTATCTGCCGCCATTTCTAGGATGACTGATGAGATACCCGAGCGAAGCATGGTAAGCAACTCGTTTTCGCAGTGGAGATATCATGCTTCTGACTTACGAACGCACACAGAACTTCCCCAATATTCGCAGTGATGTATATATAGCATTGTCTACGCGGCGTAATGAGCGGTGGAGAACCAGCCACAACGCTGGCATCAGCGTTTACCCCTCACGATGTTGGCGCTAGGCGAGCAAGGAGAGCCCGATTCTGAGATGTCTTAATGATACAGTATGCATATACCGTTTCCATTCCTGTTGGATACTTGATGTATTAGTAACGGAGGTCACGGCGTCCTTGCGCGGTTACATAGCCATTAATCAAATCACGATCTTCGGACGGTATATTGTTTATGTTCATAATGTCAATTGGATCGGCTTGTTCCGCCGAGGAAGCTAACCTTGATATCCCATCCCGGAACACCAATTCCAGTCTATGCTATATACATAAATACACAACCAAGGATGCCCGTCCGTAAGTAAACACCAAAAACCAAAACCAACAACACCCCCCAACCCCAACCCCAAAAGCAATCAAAACAACCCAAAACACCCAACCTCACCAACCCCAGCAAGAGCAACAACAGCCCGCCGAACAACAAGAATATCAGAAGAACAAACCTCCTCGAAAAGCAACGCGAGTTCGGCGCGTAGGGCTACGCAGGCGGTTTCTTGGAGGATTCTTGCGTGGATGCTTAGGGCGTGGAGACTGCTTTGCGGGATGGTATTTGTTGTTTGTTGATGGGGGGTTTGTTGATGGGATAGGGTTGCTTCTAGGGCTTTTTGGCAGGTGCAGGGTAGGCAGGGGATTGGGAGGGGGAGGGTTTCTTTTATTATTGGGGTTGGGGATTGGGTTTGGGTTGGGTTTGGGTTGTTGGTTGGGAGGTTAAGGTTGTTGGTTGGGTAACTTGGGTTTGCGGGGGGGTTAGTTTTGCGCTTGTCTTGGGTTTCTTTGGTGTGGCCGCAGGTGTAGTGCTCTGAGGTCTTGTAGGTTGGCATTTTGGGATGTAGTTTTGGTTGCTACTGTTTGGGAGGGATTGGGATTGGGATGTGTGCGGTTGAGATTGGGATGGGATGGGAGTGGTGTGGTTGGTGTGGATGTGAGTCAGTGCGGTTTGGTGAATGGGCTTATATGCTGAACAATCGCTTTGTGAGGATGCTTGAATAGATTCTTTGGGGGGTGGATTTCTTTGTTCTTGGATTGGGTATAAGGGGATTGTATTTTTGGTTCGTTTTAGCTTTATTGTTCTTTTCCATTCAATGAATTTTTTTCGGATTGTGTTGGTTGTGATGTATCGTGTTTTCGAAGCTGCGGCTTTGGTCGTCGTGGAGATGGTGTTGGCGGACTTAGAGAATGTTCGCTGGATATCTCGGTGTCGTATTCACGGCAAGGAAACGAAGAGAGTGTTTCTGAACAATCTTCATGCTGTCGAGGACCAGAGATAATATATAAGTTCATGAAATCGACATGGTCATCTTCCGTTTCCATCCTCAACCACTCACCTTCTCACGAACACAAAGCAATCAACCAAAGCAATCAACCAATACCATCAGCGCCTCTACTCGCCTACCCTACTAACAATCTAGCATACTCCATCTCAACATGTCTGACGACTACGTTGCTGTTTACTACCAGGCCTGGAAGTGCGGCCACACCACTGGAGTGTACGAACTTGTCCCTGACAGCGAGAATCGCGAGGACAACAAGGACAACATCGAAGCAAAACCCGACAATGTCTGCCCTGGTTGCTATGCGAGGTACCTGCTGAACAGACTCGACCAGATCAACCTCGTCATGAGCATCTGCACCACGTCCTTCCACGCAGTCGAGATGGCCGAGAACAGACTCAGCGCCTTGCGAGATTACCGCCCGAAGAACCCTTCCGATGCGTACAACACCGACGGCAGCGAGTTCGCGCAGTACTCGGGAGACTTCTCGGACTTGGTCGGCCTTCTCTCCGGGATCGAAGAGCATGACTTCAGTCGTGACATGGCCGAGTATGTCGCGGCGATGACCCGGTTCCGCGGGGTGTATCTGGCTAAGATGGTGCAGATGCTCAGGCAGCTCGGAGAAGATGCGCTCCAGTTGTCTCGGACGGGCCTGCGGGTGAATTTTTACGCTTTTCGCATCTATCATCGCACCACTGAGATGATGGACGTGTTGAACCGTGAGATCAAGGCCGCTTTCGAGGGGCCTGCTGTTCCTTCGGACGAGAAGCCTGAGGGCTCGTCGGCTGAGTAGGGGATGAACGTGACGGGCGCGAATGGGCTGACTGGTTCACCTCTTGACTGCCAACGATTTTGGATACTCTTACTCTCGCTCGCAAGACGAGTTGAGGAGTAGTATTCTACCTTAAATAGTACTAGATAGTTTGATGAATGAACTTTATCAAACGAGATTTTTGATGTCTTCTTTTCATATAATTCTTACGTGACTTGAAACTTACGGCAGTCTCGGGAGTCGGCGATGATGCGCCCGGTCGCCTCCCTGGTCGTATCAACTCCCTCGTACGCAAACGCGACATCGTGTAGGTTAATAGTAGTAGTCGGTTATGATCGGAGTGCTTGTCGTGTGGAGAAGGTTGTATTGGAGACCGGTGTGATGCGCGTGGTCGGACTCGCTGTGTAGGCAATCTGCCGTGTGCAGGCTTGTAGTCTAACCGTTGGGCGAATTCGGAGGTTGCAAGGCGAGGTTGAGGTTATTCTCGCTCACCTGAGAATCGCAACTACACCTACGGTAGCTTAACGTGCGGTGGTCAGAGTGGATATGAACGAGTTTCTTTACACCAAAATTCCAACTACAGACCCGTTTATTGTTGACGACATATGGCGTGAGGCAACTAGTTCCGCGCGTCGTCCCGACTGCCCCTTGTTCGCGTTGGAACCGGTTGGATGTGATGCAACTACAGAATATACCTGGGTTAATGTGGTATAGCCATGCATCGTCCCCTCACGGCGAGCGTCACCCTACGTTCCGAATACCGGCATATGGTCCTTGACGATATTGTAGAAATAGTCGGGAAATTCTACGTTGATGTTGCCATGATTGCTTGTCTGCAAATCATCAGCATCTACACCATAACTCGGCATCCCATTACCTTTCCGGTATCAATTCGAGAATCAATCCTTGAGACCCGGAGACAAAACACCATTCGGTTCCTAATCACCCTCATTGAAGATGAGTACAGACCCCAAGTTCGACAGCCTCCACGAGCAACTCTTCAACGAAGGCCTCAAAGTCCGCCGAAGCGTCGTGGGTGACACCTACGTCGACCGAGCACTCGCCAACGGCTCAACTGAATTCTCCCGACCCGGTCAAGAGCTCGTCACAGAGTGGTGCTGGGGCTACGCCTGGACGCGTCCCGGCCTCGAAAGGAAGCAGCGCAGTTTGCTCAACATCGGTATGCTCATGGCGCTCAACCGCGCGCCCGAGCTGGCTGTGCATATCAGGGGAGCTAGGAATAACGGCCTTTCCGAGCTGGAAATCCGGGAGGCTATTCTGCATTGCACTACATATTGTGGTGTCCCGGCCGGCGTTGATGCTATGAAGGTTGCGGAGAAAGTGCTGGATGAGATGGCCGAGAAGGGGGAGAAAGCCCGGGAATTGGGGGCGAAAGCGGCGTAGGTTGGTGGCAGAGTTTCCGGCTTCGAAATTCATATACCAAACAATCATGACTGGAGATACAGTCAAGATGCCATCTTATCTGTCATCCCCTGGCTTCCAGGCAGGACGATCAGAGCGCCGAGAGTCATACCCACCCTGGCTCCCTGTCCTCAGTGACAATGTATCTATCCACCCTCGAATCTGCAAAAATTGTCTTGGCAGCCACATCTCGAGAATCGAGATAGGTTCGGCGGCGCAGTCGCAGTGTCGATGCTCACGATCCCAAATTCCGTCTCTATTGTGAGCAGTTAAATCTCGGATCTGTTAATTTAATTGACGGATCAATGCACCATTTCAGGAGTGTCAGAACCCCCGTGTTCATAGCGCAGTCTTATCCTTCCACATCTCGCGATCTAAGCTACGCCTTGAGCGCAAGTTAGCAAAGTAACTGAGCTTTCTTTAGTAAGGCAGGCTGCATCAATCAGGTCGCGTCGTAAGGATACAGTAAACCAAATTGAAGTCGACCGTAATGTTTGGCCCTTCGTGAGCGCGTCGATTGCGAGTCCCGGATACTTGGTCATGCACTGGATTTGACCTGAAGGTAGGTGTGCCGGCACGAGAAGAAAAGTCGCGCTCGTATCAGATCAGTTTGCAGTGAGCGGGCTCGGGCGATGCCTGGGGACTCGACCGCCGTGGCACGCGTGCACACAGGAGATCCATGCTCAATTTCCCTTCGTGCTTCGTACGTCCAGCAGACTTTGTGCACCGGTGCTCGAAGTGCAACACCAGACGAAAACGCGGCCAGCAGCTTGAATCGTTTGTAAGTTGGGTGCAAGTGGAATGAGGGACACATCCCGCGCCATAATCTGGATGCGCGCTATCGACGCGTATGTAGTTATGAGTAATGCATTTATCAGATGCTAATTAATGCCAGTTAAGTGAATTATGCAACTAGCCCCCATGCCAGTAACAATGATCGGGGCCACACGGTCGTATCGTCAAGGTCGCGCTCACAAATGCCAGAAACAACCGAACCCAGCGCGGTCTACGCGACCGTCTCGGCCCTCGATGCCGGTCATATAACACTCCGCGATGCCTTGTACGTGACGGGCGCAGACCCAGAGTCTCACTCTACCGTCCCGTCACTCTCATTTCTCATCCGGCACCCCTCGCCGCCTGCCTCCCGCAACGCAAACACCACAAACATCGTCTTCGACCTCGGCCTCAAGCGCAATGTCTTGGAATATGCTCCCGCGTTTCGCGTGCCGTTAGCACAGGATGTTGAGAAGGGGCTGGTAATCACCCAGCCGGATTGTAGCGCAAGTCTTCGCCGTGGTGCGGTTGATAGGGATAGTTGCGATGGGGAAGATGGGGCGAAGGAAGATCTCCTGAGCCCGGAACGAGACATTGACTTTGTTATTCTAAGTCACGTCCACTGGGACCACATCGGCACACCGTCCGACTTCGCCCGCGCAATCTTTGTCGTCGGATCTGGGAGTCTGCAGCTCCTTAAACATGGCGCTGAGCCGTATAACCCGCCTGACGAATTCAATGCTGACGAGCTGCCTTTGTCGCGCACTGTTGAGCTGCCGCCAGCCTTCGGCTTTGGAGATGGTGGTGAGGGTGAATTCGGCGAGTATTACGCCAGCGCGCAGACGCCTCCGCCTACTTCCACTCCTACTGGTATTGACGCGTTACCTGGAGCCAGGGGTGAGAAGGCGTTGGCCTGGCGCCCGTTTGCTGGCTTCCCCGCCGCAATCGATTTCTTCGGGGACGGGAGCGTCTATATTATCGATTGCCCAGGCCATATCTACGGACATATCAACCTGCTTGTTCGTATTGCGCGGGCGAAATACGTCTATCTCGGCGGGGATTGCTGTCACGATAGCAGGATTCTGACTGGGGAACGTGATGTTGCTGAGTACGAAGATAATCGAGGTCGGATTCGTAGTGCTCATGTGCATACGCGTCTTGCGAAGGAGAGCTTGCGGCGGATAAGGCAGGGTGTGGAAAGTCTGAAGCGGGATGGCGATGTTGAGATTGTGATTGCGCATGACAAGAGTTGGAGAGAGAGGAATCGCCATCGGTTTTGGCCCGGGACGTTCTAATCGCGTGTCGAAGATTGGTACGTCGGTGGCCACTACAGCTTGCGGTGACTCCCCCAAGGGCTGCGAGGGTGAGTTGGGACTGGAACTGCTGACCCGAGGGACGTGGCTTTCCGATTCATCGTGTTTCCATACACTTAGAAGCAGTCAATTCTCAACGCCTGCAACTCATACATATGAACACCAATAAATGTAAGTATGGTATGCGTATCTTGCTAGCCGTCTAGGCTCCGTCTTTTCCTTGACTTGTATTTCTACGGCCTTAACTCGCTATCTACCTAGGGTGACGTGACAAGCTATCACTTCTTCCTGTACGACGGAAAAGTAACCCGAAAGCAACATCAACCTCCCTGTCCTCTTCCCAGGAGGTTATAGTAGGTAGTGGTCATGCGTAAGTAAACTCGCAGCAACAAAAGCAGAAAGATTACTAATTTCATCTTCAGAACAGGACTTGAGCAATGGGTTACCCGGGGCAAAACATGCCTCTCTGAAAGCCTCTTCTCAATCACCGAGATACTCGATAGCTTCGGAAGCGACGGAGGTGGATAGGCACACGTTAACGTTAGTAACCGGTTCGAGGCAACGAATTTTGTCGTGAGCATTCGACATCCTTTGCTGATCATGATTCAAAAAAAATAACGCCATTGCCATACTTCCTCGCTTAGACGTCAACACCATCTACCCGAACACGGAATTGGCACGCCGGCTGCGACATCGAGTCCCCTGTTGCAAAGGCACATTATATACCTATCTATAGTGGCTCGGCAGAAAGTTTCCTTCGCCTGGCTTCCTCGGGCCTACTTCACCGGCTGCATTCAGTCTCGCATATCTAGAAGCCCTAAAGATGACACCATCGCAACAATGTCTGCGGGGACTTCGACTTGGTCATACTTCGTACCGAGAAGCAAGGTGATTATTTCTTTCCCGCACCGTCTATTGTTTTCCGCTGCCTTCACGATGTCTGTGGTGATCTCGATTTGATCACCCCTCATCGCTAACAGCAAGGCCATCAATGATAGCCCGGACCGGTCATTGCCAGCCACTACCTTGACGATGTCGCTGGTAATCTTAATCTGGTCGCCCTTGTTCTCGAGAAGTAATGCCAATATTTTATGCCCGCGTGGATTGCTCACTACGGCCTCGACGACGCCTTCGGTAATCTCGATCTGGTCGCCCTTGACCTCGAGAAGTAATGCCAATATTTTATGCCCGCGTGGATTGCCAGCCACTGCCTTGACGATGTCGCTGGTGATCTCGATCTGGTCGCCCTTGTTCTCAAGAAGTAATGCCATTATTTCCCGTCCACAGTCCTCATTGCCTGCGGCTACCTTGAGGACGTCTTCGGTAATCTCGATCTGGTCGCCCTTGTTCTCAACAAGTAATGCCAATATTACATACCCGTATGGATTGCCTGCCGCTGCCTTGAGGACGTCTTCGGTAATCTTGATCTGGTCGCCCTTGTTCTTGAGAAGTAATGCCATTATTCCATACCGATTGCCTGCCGCTGCCTTGACGATGTCGCTGGTGATCTCGATCTGGTCGCCCTTGTTCTCAAGAAGTAATGCCATTATTTCCCGTCCACGGTCCTTATTGCCTGCGGCTGCCTTGAGGACGTCTTCGGTAATCTCGATCTGGTCGCCCTTGTTCTCAAGAAGCAATGCCATTATTTCCTGTCCACAGTCCTCATTGCCTGCGGCTGCCTTGAGGACGTCTTCGGTAATCTCGATCTGGTCACCCCTTTTCTCGAGAAGTAATGCCATTATTTTCCCTCTCCTATTGCCCGCCGCTGTCTTGAGGACGTCTTCGGTAATCTCGACCTGGTCACCCCTGTTGTCAAGAAGCAGGGCCATCACATCTTCATGTTTGTTCTGGGCCGCCGCAATGACAATATCCGTGGTGATCTCGATTTGGTCGCCCCTTTTCTCAAGAAGCAGGGCCATTACGTTTCCACTGGGGTTGTGGGCTGCCACAATGATAATATCCGTGGTGATCTCGATTTGGTCACCCTTTTGTTCAAGAAATAAGGACATCAGTTCTTCCCCGCATGAACTATTCCCTGCCGCTGCTTTCAAAACGCCCTCGGTGATCTTTATCTCGGAAGCTCTTTGCTCGAGTAGAGCAATTGCTTCCACAGCATCTGGATTGCTCGCTGCGGCAGTGACAACGTCTGCGGTGATTTCGATTTGGCTACCCATTTTCTCAAGAAGCAGCGCCATTGCTTGTTCATTCCCATTTCGTGCTACAGCAATAAAGACGTCTTTTGTGATCTCGATTTGGTCGCCCTTTTGTTCAAGAAATAAGGACATCAGTTCTTCCCCGCATGACCTATTCCCTGCTGCTGCTTTCAAAACGCCCTCGGTGATCTCGATCTCGTTAGCTCTTTGCTCGAGAAGCAGGCCCATTACCGATTTATCCCAATGGTGCGCCGCTGCGATGACGACGTCTTCGGTGATCTCGATCTGGCTGCCCTTTTTCTCGAGAAGTAGAGCCATTACTCCCACAGCATCTCTATTCCTCGCTGCGGCAGTGACAACGTCTGCGGTGATTTCGATTTGGCTACCCCTTTTCTCGAGAATCAGCGCCATTGTTTGTTTATTCCTATGTCCTGCTACCTCAATGAGGACGCCTTCGGTGATGTTGACCTGATCACCCCTTGTCTCAAGAAGCAGGACTAGCATTTGTGTCCCGAATATCATATTGCGTGCTGCCCCAATGACGACATCCGTGGTGATCTCGATCTGCTCACCTCTCTTCTCAAGAAGCATGCCCATTACCTCGTCATTTCCATATTCCGCTGCGTAAAGGACAATGTCTTCGGTAATCTCGATCTGGTCACCCCTTTTCTCGAGAAGCAGGGCCAATACTTTTTCACCGCTTGTTGTATTGCCTACTGCAGCCATAACGATGTGCTCCGTGATCTCGATCTGGTCACCCTTTTTCTCGAGAAGTAAAGCAATTATTTCTTCCCCACAATCTTCATTCTGGGCCGCTGTTCCGACGACTTGCATGATCTTAATCCGGTCAACTATTCCAAGAACAGAGGTCATCATGTCATCTTGCCTGCCTGCTGCTTCATAGAGAATATCTGGTGTAATCTCAATCTCGCCAGCCTTCTTATCGAGAAGTAAGGCGAATATTTCTTTGCCACATCCGTGATTCTCTGCTGCAGCTATGAGGACATCTTCTGTTATACGGACTTGGTCCCCTTTCTTCTCGAGAAATAAAGCAATCATGTCTTTCCCGCTTTGCTGATTACCTGCCGCTTGCACGATAATGAACGGCTCAATCTCGATCTCGTCACCCTTTTTTTCGAAAAGTAAGGCCAGTACTTCGACACCACCTCCCCCATATTCCACCGCAGCGCTGATGACATCGGCTGTTATTTTGACCTGGTGGCTTCTTTTCTCGAGAAGTAATCTCATTATCTCTTTCCCGCATTTTCCATTGCCTGCCGCTGCCCTGGTGATGTCCGTGGTGATTTCAATTTGGTCGCCATGATTCTCTAAAAGCGAGGCCATCAGTTCTTTCCCGCATTCTTTATTGCCTGCAGCTGACTCGACAACTCTCTTGATATTAACCCTCTTCAAACCCAGGAAAATATTCAATGCTTTACCACTCCCGTACAATGCTGAGAGAGATGCACAGGTGTCTAGTATCTCATCACCGACAGGTGGGCATTGTTCAGTATAGAACTTAGCTGCTTCAGCGAAGTCGAAAGCACTGGCAACATAAAGGCCGCAAGGCTTTCGGTTCTGGGTTGCACATAGCTTCTGCACCAAAAGCCAATTGTTATAGGCAGAGTAGGTAAGGCTATACCGATTCCAGGCACCGAATGGAGAATGGAATGCTGTATTCAATAGAAACTCGAGTAGGAGTCCTTGTACAAGACCGTTTCTGTCCACATCGGCATCCTGGCAGTGTAGCGCCCAATAATGGCTTGCGTATCCATGAAGGTAGCGTGTTCTGATCTTATAGTGCTTCAAAGCCGTGAAGCAGCATTGCGCTGCTATGCTGTTTGTCTTAATAGTGCTGTATGCTTCTTTAGATTCTAGGAATTCTCTGACCGACAGGTGTGCGAACCTAAAGCCATCAAGAGCAGAGTCGAATATTATAAGATTACGGCACAGTCGTAGCACTTGATCTTGGCGCAGCAGTGCTGGTGGTCTATCGGTCGCCGACACTCCGTCAAGGGATTCTTCGGGACTCGACACGGCCTCTAAGAATTCCTTGCATGTGAGTCTCTTCTTGCCGCACAGAAGCCAGGCTAGGGCGTTTCTGGCACAGCGGCGATTAGCCTCAGAGCCATACCGCTCTATCTTGTCGAGTACTTCTTGGTACAGTGCTTCTAGAGTGGGCGGTAATCGCCCAAGTCGTTCAAGAATTGCTTCGTCTCCTACCAAGTCGCACAAGGCTTGTAATTGGAGACTTGCCCAGCGAAACCTATTGGACATAATCAGCACATACTTGACTAAACTCATCATAGCAACTTAACTCACATGCCCTGGGCCCCTTTTGAGACCTCTTGGATGATTTCCTGGCTCAACTCGAGGTTTGAAATGTCCAGGCTTCCGTCGCCAACTAATGCCCTTGTTTCATGCTCTACGTAACTGTCGATGTCGGCCCCATTGAGGTTCGATGAAAGTTGTAGAGAGGGATAATCTCGCAGCTTGTTGACAATATCGCCGTCATCCCGGCTGGAAACGAATATCTTGACAAGTGTTGAAGGATGGCGGAGAATACGCTCCAGGCTATGTAGTAGCTTCTGCCGTGTCTTTTGGCTACATTCGTCCAAGGCATCTATAATGATGATCGCTGTTGGATAAATTTGGAGAAGCTTCATTAGAAGATCACAGCTTTCTTGAAGGTGGAGTGAATCAGCAGCAAACCCGTCGGCTTGTGAATCGTATGCATCGACTGTCGGCTGCAAAACTGGCCCCCCAGGCCGGGGAGAAGACAGCTGCCGGACGATACTGGCAAGAATCCTTTCGGGATCCGAGCGCCCAGGTTCGGCGGGGTTGCGAGAACAGTAAAAATAGGCCGGTTGCGGCGCCAGTTGTTTCTCGAACGCGAGTTTTGCATCTTCGATGACCAAAGACCTGCGGCATGGTCAGCAGTTAAATTACAAACACCAATGGCTCGCGCGTCACGCACGTTAGCTTGCTCTTGCCTGAACCCGGAATACCGTGCAACCACAGGAACGATGAAGCGCTGTCGTCTTTCCACATTTTGTAAACAGGATGCGAGAGCAACCAGTTGCCAGTTCCATCGAGAAAGCTTTCGCGTTCGCGCATGTGGTGTTTTGGGTACGGCTCTTGCGATACCCATTGCAGAATCTTTACTCTTTTGGCCTCTAAGTAAGCTCGGTTAGTCATAGCCGTCCGATATGATGACAAAATGACGACGAAGAAATATGGTTGAAGTAGTACTATCAAGTTCATCGGTGATTTTTGCCAGCTCGTTGCTCCAACGAGCCATGGGTGTTTCGAGCCGTGCTAGGTCATCCTTCAACCCTGCCAGGAAGAGTTAGAGAGCAGGTAGATATGGTGTCTCTGAAGGGACCACGGACCGTGCATGCAAGCTATCTGGAAGTGCCATTCTAAATCCTTCTGTGCGTCGGCAATAGCCTTCAGGGGTGATTCGAAGTCTGTCGATGTGAATTTCAAGCCTTTCAAGACTTGCCCTGATTAAGTCAGTCTTTGCCACGTGAGAACTTCAAGTGGACATGCCTTTGGTGGTCTTCTGGAAGTATGCCTTCACTCGTACCAGGTAGATCAAGATTTTCGCATACAACTTGATAAGCGCCCGCTTGGGTTCATCGAAATCAGACTGTGACGACTGGGAGGATCTGATATATTTTTCAATCAAGTCGCAGCGGCAAAGTTGTTCTGCGATTGACGAGATACTTTCCAGAAGGAGTTCATGGGTTTCGAAATGGTCAACACAGATCTGTCGCTTCATTAACTAGATGGATGGTAGAATGGAGAGTAAGCGCCGAGTACCTGAAGAACAAATCGTATGCCAGCCCAAGGAAGGGCAGCATGGGCCGGATCGTACGGCACAACGGAGTCGCCGACGCCTTTGAAATGGTTGATCCATCTCGCAACCTTGGCCAGGACGTCTCTAACGAAGACCTCTTGGCCATTTCCTCGTGTGAACCTCCAGGCCTTCCCTTTACATTTGACTTTCGCAGCTTCGGTCAGCCTAAGAGACTCTGCAACGATTTGCAGTCGGTCTGAGGAGCCAAAATCGAGACTATCTTTGTCTTCCTGGTCAAGGGTTGCGACCGCCGCTGTCCACAGATCTCCTCTGCGGTCAGGTGTTAGTTGTCTATAGCTGCAGCCTGCGCAATGCCACAATGGGTGCCTTGCAACCTACACATTTGGCCGTACAGATGAGATAGTATCCATCTTCTAGATCCCAAAAGCTCGATGTTTAAAGATACGGAGGCGCCGTTATCATCAATCTACGATCCTAGAAGAGGTAGATGACGAGATGCATGATGGAAACTCATCAACGTCCCAGGTGCCTACCTATGTGCGACAAGTCTATTCTACCTAGATAGGCAGACGGAGAGCACACCCACACGTCGCAGTAGGCTGATGGCGCTGCGCCGCTCGTCTATGCAGGTAGGTAGTATGAAGGACACATTGTGCGTGCTTGTAAGCGCTGGCACTGCCATACGACTGCCAGCGCACAGCCAACAAGCATCCGAGTCCGACTCGGAGTCGGTTTGGGCTGTGACAACGCGGTTAGGTTCTATGTCCTAAAGGGCCCTGCATAATTACTTACCGGCACTTAAACACTCCGGATCCGCTTCATAATGTTGTCGCCTCAATCCCTAGATATTAGCAGCGGCGGCAAGTAAAGGATAGAAACCATTTGGTCTTCAAGAGGTCTTCCGAAATCCAGAACTCACCAGGCATTACCACATATGATTGGGCCAACAATTCTCAAGAATCAACCTAAGGCGGTGCCGTAGTCAAGCTACAACACCAGATGATGTAGGTCAGGTCGTGACTTAGATCCTGCTAAATGAGCTCCAATTTATGTGCGCAACCCCCAACGAGATCATGGACATTCCGACGTTCCATCCACGGCTCTGCATGTCATATCGAAATCGTCATAATTAGCTGCTAACATCTTCACCGTTTTGTTCAACCACAGTTTTCTCATGCCTGGCTGGCATAAACCGCAACGAGACCGTGTAAGCCAATGCAAGCAGGATCATGAAAACCCAGCCAAAATACCCATACAGGAACTGATTCCTAACCCCGACCGCAAACAGACTCGAGACTAAAACAGGCGAAAACGCTCGCGAACCGGTCTGCACCGTCATCGCAATGGCATTTAGTGTCCCTACCGCCTCATATGAGCGGGACACATCAATTATCGCTAACTGACTGGCCGTGCTCGACATACTGGCGCTCATCCCCGTGGCGATCACTAACGACGATAAAATCCAGAAGGCGGTAATATGCTTCCCGCCCGAATTCCAGCGCAAAAGCGCATTCAAGGCCGGCATTGACACGAAGTAGAAGGGATATGCGATACTGGAGATGCGCATCACCCCTCTGGTGCCAATACGGCGCTGTAATGGTGGGAAGACCAGCAACAACCAAATGGCTTGCGAGAAGCCCGCCAGCGACAAGAACAGCGATAGATGAAAGGGATTTAACCCAAGCCCACCGAGACCCACTCCTGTTGCCCAGAATACGGGTGTGACGGCGGCATTAGAGTATACAATAGTCCAGGCATGCCCGTAGTTGTACAGAACGACGCCCACACCTGGTGCCTTCAGAAGCTCCCACGTCGAGCTAGGGCGCGGTAATCTCGACGAGCCCCTTTCGTCGTCGCGCTTGGAATCGCGGTGCAACGTCTCCTCCACGAACAGGACAGTGGTCACCGCAGCTGTGAGGGAAATCAACGCCGCGGCGAAGGACGGGAGCGCATAGGGGTATTTCTCAAAGAATTGGATACCCCCGAACCGTGTCGGGTATTGCTTGGCTGGATCGGAGAGCGAACCGCCAATAAGCGGCGCGGTCAAGGTGCCCAGGTACACCGACACCGAGAGCCATGAAAAAAGGGTTGCCTGGGTCTGATTGGTACTATGTTCCGAGAGCATGGTGCGAACCATCAGCGCATTGCCAGCAAAGAAACCCGCGGCACAGCGGAAAATAACCATCTGCCAAATTGTCTTTGCCATGCCGAAGAGGGCTGTGCAGATGGCGATACCAACTAAGGAGCACACAAGCGCGGGCTTGCGGCCGAAGCGATCGGCAGCTCGGCCCCATGCAAACATGACCGTCATCTGGCTCAGTGCGGAGAGGGACTCGATGAGGCCCGAATAGAAGCCCATGTCTGCCTCGGCAATGTGTCCGTTTTGCCGCACCATTTGGTTGATGTAGGGCATATGTTGGGACCAGGCTATCATACCCAATGTGCGGGCGAAGCAGAGAAGCAAAACCTGGGCTACTGGTAGGGGCTTTCCTGGGTGGCGCCAACCATTAGAGGTTGCCGTGACGCCCTGTGGTTGGCATTCGCGCGCTATAGGCGATACCGAAGACGAGGGAGTGAGCAAGGGCGTCGTCTCGGCCATCGCGTTATGCTCAGCGGGTGCTGCCGCACCTTCGTTTTGGGGGCGACAAGTTGCCATGATGAAGAGCCGGTTTCGAACCAGCGCCCTATGAAGCAAAGTCCAATTCTATCTCTGATGACTCCCAACCAGGCAATAGGCAGACTCTAGCGTAGGGACTCGCCCTGACTTGAGAAGGAAGGCCAATGTCGAGCACTCGCGACGATCTACATATATGGTCTGACCCTCTGCTTACCGCACGACCGGCGATGTCTCTTAATATTACCGTCCTTCAATGGGCGTGAGCAGTGGTTATAACGCGAATTCCAAAATTCTCGAAATCGGTCGTTTATAATTGTAAAAGCCAAATTCTCGGCTCAACTCGCTGGTGGCAGGTTTGACACGGCATATACGTCCGTAGGTAGTCTGTTGTTTTAACCCTAGTCATTGGCTCGTTGCAACAACTGTGACCCCCGATTGGCACGTCCAACGATTCGAGGAAAGAAAAGGCGCAGCTGTCTTGGTGAGCACAAGAGATGGCAATGTAGTGACACTTCCAATGGACTTAGATAGCCACTCAATGGAAGGCTGGCTGCCATAAAGGGAACGAACAGATTGGTCGATAACAAGAGGCAGAAGCAAAGAGGGGACCACGAAGAACGGCACGGTGACCCCTTCCTGTTTTCCTGACTTGGCTCTCCGGGTAGTATATATCATGGGCCGTCGTGCAAATATGCGGGCACTTCCACCACTTCTTAGTAACTCGAAGCCGGCCGCATTTGGACCAATTTGTTCAATAGGTAGGATATAATCCGGAGTACCTGGCATCAATATGCAAATGTACGGCTTGTTACCAATATTCTGTAGAGCACGACATGCTCGGATCTTGCCTGCTTTTTGTCGGAAGAGGGGCCCGAAGCTTGGACATTAGCCGGATAGTGGCATTGTCTCATGGTTGATAATAGATGTCTGACGTAGGGCTTGCCAGCCAATAGCCATTCTCGTGGCCGAATGTCTCATTATCGCTTTTGATGGTTATCTTGGGCCTTTGTCGTGCCGTATCGGCCCCAACCACACCCACCCAGAGTGATGTGCCGCTATTGTTGTCATGGCGAAACGATTCCCGAATATAGGTAGCTTCAGACCCGCGACGATGGTCACTCACTGTTGACGGACCGTTGACAGGCCGTTGACGGGACATGTATGAATCTCGTGACCAACTCAGGCCGTACGCAAGCATCCAGAGGGACGCAAACGAACTTCGAACGAGATGTACGCGCGCTGGATGCAACGATGACCAGAAACGAGAACCTATCGGAAGGTGAAGCCAAGGCATTGGAAGTGGGTCCAAGACTCGCTATCTTCTTATCACGTGATCCAATCAGGGGAGTACGCTAGACTGAATATATGGTGTAGTTTCGGCCTACAGTTCAACTCGGCCACCCAGCGAAGCTGCCCCTCTATAACAGCCTATCCATGGGGTCGAGGAGGTTGAGTGGTCGAATGGTGTAGCATGCCGAGTCCAATGTAACCTGGAGCCGGTATAATGCACGGGAAGCAAAGGGCGCCCAATACATCCACGGGTACCCGTGGATTTAAGATTCCACGGGTCCAATAAGTTGGGCCGGCCGCCGAACGCGACCGGCCACCACACCTGAGTTACCACTATGAGTGTCGCGTGTATTCGCTAAATTCCACTATTGGCCGAGTTGGGTTGATGGCCTACCTATTAGGCGTGGTAACGCGTTTCTACTTATGTAGTTTTCACAGGTCATATCGTCAATACAGATTTACATTCAAGATCGTTATTCTCACAACGATCTACAGTAAAGGTCAGAGTTGTAAGGCCTTACCTAGGACCCATGATGTATATGTTGAATTAAAGGTCAGGAACGTTATACGTGCTTGAGTGACGGGCACGCGGAGGTATGGTTGCATATGACGGCCGTAAAGAGCCCTGGCTCGAACATATAGTACCTGGGTAGGTATGAAAGACTCACGGGAACCGTCGGATGCAGAATTAATTCGAATTGACATTACTAAGTCCATATTCCGTGGGTACCGTATTGCACCCACCAGTCGGACATACCCCCAAATCGGACACTTTTTACATACAAAGTGGCCAACTTCACTTACAGCAACCGGCCGAATTTATAAGGGAAAAACACAAACCAAATGCGGTATACTGTTATTTACACCTGCGCCTGTTATATTCAGGCCCGTAGAGGTCGTACTAGCTGCATTTGTTGAGATATAAGCTTATAACCGTCCGGGTCAGTTCCCATACAAATTGTATGGGCAATATCCCGTATATCACTAATAATAACTTCACCATGAAAAATGCTAAAAGTGAGCTGTAACCGGGCTTCAATACAGGAACGTACAGGTGTATCGTATGTTGGTTGTGAGCGTTTTCGATCAATGTTGTTGTTTTGCACACCCTGATCGCTCGGGAAATCCCATGAAGTCTCATACAAACGGGCCACACTGCTAGTGCACGAGCATAGATCCGCTCGGTTCAGCAGGTTTGTACGGTTATTTATCCACGAATAGGGCTACTATGGTTTCTGCGAGACCTGAATACAATAGCTGCAGGTATAAATGATAGTATACTGCATTTGGTTTGTGTTTTCCCTTGTAAATTGGGCCGGTCGGTGTAAGTGAACTTGGTGACTTTTGGCCAATTTGTATGGTGTTTCCTGTCCGACCGGTGGGTATGTCCGACTGGTGGGTGCAATACGGTAATTCATAATTTGAAGGGAAGATTCGAATAATACCCACGCGATTTGAAAGTAATGCGCAGCAAAGTGATATCAGAATGCTCCTAAATGGCGCATTACTTTCAAATCAACCGGGGACCCGTGGGAGCTTAAATCCACGGGTACCCGTGGATGTATTGGGCGCCGAAGCAAAGACGTTATACTACCTGATTACTAAGGGGATACCTTCCCACCACGAGTACACGACGCCGAAACATTTTGCAAGACAGTCGATGAACGCAAAGAGTTGCGTTGTAACCGAAACCCAGAGACGCATATATATCCAATAACGAGACCAGGGCGCTTCACCCAAAACCGACACGTCAAAGCGAGTCATTGCAACTGGTTAATCCCTCCAGACCAAGATCCCGTTAGCATAGAGCCCCGAGACAATGCCCACACCCTTCTCCCTGTCCCTCGCGACGAACGCGCTCGACGGATACTCCCAACCCGCGTAGATGTGCTTCAGGCCTCCATCCGGTGTCCATTCGCTGGCCCACGACGCCGCGCCTGTCTTCGCGCACAGCGTTTGTGCTTCCTTTCCGCCCTTGTACTCCTCAGGCCGGTTGCATATGCGCCGCGAGTGGGAGTATTTATTGAGGCTTAGCAGATGCGGGTGTCCTGCGATGAGCAGCGCGCCGTCGCTCTTAGAGACGGCGAGATTGTCTGGCAGGAAAGGTAGCCAGATACTTGACTCGTATTTAAGACTGGGGTGCGATGGATTCTTGCCCGCGGTGATTGTGTACAGGTAGACAAGGCGCTTGTTTGTAGCTGCGACGGCGAGCGTGGTGTCGTTGAGGAGCGTTATGCCGTTTGGATAGGCCTGGTGGGCTACCACGGCGGCATCAACGGACCCGTCTTCGAGGATACGGGCGTGGACGACGCTTGCGATGGGCAGCGCAACGTATGTCTCCAGCGCCCAGAGTAGGCGTGGCCACTCTCGCGCCGTGAAATAATGCTGATTTGTGAAGAAGAACTCGGACTCACTTAAGGCTATTATGGAGTTGGGAATGCGGATTAAGGGGTGGGCGAGGGAGCGTATATGTGTAGCCGTCAGAGTGTCGAGGTCCAAATGGAACTGCTCGATACGCGAGCCCTGACGCCCGTGGTTTGCGACGAATAGCGTTGAGCTCGGCTCATGGAACTCGATCCCCAGAGTGCGAAGCTCCGAGTCAAACCCGACGAGCTTGATGTTCTTTAGGGATTCCGAGTCAGGAAGAGTGGGATCGTCATACTTGTAGACGAACAACTCAGCGTTTGGGTCTGGTTTTGCGCTTTCATTGAAGATGCCCTGCAGCATTCAGTTAATCTCCACAACAACGCGAAGACGATGATACTATCGTACCAGGACAGTATTCCATGTCTCTCGACCTGGGTCGCAGGCTAGAATGGCAAGATTCGAACTCTCGACGAGTGTAACATCTTCACAGCTGCGGATCCGGTCTGCGAACTTGACTTGATAGGACGTGAAGTTCGTGTGTGACGGCATGCGCCCGGGCGCATTGAAGTAGCCGAGAGACAACACACGAACTCGCCCAGCGAGAAATGCCACTAGAGGGCTGAGCAGAGCCACAAGCTGCACATCGAGTAAGTCATCGGGCCTGGTAAAGGGGGATGGGAGCCATTACAAGGGCCGTGTTCAGATTAAGCCGTGCCATGATCAACCATCCGGCGCGGCTCGATTGACTCGTTTACCATGCGAATTGGTGGGTAAGAAAAGCTGGAAGCCGGGCGGAGGAGAAGAAACTCGAGGCTGGGACAGAATGCGGTTTGCCACGAGAAGATGAGCTATTTTTCTCATCGGGCGGCCGCTTGGCGGGCGGGCAAGGGCAGAGCCAGACAATCACGATGCGTGGGTGGCTTGCCAATAAGCCCTGGCGATGCGTCACACAGGGTATATCAACAAATAAGCTGCCGGGTGGCTGCATATGAGCTGACTGTGGGTTGCAGCGACGCCGGCGGCCCCAAGACAGGAGAAGAGTGCCGATTTGCGTGCGGGCGGCCGATGATGGGCCAGTCCGCCAGAGCTGGCATGCCGGCGCAACCAATATATGTACAGAAGGGCCACGGCTCTGATGGAACCGTTGAACGGCTTCGCGCTGTGCCATCGTGCTATGGTTGGGCTATTTTTGCACCCGCTCGGCCAATCGGGCGCCCACCTTGCGAGGTCGCCCTGCATCGGCAGAGAAACATGCAGCCAAGTGTGTTATTTTTCTCACCTACTCTCTTCTAGGAAGTGAGGAGCGGTATGGAGGGTCACCCGTACGTTCATGGCGAAGAGGAGGGGGAGAACGAGACATTCTATGACGGCCAGCACCGCCATATATAGTTGAGTCGAGTTACTGGAACACAGCGTTGGCTGTTGACTCTGATCGCATCATGACCATCTGCTCTGTCCGCCATCAATAAGCAGCATCACTTACTCCTCGGTTCCCACCCTAAGATGTCTGGCCTGGCAGCTCTGGCGGCAGCTTTGCCAAAGTGCGCCGTATGTTGTGCTCTCCCTGAGTGCCCGTGTTATGGTTGTTGACACTGGATAGGCATCATGTCTACTCACGTCCGTCCAAAACTCGACGTGTGCCATCACCGACGAAGCATGCATATGCCATAACGTAGACCTTAATAATAAAGCCGCGGCCTGCGTCATGGCGAGCTGTACCATCAAGGAGTCCCTCTTCACGAAGAACCTGACCTCCACCGCGTGCCATATCCCTCCGCACATTAACCATTCCTACGTCCCTGTGTTCATTGCCTTCGTCACGCTGTCTGCGGTTTCCGTACTGCTGCGCGTCGTCGCGAGACTTCATACTAGAGTTCCCGTCTGGTGGGATGACTTCATTATCGGACTGTCTTTCGTACGTTGTCCCGCTCCGAGTCGGTTCCGATTGCTAAGTAGTGATGATGTAGCTCGGCGCTGTTGCTTTTGCAACAATCTCCTTCACAAGTATGACAACCCATCCAAAAACAACCGCCGCGGCCTGGGCTAACGACTCCCAACAGTGAAGTCACACGGACTAGGCACGGATATCTGGGCCCTCTCATTCGGCAACATCACCCTGATCCTCAAGTCCCTGTACACCCTCTTCGTACTCTATATCACAAGTCGAGACCTAGTGCGTCTATCCATCTTGCTACTCTACCTCCGTATCTTTGGACACATCGCGCTCGCGCGACGATTGATTCAGTTCACATTTGGACTCGTAATCGCCTGCGCCACGGCATTCGACCTCTCCATTATATTCGGCTGCACGCCCATCGACTATTTCTGGACGGGTTGGGACGGCGAGCACAAGGGCTACTGTATCAGCACCAACGGCATCTTCTGGGCTGGCGCGTTTGTCGTTATTGCCATTGATCTTTGGATCATACTCATCCCGCTGCCGTTCATCGCGCGGCTGAAGTTGTCGTTGCGCAAGAGGATCCTGTCGGCTATTATGTTTGCTTTTGGTATCTTGTGAGTATCTTGCTGGATCTTTTGTGGGCGGTAGCTGACATTCCGCTTCTAGCGTCATTATTGTCAGCTTTTATAGACTCCAATTCATCAACCGGTTCACTTTATCGAAAAACCCAACAGGCATGTCATGAATCTTAATCACCGTTTCATTCCTTCTGATTATCGAATCCACGAACTGTCATTGTCCCACCTAGCCCCCAGGACCAGTCTTCCCTTGTAGTCGCCTACACCTACTAACATTATCCCTTGGTAGCGGACTTCGTTGACGTCGGCATCTGGTCTGGCCTCGAGCTCTACGTCGGCATTATCTGCGCATGCTTGCCCAACATCAACCATCTTCTTCGGCCCGTCTACGTACGGCTGGGCCTCATGCGCGCCTCTCGAAAGGAACGCGATGCCCAGCACCGCGTACACGACGTCAAGACTTCATCAGAGGACATGATTCACGCTATGACCACTGTCCGTATCGAGCACCATCAGTCCGAGAGTCAGGTTTATCTGAATGAGAATGGGGGCAAGAACCCCACTGCCAGCTTGGACGACATTGAACTTGGTAGGAACAAGATGGGTGAGACGAACGTCAGTGTTTGGTCTTGAGCGGGAAATGAGGGTAACAGGACTTTGTTAATGAGAATGCTACCATTTTAGCGTTATTAGGCATTTTGGGCAGATCTTCATGTATTGTTGTTCGTCACATAGGACCTGAGAATGCAGCGCCGAACCTGACTGGCATAGGGACATCCTGACGCGGTTCCTAAACATTCTATGCAACAGTAACGTCGTTCATCATTATACATGCCATCAGCTTCTGCTACGATTACTGAGCCAGCGCTTCATGAAAAACTCGCGAATTTTGTATCGCTTCAACAAGGCGGATGGCTCTGAAGCTTCTGTAGGCGGCGGAATGTCCACATACACAAGCACCAGAGTCTTCAGCGCATGACTCTGCACCCTGTTAATGGAGTGAAGCCAGTGCCAAGACCTTTCAGGTGGTCGTTGGCCCTGGGATTTCCAATACGGGTCAGTGTACGCAGGTAGAACGACTACCGCGAACTCAGCATGTGAGAAAACAGGGCCACCAAGATAAAGGAGCCAGTCCACACCGAATTTTATACCAGATCTAGGGACCCAGCCCAGCGACCGGAAATGGTGGTATACCGCATACTGAACTAGGAATGGATCATCCGGACGCAATGCTTCTGGCCGGGGAGACATGTAAGACAGTTGGCGAAATAGCTGGAATAGCTCTTGACTTGCCATGGGCTTCTCGGTGGCGGGGTCAGTAACGGAGAGAACACCCAGCGCGAAGACAAGATAGAAGGCTTCTTCTGGGCTTAGCTGAAGATGCTCTCTGTCCACAATTTCCAGAGAAAGGGGTGAAGTATCTGTAGGGGTAGGAACCCCGGACAACTCAGCCGGAACTGGGTCCACAGACTCCGGTAATGGTGTGCCATTGGTCAAAACACCATTGGGTGCGTTCCCGTTGGCACATGCGGCGGGACCGGGGCTTGGAGGATCAAACAACTGGAACGTAGCTGACTTCACTTCGGGCGAGAACCGTACACTCTTTTTCCTCTTGGGAGTTGTTTCTATGGTATCTGGAGAAGCACGGTCGCCATTCATTTCTAGGTTAGGAGTAGACGGGATGGATATGCTCGTGGGTTGTGCTCGGTTCCTGGTCGGACTAGTCAGGGCAGAGTCGGCGGAACTGCCAGATGTCGGGTGTCCGTTGGAGAGTTCACCCACTTGCGACGATTGTAGCTGGTAAAGGGAATTCGGCAGGGCCAGAAGCTCCTTGGGACCGACCGGTGCGACCCAGGCCTCCTGAAGCCGGGTCTTTAAGATGGCTTCCTGCTCTTTCCTCGCCCTATCCCACTTCATCATCTTGCGCTCTTCACGTCTTTGCACAGTGACCAATTCGGAGACTTTCTTGTCACCCTGGCCTTGTCGGCTCTGCTCCCGTTTTAACCAGTTTGGCTCGCTTCGACTGTAGCTGCCTTTGCCGAAGAAGCCTTGCTCCCAAAGGGCCCTGATTGACTTTGGGTCTCGGACGTGCACAGAATGGGTCTCATATGACCAGTAGCCCTGATGGATGACCGAGGGCTCGGCTGGCGGCGGGAAAAATACCTGGCTCGTCCATGCCCAGAGCACGTGGAAGAGTGACAGTGGGTTGTTAGGATAAAAGGTGGGCAGCGGGAAAGTGCGAAGAGGGGCAGGAAGTGCGTAGATCTGATGAAGAGGAGTCTTGCGCGGCGCAGCTGCAGACTTGGCCTGCTGGCGGCCAGGCTTTGTGTGATTCTCAGGCCCAGATGCGCTGGGCTCAGGTTTCTGTACGTCTGCCATGGCCATAACCACTCATCTCGGCACCTATTCTAATTAGCGAGGGAACCTGAGACCGCGATGCAGCAGAGGGAAGAAGGCAGGTAATCGCTCAGATACCGTTGTAGTTTATATTTGGACACTCATGGAGAACGAATGTGATTCATCTCTAAGCTCCGAATGAAATTTATCATCACCGCGACGTGGGCATACACGGACAAAATGGAGGACTTACCGTCTATAGGTAGAAACGAGGACCAGCTGGTTTGGCTCAAGTGCAGATAGCCTGGACTTACCCAGACAGCAAGAACAGCGACAAGGCGAGAATGCCAGCAGCGACTACAAATGACAACGAAGGGTGTAAGAATATAGCGCAATAGCCTGGTGGTAGCAGGCAATCAGCACAGCGCTCACATGTTTTCACGGTGAGAAGCTGTGACTCGAATGGCTTGTTTCCATTGAGCAGCTTGACTGGTTGTGCCGGGTAGCAAGAAGCAAGAAAACGTGTACCGGTACCTAGAAATAATGGGCGACGAGAGATAAAAAAGTTTTGGAGCAGACACGACGGATGCTGGGAAAACTTCGGCGTTCGGGACATCAGAAATGTGGCGCATGTGGCGGTGCAGAAGCACTCCCATGTTGCCTGGCAGTGGCATGTCACCTGTCACGGGCCATGCCGACAGTTTATTTGAAGTGGTCAAAAAGCTTTGGCCTGTCAAGGCCATAAGCATGTGTTATTCATTCATTCGAATGCTCTGATTATATAGGTATGTATGTAAAGAAACACATGAATTGAGACATTGGAACCTGGTACATCTGCGCTACTATTAACGAACCCCCATATCGGTGCCTTTCTGCACTGGTACGTGGGAAGACTGAGAGTCATCCTTTGAAGATGCCTTTTGCCATGACATCAGCCCTCCGTTTCCGAGGGCCGGCCTTGAGATCGATAGGGTCCAGGCCACGCCGTCTCCGGCTGGCGTTCAAGGCTTGTTCATAATCTTGATGGAGTTTTGGTGGTAATCCTACACCGCCGCAGTCGCAGGTTAGTGACAGATCGTGTTCCAAGCGGAGTATGGAGTACAGCGAGTCATCGAGACTTACCAACCCAAGGAAGGCTCATGAAAAAAAGGTATGCGGCTCTATCAAACGCAGGAAAGTTATCGCGCGGCAAACTACATGCCTTCTCGAGCGCCGCGCCGACCGGGTATGACCGTCCCTGCGTGGCAGAAAGCGCGAAAAGGCTGAGGGGCATAAAGCCCGCCGCTTCGAAATCAATGATGCAGATTGTTTTGGACTGTGTATAGATGAAATTCTTGGGCCACAAGTCGGTAAAACAAAATAAAAGTGTCGGCTCGAGTTTCGCCGTTACTACGTTTTGATCAGACTTGGTTTTTAATTTATACAGCAAGTTTGCTGCCTGGTTCATTGAATTATTAGTACAGTCCGTGCAAAGACATACCATTGGTGATGAGAACTTGGTCTTACAGTATTGATATGCTCCTCCAGCTCGCCAATGGAGGCGTACTGCACGGGCGACTCCCAGTCCTTGAACAACATATGTCCAAGATACCCGCCTCCGCAGGGCCCGGGTACAGCATTGGCAGGGACTTCGAGATCCAACATTGCTTTAACACCTCTCGCAGCGGTTTCAGCGGCCTCCGGCACGACGTCGGGGTTCTTTGTTAATAAGTCGTGGAGAGTCACGCCGGCGACATACTCCATGACGATCAGGGCTACGTTACCTCCTTCCACAACCCTGAACACCTCAGGGATGTAAACGCCGAGCTCCTGGAAGCGTCCTTTGAGGCCATGGAAGGCGAATTCCTGGTTCCTCGCCTCGGCAGTTTTGGTATGGATGGAACCGAATTTGATGTATACGTAGGGATTCTTTTTCGGATAAGGGAAGCCCGTGGTCTCTAACCCTCGATACTCTCTATGGGCTTCCCAGAGTTCGTCGTCCGTCAGCTCCGATGCGAGCTGAGCCAGCGAGCTTGTAGGAGTACCGCTAGTCATCTTGAACTGGAAGATGAATCAGTATTGATGCTTGGACAATGCCTGGTGGAAATAAATCGCCAGTTACCTAGAAACTTTGTATCAGGATGTCGTAGAAGGCTTTGACGGAGCTGTGATGGGACTGGATTGATCTGCGAAGGCAAAGCGGTGCGATTTAAAAGTAGGTAGATAGATGGATTCAGAGGAAGGAGGGCAGCGTCGGAATTACGGGGAACTTGTAGTGTACGTCCGAGGGTAAGTGGCACGTATTTGTATCGGGGTAGATGACCGCCAAGAATCCAATCCCTACGAACCCGCTTGGAAGTTCAATGGTGGTACAGATACGGATCACGGACTGTGCTCTGTACCTCTGCAACCCAACTCTGCGGTCGTATGTACGAAGTACGTCCGTACGGCTGCACCGGCAGGCTTGCCGTAGGTATGCCCGTACTGTAGTGTAAGTACTGTACTAGCTAACCCTGGCCAGAACCCTGGCCATACTTAGTTAGATATGGCTATGTGTACTTATGCCTTCGGTAAGCGGAAGCCTGGGCAAGCCATGCGGCCGACCAAATGCGGTTGTGACGACGAACAGTGTTGTGAATGTGATGGTCGTTGGTCAGATAATAAGGCTACCTATGGTGGCCAACTGCATACGAGAAATGACCTACCTCCAAGAAGTACTACGCACAGAGAAGTTGGAGAACCACGCAAACTCCTGAACGGCTCGCTTGCCTCTGAGACGACCCTGTTTCGCTACCTTTACGTTGAAGTGCTGTGGCCCCAGAAATCCGACAGATGACATAGGTACTAGATATCAGGTACCGGGGAACTTTGGTAGCGTCCGGGGGAGAGCATGGACCACGGGACAGGTCCCAAGGCATGGATCATAGCATAAGACCTTCTCTCTCTAGATCATCATCATCATCATCAGACTAGATACCGCACTGCTCATAGCACGGCGGAACAGGTACACTACAGCAGATTGCCTTCGCATCCAGTAGTATCCCAGTGCCACGAGCCCAGTCTGTCAGTAGAGTATGGTTACCTTCGCTTACATGTAAGGAGGTATTGCAGCCAACTACCAACATAGGCCTCTGGTGATGGCGGCAAGGCAAAGGAAGCGTCCGCCGTCAGTCGAATCGGAAAGTGTTCCTACGCCTTCATGCAATGTGATCGCTCGTGATGTATCATACACACTGCGTAAACCCATTCTGCGATACATGGAAAACGAAAGTTTCTTGCAGCGTTGGGTTGACCTAACCGAAGAAACGTGAAGCCTGATAAGGTGCCAGGGAGTGTACCTAGTTGTCGTCGTCGAAACATTTAATGGCGACTTATGTCGCCGTAAGATTCCAAGAGCGCCAGGTAGCAGGGAAGCCGAGGCGTGCTTCAAAGCCACTGATCGAAAATTCGCGGACGCAGACTACCTTTACGCAACAATGACTTCTCCCGAAAGCGAAACCTGGACTATCGACGACGTCCTCCGTGGTAACATCTCGCATCTCAACGAATTCCTCCAGGGGCAAATCGCACACGTAACTGTGGAATTTCTTCGACAGTCAGCTGACGGCATAGTTGCCGAGAGAAACCATGCTGTCTTCAAACTTAACACCACGGTCCCCGTAATCTCTGGCGGGAAGGAGTTCAACGCATGCAAGATCTCCATCGAGTACACGGGCCCAGGTTATCAGGGCACGTTCACAATCAAACTCCTCAAATACATCGAAACCACAATTTCTGCGCAGCAAGGTTTTCAGTTCCCCTTGCTCAAGCCACAGTGCTCAGTGCGAGAATGGCTCGACATATTCCTTGGCACCCACCCCGACCTTCCACCGGCTTATCGTTGGGACCTGACCGAGTTTGACTTTGTCCAAGCAAACCCCGCGTCGAGAGAGCTGGAAGGCTGCAGAGATATGATGTGAGTCCAGACCTGTTGTTGTTATAATTCAATAAGTCTGGGCCAATGTTCAACGTCTAACATGCCACAGCTCCCAGTGCTTTGTGCGGCTGTATAATCTGGGCATCGTCGCATGGGATTTCGGCGGCCTCACCGTCGTGGGCCCCATGCAGAATTTCAACCTTATGGTGCCGTCGAGCGGGTTTCATCATATGGTTGCGAACAATTACACTCGGCCCCTCGCTAATCCGAGAGGTATGTGCACTATCGTCAGGCTACCCATTGTGAGGGGATTATTTTTGCATGGCGGGCCTGGCAGACGCATCGAGTCCTTGGTCCTCCGTGATGGTCGAGATATCCAGTTGCCCTATGCGTGACGGTACGCCGCTGGTAAAAGGACCCGGGCCAACCAATCTACACATCAGCGATTTTGTCTTGCCATTGGACTGGTGGATTGGCAGAGATACCAACGTGAATTCACGCACTTGGTTGTGGAAGCTGGAATCGTGCGGTCAGAGTGCGGTGTAGGTAGGTAGAATCGTAGATAATCAGAAAGAAAAGTTGGGGGCAATCGTTGGATCCCCAAATATTACGTACGAAGCACAGTCTATATACACTGTACGTACTGTGCAGGTGATTACTAAGTATCCTCCGGACCGGCCCGTCGCATCTGTGACGGCCCGAGCATCGGCACACGCTAGCCAGAGTCAATCTTGATCAGTCGCTCGAGCAACCGAAGGATCCAACCCAAACTCCTTTTCATTTTCTTGACTTGGTTATCCCGACTCACCCTCATTTCCCGTTCTCATTAGGTGGTGGAATGCCTCTATTCCGCACACGCTCTCTGCCGTCCCAGCACTTGTTTACCCCCCACGCCGCGCAGCACGGCATCATGCTCCAATGCACACCCTCATCTACGTTCTAGCCTGTGCCGGCCTGGTCTGGTGCTGTTTTGTGCTCGCCGTCCAGGGGCTGGGTACCTACAAGCTGTGAGTATTGAGTGATCCCTGTCTCTCTGCAACGTCGCGTCGCGTATCCTACATGGTATATTACCGTCTATTATTCAGTATCTAACGAAAAGCCACGCCTGTCTCTTCTGTAAACAGCTTCCGACACTTCTCCTCGGTACCCAGCGCGCCTGTCTCTCCGACCCTCCCCGATCACGAGATTCCCCATGTCACCATCATTCGACCAGCCAAGGGCCTCGAGCCCGCTCTTTACGAATGTCTCGCCTCGGTCTTCCACCAGACGTACCCCCGCCATAAGTTGACCATCTACTTCTGCGTCGAGTCGAAAGAAGACCCCGCCTACCCTGTTCTCTGCCAGCTGCTATCCGAATTTCCTGGCTTCGACGCGAGGGTCTTTGTTGAGACTGAAGATCCGCTTCTTACCACCGACACTTCCGGTTCCTGCAAAATCGGCCCCAACCCCAAGATTCGCAATGTGAGTCGTGCTTTTAGGGAAGCGAAGGGGGATATCGTGTGGCCACTCGACTCCAACATATGGATCGCCAAGGATGTCGCCGGCCGCATGGTGGACAGGCTGTGTGGATTTCAGCCCAACGGCAAACGCACCACTCCCTTCAAGTTTGTGCATCAGCTCCCCCTGGTCGTGGACACTGTAACCTCCATGAGTCACGTTGGTGCCGAAGGCCAGGCCCTCTTGTCCGGCTCCTCGGTGACGGGAAGCTCAGGGCCAGAAGACGTCGGCGTCCCTTCGTCCATCTTCTCGCGATCCTGGGCGCACGGCGGCGGCAGACTCGAGGAGATGTTCTTAGCGACTACGCATGCCAAGTTCTATTGCGCCATCAACACCGTCGGCGTCGCCCCCTGCATCGTCGGCAAGAGCAACATGTTCCGCAAGTCGCACCTCGACGAAGCCACCGATCCCGCCCGCAACCCGATTCTCAAGGGCACGTCCACCACCTTACCCAAAGGCATCGACCACTTCTCTTCCTACATGTGTGAGGACCACGTCATCGGCGACCTCTTATGGCGCACCTCCATGCCTGGCTTCCGGAATCACGGCCTGGTCTACGGCGATCTCGCTATACAACCCGTAGCCGGCATGTCCCTCCAAACCTACGCCGCGCGACGCGTGCGCTGGCTCCGCGCGAGAAAATGGACCGTCCTATCAGCAACACTAGTCGAACACGGCGTCGAAAGCCTCGTCTGCTGCCTCTACTTGTCACTCAGTATAACTACGCTCCCCTGGTTCCACGACACCCTATCCCTCCCGCGGACCTGGACAGCCGTCGGCTGGTGTTGGCTCGTCGGCGTGACGCTGTGGATGCTTCTAGACAGAGCCGTGTTCAAGCGCTTACATGCGGGTCTAAGTCTATCTATAGACGAGCACACGCCCGCGTTCGTTCGGGGTGCAAGCCGGGGCGGTGCCGAGAAGCGCCCCTTTGGCGAATGGCTGCTCGCCTGGCTTGGTCGGGAGATCCTTGCCCTCCCCATATGGATCTGGGCCGTCTTCCTCGGCACGGAAGTCAACTGGCGCGGCAGACGGTTCCGCGTTCGCCCGGATATGACTGTCGTCGCCGTTGACGGAGCACCGGCCACAGCAGAAGAACCCGACGGGAAGATAGATTAGCTTAGCTGAAGAAAAGAAAAGAAAAGGTTACGACGATTCTGTACTCAGCCTTTATTATAATGCACTGTACACACGCTATAATATATACCGACTTAATCCCTAATACGTATAATAATAATTACTTTGCTCATTACAGTTTACAGAAGTTTTTCAAATTAATTATTGTGTAGAAGCCCATGTACTGGATACCTAGGAGGTATAGAGAGAGGAACGGACAAAGTGAAAAGCGTTTCATTCATCAATTGTTTGGTATCCCAGCTCGAAGCATGTGTCTATATAAACCGGGTATCGTTATGCAATGTAGGGAATTCAAACAAAGCAAAGTAAAAAACAGAAACAAAGGTTACATAGAAAAGTCCCTTTTCCCTGATATACCTTAACGTAGATCAATCCGTGATTTCGTGTACATGCAATCCGTGCGTGCGGGACGAACGTACCTCTTCACGCTGGCGGAATGCCGGTTGTACTTAGGTACGGTCAGCGTCTACAATGTTAGACTGCTGAGCAGGGGGTATCTGATAAACGACGAGCATCAATAATCGTGAACGAGGAACCATACATTCATTGCAAGTGGTCCTGTACCGTTTATCTTGTAATGCATAATAAACAGGCCTGCTGGTGGCGGGCAGTATGAGTGAGCTTCATCAGTCACCGTTCTCGACTTCATCAAATCTCTCTGCTCTGGCTCATGAAGTTCTTGGCTAGCTCATCACCGCCTTTTTGCGCCGTCTCCATCCAGTGCAGCGCAACACACATGAGTGCCGGGTCACTCCTGACGTCCCCATTGATGCCGGGGTCCTGGTTGCCCCCGAGCGATGGGATTGAGCTCAGGCCGGGTCTGCCACGGTCTCCCTGATACCGCGAGCTGCTTCCAGGCCGGCCTGAAGATTCCACTGCCGGCTGCTTGAAGACATCCCGCGGCTTCGAGAGTGGCAGGGTGGTTCGCGCCACTAGCTCGGGATTGTAGAGCTGAAGCAGGCCCAGTTCACGTTGCGCTGTTGAGTCGCCCTCCTTGGCCGCAATTGTCAACATCCTCGCAGCATCGTGGAGCGAGCTCTTGGGGAACAACATGAGCTCCGGTATAGTGCTAACGTCATGGTTATTGTTGGACGACTTGCGGGAAGCAGCCACGATTCCATCCGCTACTTCGACCATGGTGGACACGATCTCGCTTTTCAGAGACATCGCTGCCACCACCGTATCAAAATAGGCATCGTTTCGATCGAGATCCAGGACGGAAGACGGAACAAATGCGCTGATAAACTGCAGGTCACGGAATAATGTCTTGGGTCGAATCTCCGCATCGCGGATCAGAGACTGTAGAACGGTGCGAAGAGCTTCTTGGTGTCCTTTGTTGACGGGAGGAGTCGATCGTGCTTCTGCGTCCGGGTTATTGCGTGCATTGAGACCCGATGCCAAACCGGATACCGAGGGCCCATGGTGGGTAGTCATACGACGTTCTTTATCTGTCTGCTCTTGCTTGCCAGACCCTCCGTGGTCGTCATGGGAGGCCGCTTGGCTGCGTGCTGTCAAGCGTGAACGACGGCCACCCGGGGACAGAGAAGCACTGATGAGCTGTTCCAGCTCATACAATATGCTGAGTTTAGTGTAAGGATTAGGATGAATAGAAAACATCCGTAGAAGTCGCTGATATGCTTTCCTATATGGAAACGAACTAGCGTCCTTCAACTTCGATGGCGATACATGGGCAGATGCTTTCTCGTTCGTCGCATTGCCGTAACTCCGTGCAAGTGGGCTATCCCGCCCACGCGGGCTCTGGTTGGGTTGGGTGTCCCCAGTCTCACGTAAGTTGATTGAGCTCCTTTTTTCTTCGAGCGCCCGTTGGCCCGCTTGCGCGGCGTTTGAGTCTTGATTCGCCGGCGGTCGTTGCGAAGCCTGATCTTCGGCAGACGACCTGAGCTCTAAGCATTCCTGGCCTAGGTCGTTGAACCAGATGTCCGTTTCCGAGCCATATGCATACAAGAAATTGCCAAGATCAGACAACAACAGACTAAGCAGGGTCTGGCGGAGATCGGACAAGAAGCGGTGCTTTTCTTCCGACAGGCGCTGCTGCTGAATCGTTTCGGACGAAGCCGTCGTGTCGGGTTGTGTCAGAGAAGCGGTCGAGGGCAGCGACTGTTGATACGGGTGTGAAAACAAGCCCGATTGGTTGGACCCAATACCAGTAGGAGACTGCGCACGCGAAGTGGCCGAGCTACTGGCGGATACAGTTGAATTGAAAGGGGAGTAAAACGTCGTAGCGGAATCGATAGATGGCGCCGAGTGACCATAATAGTATTCGCGGCTGTCGTGCATGTCGTACGCAGCCGTGCTCGCGCGGGACAAACTTTGGCGGCCCGAGTCTGACATCGGACTCCGGTTTTGCATTGACAGATTGCGCAGTACAGAGCTAGGACGATTGACAGCTGGTGTCCATCTTCGATTGTTGTATTCGCTACTAATAATGCTCGCGGCATCGTCACCTCCGTAGTTGCTCTCGCGATCTCGACCGCGGAAAGGAGGGCCATCGAAGGTTTTCCGATCACGCATGTACAATGCACTGGACCAGAGAACAGGATTCGCCGTCACACTGTCGCCGACTAACCTGCCCACACAATTGTCGATTTCGCAACACAAACGGTGTATCCGTTCTTCACCGACACACACGTTTCGGACGTGCGCTTGCTGTAGCCACTTGTTTGTCTTCTCTATTTGATCATCGGTGAGCTTGTTAGGGCCGCCTTGATCCTCCCTAGCAGCAAGGAGGATAAGCATCTGCGACTCTGCCTTGTGAATGAAATTTAACGTTGGATTACGCGCCAGTTGGGCACGACTCTCCTGGAAGGAACCCGGCATTCGCGGCACGCCCATGATCTTCAGCGCGCTACAGAGGGTACGAGCGTGCGTGTAAACTTCCGAGTTCCGAACTTCTGTTACGTACCACATCTTGTCTCGCAGAGCCCGGAGACGAGTCATCATAGTGTCTATCAAACCTTCATGCCTTTCTTGACTTTGCTTCAGCCAAATAAGCCAAGCATCATACTCTTCAATGGCCGACGCAGATTGACGGAGTGAATCTCGAGGACCGCGCGAAAAAATGTTGAGAAGAGAGGCAAAGCCGTTTTTTCGAAGCGAAGGTGAGGTTAGAGCGTTCAATTGTTGATGTGTTCTCCAGTACATATGTGCGGACCTAAAGTCTGACTGAATCCGCGACTGCGACGATGCGGCGGTTAACATGGCAATCAACACAGGACCCGAGGAGGTCGTGTTTTCATCGCGTTTCCGATAGGGGTTTCGGCTATTCATGCTCTTCTCTGGGGTGATAATCTTATTCCTGGACCGATATTTCTTCAGCCTCGAGGCTCGATTGCTAAACGTCGTGTGCGTTTCGCCATCCTCGAGGCTTTGGGGGATTTCAAAGTCTTCCACGAGCCTTAAAATAGAGTCTCGCAGTTGGTGGTAGTCTTTGCTCAACTCGGATTTCTCTTCCGTCTCATCATCGCCACTGACCCCAGAAGAAATATCTTCGTCGTCCTCCTCATCAGGATCATAAGTCATCTGTAACGAGAGCTTCTCTCCATCGGCGGAGACAAATAGTACGGCCCACCTTTCAGCACATGGATGGCATGAGCCTGCTACTACATCGTAACCAAGCAACTGGATCATCTCGCGCACAGCGGTGCGGAGTTTGGGGCCGTCATCCTCATAACTATTTGGCGGCCTAGAAGGCGCATCTGAGAAAGAAGGAGAGTATCGTTGGGGAGTACTCAAGGATTGACTGTCGAGCAGGGGTTCGTATGATGTGGTTTCGCTGCGCACGGGTGAGACACTCATGCCGAACGCAGATGCCGTATCCATGTCTCGCCTTGGCGACGACACGGATATGGGCTGAGAAATAGAAGAAAACCCGGATGTAGATGGTGCAACGGACAGGGCGTCGCTTGAATGAGCAGATTGGGGACGGCGCTCTGGAAAGAGGGCATTCACCAGCGTATGGAGGTCGGCAGGACTGACGACAAGGTAAGGATGTACCTCGGCAGTCTCTCGCAAGGAAGTAATGGATCTGGCCGGGAGTAGCCTCACCGTCTTTTGATTCCTCGACGGCTTGAATCGACCTACAAGGTTTTCAATGTGTTTCTTGATTTTCAGGGGCGTGGACACCGGCTGTCCCAGATGGTGGGGCACTAGCATATCATTAACCAAATCTCGGGCCTTCAGGGCGACATTCTTCAAGATTCTCTGACAGCCGTATTCGGTAATGTTGTATTCGGCCATCATGCCAAAGTTCTCGGGGTGGATGAGAACTGCTGTCAACCAGTTGGAGAAAATCCATTTGTACACAAACCAATTTCTTGTCGAGTCCACCTTGGAAGGGGCAATGACTTGAAGATGGCGTAGGATCTCGTTTCCTAGCTCCAAAACGCCTTCGGGAATACCCGTACCGTCCTCGTCATCGAGGATTTCGAATAACTCATCCAGAACCTGCTCGTAGAATTCCTCAATTCTGATTGAATCCTTGGTAGTCCAATCTCCGATATCGTGGAATCTGTTTCCTTGAGGGTCATCAGCCCTATCAAGGAGAAATGCACCATCTTTGAGCACTTTCATGATGAACCACTCCATACCGGAACGTCCGGACCAATCACGCATAGCGGACCAGACGTTAACTATAGCTACAAGGACGTTCTCATACTCGACAGGGGCCGCCTGGATGAGACGGGAGCATGCAGTAGCCCATACCTGCGTTCTCCTCCTGTCCTCGGCGCTATCTGGTCCTGCCGAATTGGCGAAACAGGTATAGATGAGTGCCGAGAGAGGATCATGACGTTGGAATGAGAGAAGTCGCTCAACAGCACTAGCAGAGCTCTTATTGGCAGCGCTGGGACCTCCGCGCCCACTGGGTTGCGCGTTGCCAAAGGGCAATACGGACTCTATCGGATCCAAACCAACATGAAATACAGTGAGAGCCTGAAGCTCAGTGACGCTGAGGGCACACAGCCGAGAAGCTAGATAGTCGGGGTTCGTCCGTATCTGGGTAAGGAAATGCAAGATCGGATCTCTGGCTTGAGCAGAGAGGTCGGCGAGGAAAGGAGTAACTGGGCTGCCACTAATACTTCCAGCAACACTGGGTGGATGATCCAAAGTTTCCGACGATGCCATGCCGGCGGGCTGAAGGGGATCCATGTCTGGCTCCAAAAGGGCATAGCGACGGGTGGCGTCGCAGCTGTTACGAACATCCTGAATAGCATCAAAGACCTTGGCAAACATATGAGTTTCACCAGAGCGAAAAAGGTCGGCAAGGTTCCGTTGAGTTGTCTCACCGCAGCGGGTGAGGCGTGCGGACAAGGCGGTGGAAATGAGGCTTCTCTGGAGACGAATGCGCGTATTGGCGCGCTTGCGCTCCTGATATTTGGAAAGCCGGACCAAATGAGCCAGCTCTTGAAGGGTTGTCCCGCCATCCTCGACGGTTACGTAGTTATTGGTATACTGGGAGGGGTTGGCCAGGAGCTGTGGAAACGTCCTAGAGAGACTGTCATCCTTCAAAGCATCCTTGAGCGCGGAATGCGATGTACCCGGCGCGACAGTTGTTCTGTCATGGCCGGAGCCGGCACTTGATTGTGCTGAAGCCTGAGCTACCAGAGGTTTCATGGGCACACTCGTGCCGCTGTCCTGCTTCATGTTGTTTTCATCGTGGGGTTTATCGTGGTCATCGCTGTTCAGGGGTTGCGGTGCATCGGAGGGCTCAGGAGACGGTGCGGCTTGCACAGGGCTCCGCGAGTGATGTCGACGGGATTGTGACGTGACGATGAGCACATCGGACGACGGGGTCTGGGGTCGGGATTGACTCGTTGCGGTCGGCGGGACGGCTGGAGCGCAGCGCATATACAAATCAGCAACCACCACCAGACGAGCATCCTGCTGTCGAGGGCTCACTCACGAGAGGCGGGATGAACGCAGACCGGGGAGGACAGGGAGTGCTGCATGGAGACCATGGCGAGTCCATAAATAAAAAATCGCAGCCGGCTGACGTCTAATGAAGCGGCGCTTTAAAAGGAGAGATACCAGGACGAGCTAGCTTGGGAAACGCTCGTAGCGGCCACCTAGGGGATCCGGGGATCCCTCATTCACATACGCACACAGATTCAGAGAGAGGAGAGCTACAATACCGCCTCGGAAAGGAGAAGAAGCAGCGAAGCAGAAAGATCGTCAGCTTGATATATAGCGGTCGAGACGAAGACGAAGACGAAGACAGTCGAGGCGCGCAGGGCGGGGATTGTTAGCTCTCGAAGCTACCCCGGCGGGTCTAGCGAGGAGAAGGAAAGAGACAGGCGTAGACGGATCAACGTAGGGCTATGGATATAATGGGGGGGTAATCGAGCAAAGCCGGGGAGGCGAAACAGGCGTCACAGGCGTCTTAGCACATTTCAGCGGGCTGCGTAGGGACTCGGGCAGGAATGCGTGCAGCAGGCGAATAAGGTGCCGCTTTGGCGTTGGAGGGGTTGGCGTCAGTCGTCGCTGTCAAAGGCTAGGTATAAGCGTTGGTCCAAGTCGGGGCGGCGTATATATGCCGTGTAGGCCGTATGGCTCTCGTCACTCTCGAGTCTTTCCTAGGTAAGCAGGAGGTGTGAGAAGAGAGAGCCGGAAGACGAAAGAGATCGAGAATGAGACGATCAACAGAGGGAAGACGGGCGGCGTGGAATGGAAAAAGAGGAAGCGCCGGTATGCTCATGGTAGAGATACGGCGAGGTACAAATGGATGCAGGCGCTATACTCGGTGCGCCCTCTTCGTGGGAGGGAGATGAGACGGAAGTACGAGGTAGAGTGCCCTCACAGGTACCTGGGCCGCGGGCGGGTGGGATGTACCGGCGCGATGCCCACATTCCCACATTCCCACATTACTGATGCGGATGGCATGGTTACCCCCTGGTGGCCAGCAGACGAAGCGCCGCCAATCAGGAACGGGCACACTGCAGCGACGGGGATGTGGGCGGCGGATGTTGGGCGTCAGGGAGGTCGTTCGCTGTCGTTCGTGCGCTGGTTTCTGCAGCGCCGCCGGCTGGGAGGTGGTGCACGAAGGAGGCAGTTGGATTAACATGTCTCGAAAGGGTCGAGCGTGCAGAGGCAGAGGCAGAGACGGGAACCGGCGAAAGGGCTCGAGAGAGATGCCCCGATAAATGCCATGTACCTTGCACTGGCATCTGTACTGGGAATGTACTCGCCTGGTACATTATACCGTCGACGAATGACCGTTTAACCGCTGTAGGCAGTCCACGACCACACCGGTAGATGATGTGCCGCATAACTACATGACAAGTATCCACCAGCACCTGTCCAGGTGTCTTTCTGGACGTTTTCTAGGCCTCCCAGGCATTCTTAGCCACAGAGGGCCACAGAGGCAGGCTGGCGTCAAGTGAAGATTCGATGGGAATCTGTCTGAATCTATCCCCACGTGTACTGCCAGTCGTGGGATAGCACTACCACCTGGGCATGTGCCGGTCTAGTGTACAAAGCAGGTACCTACCGTGGACACGGCGCCGCGCACTAGGCCTGCCTGGCAGCGCCCAACTACTGCCCGATACGGAATGGTTCGCGGCGAGGGCCGCCAATTACAGCGGGCTGGCAGACAACGCGCTATGGGCTGTGGCGTAGGTACTTGCTGCAGGCCTATAAACCAGGTACCCCTGGGGCCCGGTGTACCTACACCAGGCGCTAACTATGCCAGAACGACGCCCTACGCACAATTTCCACTCGGTTGCATCTTGGGATCTTCCCCAAGATACGGGCTGTGCCTGAACAACGCTCGGCCAACATAATAATAGCAACATCTCCGTCTTCCATAGCCATCAACCTCCAGCCTGCCCGTCCTCGCGGCACAGAGAGTGCTCAAGGTGTGCGCGTGTAGCTGCTTGAGTGTGACAATGATGAGCTGGTCTCGACCGAATCACTGCTTAGCAGAAGCGTGCGTGTAAACCATAGCCAAACCTCCCACCGCTCTTCACCAGCATCGTCACTCTTCACCTAGTCCACGCACTCTGGACACGCTTGCGGAACAGAGCCTTTTCGCGCCGTCGTCAGAGATGGCCTCAGAATTTTCAGTGCTACTTATTCGCTCACCACCTCAGCCAACTGCCACCGCCAAATTGTCTCTGACAAGGCAGAGGGCAGCGTCGACGAGCGTCAAAGGCGGACAGCCGCCTGCTGAGCTGGCCTTGCATCGTGCATATCCCTCATCGCCCATTCTCATCCTCATCTTCGTCCTAGCATTCGTCTCGTCTCGCGCCATCACACGAGTTAAGTCCGATGGCGGCTACACCTACGATGCCATGGACACGGCTGCTTACAAGGGCATTGCAAAACGTGCTCTCGAATGAATGAATTGACGGATTCCTACCAGCTCATCGCGGTCGGCAGTGTTCGCTACTTATCACCCACTGCAATCTCATTCCGGTTCTATTAAGGCTCTTTTGCGCTGGCAGACGGCCTAAACGACCCAGCGAGGAGATGAAGTTGTGACGAGAGGAGTCGGCCGCGCCAGCCATCCAATCCACTTGGTCCACGTCGTCTGCGCTCCCCTTTGCCTGCTCCTCTTTTTCTTGTCTTGCCAACGCATCGAAATAGCCACCCTGCAAGCCTGCAAGCCTGCAAGCCTGCAAAGCCCCCAAAGCCCCCAAAGCCTCCGCAAACTAATTGAGAAACCTTGTCCACGTCCACTAACGTCTTCGAGCGCATTCGAGTGCATGGCATTTGCCGCCTGCCATTCGCGCCCTATCGCGCATTGTCTCTGCTCTCTGCTCCAACCATGGGCATCCGCCACCCGTGGACCTAGTGCCGTAGGTAGGTCTACGCGATGCGATCTCAGCCCGGGTAAATAGCGTGCTGTCGCTAAAGGGTAAGGTGAAAAGTCAAGCGAGCGAAAATTATCCGATCTGCCAATACGCATCCATGGGCCGCGCTGCCCGGAAAACGGAAAACGGAAAATCCTGGTGGTCACCATTCCATCCACTCCCGAATCGCTCCCTTCAGCCTTGTAAAGCTGCACGTCACAGCGCCCCAGCATGTCAAGGTGCCAGTGGGGTCTCCGTGTTGTCGGTTCCTCCAGCCCGGATGCTGGCGCGCCTTAATCGGATCGACACGGACTGGATACACGAGACAGGCCAAACGTGCCTTTACTAGTGAATAGTCCCGCGCTTCCGCTATTATTCTTCTCATTCAGCATCCGTGGCTCTTATTTGTTTATTCCACCCCAGCGACCGAAAAAAATTTCCTCACTCTCGCCAAGGCGCGGAAAGTCTGGTAAATACGGTACAGTCTGTATTTTCTATACTCTACCTGACCTGCACTACACATGCTGAGTCTCTACCCAACGAGGATACGAGGTGAGCGCGAGCAGATCTGCATGGAACAGCATGAACCCGATTCTCAGATATCTAGCCGTAGTTCGCACGACCGGCCCCAGCGTCCTTGGCCTCTCATATGAGTCGCCACCATTGCTCGTGATACCTATGTCATGTCGCTAACCGCTGTCAGAATCGTAGGTAGCCTGGTTCCGGCCGTGGCACATCCCCAACGGGACCACCGTAGATAGCCAATCATAGTAACCACCGTCGCATGCCGATGAGACGAGAGAGAAAAAGCCCCAGTCCTCCTCGACCTTGTATAGCCCGTGCCCAGCTGACACGTTGGCCTCATCTAATGGGACACCGCGTGTCTGTGCCCCGACTCCCAGGCGTCGCTGACAGGACGTCCTCGACCATCGCCGGAATGACCCCGGCCCTGCCTTGCCTTATCCACCTACCTACTCTAGGTACCTATACGCAGCCGGTACTGGACACGTTTTGCCTAACCTAACCTAACCTAACCCAACGCAACAAGAAGTGAGCTCGCTTGCATTAATGCAGCACACGTAGTATAGAGCGCGAATCTACCTAGCTAACCGAGATCGGCCCCGTCGTGCCGGGGGCCCGCTACCCAACGAGGCCTTCTCGAAGCGCCAGGGCCGGCGAGAAACAGCATGGACATGGCATTCTATGCATGGGTGGGACGATGATGGGACGGGTCGATGGACCGGTCGCATTGGCTATTCTAACAATGCAATTTTCTCTTCTACCGCTTTATTACTTCGTACATTCTTATTTGTTCTTGCCGGTGGGGATGCAGAACAGGATCACCTTCTTGTCGTCTCCGTCATTGTACGCCTTGTCTACCCTGTAGTAGCCGCGCCTCTCGAGCTGGATGATATCGTCCTTCTTCAGATTCACGACGCCCTCGTCGCACAGCGCCTCCTCCATGCTAGAGGTGGTGGGATTCAAGAACTTCTCCAGGTCATCGTCCTCCTCGAGCTTGTCCTTGGTGATGAGGTAGTCAAAGTCCCAGAGCTCGGCGTCGATGAGCTTCTGGCCCTGTGTCGAGAGCCATGTGACCTTCTTCTCTGTTGCGCGCACGTCACCCTGGAGGTTTAGTTCGCAGGCGAAACTAGTAATTGGGTCGCTGCCAGTGATGTCGCGTACAAACGCATTGCCCCACTGCATCAATGTGATTTCCTCGCCGTCTTTGAAGCTCTTGGCATCAGCCTGGTCTAGAATAATCTCCTGGCTAAAGGCAACCTTTTTGGTGCCAACGGCCGGGTTCTTAGGGTGCAGGGGCTTGTCCTCGGTCCTGGGCTCTGCAGGGACACCTTCACCCCTGACGGTGACCCTGACGCTATCCTTCTTTGAGATGGCGGTGTGTCTCGGTGCGATAGGGTCGATCTCCTTCTTGTTGGCGGCCCAGAAACTGCTCCAGTCCATAGTCACAACGTTTCGCGACGGGCCTTGCTTTAGGATGAAATCCCGTAGTGCCGGAATCGTCATGCCACGTCTTCTCACACCACGGATAGTGGGCATCCGAGGGTCATCCCAGCCCCAGACCTTACCATTGTCGACCAATTTTGCGAGCTTTCGCTTCGAAAGGAAGGTCCGGATGAAGTTCATACGAGAAAAGTCCCACATGTACACCTGGCGCAGCTTGAGGGTGTCTATGAACCATTGGAACTGAGGGTTGCGATCGGTATACTCAGTTGATCTAAGCGCATGGGTAACGCCTTCCAGGCTGTCGACAACGGGGCATGCCAGGTCATAGGTAGGGTACATCTTCCACTTGGTACCAGTGCGGTGGTGGGCATCATTAGGGTTGCATCGGTAAATCACGGGGTCGCGCATGGCCTTGTTCGGGTTGTCGACGCTGATCTTGGCTCGGATGCAGTTCTTCAAGCCTTCCTCGGTACCGTTCTTCATCTGCTCAAAGATGTCCAGGTTCTCCTCGACGGTTCTGTTCCTCCTCTTCGACTCAATGCCCTTTCCTCGCTCGTCGCGCATCGTCTCAACGTCGGTATCATCAGCGTAAGCATGGCCACCCTTTATCAAAGTCAAACAAGTCTCGTAGAGGTGGTCAAAGTAGTCAGAGGTGTAGGTGACGACATCGGGTTTCACGCCCATCAAGGCAAGGTCTTCGATGATAGCATCCTGGAACTCCTCCTTCTCCTTGCTCGGGTTTGTGTCGTCAAGTCGTAGGCGGAGCTTGCCGTCGTAAGCTTGGTGAGCAAAGTAGTCGCTTAGTAAAGCCGCCTTTGCATGACCGATATGAAGATAGCCGCTAGCACGCGATCAGAACACCTAAATCAACTTGCGATCGCCAAGATATTATTACTTACGATGGCTCGGGCAGGAATCGCGTGACGACTCCCTTGTCGGTCTCTTGTAGCGCCAAGTTGTAGCTGGCACCAGCGCGGCTGGCGGCCTGAACCTTAGCTTTACGGGCGGAATCGGCAGCCTTGACTTCGGTCTGGATCTCGGGGTGAGCCTGCTCGATGAAGGTAAACCATCGATAAAGGTTCGCATAGGAACCCTTGCGGACAAAAGACACAGCAACCCTGTTGCTCTTGATGGCGATCCATATGTTGGTGTCGATCTCACTCAGTGTGTAGCCTGAAAGGTATGTGCGAAGAGTCAAGTGCTTCTCGAGTTGGACGAGATGCGGCTCGATGGTCTTGAAATCGCCGCCGAGCGACTCGGAGATGGCCACGAGCTCGTCTGCCTTCATTTTCAACGCGGGCGGGAACGGACACAATCAATCGAATTCAAATGGATGTATAATTGCGCCAAAAGGAGGATTTTTTGGATGTGAGTTGATGTAGATCAGCTGTGCCCGACCTTGACTGTCTGCTTGAGTGAGTGAGTCAATCGCAACAGGATGTCCGTGGCGGGGTCGAAAAAGGGATTGGGTCGGGTACCTTTTTGGCGGGGTAGGTTCTCTAGCGGGGCCGGGCTGGTGGATAAGATAAGATCCGTATCTGAGCCCCGATAAGATAATAATGTTGCTGCCTCATAGATCAGGCACCGACAATTTCACCAGGGCGGCTGCGCAATTGATCCACCCAAGCTCTGTCACAAGTTTCGGAGATCCAGACCAACGACACCCATAACCATGGCCGCAACACAACAATGCATCGCCTCCCTGGCGAGGCTCAGCCTGTCATCGGTGATCAGGCCGACAGCAACGATAGTACCGAGTTTAATAGCGCCCGTCACGTCTCAACTGCGATGGAAGAGCCAGGGCACCCGCGGGATGCAGGCCCGAGAGCGCGAAAAGGAAAAGCTGAAGAAAAAGCGGAAAGCGCAGCGCTTTAAGGAATTCAAATACGCCACGCCGAGCATGGAGGAGCGGTTCTCGCTCTGCGACGCCATGAGGTTGGTTAGCTCCCAGGCGAGTTTGCGTTCGTGATCGCTTGGCTTAGATTCTCGTTTCTCCATTCAGATATCTACGAGCCGCTGAGGTCGGCCGGCCCCCTTCGAGCGCCACGTACGACGTCGCCCTCAAGATTCGTACCAACAAGAACGGGCCCGTCCTCCGTGGCCGCATCCGCCTCACCTACCCCGTCAAGAACGACACCCGCATCGCCGTTATCTGTAAAGAGGGCAGCGGTGCCATGCACGAGGCCCGTGCCGCCGGCGCCGTGGCCTTCGGCGAGGAGTCGCTGTTCGAGATGATCCGGGCCAGCCCGAACAAGCTCCCGTTCAACCGCCTCATCTGCCACACCGACTCGGAGCTTGCGCTGAAAAAGGCCGGTCTGGGACGTATACTCGGTCCGAAGGGTCTGATGCCGTCGATCAAGACGAATACGCTGACGAGGAGCGTGGTTTCTATGATGCACGAGATGGCCGGCGCGGAGAACTACAAGGAGAAGATGGGGGTGATCCGCATGCCCATTGGCAATATACAGTTCACGCCGAAGATGCTTGCTGATAATATCAAGATTGTGGTGGACTCTGTCAAGAACAACATTCAGCGGCTTGAGGATATTGCTCGGAAGGACTTGATCGAGGTCGTGTTGTCGTCTACTAGCGGTGCTGGGTTCAGTTTGAACGGCGCGTTTGCTCCTACGGATCCGAAGATTGCGCCGGCCCATTTGAGTACGGCTATGTAGACAGGAATCACTACCTCGTATATATGTTGCATCGGCACGGTCAGCGCTGTATAAGAATATGTATCATACGCCGGGAAGCCATCTGTTCGTCGCTTTTAATTCTGGTATCTAGGTAGGGTACAATGTAGATGCGCCCATGTCTCTGTATCGTCGTCCATCATCTCCCATTTTGCAAGACTCGTAGTGTCGCCTTCGCCCACGATGTCTGTCTGTAAAGCATGTAAAGTATTGTAATTCATTGCCGCGCAACCCCCTGAACTACTTGTTCTTCAATGTCTTCACGGCCTCGGCCTGGGCGTCTAGCATGGTATATAGGCCCAGGAGGTTGAACACTTTCGACTCTCCCGGAACCGCCGTCCTCTTGGCCTCCTTCAATGTGACGTTGAGATCCAACAGGAGAGTATTGCGACACCGCATCATCTTCTCTTTCATTTTCTGTACGAACGCGGTGTCATTCCCGATCTCAGCGGCCAGCTCGTCTATGACCACGTAGTTGCCCACCAGCTTTGCCAGCTTCGCATAGCTGCTAACAACCAAGTCATCAGGCGCATCTTCGTCGTCGTCGTCATCATCGTCTTCCTCGTCTGCGCTCTCTTTGTTGTCTGGCGTGCCACTCGCGAGCGCTAATCGTCCCTCGAGCAAACTTATGCGCTCGTCCAGCTCGAGCATCTTCCGCGCCGTCTCGATCTTGCGGCGCACGGCGTTCAAATCCTCGGTTAGAGTGGAGACTTCGACGCTGCGGTCGCGCACACGCGCTCGCACGTCCTCGACGGCTCGACGGAAGCCCAGCAGCGCGACCCGGACGTCCTCGACGCGCTCCTCGCCGCCCTTCAGCTCGTTGCCGAGGCTCAGGAAGCTCGCGTAGTTTGAGTTGACGAGTTCTAGGAGCTCGACGCTTATGGCGGTGCTGCGGTCGCGCAGGTCGGTGCGCAGGTCTTCTAGGGTTTGGTGGCGGTGTCGGAGCGACGCGAGGTAGTTTGCTGCGTGGAAGTCGGGCGTGAGGAAATCCGTGCGCGGGAGAGCTGTGGGGAAGGGGAGGGGGGCGTCATCTTCATTGCCGGACGATGAGGGCCGTGAAGAGGAGGAGGGTGAGGCGAGGGCGAAAGAGCGGGAGCTTGTAGGGCGGTTGGAGGTGGAGATGGTGAGGTTGGATGGGCGCGCCATGGCTGGTCAGGCGGCTGGGCGATGAGCCTTGGATATTGGGAATATCGCGTGGACGGGAATGTCGTGGCCAAATCAGGGTTGTAGATGCCGCGACTGCTTCAACCGTGGTTTCTGGTGAATTAAATACTTGAGCGCGGGCAGCGTCGCAGCAAGGGAGGGTTGCGTAGCGCAAGGAGAGGTAGAGATAGTAGAAGTAGGGCTCACTTAGCCGGCACCCGCTTCTCATTATCCAGCACCCCCGAAGTGGGGCTCGCAGCTCAGCATGTCACCGCAGGTACCAGTAGCTATATGTAGTTGGCGGCGACTTCTATAGACCTTCAACGTCCAACCCAAATCGTAGACTCCAGGTACTAAACTGCCGGTCGTTCACAAGTCATATGCCTACCGTACTTCGATTGGCGTTTGGAAGCCTTGTGCAGCCGACTAATAGCCATAGTGTAGGTATACATGGTACTGCTATAAGCCTATAACTACCGGTAGTCCGTACGTACCTGTAGCCACCGTTGATTAGGTATTCCGGTCACCTTCATTAGGTACCAGCCAGTCAACCTACTACGTATGAAGTACCTACTTGAACGCACAAGCCAGGGGCTATAGGTACCTAAGGTAATCAATCTACCTACGTCGTACCGCTAAATGATCTTCATCATTGTGGTCAACAATACGCAACCACGGCGACGCTACAGTAGGTACTTGTGTGGACATGTTGGGTTGACCCACAAAACCCGAGTCCCGGCCCACTAAATTCCGTTTTTGGTGGCATGGCCCACTTCGGGGGTGCTGGATAATGAGAAGGGGGTGCCGGCGAAGTGAGCCCTTCTAATAATGTACCGGTAACTAACTATAAACGGGCCACCAATCGTCATTCTCATTCGTCTCTTTGTCCACTTATCGGCTCGGTTTAGCATTCGGCCGGAGCTGACGCCGAGCTGACGGACAATTGGCACAGCAGAGAATTGGATGCCCAGCAGGTGGTGCCAGGTGACATCCAACAGGCACACTGATGCTCACGCCGGTACCGGCTCCGGTGCACAGTCTGTAGATTGGGATCACAACTCGATTCGATGTGCTCTCTCTCAATCCATACCGCAACCTACATACCGGTACATCCTCAAGCTCACCCTTCCAATTTTATCGCACACGAGATATATGAACGGCCCTGTTGCGAGAACACGATGGCGCTCTATATACTTAATCTTCTTAAGATTGCAACGTGCGTGATGAGAACTGACTATCTAAGGCAATCGTTCTTCGCGTTCAGTCCTTCGCAATGCCTATGTCTGTAGGACGACCAATTATTACCGGCACTTCGATATCCCGACCCTACCCGAGAAATGGTGAAGAGCCTTCTGAATCAAACCTATCGCTCGAGAAGAAGGAACAAGAAGATCCAAAGAGCGAGTCAGCCCTTTTACTTCTGAGGACAAAATCTCAGCTATACATAGTACCACGCCCCCCAAGTCAACCCCACGCGTGAACATGCATCATGGTTGCTCTCGTAGCGCCAGCGGGTACCATATCAGCTTTCCATATTTACCTCAGGCTAGCTCGAACGTTTTTGTGATGATTGCCTTGATCGTGAATCTCGTTAGCACCCTATTGACTACCTATCTAGATAGGTATATTGAAGGATGCCGCCAGCAGAAGTGGTTATATGGCCAATAATACTGTGACTAAGCCACCAGCTGTCAGCACCTGGCGCAACCGGCAGCGCATAGTCATACTGCCTCAAGCTGGGCCGGCCTCTCCTTCCCAAAGTCGTGGTATCAAGGTTATAATTCCCAAGTCTCTCTCGTTCCTACAAGCTTCATGGTGTAGTGGTCAAGGCGTGAATTCGCACACTACCTAAATACCAGTTCGATTTGCTACGGAGGCGATCAAGAAAGCGAGTTTAGCTCGAGCTTGTACTAGCGCTATTCCACCGTCTACCTATCCGTTACCACTCGGAAGGTAGACCTCTGGCTGTCGAAAGAAAAGCCATAAAGTAAACAAAGCGTTTCTTTCCCCTCCAATGAGGGTTTTCTTTTGTTATTTTTTCCTTTTTTTTTTAAAAAAAAAAGCATAGCAGGTAATCGACCACCTGGACTGCGCTTCCTGGAAACACATCCCGCGCCAGTACGCCTCACAATCGAGGAGGTCCCTTGGGGATACCTGAGCTGCATTTACAACCGGAACGCGTGAATTAAGGGATCAATAGAGAGTCAATTCTGGCACTTTATTCACTGGTTTAATCTTGATTCACAGAAGCCCGTCATACACCGTATGGTTCACAGCCGTGATAACCCTGCCAAACGTCAATGAGCGTGTTATGGCTACCGGTAGCTTGACCCGGGCGCTTTGTGAAGCCGGCTACGTAAGAGCTCCTACGTAACCTCTCGAATAGCTTGTAGAAACGGAAGTGTATTTAGTGGACCATGAGCAACCCAACAGGTAACTCTTTAAACCGACCGACCAAGTTGAACAGACTCAAGCAAACCTGAAGGCGTTCATCGAGTTACCCGTTTATGCGCAGACGCCTAATATTCTGGCAGCACGCCCGTATGTCCAGGTGCAGTCCGTATAATACAGGGCACTGCTATTGACCCTTCCGTCATACCTTACTTCTAGGGCTCACTTCGCCGGCACCCCCTTCTCATTATCCAGCACCCCCGAAGTGGGCCATGCCACCAAAAACGGAATTTAGTGGGCCGGGACTCGGGTTTTGTGGGTCAACCCAACATGTCCACACAAGTACCTACTGTAGCGTCGCCGTGGTTGCGTATTGTTGACCACAATGATGAAGATCATTTAGCGGTACGACGTAAGTAGATTGATTACCTTAGGTACCTATAGCCCCTGGCTTGTGCGTTCAAGTAGGTACTTCATACGTAGTAGGTTGACTGGCTGGTACCTAATGAAGGTGACCGGAATACCTAATCAACGGTGGCTACAGGTACGTACGGACTACCGGTAGTTATAGGCTTATAGCAGTACCATGTATACCTACACTATGGCTATTAGTCGGCTGCACAAGGCTTCCAAACGCCAATCGAAGTACGGTAGGCATATGACTTGTGAACGACCGGCAGTTTAGTACCTGGAGTCTACGATTTGGGTTGGACGTTGAAGGTCTATAGAAGTCGCCGCCAACTACATATAGCTACTGGTACCTGCGGTGACATGCTGAGCTGCGAGCCCCACTTCGGGGGTGCTGGATAATGAGAAGCGGGTGCCGGCTAAGTGAGCCCTATTAGAAAGCCCGAGCTGGAGCTTGCCGCGCTAGATTCGGAAGTTGCTCGTACGGTTAATCTTATCAATCTGATCAGTGATTTTCACTCCTATCCTGTGCCGACATCCCCATCCCCATCCCCATCCCCATCCATTCCCCGTCCCCTGTCCTCTTCCCAGACCGTTCCTCCGATCCCCAGCCCGTCTTCCCTGTGGTACCATTGGGTGCTCAGCCTCGATTTTTACTTGCTCACCTTGGTTGCCTGCTACGGTACATTTGCACGAGCACAATTCTTTGCCCGGTGCAACCCGCTCATTCTAACAAAGAGAAAAGAAAATCCCCAGTGGCGTGTGGTTGAATACATCGTCTTCAACCGTACACATTCGAATTGACTCAATTCTGCACTGGCCCGAACCCTACCCGGGATAGACCCAACCCAAGGCCGATAGTCGCTCCTTGTGTTTTTGTTTTTCTTTTTGTTTCTCTCTCCCTCTCACACGTCCTCGCATCTTTTTTTCTTTTCCTTTTACCGGGAGACGGAAAATGCTCCGTCGGCTACATGAAGCAATATTTTAGAGCGGAGTCTTGCCTTCGTCCTTATTGTCCCGGCGAATCAAATGCAGTGGCATCCGGATAGCCCATCGATTCCCGGGATAGCGAATGAAGCGTGGCCACAAGAGCTTCTCGCAGTTCTTTCCTCTATCGAATGATCAATAATTAATTCAACATGGCATCGCCAGCCCCATCTTCCGTTACCCCGTCCTCCCGACGGGAGTCCGGACCCCTTCCACCTAAAGTCACCATTTCAGCCATGTCCGCTACCGCCTCTCCTGCTGCAGATGTCTCCCCCTCTTCAGAGGCATCTCTGCCGTGTTCGGCGCTACAACTAGCCGCCAAACCTGTGAGTCAAGGTCGCCAGGAAGCCAACATGGCCCTGCCTCCCCCCAAAACATCCATTACTAGCAAGGAATGGGTAATTCCCCCACGGCCGAAGCCCGGGCGGAAGCCGGCTACGGACACGCCGCCCACGAAGCGCAAGGCCCAGAACAGAGCTGCCCAGCGTGCCTTTCGGGAGCGCAGAGCCGCCCGAGTAGGCGAGTTAGAAGAAGAGTTGGAGGAGCAGCGTGATGAGCATGAGCGTGTCCAGCAACAATTGCGTGACGAAATACGAAGCCTGACGACCGAGGTCGAATCTCTACGAAGCCGATGTGCTGCTTTCGAGGAGTCTTTGGGCAAAGAACGTACTGCCAAGGAAAATATCGCTGCCGAACTAGAATCGTTCCGACTTGCCTCACGGGTTGATGCAGCTCCCAACGCCCTTTCGAGAAACGAAAGTCTCATGCCACACAATGCGCATTTGCCTAGCCTTTCCTCGCAGCGTCTGAAATCTGGGCATCGTCCATCGGCAACGACTTTCTCTATTCCGCAGATTATATCCCCTCCGGATTCGTCGGCTTCATCGAGTCATTCGCAAGTGTTACCGGACGTCTCTGGCTGCGGCAATTGCACCTCCGAAGGGTCGTGTGCTTGTGTTGACCACGTCCTCTCGGGCACCACAGTAGGATGTGGGAAATGCACTCTCGGGACCAGTTGCGAATGTTTAGAGACTGCGCTCAACAGTCCCACGGCCGCCCCAGAGGCTGACCTGAAACGAAAACCCTCGTCTGTTCCCGACCTGGCACCCGAAGACAAGCGGCAGAAAACAGATTTGCATCCCAATGAGATTGACTTCACTACTGTGTTCCCTTCAAGGAAGACTGAGTCGGTCGCAATTCCGCCCTCTACGGAAATCCTTCCTATCCCACAACCAACACGCCCACCACGAGAGCCGTGTGGTTTCTGCACCGAGAGCAGCTATTGCGTGTGTGCCGAAGCCCCTGCCACCCAGACACTGGTTCCCGTGGGCCAGCAAGCTCAGACACCGCCTCCTTCAGAAGATGACGTGGGGCCTCCGCCATTTGAAGTCACTTCGACGGGTGCCATAAAGTTGCCTAGTCTGAGCTCTTTGCGTCACAACTCCTTTCAACCCACACAACAACTAAGCAGCTGCAGCGCGAGTGGACCTGGAACATGCTCTCAGTGCCTCAGAGACCCCAAATCCGGGCTTTTCTGCAGAAGCCTCGCCACCATGGTCCGTGAGTCTGGAAATAGTTCCGCAGGTTGCTGTGGTGGCTCAGCCGGTTCTGGATGCTGCAAATCTGCCAATCTATCCACGACAGCTTCTAATCCGCCTGTAGGGGTTAGCCTATCGTGTGCGGACGCCTACCAAACTCTTTCGAGCCACCCTGCTTTCGAACGGGCGACAGACGAGATCGAAACGTGGTTGCCGAAACTCAAAGCTGTCCCCAAGTCTAATACATTTGGTCAAAGAACTGCTCTGGACGTCGAGACAGCAAGTATAATGGGAGTGCTGAAAGAGTTTGACGTCCGCTTTGCCAGAAATGCGTGAACGGCATCAGTCCAGATACCGTATTATAGAAAATCAACCTAAAAGGGGGAACGATTCGTTGGCGTTGTTTACAAGCTTGTAGGCTATTCTACAGTGTATTGCGATTGAATGAAGATACTACAATCCAGGCATGCGCATATGCTGCCTCACAGAGAAGCCTCACCTCGCCGCCCGAATGTATCATTTCAGCCGGCCCTCTCCATGACCGAGCACAGCGCCGGTGTGTCGCTTACTTCAATGTTACCTCTCATGAGGCTCACCTATCTGACATGCTGGGTATTGCATCACGTGGAAGATCCTCGGGATGGCGCACTCTTGGCGGCCCCAGAAGAAATGCGCCCTCTCCTTAAAACCCAGCTTCTCTTCATAGAAGGGCATCGCCGTTCTTTGCTGTTGTTGCCTTAATACCGCCAACTCGACGGCGTTGAGGTCCTCGGCCTCCTCGGCCTCCCACTGTTGAGCCGCGTCCGAGATGGAACCCTCCACAAGCACGATTATCTTGACAGCAAGCTCGTCGGCCATTCTGATTATATGGCGCATGAGTCTCGTCCCATTGCCTCTTTCGCGCTCGCGTGGGTGAACGCAGATCTCGGAAATAACTGATGACAATTAGCCATGCGGCCAACTGCTTCTGGGACGAAACTCACATAGAAATTCCTCGTCTAGCAAGGCCGGGTCAACGCGGGTAGCTGCCATCAGGATATCATACGCCGGCTTCTTGTCTGGCGGGCGGTTGGCAGGGAATTCGATGCCTTCGCCTGTCTCGGCGTCACGGTACTGTCGGCAGGAACGAAGATACGACTCGAGGGTGACGAGCCCGTAGATGGCGGTTTGGCCGTCTGTCTCGGAATCCGGCGCAAGTACTCCGTGATAAGGATATCCGCCCCTGAGCTCACGCCGACGACATTCCGCCAGCTTGTGGGTGTCGGTGTAGACGTCCGGGAAAGAAGTGGTCTCGACCTCGATGATGGCCTCTATGTCACTTTCGTATGCGGCTCGGATCATGTTGGCGTCTTGAGGCAACAATCTCAAAGTTGGTGTTGGCGGGTTGGCGTGTTGCATGAGGTCTCCTGCAAGCCGGGATGCCCAACATGCCATGCCGTGCGGAAATTGGGGTGGACGCGCCCGGTGGGGGGTCCGGATGGGCGGACTCGAGATCTAGATATTTATTCGTCCTAGCGGGAAAACAAGATTAGATGATGGATACGAGTCTACGCTGGCTTCCGTGCCCCATTGTCGATCTTCACGATGTCCTACGTGAAAGCCGCCGGCGCCAAGGCCTCCTATGGCTGGCTGATATACCGGACTGGACGGCTGCTCGCTTCCTCGGAGTAACGCCAGTCGGACTTGGATGTGTGAAGGTCGAGCTCATATTTCCTCATACGGCGCTCTCTCTCCTTTCGCCCTCTGTCTCGACTACGTCAGATTATGTTACTGCCCGTGCTCATACGCTGGTTGCATAGAAATGGGATATACCTACCTTTGCATCCTTATGCTTTACCTTACTCCCTTGGTGCCGTGGTCTCGAGGAACATCTGAAGGAAGCTTTATGGCCGCACCTGGTCGACTGTTTTATCTCGCTGCTGATTGTAGCCGCTTTAGTTCTTCTCGTCGCAGTCGCTAGGCATTTTCTCTCATTCGAGTTGGTGATACGGACGCATAGCAACCAGCCGCCTTTTGCCTTGGGAACTGCTTCAGCTGTGTGGTGGGATGTGCCTATGGGTATTGGGTTGTTGCGGCGGTGGATTGTTGGGACAGGCTCGCGGACTGGATTCGTTATGGGTTGTCGAGCTTACACTTTGTGTCATGAACTCATGGCCTCGGTTTCTTGTGTAATGCCGCAATGCGGGTGAAGGAGTCGGGTGTACGCCGGCGTGTCCTTGTGTATCGGGTGCTGGGGTGTTACGATACGGCTCGCTCTGCTGTAATATTGTATTCCCGCGGAATGGAGACTCGGTCGTCTGGGTTTGCACGCTTTAGATGGGGCCGGTGGGCGTTTCGGCTCGGTCGTTGCTTGTCTTACGGTGCGAGGCCTGTGGCACGTTGGCTGGGTGACTCGGGTCTTGTGTTTGGGATTTGTGCTGCGGTTGGGGGGCGTGAGTGGTGATACACTTTCGCGTGATGGCGTTTGCTCGGTTCGGATTGCGTTGTTCGAGCCGGTGGTTTGGGTTTGTGCTTGCTTGGGCTTGAGTTGGTCGCTTGGATTGCATTGGACTGGACTGGACTTTTACCGGACCGTATTGCACCGACTGGACTGGGCCGGATCGGACGCGACTGGATTGGTTGGGCTTCTGGTTTGTTTTTCTCCCATCTTTGGGATGCTCGTGGCTTGTACATTGTATAGTTGCAGTGTGGTCTTGATTGTTTCCGTGCGTCCTGTAAGAGTCTGCATAGCATACTTCTCCTGTCGAATTAAGATTTCTTCGCGTCTTGTTGGCTGTTTTGTTTTCTATTCGTCTCGCGCGGTGGTAGGTAATGTAATGTCTGCCATCCTGTGAGCTTCTTCGGCTTGTTTACCCTCCACTCCGTGGTTACGTGGTTATTGGCTGTAACCTGGGTACTACGTGTACTATTCATGTCGGCACTGGCGAATTGCTACATCGTAATGTGCCTAACATACGAAGTGGTATTTCTGGCCGACTACCTATAATTTATGGAATTTTGGGATTATGAGAGACTGGATAGATAGTATTGCAGGGCTTGGTTAAACCGTTACGGGTATGATGGATTCTTTGGGATTGATAATAAGGGGATGGTTTTTGATTGTTTGGTTATGTTGGATTTTGTGCTTACTACTGCGTTTTATGATGGCTTGTTCTGGACTCTGGAGTACGGCTTATTTTGATACTTGATCCTGCTGCGGGATTGATGATAGGTAGGTAGAGGCAGTCATTATATTTGTGCTTTCTGGCTTATTTCTGTTGGGTTTGTTGGGGGTATTAATGGTCATGATGGTTACTAACTGTTCACCCGCCATATGTCCTGGGTTTGTCACTCTTCTCGGAGGGTCTAATGTGCTGGCAAATTGCAACGAATCCATCACTGATTGCCACGCAGGCGACTTTCATCCATTTAACATCAAAATCATGGAGAATATCGTCCGCTGTCACTGTGGAAAACTCAGAACTGTCGGGGACGATGATGTCGGTGTCATGAGAACCATGATGTGCCAGACCGCCGATGGCAATTCACTGGTCGGAGTCACGAGTACCGGAGTTGAACTCTACCTACATATCTGTATTAGATGAAGGACGTCCCGGCCGTGATCCACGCCACCGCTCGGTGAATCGCTAGCGACAGACGAAAACAGTACCGCGACGCTGCTAGAGAAGCCTCACTAGCCGGTTCATGGAATAGGAAAGGTAGAAGGAAGCATAAGTAGCGCTAGGGAATGCCTCAGCTGCTACGCGGCTGCGACCATATGCTTCCACCTGGTTGCCTTTGGCTTCAAACGTCTGGTTTGACTTGATTTATAAAGTGCTCCTTTCGCCGGTTTCCTTGCAGCCGGCTAACTCGAATACTTGTGCTAGTAGCTAATTCGTATATCGACAGCTTCGCGGTTCCTATCATCCAGCAGACAGTCTCCTTGCTGATCGAGGCCCGGTTAACGCTGCCTCCGGGAGTCCGGGTTGGCCGAGTCTCCGAATCGGGCCCTCGACGGCTTTGGCACGCTCGCCAAGCAGTGTGTCACTCGAGACTTCTTCCTTAACAGACTCTACGTTTTTCGGCCGCCAGAAGGCGTCTCCGACGTGGAGCAATTGCCGCTTTGCGGCGTTATTAGGCGCTCCCGCCGTCCAGCCATCCGCTCGCGGAACTCCCTTCAGGGGCGGTCCTTTGTCCAGGCATCCCGGTCTCTGTAAAGCCAGAACAGCGGCCACGGCCCGTCGCGAGGTCAGGGGCGGATGTGGCGTCTGCGCCTCCCGCGCCCTGGCGATTGAGCCGTCTTATTTCCCACTTGTCACCGACCTTTGATTTTTGGCGACCGTTCCTTGATGGCTGCCGTCCTTGCGTTTAAGTGTAAGTTCATCGGGGAAACTTCTGGCCCTGGTATCTCGAGTACCTGGTAAGGAGACCTTGAATGCGCCATTCAGCATCCGTGGATGCTGCTTCGCTGGTTCAGTGGTTTGATAACTCGAGTTTGCTTATACAAGGAACTTGATTTATAATGCTCAGCCCGCGATGCTGAATAATAGCGAAAGGTGTTTGGTAGTCGAGGCCGTTTTTTTATGAGCGTCGATGCTAGGCGCGGGTCGGATCGCGGGTTTTGGTTCGCTGCTTAATCGACTAATGAATTTGACTTACTATGTGCTGCCTTTGTGCGGTCGAGTTCAGCATTATTCTTACCCCTTCCCATCCTTATAAACAACTGCTCAGGGGTTTGTTGCTACGGGCACACAATGTCGCGGTGCACTCTATCGGATCTTTCAGTGTTGGGTTTCGGTAATACTTGGGCTGGATGGCAGGAGTTCTGCTTCTCAGGCACTGCAGCAAGTTCAGTCTCGTATCTCGTACGTGGCACCACATATGCGATGCCATTCCTCTTCTGCCCTATTTCAATCATGATTCGCGTGTGTGTCTCTGAGTGTTTGCACCCGGCTAGATACCGTAGATAGAGCACATTCCGGCCCGGTTTGCATCTGTGCCTGATCCATCGGGAGATAAGCGCTCGGCAATGCGGGCCAAGCCCTGCGGAAATTAATACAATGACGCTGTGCTCGGATCGCTGATAATGTCGCCGTGGCTTGTCGTGAGATGGTACCGGGGTGTAGTGTAACTGCTATGCTTCAGCGAAACGTGAGACCAAGATCTCGGGAGTTGTAAGATTCGGAGTCCCAGTCTAGTCTCTCCATATGACCAATGATCAACACAGCCGGGCCGTGAGAGACGGTCGGCCGTCTCACATAGCTAACTGCTAGAGGAGTCGCGCGCATTGGTAGGTAAATTCCGCTACTGGCCGAGCCGGGCTGATGGCCGGCAACTCCTTTTATGCTAGCGTGATCGATCGTATGTGGATGGGAATGCGACCTCAGGTGGTATTGCTTTGGTTGATCTCCTCAGCGCCGTGGGCTCGTCAGCTCTGGCCCCTCGCCGAAGCATCATCCTCCGCACGTCTTACTTGCTGGATTTATAATGCCAACCGTGATTTGTAATGCGGGGAATGCCGACTATAAGTACTTCGTAGGCAGGTGTCGTGAATGCTGATCATGAACGCTGGTTTCGTTCTGATCAACGACGCCGTATCTGCATCATCATCTTTCTTTCTTGCTCTTGATTGACCTTGTCGGCGCTCTCCCGATTGACTTATTCCGAACATCATGGCGCCTATTCGCGTGGCACTCATCGGCCTCTCGGCTTCGGCTCGAACCGCTTGGGCGGCCGGAGCGCATTTTCCTTACCTCCAGTCGCCACGGGGCAAGTCGCATTACGAGATTGTGGCGTTACTGAATTCCAGCCGTGAAGCCGCCGAGGCGGCCCGGGACCACTTCAAGCTGCCCGTCACCGTCAGAGCGTATGGCAGCCCCGACGACCTGGCTGCGGACAAGGACGTCGATCTTGTCGTGTGCAGCACGGTAGTGAATACCCACCTCTTGACATCGGCACCGTCTGTACGCGCCGGCAAGGCTGCCTTCATCGAATGGCCCCTTGCCGAGAACTACGAGGCTGCTGCCGCCGCACTGGGAGAGGCGCGCATCGATCACAGCGTCATCGGCTTGCAGGGTCGCGTGTCGCCCGTCGTCCTCAAGCTCAAGGAAGTTCTCAAGTCGGGGCGCATCGGGCGCGTGTTGAGCAGCGATTTCAAGATCTTTGGCACTCTGGGACATCGCGACAAACTGCCGGAATTCCTGTCGTATTTCACCGATAGGACCATCGGAGGAAATCCCATCACCATCGCCTTTTCTCATCCCATCGATTTCGCGCATGAGGTGCTGGGCGAGTTCAACGGCTTTCAGGCCCGCATGCAACTCCAGCGTCCTGTGCTCCAAGTTGTAGACAGAAATGGCGCGGCAACGGGTCGGGAGGTCCCTACCGATGTCCCAGATCTCGTGGTCGTTCATGGGAAGCTGGCGAAAGGCAAGGCAGACATCGCGGATGATGCGACGCTGTCGGTCACATTCCGAGCTGGCCAGCCGTTCAAGGGGTTGCCTGGGTCTGTCTGGACGATCAACGGCGAGAAGGGCGAGATCATGGTCACGTCCGACAACGAGGCCATTGAGATCAAGCTGCACGACCACGCAACCGATGAAGTTGTCCCGATTGAGTGGGACTGGCAGGACTGGCAGAAGGAACTGCCGATTCGCGCGAGGATCGTGGGCGAGCTATATGAACGGTTTGCGCACTGGTGGGAGAATGGGAAGCCGGCAGGTGACCTTCCCGAGGAGCAGGAGTGGCCCCGTATCCACGATGCCATGACGCGGCTCAAGGAGCTTGCCGAGCTCTTCAGACAGTATGATGCGCAGGACAAATGAGGTGTAACTTAGCTATGTAGGTCGTTGATCGCAATTGAATGCAATGGAATGGACCACCACCACTGTTACATGTTTTCGCCCCTGTCGATCGAATGGAACCCGATGTAGACACGTCCTATACCTAGGTAATGTACTCAATCCATCTTAATCCATAATACCTACAAATGGCGGCTGGCCGGCGGCGGACACCAGCGTCTCACTTTATGTCGATGAGGGTTTTTCCAATTAATGCCGAGCACACGTGTATTTGTTAGTGGTTTTGAGCATCTTGACTGAGAATGACAGCAGAACTGGTGGGGGAAGGGAACACGCGACGGCACGCTACGCGACACTAGAGCGACGAAGCTACGATGGTTCCTGGCGCTACGGATGCGGAGCGGGGTTGACGTCATGGCAAACGGCGTGCGGGATTAAAGAATGTCTGTCGTCTACTCGGCAGTTGTTAGGTGGTTTACCGCATTGCCGTGCGCAATATTGTCCGATGCGCCAGTGTAGTGTAGGTTGGTAGGTGTACCGGTAGAGCTGGTGGCAGGGCTGAATGTAGACACGTGTGTAGCGGTGCAACTACGTGAACAGACGACGATAAGCCATGTGGTAGATAGCAGAGATAGGATATCGGAGAGATAGCCACATGGGAATGTCTGGACACGCGACAGGGCATGATCTGATTGTCAGCGTACAGTGTGGTTCTCGGGTTATAACTGTCCGGGAGGCACAGCATGCCTGCAGCTGCCAAGCATGCCCAGCAGGCCGCGGTAGCCCAGCATTGGCCAATTACAGCGCATAGAGTGCTGACCTCTCTTGCATCCACAGCGATCCCACCTGCGCTCCCCACACTACGTGATATGCACTGTGCCCGGGACTGTGTTTGGAATCGGGTTACGTACTACGACTGGTCAGTCTGGTCTTGCCGGTTGAAGGTTGTGACGTTGTCTCGAATGGATGTTCCTGTCGTCGGCCGTCGTTGCGCATGCGGCCCGACATACGACTCTGACATGGAAGATGCTGTGCTACTTGCCCTACGCTACTCGAGGATTACATCATGTTTGCTATATTCGGCGCTCTTTTGCGCGGCGCCGCGGCCAGAGATAGTAGCGTAGATAGCGTGTCGGCCATATGCGCCGGGCGTTGCTGGCTTCGGCCTAGGAGTCCCAGGTCGTCGGGAGCTACCTAGTGGAGGCCCCTGGACTGCCTAGCAGCAACCCGCTAAACTGCCTTGGAAGTTGGCAGCAACGCCCTGCGGAAGCTGTCCCTATCCCGGAATCCCATCCCATGCCATCCCTTGTCGTACCGACTCTGCTTCCCTTCCCGTCGTCTCCCGTCAGCCTGTCTCATTCCAGCATGCCTTATCTCTGCTCCGTTTGCCCAGTCTTTCTTTTGCTGCCTTCTGCTGCTGCTTCTTCAGCTTCACCAGTCTATATATACACCCGCTTCTCATTCCACCTGGCTCGGCCTGAGTTGACACATGGAGCTGTAAGTAATTGCGCGCATCTCCTGTACGCCATTTTGGATTCGGTGTCGCGTCCGGCACGAGTCTCGACCATCCATCGGCTTCTTTGGCGCCGGCCTCACGGCTTCACCACTTGACTGTATGCACTGATTGGAGTCGGCGAGCGAGATGGATGCCAAATCCAAAGCCGCGGCTGCTGGCCATGAGACCGACACGGGCTCGGCCGACCAGCTGCTGAGCTCGCTCGGCTACAAGCCCGAGCTCCAGCGCAACCGCTCCACCTTCCAGGTCGCCTTCATGTCCTTCGTCCTGGCCTCCGTCCCCTATGGCCTGGCCACCACCCTGCTCTACCCGCTCGTGTGCGGCGGCCCTGTCGACGTCATCTGGGGCTGGATTGGCGTGTCGCTCATCGTGGTCTGTGTGGCCGCCTCGCTCGGCGAGATCACGAGCGTCTACCCAACCGCCGGCGGCGTCTACTACCAGGCCTTCATGCTCGCGCCCCCGAGCTATCGCCGCATCGCCGCCTGGATCTGCGGCTGGCTGTACGTCGTCGGCAACATCACCATCACCCTCTCCGTCAACTTCGCTACCGCCCTGTTCCTCGTCGGCTGCGTCAACGTCTTCGAGACCGCCGACGGCAGTGACGTCTTGGAGGGCTCTCCTTACCAGGTCTTTCTGATCTTCCTCGGCATCACGCTGCTCTGCAATGCCGTGTGTGCTCTGTGTAACAAATGGCTGCCCATTCTTGATGTACGGTCGCCTCGCCCTCTTCTCCTTGCCTTGTCTTTGTGGTCTTTGGTCTTGTTTGGATCGCCATGTGCTGCTCAGACCCCTGACTAATTGACTGCTTAACTAACCGGCTCCTCTCTCTAGACCTTCGCCATCTTTTGGACCTTTGCAGGCGTGATTGCTATCCTGGTTACTGTGCTGGTTATTGCCAAAAATGGACGCCGTGATGGGAGATATGTGTTTGCCCATTTCGAGGTCAACTCGGGTTGGACGCCCGGCTGGTCATTCTTTGTCGGTCTGCTGCATGCTGCGTATGCCACCTCCTCGACTGGCATGATTATTTCGTAAGACCTCCTTCAGCTTTTGTGCCCCGTGCTGTTCCTCCACGTTATGCTGATATCCCACGCAGCATGTGTGAGGAAGTGCGGGCACCTGCCACCCAGGTACCCAAAGCCATGGTTCTGACCATTTTTTTCAACCTTGCCGCTGGCCTGGCTACCCTCATCCCTCTGATGTTTGTCCTTCCCGACATCCAGGACCTGATTGTGCTCGCGCAACCCGTCCCCTTTATCATCAAGTCCGCCGTGGGAAACGCGGGTGGCGCGTTTGGTTTGCTGATCCCCATCCTCGTGTTGGGTGTCATCTGCGGCATTGGTTGCACCACGGCCACGTCGCGCTCCATCTACGGATTCGCCCGCGATGGTGCCATCCCCGGCTCGCACTGGTTCAGGGTCATTCATCCGAAGCTTGACGTGCCCTTGAATGGCATGATGCTCAGCATGGTGATCCAGCTTGTTCTCGGTCTCATTTACTTCGGCTCGTCTTCGGCTTTCAATGCCTTCTCCGGTGTAGGCGTGATTGCGCTCACGGCCGCCTATGGCGCCCCTATCGTGGTCAGCATGTTGGAAGGCCGGAAGACGGTGGCCACGGGTTCCTTCTACCTCGGCTCTACTATGGGCTGGTTTTGTAACATTATTTCAGTTGGTACGTCACCCCTCTCCGCTGACCCTATCCAACTCTCGTGGACCTCGATATATCTAACATAGGATTAGCGTGGACATTGCTCGTCATTCCTCTTTTCTCTATGCCCACTGTCGTTCCAGTCACTGATCCTTCACTGGCGAATTTTGCGCCCGTGGTTTTCGTCGGCTTCACCTTGGTCTCGTTGGCTTGGTACATCGCCTGGGGCCGTGAGAATTACAAGGGACCTCCGACATAACTTCAGTGATGGGCAGTCCTATATTGCCTCAACCCCGGAGGCTCAAAAGTCACCTTGGACTTACGTGCCCCCATGGCGGTTTTCACTTTACTTCAGATCTTTTGTAGCTTCGATGGTAGCTCGGAGATCGGAGGATGCAATGATCACCAGTAAGTTAGAGAGAAGGTAGTTATAGCTTCTCATCAATACTAGACATATATTCGAAGCCCCCGGGCTGATGCCTCCGACGCGCCCCCGGCTCTACTCCCGAGGCTCAAACAGAGAAATATCTACAGCTATTTGCCGCTGCCCAGCCCTGCAGGTTTTGTACACATATCCGAGCATGATGCCTACTCCCATACGTAATACTAAACTATACACATTGCGAGTAATAGTCGTTCAAGGAGGTACAGGTTGAGCCGGTCTTGAATATGGTTAGCGCACACTCTGCTAGAAGACAAATCCACCAACTTACAGCGCACTGCGTGCATCCCGTCCAGCCAATGCCGCCGCATTGCCCGTATTTCGCGGTTGTGCATCCTGTGGGACTCGTCCCGGAAGTCGTCTTGGTGGTCGACCCGCCCGTTGTGGGGTTTGTTGTGGGCTTGGTTGTCGCTGTTGTCGGTTTGCTTGGTGTGGTTGTTGCTGTTGGGCCACTTCCTGGCACGCATGTCGTTTCGCAGCCCTCGCATGGTGAACCGGCGCTTTTTGTTGATCCTCCTGAGTATACTGATACCAATAGTCAGCTGAGCACGTCACAATAATAGATAGGTAGATTCTTGGATAGATCTTGACGTACCGGTCGGCCCTGGCGCGATGTACGTCGACATGGGCGCGTGGATGTTGACCAGAATGCCCGGATCGCTCGAGGCATAGGCGCCGGGGAGCGCGACGCCTGCCGGCTTCGCGGTTCCGGATCCTGTCACGGTGATCTGGAAGCACGTCATGTAGAACTGCGCCTGGCCCGGGGCAGAGGCAACGTGCAACGCGATCACCTCGGCGCGCAGCAGGTAGTCGCCCGGCGCAATGTCCGCGGGGATCTTGACGGACATGAGACCGCAGCATGTGTTTAGATCTTTCGTGCCCCAGTTGTCGCTGTCGCCGACGGCTGCGCCCGTCACGCTGGCCCAGGTGTCCGCGAAGACTTTGAACCAGGATGCTTGCGCCCCTACGGCTGTGGATGCGTCGCTTACGGCTGCCATGTATACTTGGACTGGTCCGTAGTGGTCGCCGCCGATTGCTTCGTTTGCGCAGCTCCGGTCGCCGGGTTGCTGGTGCATTTCTACTGTTATTGTTGACCCGGCGGCTACGGTGCACTTTCCGGGCACCGGGGATGTGCCGGCGTTGCAGGCTATGTCGTTGGAGGTCACATCTTGTACGGGCGAGTTCGAGAGAGGCAGGCGGGCGCAGGTCGCTCCGTGCTGGGGGTGTTAGTATTCGTTGTTTTGGTTCTTTTGGTTTTTGCTTTGGGTGTTGAAGGGACTTATATTGTCTACGCCGTTTATCCAGAGGTCTTGGAATGTGGCGTGTGCGGCGACGTTGGTGGCGAACGCGGCTGCGGCTGCGTATAGGGTTGGCTTCATGGTGTTATATTCTTTGGGATATGGAGCTTGGTATATGTAACAGGTGCTTCAAATACGGACTACCAAGATGAAGCGGACGCTTGGTTTCCTGCGTAGGGCGTCTTGGGAGTTATATATGCCTAACCTACCCATCCACCCGTACCGATCGTCTTATTCTTCATGCGCTTAATCACAGCCCGACGAGTAGGATATTATCCGGACCTCATCTTACTTGCTACGCCTACCTTCGGCTCACGTTCTGCTGCTCACAAGGGTTTCCATCTAGTCTACTTGGGCTCGGAGTGAGGTTCCGGCTTGCCGAGAAGAGCGTAGCTTTCACGTCGGGGCGGCTGCCGAAAGCATCTGCTCGCGGCGATTTCATTCGACGCTGTGTGGCGATGTGAGGAGTCTACCCCGGACCATCGCGCGCGTGAAGCCCGGTATGGATACCACGTTGGTCTCCACGGTCTCAGTGTCGCGGCCTGGGGTTGGTTCTGCAGCTATTGGTGGTGGTCCGGGTTTCTCAAAATTGGCTCGGCGGGCTTATCTCCTGATTGCCGGATTGGGCGAGCTGTGGGAAATGCGGCGCTCGCGGCTTTGGGACTAGTTGCTGCGTGGAAACTGGGAAGAGTGATTCTCTTTGGTGGTTTGCTGATGCTGTTGGTGGTCTCGTGTTGGCGTTTTCATCTCCCGGGATGGTGTGTACTCAATTTGGATCTGAGTACTCTAGTCTCTTTTCTGGATGTTCTTCTCCTCTTCTGGTTCGTTCTTGATTTGTGGTTCTTGATTTTACTTCTTCTTTGGAGGGAAGGAAAGAGGTTGCGGAGGACCTTGTTGGGGATATCGGCCTGGAGACTTGTTGTGTTTGGTCTGTTGTGTTAGAACATGAGTTCCTTCGTGGATTTCTTTGCATTGGTTGTGCTTCCCCGTCTGCGTCGCCACTCATTATCTAAGGAATATTCGGTTCTGGTTCATCTTGACCGTATTATCTGTCGTTGAGTTTGCCAATTCTGTTCGGGCAAGCGTTCGTGGGAAACCATCTTCGGGCTCAATGTGCTGTCTTTGACAGCATGGAACCAGAGTCGCCGGATATCCTCGCCTCGGAGGATCCTATGACACGCTAACGGCTTTCTTGGACAGTTCAGCATCCGGAGCTTTGGTTGAATGCGGTGGGGTTTGTGCAGGACGCCGGGGAAATGAGAGGCGGGCTTACGACTCATAAATCATCATCCTGTAGGACTGGATAGCACGGTTCTGGCACACAGGAATCGGGATGATGAAGGGCGGTATTATGGTTACTGTGTTCGCTTCTACTCATGTGATTTCGGGAGTTTGGGATGCCTGTTTACTTTGTTTCTATGTATACTGGATATGTCTCGGCGTGACCTGATACCGTCTTTGATGTCGTCTACGACGCTTGTTCACTTGCGGGCATGCGTACTCGAAGCAACTTGAACACAGCGGAAGGGATTGTAATTTCGTTTGCGTCACTTCGGCTCCTGCTTAATCCGAGTCAGAAAGTCGCCGGCTACCTATACCTTCTCGAGTCATTCGTGCGGTCACGACTCACACAGTCACATTAGGTTGTTACCTCATATCGATGAATCATGATCGAACCGGGTGGATTGTTTATCCGCTGTAGGCGAGGGCCTCTGCGTACCAATTATCAGCATCGACGGCGTTTACTTTGATTAACTGGCTGCCCGTGTTTTCGGCGATGTTGCCGCAGTGCTCCAAACGGAGTGGATTATCGGGCAGCGCGATAACTCGCTGTCATCTGGACTGTGGGGGAAACAACGGGGTGTAATTGAAGTTATTGAGCTTGACCATGGTGAATCTTCGACGCCTTTTGATGGTATTGGGGCATCTTTATGTCTTCGGTGTAAGGGGGCTTCCCTAGGTCTTCGTCGTCAAGTGGAGAACCTGGGACGTGATATTGGATGGCTGGTTTTCTGATTTACATACTGAGAATCCGAGATGCTTTGATGGGAGCTCGATGGCTCAGCGCTTCCCGCTTTCTCAGCTGCGCCTCAATGCCTTGGATGCCGGCTGGGCGGGTGGCTTGGCCATGTCCCCATATTGTTCATCATGCTTCGGTACGTCATGTACCAATCACTAGGAATATCATCATGTCCCGAACCTAGGCAGTATCTAGGTGTTTGTTGGTCAATGCCAAGCTGAGAGTTGAGAGTTGAGAGTTAGAACAAATGGCATTCAATGCCCTGTAACCTATGTACAAAGTCTACAATTAAACGGTAAATCGAAGAACATCCGTGCATCCTTCTTCTATTTGGACTTTTGAGGGGCAATCTCTCACCGTGTTCATTAGACTGGACTGACAGTGAAGCTCTCACGAGTCACCAGCGTGACACGCGCATAACGGCAGCCGCTTTGATAGCATGAGTATTATTGCCACGTCTTCGATTGACTGGTGTGTCCAGGGGCAAAATGGAGATCATGTGCGGAGAACGTGTGATGCCGACCCGTGGAGGCGAGTTATTAGTAATAACTTGCCTCTGTGAAGCAGGTTTTCAGTCTTAATGTTGTCGAGCGCGTTACTGATGTCTAAAGCTCGCATAGTCAATGATCAAGGATTTCGGGCGAGAGGACTTGCGAACTTGGTATGCGCAACATTTATGTGTGTGCGCCATGCGGCAAACAATTCAAGCATAGACACTAAATCAAGAGGCTGTACTTGCGGAAACAGTAGTCACATGAGTCCTCTTGATGGTGCACCTGGTATTAGTAGCACGAATACTACCCGTCCGTGACCAAAGGCGATTCCGATGGTGGTAGACGCAGAGGGGAAATTCTCCGATTCCTCGGATTTCTTGTTTCTAAGTTTTCTCGAGACCATCTTATCAAGTAATCGTAACCATCACGACAGGTCCAGACTGGCCCGGATGATATGGACGGCAACGAACTGAGGACATGTGACTGACAATTGTGCACTCACCTCCCCCCCTTAATCCACCTTCGGCCTGCGCAACTAAGTCGATAATGGTGCGCGAATGGTTACTATGTACCCGGGCCGCAATTCGCTTATGATTATGCTCCTACGGTACATAGGCGGAAGCGTTAAGGGCATGATGGACAAATCTAGGTAGGTATCTGTCGAGGGCGGGGCGACACAGTCCTCGAATGGGAACCCTATCCCACGGTATGCCCTATCGAGCGTATTTCATGCTATTGTTACGGAGATGCGCAGGTTCGCCTCGGTAGATGGATTTGCGACCCTCTCTATGTTCCACCGTATGATACGGAAGCAAGGTGATAGTAGACTACAGATAGTCGACTGGATATTCCAGAGCACAGTTGTCAAGTTGTCGATTCGGTTCGCTGGCCATGATGGGGGTGGATTCGGGCGTCGGGACAATCGCGTTCGTGACGGGGTTCACTAGGGAGTTTTGCAAACCGTTCGTGTCTCGAAGGGACCTACCTAAGTAACTGGGGACGGTGGTAGGTACCTAGTGACGTACGAGACGCACTTGGGAGAGTCTAGTGGAATTAACCAGCAATTGTCTTGGTTATCTACTGTGTGGTCAATTCAATTGATCCAAACCCACTCGGCGGGCACAACAAGTTACATGCAGCGGATGGGTAGCCTGTCTAAACTGTACCTGGGTAGGTCGACTTGCTGTTGCTCAGTCATCTGGGGCGCTCGCCTGCGAGCCCAGTGTCGATAAGGGGAGGTGGCTGAACAAGTGAGGATGTCTCACATGTTACCGTAGTAACTAGTTACCGCAGTTACCGTAGTTACCTGCTACATAACAATTACTTAAAGACTGTCTAATAAGTCCATACCTGAGGCAACTGTTACGCTGTTTAATACAAACGCCCCAATGTTTTACATACCTACAGACTCACATGATTCCCAGGCTTACAACGAACTATGCTTTCATTTACTTGCCGGAATGACGTTTTGGTGTAGATATTACATAGGTCCTGAAATTTGAGGCTCAAATAGAAGGCAGTGCGTTTTTTTGGCAACTGACTGTTAAGCGGCGTTCGAGGCTGCGGAGCGGCAGACCCGGCTGTTTGAGGTCGGCGATCAAGCCTGGTGTGCGGATGCTGTCCGACGCTGCGGTGCTGCAAACCCGGCTGCTCGAGGTCGGCGATCAAGCCTTAGCGTCCGGGGGCTGGCTACCGTGTAAACGTTAAACAAGGCACCGCCCTACCGATGCTACGGTGTTGGTATATTTATTTCCTCGTATGAACTACCGGTAGACCTATCCGAAGTGGGTATTCCGAGCAGTCTATTCCGTAGATGGAGTGGTCGGGATGAATGCTTACTCGTAGCACTGTTTGCTTCGACATCATAAGTCTCTCCAATGCCTATTAATAATGACGACAGCCTGCTTGCTCTATTTTGCCTCGCCTTGACTGTCGGCGCGGTTTGCAGAGACTAACGTAGTCCTAGTCTGCGCCGTCGGGAAAAAAGAAACAGAATGCTCTGCTAGCATTACTCGGAAATAGGTATGGCAGCGACTCAGAGATACGGAAAACGTACAAAGTAGCGTCCTGCGAGTCGCAGTCGATAATTAGGTGGCGTCGGTATTAGTTAGGTAGCTACACACACACTTCTGTTATTGCTATTGTCTTATTAGTGCCTATTGTTATTGTCAGCATTCGCGTGGTCTTGGTCATCCATCGTGTGTCTGCGCTAGCGAGAAGCAGTGAATGCGAGCTACGCCCCTTTGTCTAGGTTGTGGTCCAAGTGTCTCGTGCAATGACTGCCACTGCAACCGACTCAATCCGTTTGTGTATAATATCTAGGGCTTAGTCGCCTTGCTCTGCTCCCACCCCTTACCCTTCCACACGGCATCATTCTCAACGACGGGATGGCTGTTGGTGCCGGCGCAGATTCATCAATCATGGCGTCGATGGGCCAATCAACTGAGAAGCTGGAGAAGCCGGACGTGCTGGTCGGTAGCAGCAATGCCAGCACCGAGGCAGGCGAGCCGATGGCTCCGAAACTCTCTGAAACCGAGCCGGTATGGCCGGCCGAAACCATGTCGACTGCCCGACAGGTTCTGATCGTCTTCGTCATATGCATGACGCAGTTCTGTACTCGTGAGTCACCAACATCCGCTCCGTCAACCTCGACCTCTACCTTCGTTCATGGCAGGGCAGCATGGCTAACCAACGGCGCGCGCAGTGGCTGGCTTCACCACGGGTCTGTATCTAGCGGGCACTATGGGCGCCTCGTTCGGCGTTACCGACCCGCAGCAGCTGGCGTGGATTGTCGCCGGTTATTCCCTGACTGTCGGCAGCTTCATCCTGCCGTCCGGCCGTCTCGGAGATGTCTTCGGATATAAGCTCCTGCTGGTCATCGGTCTGTGCTGGTTTGCCCTGTGGTCCATTGTCGTCGGCTTGAGCGTTTACTCCAATTATGTCCTGCTGGTCTTCGCACGAGTGCTCCAAGGCATCGGCCCGGCCATCTGCTTACCGAATTGCCTCGCCATCCTCGGCTCTACCTACCCGCCAGGGCCCAAGAAGGCCATGATCTTCGCCTGCTTCGGCGCCAATGCGCCCCTTGGCGCGATAATTGGAGCTACGCTGGCGGGCGTCCTGGCGCTGGCGTGGTGGCCGTGGGGGCAATGGGCACTCGGCATCTTCCTGTCGGCGCTCGCCATCGCCGCTTACATCGTCATACCCGACCCGCCACAGAGGAATGCCGATGCTGCCGACGCTGCCGACGGCTACACCTTGCGGACGCTGAGCGAAGAGTTGGATCTACCGGGCGCGGTGACTGGAGTGGTGGCCTTGGTCGTCTTCAACTTCGCCTGGAACCAAGCGCCTCTCGTCGGCTGGGACACTGCCCAGGTCATCGTACCCCTTATCGTTGGCTTGGCGCTTGTAGCTGTCTTTGCTTGGTATGAATTCAAGGTCGCAAAGAAACCTCTGCTGCCGTTTGACGTCGTCAATGGAGATGTCGCCTTCGTCCTGTTCACCGTAGCATGTGCCTGGGGTGCTTTCGGGGTCTGGGCGCTGTATTTTGTCCGACTACTCGAAGAGATTCGGCACGCCACCCCCTTGCTGACAGCGGCCTATATTTCGCCGGTGGTCCCCGGCGGCCTCGTGGCAGGGGCCGTGACTGGCACACTCCTGGGCCCGCTTCGGGTCAGGCCCTCTGTCGTGATGACCTGCGCCTTGACCGCCTTCGTGATCGGCGTGACTCTCGTGGCCACAATGCCGCCGAACCAGATCTACTGGGCCCAGGCCTTCGTGTGCTCGATCATCATCCCGTTCGGCATGGACATGAGCTTCCCCGCCGCCACGCTGATCATCTCCAACGCCGTCAAGAGGGAACACCAAGGGACGGGAGCAAGTCTCGTCAACACGATCGTCAATTACTCGATATCGCTGGCAGTGGGATTTGCGGGCACGGTGGAAACAAATGTCCACGCGCCGAATCAACTGGACAGGTTCAGAGGTGGTTTGTACTTCGGCATCGGAATCGCGGTTATAGGGATGCTGACCTGCATCATGTATTTGATCCGAGAGCACCTGAACCGACGGAAGGCATAGGTATTCGCATTCTCGGGGAGTTGGTAGTGGTGCATAGCAAGAGTGTAACAACTGCATGGATTACATTGTAATAGATATCATAGACGCGAATGATTAATTAACGGATTCAACACGTTCAGCCAGGGCGGAACAAGTCTGTGCCGTATAACTAATCAACCAGATTGGTTATTGCGCGACTCCGTTGCATCCTGGGCTGAGGAACGGAGCGTGGTGTCTGATCTCGAGGCTCACTGTGGGATGCGCCCGCAAGGACAGGATGACTAACAGGATGACTATCACGATAGCTATCATACAGTGCTATCAATACAGTGCTCAAGACATCATCACACAGTACAAAGAGGATACCCGCTCATCGAGGCGGTAACGTGGTGACCGTTGTTACGAGCGTCATTGTAGTAACGGTTACATGTATGCCAAAGCACATACTTCGTACCTAAGCATGAGTTCCTTTTCATAAAAGACAAAGAAGGTAATCGGAGACTTACAATAATTGTCACAATGCGAATTCTATCTGCAAGATCGCAGCATACTGCCATCGGCAACTGCCCAGTTCCGGGACAGGACGGGATACGTTACGATACTTAACCTTCAAGCAATGATTGACAAGACAGCTCAGGAACAGTCCCCGTCCTGACAGGCGGGGAACTGTGAAACGTTATGAGTACTTGCTGAGATGTCTTCGGCCCTTGAACCGATTGGCTCAGAGGTGTGAGATCGAGTACCCCGTGCGGACTCGGCCCGACTCGCTGGAGTAATAAGCCACCGCCAACGCCAACGGCCCAACTATGCGGAGATGGCTGAAATAGACATAAGCCCCCGGACTGATCATCTGATCGGGAGCATGAACTCACCTATTACCCCGTGGTCCATCCTCTCGAACATCTCAGCCGGCATGGCAATTCCGTGGGTTGTTGGGGAAACCTCCGGGTTACCTGGTGTAAATCATCGGGGGATTTACGAACTGTGGTTAGCGAACTCTTACGAGTAGCTTGAATGAAATGTGTGGCGCGGGAAGCTGGAATGATGAATGAATCAAGGCCAATCAATCAACGACAGTAGAATTCATCAAGCACGCTCATCCCAGTGTCGAATCTTACATGATATGCTTGGGACCTCATGATTCATCTTGCCGCAAGGGTCTGCGAGAAATATGTCATTTGTATGTGGTTCTGGCCGAGTCGATACACGGCCGATCCAGTCGGTATGATGCCCGATTTCATGCATACTTGGTCGCATGCCCTCGCGACCGCACAGCCAGTGGACGCTGAAGTCCAATGGGCGGCGTCTCGAGTCGTCTCGGCGGCGCATATACGTGGCACGTTTCTTGGTACATAACCTAGATACATAGTCGATATCGCCACCGGCATTACCAGGTATTCCCCAGCTGTCGGCGTTAGTTGCCCTTGCAGAACGTGCTGTGCCTAGATGAAGGGGGGAGCCAAATGGCAAAAGCAACCTACCTAACGACTAGTCCGGAGTTTAATAAACTCAGCACACGGCATTCCTTACTCTGATATATCTGTCTTCGGTTTTGGTAATGGTTTCGTCCTCCGTTCACTTATAAGGCTGCAGCACGACTGACATCAGGAACACGTTAAGCAGTATTACTGATTGTTGTGTACACGTCTTACCTCTTACAACCTTGACAAGTCGTGACCAATGCAGTGCGCTCTGCGTGTAGGTACATGGCAATTGCCTAGGAGGTATGTAGTTGGTGCTACCTTTGATCCAAGTAATGTGGAAGGGTTCCCCTGTCGATTGCACCCCCGGCCACAAGTTGGTGTGGACGTTGATCTTGACTAAGGCGGAGAACGACTCGGGCCGCAACCGCTAAACCTGCCACCGTCGACAACCGTCCATCATCAGTGTCATGTAGTGTAGGTACACTACAGTCCAACGTGCCACTTGTACCCTACCTAGTGTGATGGTTGCCGTTGTTAGTTCTGCTGTCGTCCGCCTCTCGGATATTTTTGTCGGCTCATAGGTATCAGTATGTCATATCAGTATGGCTTCTCGAGGCCTCTGCTTCGTTGCCCGGCAGCTTGGAGGATGTCCTGAGCATCGCACACGCTGCCTTGGAATCTCTACCATCGTAAGCACGTTGTCCGCTCCTATCCAGGTAGATCCTTATATTCCGTCTCCTGACAGGTAGACAGATACTCTGGTTGTCCGATGCTTACACGATAGGTATAGGTAGGGATCAGCAGGTTATGGTCAGCTACTAGGTACATAGTAGTCTTCCAACGCCTTCACCTATGATGGGGCGTATCCGCTTGCAGCCTCGCAGTTCCATGATCATCCAGTGGCGGGCGTGACTTCGAACCGGGCCGTCAGACGCATGTCGAGGGATCTGGAATAGCCACGTTGCCAGAGTGAGACCGAGTGTAAGAGCCACCACCGGGAGCCTCAAGTGGGCTGCTGATTGGCGCAATGCCATGTGAAGTCTGCCGCCTAGGCCCTAGGTTGACGACTAATGTCTTATCCGGCTCTCGATCCAGGTACATCGACTATTCCGCCCCCCCTCGACGTTATTCCTGAAACGACCTGAAGATGCTCGAGTCATTCGCTTTCACCGTCGTGTGTCGTCCCGGCATTTCTGGGTACATGGACGGACGGCATTGCTCGGGACAGCCCGGATTGGCGTCGATGCTAGCTTATAGTCTAGCTCAAACTGAATACCAAGGCCGATGGATTGATGGAGAATTCACAACGTTGGGCCCCATCATTGGCTGGCCTGGGGTACCCTCATGCATGCGTCTCCCAAGACAGAAGAATGCCCACTGCCCAGCACCCAGCATGCCGCCGAGAGTTTGAGGTCATGTGAGTGAGCTTGTGTCCCCGGCGTGAGAGCCGTCGTCGCCGTGCATCGGAGCTCCAGAGCTTCTTGGTCACCACGGCAGTGCACTGAATAGGTCGGCATCTCGATGCCATTGATCTCTGAGGTCCTCCTTGAAAGGACCTGCGCTCCGTCTTCCCTTTACATATGCCGTCCGACCCCGGTACCCCGTGTCTATGGTGCGGCACCTCCCATAGTTCCCGAATCATGGCCGGTTACCCGTGTGCCTCTTCTTTTTCCTCATAGCTCCGCAACCATGATGACTCGCATCTCTGTGAAGGTTTAGTATGGATGTCCTGTCAAGGCCTAGTCTTGATTCGACAAGCCCCTGACGAATGAACTGTATCTACAGCATGTCATGCTCCAAGCTGCCTGGCAGGTATCGAGGACCAGCCCAGGGGTCTGGATCGCCTCGGCGAAATAAGACCGCCTCTCGGTGGGCATGACCACTTCAGGAACTAGATCTGCCGCCCTCTGGATCAGAAAAGGAAGGTTTGAACACCCTTGGCCCTGGCGCAAGTCTATACGCCGGACGTGACTAGAGCCTCTACGCTTGCGGTGCCCTACACCATCAAATCGGCATTCCTCTAGGTCTTGTGAAGCATGAGAACTGAAGGAGGCTATAAAAGAGCTGGTTAGCGCCATCTGGGGAGTAGAGGGTTCGTTCGAAAACAATTACCTTTTCTCTTCTACCCATCCACCCAGTGCAGAGACAAGCAGCAAGCAGCAGTATGCGTGGTCTTTTCGGTTTCGTTGCCGCCGCTTTGGCCGGCCTCGTCGTGCAGTCCGCTGCCTATACCACCCGAGCACGGCCTGGTGCCGTTGGTGATATCCTCCTCAACAAACAAAACACCCTCACCAGAACGAGCGCGAAGTTCAAGGTAGACTCAGTCAGAAACGGTACGCTGCCAATCTCCATCGTGAATAACTTCGGTGATGGCATGTACATGTACGTGACTGGGCTGGACAGCTCCGGTACTCCCTGTCTCCTCGGTGCAGACGGTCAATACGTACACCCTCAAGTCAATTATAGCGGCGGCGTTCCGCAGGAAATCACGGCAAACATTGCTCTTCCCCTCAGCGGTCTGGGCGAGACCACCAACTTTGCACTTCCAGGGCCGCTGATATCGGCTCGGATCTGGTTCGCTCGGGGGCATCTGACCTTCTACACGGTCCTCGATGGCAACGGAGTGCCGGCGATCGTCGAACCGTCGGCAGCGAACCCCCATGACCCCTCGGCTGATATTCTATGGGGTTTCATCGAATTCAACTATGATGGACTTACTATATATGCCAACATAAGTTACGTCGATTTCGTTGGTCTCTCTCTTGGTATGGGTTTGACTCTGGCCTCCGGAGAGACACAGATCGTGAAGGGTCTCCAAGCCGGCGCTGTATCGAACGTCTGCAACGGCGTCAGGATGCAGACCAGTATCGACAGCCAACCCTGGGACAAACTCTGTGTCACCGGCTCTTCAGGCGAAGCGCTTCGTGTTCTGTCACCGAATCTCTATGTGTCAGCGAACGCCTCCCAGTTCGGCAATTACTATGACAGTTACGTCAATCAGGTCTGGAGCCAATACGCAAGCCGTGACCTCACCATCAACACCCAAGCCAAAGCCGGAAACGTTACCTGCCGTACCGCCGGCGAACAGCTCACATGCATAGGCGACAACCGGGCGTACCCGAAGCCGACCACCGCCGATATCTGGGGTTGCAACTCAGGCCCTTTTGCTATTGTCGGGAGCGATAACCTCGTGCATCGGGCCGTTGTTCCACGGCTCTGCGCTGCCTTTGCACGCTCGACGCTGCTGCTCAACGGCGGCAACATCCAACCCTCACTCGGCGCGGACCGTTACTACACCGTGAACCCCACGAACCACTATAGCCGTATCGTGCATATGTTCGAGACGGACAACTCTGGCTACGCGTTCCCTTATGATGATGTCAACCCTGACGGTGAGAACGCGGCAGGCGTGGTGTCGGGTCCCTATCCTACCCGTTTGAAGGTCACTGTAGGCTGCTGGTCCTAGGGCGAATTTGGATACGGCGGCGTTTTGGAATAGCCATGGATGGGGAACTTCTGTTTTGGGATATTGGCATTTTGTTGTACATGCTTCTGGGATGATACTTTTCTCGTATATAGCCCATATTTCACTTCAGAATAGGGTGCGTGAAGAAAAGTGCTGGCACTCGTTCAATTTAGAATATTCTTACTCGTTGGTATCATGTCTGTCCCCGACGGTTCACTGAATCATAGAAAACGGGTACGCGGAATGAAGCTGTTCCTTAACCATAAGTCAGTTCGCGTGACTACATAGACCAAACACAGAGGTTTACAAGACATCCTCGTACCTTGATCTTCAGCCAAGGGCTATGAAGCCCCGAATGGGTACGGTGCTGCCCGTTTAGGGAGCGTAGATGAGAATGCAGACTCTCCGTCGTAAGTTCACGAAGTACGCTAATCCGCCAGAAAGCAAGGAAAAGTGCGAAAAACAGATATACCTAGATACTAATTAGAAGTAGTAAATGCCCACGCATGCTTTGGCAAGGAAAAGGGCAACGATGGACGTCCTAATCAAGGCCGAGGCTTGAGCCAATATAACACATGCGCCTGCCATCGCGGCCCCCAGCACAATGCGGAGAACGATGGAGGACTGTTCTCTCTCATTGTCTAGAGTAGATTTCTAGCAATCTCCGCCCCAACCCAGTTGCCGATTCACTTCATTCATGGCATGGACACTGGCCCTGTAGAGCCCAGCGCTATCCATCTGGATATTCCCCGTATGGATGACGGACAGAACCTCATGCGATCTTCTTATGTCTGACTGATCGAGAACTGTTTGTCTTTTCTCTAGTACGGCTCGGAAGATAGCGTGTCCCCACAAGTTATACCACTGATCTTCGCTGATGCTGATGTATTCTTTGCGACCGGACTCGTTAATTCGTGAAAAGGGCCACTCGATGGTTACAACCTCCCATCTCTTGGTTCGGAAAAACAGGTACGGCCAGCTGAAAATGAACATGAGCGTCAAGATGAATAGCCACTTGACCCAGCGGGTCGAGCGCCAGCGGTTGATCCTGACATCATTGTAGAAATCGACTCGTGCGTCTTTCGTGACGAACTGGATCTGCAGGTGACCACGGTAGTTCGTCCGGTGTACCAGGTCGACAAGACGCCGCCGGACGCCCTCCTCGTCGAAACCTACCACTTTGCGCTGCAGCGTGAAGCACTTGAGCCCCGCGGGGCTGGCGGCGAAGCGGTGGCACCATTCTTGGAGCGTGGGCTTCGTATCAGCACCAACTTCAATATTCTGATCTGAGCCCGGCCCGCGCCTGCGCAAGACGGTACCGCGTCGAACTTCTTCGCTGTTGTCCACGGTGTGTAACTCCGCCCACGCCGTGCGGCATTTGACATCGGCATAGAGGTATGGCGTCAAATCAACCGTGACATCGAAGTCGGTGATGGTGTTTTTATCAGGCTTCCCCTTGCTGTCTCTCGTCTCCTCGGTATGCGTGCCGACAAGTTGGATATATGGGCGTGGAGGGAGTCTGGAGAGTTTCTGGATATATGTCTCGAGATGATCGGGATCTTCCACGCTCTTCGCCACCCAAGCCTGTGCACCGGTTGTCCCGTCTACCGTGACCCTCGCATCAAGGTCTACGGGTTGGATCTTGCCATTCACGGCACTGCTAGGGGCAAGCATCGGAGCAGCCTCGGAGTCGATGACATCGCTGTAGCTTGGCGGCAGGTCGTCGATATTTATCTCGGGGCCATCATTGTCGACGTAGTAGGGAGCAGCGGAGGAGCTTGAGGCGGCATTGTTGTGTAGCGGAACGTCGGGGAGTGTCTTGTCACGACTGCTCGATTTGTCCATGTTGATAGGTAGAAGTCAGCCACCACTACGGACGCACAGCGCGACAGACCGGGTATGACAGCGCAGTGTGCCCAGCCTGAGCTTGAGAGTAGCAAGAAACAAGTAGCGAGATTGATTCTGCTTGCGGCGACTGCCCTTACCTACCATCTGTGGACTACTATCGTAGTGTACTGGCTCCCACCGGAGAATGCAGCCAGCTTGACGTGCCAGTGCCTTGGGATTCAGCTGCGAACGACGAACGGAGGACTTTATGTATATACCGGGGTAACCGTGAATATGCATAAGTGCATTATATACTATATATGCAAGATCTGGCAAGTTAAACATGTGCCTCTCGTACGGTCCTCTGGTGACCCACTACCTACATGCACTGTAGGTCAGGTCTGTTCAGAAGTGTGTACGTAAAGTCTTAATTGATAGGAAGAAGTCTATGGATACCGGCTATAGGAGTGTGGTTATTTATGCGCCTTAGCGTAGTGGCTCGCCACTGCTTCGCCACTGCTTCGCCACCTGTTATCCCCGGCTGTTATCTATACTCGAGTCATACCAAGTGTAACCTGAGTCGTAGCTAAGTCATGTGTGCCACCCGAGGTGCCACATAGGTGCCACAACCACTCCCCTTGTTCCAGATAACTGTCCCAGTTATCGCCAGTACGTCGCTTCTAGCTCGAAGCTTAGTTGTCGTTACCTAGTCCTGCAGACTCTCTCAATCTCGCCCGTTCTCTTTCCAGCATCGACTTACTAGCGTACCAGAGGCTACGTACCGGGTGTCCATCGTCGCTGAAGGCAGGGAACAGGTTGCTACCGTTATACTTGCTTGGTAGTGTGATGCCTCCAGGACTGCGTAGACGGTAGGTATTACCGTGGTGGCAGCTAGCTATACTCCAAGGACCGTCATAGTAGGGTTCGCTTTTATCTCCCCGTTGCCTCACACGTAGGACCCAGTCGCCGGTCCCGTAGGTTCGAATGAGACCTTTCTTTTCTTGGAGATAGGCACGTATCTGGTCCCTTGAAGTGCGGATGCTGTTGAATCGCTGTCGGCTCGCAGGTGCCTCGTGGTGAGTGGCTAAGAATTGTTGGAATTCGATCTCCTCCCCCTCGGTCGGCTCACGAACATACTGCGAGCTCTCTGCTACCTCGACCTGAGGTGGCTGAGTGCCAAACATGAGGTAGTAGCTACTGTAGCCGCTCGGCATGGGAACGCGATTGTGAATTCGTACTGCTGCTTCGAGGAGGAGCGCGAAGTTAGGATACCGGTGCATCGCTGCTTCTCTCAACATAACGCGCTTGATATCAGCGTTCGCACGTTCTACCCTACCGTTACTTCGCGGCCTGCTCGGCGTGATTGGCTTAACTACTGAGCCGTTTGATTTATGCCACGCAGTAGCATCGTCACTGGTGAATGCACCACCGTTGTCGCTAATCCACTCCCTTGGGTAGCCGAACGTATGACCTATCTTGTTGATCAGAGGCTTCGTCATCTCGAATGTGCGGTCTGGTACGACCGCAGCTTCTACCCAGGAGGTAGCATATTCCACGCAGACGAGGACATGTATACCTCCAATCGAGGTGTGGTCGATGCCCCAGCGAGTTAACGGCGAAGGAGGGGTGATGGGCTGCAAATCTGGAAGTCGTTGCAGTGGTGGCTTCATCAACTGGCACTTAGGACACTCAGCAACAACTTGCTGTGCGACCAATGTGATGTCTGGGTGCCAGTAGCGTTTACCTACTTCCCGCAGCGTAGTCCCTACTGTAGCATGACCGTAGTCGCTGTGAACCTCCTTCGAGTAGAGTAGCAACTCGTCAGCATTAGGTACGCGTCGTAACGTAGTCATCTGCAAAGCCATCCCAGCAGCATGTGGGGGGTCGCCGGGAGTTCGCTGTAGCTTCACCACTTTGTAGAGATTGTCTTGGTATGCGGCAAAGTGCTCATATGCCCACACTGGGTCAATGCTGTCTGGTAGGTCTGCACCAAATCTAAGGAATTCTGAAATTGCCTGCAGATCTAGTGTATTCAGCTGCTGGGGTCGAGTTACCTTCGAGGTAGTGTCGAGGTTAGAGGGAAATACATCCTCCTTCTCAGGTGGTCTCGACAACCAATCTGCTAACACGTTCGATTTACCAGTGCGGTATACGATACGTATCCCGTAATGTTCAATCGCATCCAAGAAACGAACGATGCGAGCTGGTTGCTCCATCTTAGTACGCAAAGTCAACAGTGACTGATGATCCGTCCTCACTGTTACCTCGCCACCTTCGACCCAGTGGCGCCAGTGTTGTAACGCCAGCATGATAGCTAACAGTTCACGTTCTTGAGCTGAGTAGCGGGCTTGGGTCGCGGTGAGCTTCTTAGAGAAGTATGCGATAGGATGCAAAGCTGACTTGCTACCGTGTAGTCGCGGCTGTAGAAGGCATGCATCGACGTGCTGCTGGCTCGAATCTGCGTCGATGATAGACGGTAGTCGCCAATCAAAAGAACGAACTACTGGCATAGTAGTAATGGCGTCTCTGATTGTCAACCATGCTTGCTTCGCCTCAGGAGTGAGAACGACAGGTTGGTTCTTCGAACCACCAGTGAGGGAGGTGAGAGGCGCAGCGATCAGAGAATAATTCTCGATCAAGTGTCTGAAATAACCGGCTGCGTTGACGAAACCACGCACCTCCGACGTCGTAGCTGGTTCACGCCTACTTCGAACGGCGTCGACTTTAGCAGGGTCGGCTTTGATACCGTTTGCAGATATGTGGAATCCTAGAAAGATGCCTTCTCGTACGAACATTTGGGACTTCTGAGTGTTGATAGTCATACCGTATTGTCGTAATCGCTTAAAGAGTTCGAGGCAGCGGCGATGTAGAAGCTCCCTCGAATCAGCCCAGATAGCGATGTCGTCGAGAAGACATGCTAGCCAATCTGTGAAGGGCTCAGTGATCTCTTCAACTAATGCCTGAAACGTAGCGGGTGCATTGCAGAGACCCATTGGCATGACGAGCCATTCATACACACCAAAGGGAGTAACAAAGGCGGTCTTCTCCCTCGAAGCGTCGTCGACACGAATGTGCCAGTACCCATCCTTAAAGTCGATGAATATGTAATACTGATGGCCCGCGGCCTTCTGTATCTGATCCATGGCGTTAGGTAAGGGGTGGGCACGCTTCTTGGTGCGTTTATTGACTTCACGGAAATCGCAGCAGATACGCCAGATGACATGCTCCATCGCTTCTGCCTCCCTTCGAGTTGGCATGATAGTCTGTCCTGGGGCCTTCTTAGGTGTCAGTAAGGCTGGCGCAGCCCATGGACTCATACTTTTCTGTATATGAATCTTGTCATGTGCGCGGACAAAATCTCGAAGTGCCTTCTCCTGCGAAGGGCTGTAGCGGCGAGGTGGCAGCTTAATAGGGGCGGCATCACCTGTATCGATGTGATGCTTCGTCTTCATCTCTACCTCGACCTTGCGCTTAGCTGGGTCAAAGAGTTCGGGAAAATCACGCTCATATTCCCTTAGACGTTGTTGCACCCACGGGTCGGTAGGAGTATCCTTGTGCCAAATGACCTGCGAGTTCGCAGCGGGGTAGACGGTCTCAGTTGCTGAAGCGTTATAACTTTGTTGTATAGGGATAAGCACGGGCATCCCTTCGAACTTCGACAACTTCAATGTCTCTTGCCCTGCGGCGAGGTCGAAGATACCTCCCCACTCATGGAACTTGCCTTTACCGATCGTCAGATCACCAGGAAATGTCTTGTCGGGTACCACCCCGGCGGTGACCTGCCAGGTTGCAGACAGCGAAGTATCTGCTGTCTCGAACCTGCCTCGAACTTCGCAATCATGAGTGATGCGTGGACCCGTTCCACCAACTCCCTGCATTGTGCCAGGTCGTTGTGACTTGTATGGCGTTAACTTGTCTGCTAGCGATTGGGCTACGTAGCAACTGGTACAGCCATAGTCCCAAAAAATGGTGAACTCGCTGTCAGTTCGCAGTAGCTTCGCCAAAAAGAGGTTGTGATGGTCCCAGTAACCATCACGTAGCTTGCCTCTCTCGGGTAGGGGTTTAGTCTTGCGGCCCACGTTCATCTCGACTAGATGAACGGGGCTGTCCTAGGCCTCTTCGACTTCGAAGCCTTCGAACAGTTCGCGCAATTCCTCTTCTACCATGGCGTTATCGTCTTCATAGCGGTCCCCTGCACTAGGGTCGAACTCACTGTTACCTAGTGTCGAATCTTCGGTGAAGTGTACTCGACCTTGGTTCTTCTGAGTGCGGATGGGGGCCCTGGATCTGAAAGATTTGTACCTAGTACGGAAGCGATCAGCGAGGTCGCTTCGAAATAGCTTCCCCTTGATAGTGATTTCTTGACCGCGATCAGGGGTCTTTCTAGGCCACTGCGGTGCCTTATCACAGTCCTTGGCGAAGTGCCCAACTTTTCCACAATTGAAGCACTTATTATCATCAGCTTTAGCCGCAAATCCTTGGTCGACTTCGAGGACACGGTGAACCTCCCGCTCGTTAGTGCGAGGGTCAGCAATGACAGACTGCAAGGCCTGTGGGGTAGTAGCGAGCGCGCTGGCAGGTTGGATCTGGCCTACACCTGGTTGGCTGGGAGTCGCAGCTGTGATGTTATAGTCGTAGAATGGTGCTGAGGTACCCTGCAACTGGACAGTAACTTCAGGGGTACCGTAGATCTTATTTTCGATAGCAGTGCGGGCAACTGACTTGGATAGGCGCGTTGCTTCTTCGATGATCTGCCCATTATTGAGTTCGCTGCTACCTCGCTCCAAGTTCAACCAGATAGTCGGGGTGTAAGTGTTCAACTTGTCGATAATGACATCCCGAGTCTGCTGAGTGTCGCGCTGGCTGCTAGGTAGCTGATAGAATGCCTCCCGAACACGCCATAAGTAATTGACGTAGGACTCGTTGTGTGCTGGTAGCAAACCAACAAAGAGCGTCAATGGAGAATGGAGCGCGCTGTGAGCTCGAAGGACCTGAATGACAGCCTCCAAGAAATCCATCCATGTAGCACCACGAGTGCGCCTGATGAATTGGCTAACTACCTGGAAGTCACCAGCGAGTTCGATGGCAACTCGCATGGGCCACAACTCGTAGGGGACAAGTGCTTGGATGAGACGATTCTGGAGATCGCGGACCTTGTCAAGTGCCTTCGAGTCAGCGGTGAACAAGCGGCACGTTGTCGGGAACGTGACTTTGTTCTTGGCTTCGCAGGTTCCTAACTTGGCGATGTCACTTGGAAACACTGCTTCAGGGAAGACTAACTGAACACGTCGTTCCTGTTCAGTCTGGGTCGCAGATGGGCGCTGATAGCGTTGAAGGTTGAGACTCTCGTCGGGTAGCCTCTTGCTCGCTGTGACGTTAGCGGGAGCTCGCATGTAGCTCGCAGCGTTGGCGGTAGGCTTGGCTGGCTGCGTAGCTAGAGGATCTTCGTTGGCGGGCTCCTCACTAGCATGACTGCCTCCATTGTCAGACAGTGGCTTCGCTGGTACCTCGCTGGTCTGGCCATCAATCAGTCGGTTGACAGCCTGCGTGATAAGGTCGAGAGTGGCTTGGACGTTGCTGAACCGTTCATTGATAGACGCTGTCATTTCCTTGAAATGCTTGTCGACGTTGACAGCGAGGGCATTGGTTCTAGCATTCGAGCTGACCACGCTAGGACCGTCAGGGATACCGATGAACCGATCCACAGCGGTAGGTGAAGGCGGAGTCTCTTCGTCAGACATGATGATGATGATATTGCGACAGTGAGCTCACTTCGAGTTCGAATAGAGTAAGAGAAAGAACTGCTGTGTAGCTGCAGCAAATAGCTATTTGTGCCTCTCGTACGGTCCTCTGGTGACCCACTACCTACATGCACTGTAGGTCAGGTCTGTTCAGAAGTGTGTACGTAGAGTCTTAATTGATAGGAAGAAGTCTATGGATACCGGCTATAGGAGTGTGGTTATTTATGCGCCTTAGCGTAGTGGCTCGCCACTGCTTCGCCACTGCTTCGCCACCTGTTATCCCCGGCTGTTATCTATACTCGAGTCATACCAAGTGTAACCTGAGTCGTAGCTAAGTCATGTGTGCCACCCGAGGTGCCACATAGGTGCCACAAACAAGGGCTCCCTTAGCCAGCACCCCGTTCTCATTATCCAGCACCCCCGAAGTGGGCCATGTCACCCAAAAAGGAGTTTTGTGGACCGGAGCTCGGGTTTTGTGGGTCAACCACATGTCCACACAAGTACCTACTGTAGCGTCGCCGTGATTGTTGACCACGACGATGAAGGGATGCTTCGAAGTCTCACTTAACTACCGGTACGACGTAGATAGATTACTTACCTATCTATAGCCCCCGGTTTGTGCGTTTAAGTAGGTAGGCCGGTAATGAAGGTGACCGAACAGTATTAACGGTGCCTACTAAGTACAGCCTACAGGTACTTCGTACGTAGGTACGGACTATAGCAGGTACCATGTATACACTATGGCTATCAGTCGGCTGCACGAGGCTTCCAAATGCCAATCGCAGTAAATATTAAGCACGGTAGGCATAGTATGACTTGTGAACGACAGGTATCGTTTAATACCTACCTGGAATCTACAATTTAGGTTGGACGTTGAAGGTCTATAGAAGCCGCCGGTAACTATAGCTACCGGTACCTGCGGTGACATGCTGAGCTGCGAGCCCCACTTCGGGGGTGCTGGATAATGAGAACGGGGTGCTGGCTAAGGGAGCCCTTAAACAATCTATGTTCAAAAGCGGTAACGTCACGGACCCCCTTTTAGGCCAGACCCACATCTTGGCCACCAACTTTTAGCCATGTCAGCCATCCTCTCTCTCTCTCCTTAACCTACCTACCTACATACGTTTCTACCAATTCATATCTACAACTTCATCAACCATACCTACGCAAACCCCGAATAACACCCAGAATGTACTTAGAACTTTGGAAACGCCCGATGATATCACGAAAACGGCTTACCTACCAGGTAGCTATTCCGTACCGCGTAAATCGACCGACTCCGACCGACACCGACCGACGCCGGCCTTATAAACCGACCGTCAACCCGACCTTTACTACCTACACAAATACCACATCAATTGAAGCGCCGGAGTCCCTAGAGATCGAGAGTATATATATGCGAGATTTCTGACTGTCTTTGATGTTGAAACCCAGGTTTATGTATATATACCATATAGCGCCATGCTGCTTATAAGAATAAACTGGAATATACCTCCTCGCACCTGGAGTTTCATTTTTTCAGTTTTTATATTAGTAGAGGCTATTATCATACACTAAATACTAAAAGATTCATGCTATTACTTGATGTTGTGGTGAATTTACGATTTTGTGAAAACTACGCTTTTGTATGTGAAATCGGGGTGGCTAAAATGGCCGAAATGGGGGTCTAGGACGTTATTGACATTATTTTTCTAGGCGGCAATCGGGCTCGTTTTTCGTCTCGAATCCTCACAGACTGTCCGAATATATTTCCCGAGTGAACGCCCAAAGACTGTGAAAATGATGTGCAGTCTGAGCCTCTCGGATCTGATGCCACGCGGTCTACCGCTACAGCCTATTCAACCATGTATACGCAACGAGTCTCTGGATCGGAATTTCGAGTCGAACACGAAGGGAGGCTGGGTGGCCTGTCCTATGAGTGCCAGAATGAACAGGGAGGTACATGACATGCCGCCGTTGGCCAAGCAAAGAGACAAGAGTGAAGACAGCCGGACACATAACGTCTGTCCAACTTTACGAGGACATTGCGTATATCATGGCACTAGAGGAGAACTGCTATGTTGATACGAGTCATGAATCCACCTCCATCTAGCTTGTTGTCTTGGTTGTCCTGGTACCTAGATCGAAACCACCGGGTTGAAGCTTCGAAGATTCGAACATGTCCAATTCAACTGAAGCGCACTGACTTACAACTCGTGTGCCAAGCAGATCATGTCAAATCGCCAGAACGGTGAACCGAGATGGACTAACCAGAGACCGGCGACGCGGGTGTCGTATGCGCAAGGCGGACGGATGCGCAAGCAGGTTCCACATGACTAGCGGCACCACTTGGGACTCGAGACGACTCGAGTCACTCGTCGCTCGAGAGTCGAGAGTTGACAGCACGTAAGCGGCGAGTCCCTGCTGCTAACCTCTAGGTAGGATTACTGATGCTAGATAGCAAAAATGTTGTTCACGTAGTAGGAGCTTCGTGTTGTTATGTCGGGTTATTCTTGAAACCCAACCCCTTCAAATACTCTCTCTGCTTGTATTGCTCTGGTGTTCTGAGGTATTTACGAACGGATGACGGGAGGTACGGATCGGAGCAACGCTTGGACTCGTAGCCAACGACGTGTATACGGGAAGTAGTGACGATGCGCCGATTATATACAGTATGTAAATGGGTGACCTCTAGGCTCTAAGCTCTAACGCATATGCTCTAAGGCAGAAAGGGAATCCAACTGAGCCTCCGCCGAAATGTTCATAATGACTGCGTTTATCGAGACGGACGCACGGCGAGGGGCGTAAGTCGAGTAGCGGTCGTCGCAGCAGCTTCTTTCTCCGCAGGATCCTGGTACCTCGGTTTGTTGGATGTGGTAAGGCTCACCAGAGCAGCTACATAACGGCGACAAGCGGCAGAGGAAAGCGTTGAGCCATGACAAGTGAATTTAAAAGACGCATCATAGTGTGCTCTTTAATCGAACAAAAAGAACCTCTCCTCGAGCAAGGATGGCGCCGTGCTCGTCCTCGATAGTGCCCTCCACAAAGTACTTTCGGCCCTCGACGCTGGTGGTCCTTCCGCGCACGAGGACGGTTGATGGCGTCGGTACGGGCTTGACGAACTTTGTGTTGAGATAGGCGGTCATGTACAGTCCAGAGGCGGTTTTGCGCTTCAGGGCAAGGGGCACCAGGCCGCCGATGCCTTCGTCTAGCATTGTCATGACGATGCCGCCGTGGCATACGTCGGGGTGCCCGTTCATTCCATTCCCCAGGGTAAAGAACGTCTTGAGTTGCGTGACTGGCTCGGTCGGTGATAGGGGCTCCTCATAGACCTGCATTACGTTGCGGAAGGTCCTGTCGGTGTTAAACGTGTCTGAAAAGAGAGAATCCTCGGTGGATGGCTTGCGAACCCTCGAGGGCGGCGGCTGGGCGACGATGCGATCGCCCTGCAGATGGGCAGCACACCAGGGAATGGCGGCGAAATGCGCATAATCCGATGCGGCCATGATCTTGGTGTTCCGCATGAAAGGTGGGCAAATGGAGGAAACCCGAGCTCTTGTAAGTTATCCCCGTCAGACCCGTAGGTACCCCATGCGCTAACGCGATGATCCTCGGCCCATTTTCCCGCGATGTGACCATTGAAGTCGCTAAACCTAGTGAGACTTGGGCTAGACGAAGTCGTCATGCCGGAGACGTACGGTAACTACCTACACTAGCAGTTGCTGGGGCGGATCCGGGAATAATACCGGTACCCAAGAAGTTCCAGGACTTCCAACAGAAGTTCGAGTGAAGCCTGATCGTCGCATAGGTATTGCATCAAAGGTCTCGCGCTATCAGTGGCATTGGATGCGACGGATGTCACTACACTACATCTGCCGAGCATCGTGAACTGTGGTGGCGGCGTGGGATTGAGATTGTAGTGTAAGTAGCTGTGACGCGCCGAGATGGAATAGTTGTCGTAGGTATAGTGCCCCCAAACTCTGCCGCCTCCGTCAGCTCTACATACCAATTCCCCCGAGGTAGAAATGTAGTCATTACCTCTGCGACATATTTGGAGAGATGGTGAGTAATTAGACAGTATAAATCTACCGACAATCTACTCTCAAGTGCTTACCCGCCTCTGAGTATGCGCGCCGGCGAGGTGTGCCGAGCTCGAACTGACATGTACCGTTTGCCTTACATAGTAATTCGGCAGATAGGTGGGATGACCAGCCGCCCCTCATTCAATGCGGAGAAGCATCACGTCCCGCATTGCTACTGAAGACCTGCTATCCTGTGCTTTCTCGGCTTCTCATCAGAGACGCTCATTTAGATCTCCACTAATAAAGCATCAAAAATCGGAACTCTCGACTTATTACTTTCTGTGATTCTTGATCGCGATTCACAGCGCCATTTCAGCATGGCTTCGAAACCGCTGAAGATTGCCGTCATACCCGGCGATGGCATTGGCACCGAAGTGACGCCATACGGTGTTGACTGCTTACAAGCAATCGCCGATCTCTACGGCATTTCGCTGGAGTTCGAACAGTTTGACTTCGCTAGTGTTGCTTATTACAAGAAACATGGGGATATGCTCCCCGATGACTGGAAGACTATCTTGATGCGGTTCGACGCAATCTACTTCGGTGCCGTCGGAATGCCTGATGAGGTTCCTGATGAAGTCACGCTCTGGGGCAGTCTCATCAAATTCCGTCGCGAGTTTGATCAGTACATCAACCTCCGGCCGTGCCGTCTCATTGAGGGGGTGAAGTCGCCGCTGGCCGGCCGCAAGCCGGGCGACATCGATTTCTGGATCGTGCGCGAGAATACAGAGGGCGAGTATAGCAGCGTCGGCGGCAAGATATTCGAGGGCACCGATCGCGAAATCGTTACGCAAGAGACCGTCATGACTCGCTTCGGCGTCGACAGAGTCCTCAAGTATGCCTTCGATCTGGCTCAGAGTCGGCCCCGCAAGCGGTTGACGAGCGCGACCAAGAGCAACGGTATCAGCATCACCATGCCGTGGTGGGATTCTCGCGTGCGTGAGATGGCCAAGAAGTACCCCGATGTGAACGTCGACAAGTACCACATTGATATTCTCACCGCTCACTTCGTCCAGAGGCCTAACATCTTCGACGTCGTGGTGGGTAGTAATCTCTTCGGTGACATACTGTCGGACCTGGGCCCGGCTTGCACCGGGACCATTGGCATCGCCCCGTCAGCTAACATCAACCCCGAGGGCAAATTCCCAAGCCTCTTTGAGCCAGTTCATGGCAGTGCGCCCGACATTGCGGGCAAGGGGATCGCTAACCCCATCGGCATGATCTGGGCTGGCCAGATGCTTCTCCAACATTTCGGCCACACCGAGGCGGCCGAGGCGCTTCTTAGAGCAGTGGAAAACGTCCTTGGCCGATCTCAACTGCAAGTGCTGACGCCTGATATGGGAGGGACTGGAACGACTCGGATACTTGGCGAGGCCATCGTCAACGAGATTAAGTCTTTCAGGAAGTAGAACCCCGATAAAGCGCATGAGGGCTAGTATAGGACGGGTTTCACTTACAAGTTACCATCCGCGCAATCTGTTGCGGGAGCTATGGGCAACGGATGCGTTGCCTACTGGGTACTCTGAAGGGACAGGGATAACGAATTGCGCCTTGCACAACGACCGGCGGAATTTGCTGACCTTTATCGCGATTGAGCCATAAGCGTTCCCGTAGTATTGACCCCGATGCTACGAGTGTGTAGACTGTCGAGCGTGAAGCTCGTCGGATTTACATTGCTACAGCTGTGGGTGAAATCAAGACAAGACATTTTCAATGTAATTCATTCAGTTGCCATATGAATATGGTAAACGGGCTATCAGCTACAACCCCAAGTGCTTAAGGAGGCATGGTATCCTCAGTGTCCATGACAATCCGCTGTATGATAGCCGCGGCCGAACAGTGCTAGAAACGCCGGGTGACCTTCCAAATTCATGGCTCGTCGCTCCGGGCCGCTGCCGAGAGCCTATCTCTCCAGTTCGACGTTCTGGTTGGCAGTTCAATGTTGATTCCGGGTTCGTTTTGTGCCAACGACTCCGTACCGGTGTGCACACCCAAACATGCTTTAGGGTTGAAGATATATTGAGTGTTGGTCACGATACGAGTTATGATCTGGACATCTCCGTATTCCGGTTCTGCATCACCGCGGGCTTTCTTGCATTGCCAGCCGCACATGCTGGGGTTCCCGCGGTGCACCATTATCTGCCGTGGGCATATATAGACCTTCTCGAGCCGCGACAGGTGTGAGACGTTTGCTTGCGTGTCCGCAGGTTTGGTCATTATAGTAGAGACCTCCGTTGGCTCCGATTCAGATTCGGTAACCTGTGTTGTGTATCGGACATGGACAGCTCCCAGGTAGCCCTGCTTTTGAATCCAATCTTCTAGCTTCCGAATCCCGAAATACTTTGCTTCTCCTAGCAGGGCTGCGTATCGGCCGTAATCGAAGGTACCGTTGAAGAACAGCGGGAAGTTCCCGGATCGCAGGTAACGGAGTACATCCGCAAAGTACTCGGGGTCCGAGTCGACGAAGTAGCTGCCGTCAGCGCTTTGATTCGTCCATCGATCGGACAGCAGGGCAGAGAAATAGTCGCTTTCGCCGATCAAGGTGTCTCTTGTCGTCACGAATCTTCGCTCTCCGACTTGCAGTGTAACGCGGTTTTCCATACCCTTCGCAGAGGCCGATTCGGCCAATTCGGAGGTCATTGTTGTTCGTAGCTGATGGCAGCAGCGGATGGGGAGGCAAGGTAGCGAATGGGCGGCGGTAGGACGACTAACTGATAGAATTGACGGAGATGTCGAGCGAAGGCAGGCAATATAAGGCGATGGGGGACGGGTTGAAAGGGGGCCGCAATCAGACACCTGCTCGGTCGTAGAAACGCCGCCAGCTTCTATGCGGCTCGCCCTGGAAGTGTCGATTGCTTTCCGTGGCTCTCTACCCGGTCAAGTCCCTCATCTGGAGCCTCACATCAATTGCAAACGACCAAGCAGGCTATGCAAGCACCCGCGACTTGAAACCAACAGCAAAGCTTTCTTGCATGAATGCGTCGTCGATCGGATCGGCTTGTAGGGAAATTGGCGCGCAAACGGGAATCATTCCCATTCCCATTTTCATCGACTGTTAGCTGGCCATTCGATTCTACAACTGCAGTTGACTTCGCATGATGCTGTCTCGGTTGACTCATCTCTCGGAAATAGCTTCTCCCCACGACCACAAGTGACACGTAAATACGGCGCGCTTATCCACACCAGTCGGATGGAGACAGGGTACTGTCACGTTGGATTGAGGAAAGGAGCGGGCAGGTTGAAGTGTAGAAACACAGCCACGATGTGTCTTGGTTGCTACGCTGCAAGGCAAGCCGCTTACGGGTCAAGCACCCAACTCTGCACCAGTCCGCCTTACCTTTCAGCTGTCTTGGTCGGTCCCGTGTCCCGGCTCGGTGCCGGAGAGGGAGAGATTCTGATGATGTTTTGGTAATTATTGCAGAGCTCGGCGAGATTGGCACCCGCTAGGGGCCGATTGCCTGTGCGCTACTTGCGCGACTGATGTACACTTCATCCAGGGTATACATCACGCCCCGTATGTGCGGGGAGGTAGCGCGAGGTATTGATGACAGGGCGGTACTTATTCCTTCGTGCTGGGGGATCAAGCTACCGGTAGCCTACAATCCCTGAAGATGGAGGAGTGGAGACATGACCTACTTCTGCTGTAATGAAGCCGAAGTCTGCTGAGGAATCCATCAACTTCCATCTCATTTTGCATCGGAATGGACACAAATGTGAAGCCCCGAAAGCCTCCACGTCGGCTTACACGAGCTATACGCGGGTTTTGAAATCCCCGCGCGGGCGCGGTGCCGGTGACTCATCTATATATCTCTTGTGTAAGGCCGGCGTATCTCGGACAGGCTGACTGGCAGATGTTTCCTACCTTCTATTCAATAAGATTGTGAAGGCGAGCATTGCGCACAACGCCTCGATTCATTGGCAGATTCGTCCGTCTTGTCATCTCATATATCCTCACAATTGGAAGGGCACCATCATGACCCAGTCCGCGCCCGCCCCAATTGCCATCGTCGGCGGTGGCCCCTGTGGTCTAACTTTTGCGCGCCTCCTCGAGCTCGCAGGCATAGACTACGTAGTCTTCGAGCGGGACTCGTCTGCAGAGCCGAAGAGCCACCACCAAGGCGGATCGCTGGATGTTCATCCCGGCACGGGACAGGCGGCGCTCGAGGCTGCTGGCTTGAAAGATGAGTTTGACAGACTGGCCCGTCGTGAGGGTGACGTTATGGCTATTCAGGATTTCAAGGGTCGCCACTTCTTCACAACTCGCGGCGAGGAAGGAGGAGATCGGCCTGAGATTGACCGTCGCCAGCTGAGGGATCTGTTGCTTGACTCTCTGCCCAAGCAGCGCATCCGTTGGGGCAAAGCACTCAAGGCTGTCGAGCGTGAGGAGAGTGGCGAGCCTAGGACCACGGATTGGATTCTTCGTTTCGCTGATGGGTCGTCTGAGAGCGGGTTTCGCCTTGTTGTGGGCGCCGATGGGGCTTGGAGTAAAGTGCGGCCTTTGGTATGCACATCCGCTGATACTCCCCCTTCTTCATACGTGGGCGATGATTCATTCAGGCATCGCTGACTCTCATTTCTCGACCTAGATCACACCTGTGAAGCCAAGATACTCAGGCAAGATGTACATTGAAGGCAGGATTTCGCAGAGCAATCCTCAATACGCCGCGGCGGTCGAGATGGTAGGCCCCGGCAATTCTGCAGCGACGGGCGACGGGCGGCTGCTTGTGGTGCAGCAGATGTTCGACCGCACGTACCGCGTGTACGCCGGAATCGAGGAGCCCGAGAGTCTCGCGCAACCGGGCGGCATCCTCGACTTTGCGGCCGATGTCGAGAAATCCAGAACCGCGCTGCTCGAGCTCTTTGCGAGCTTTGCACCCCATCTCCGCGCCTTCATCGAGAACGCCGAGGGCCCGTGGCGTGTCTGGCCACTGTACACCTTTGATGCTGACCTCTTCGCTTCCGCAGCGGAGGGCAAGACGTGGAAACGCACGCCGGGAGTCACTCTGCTCGGCGATGCCGCACACGTAACGCTTCCAAACGGCGAGGGTGTCAATATAGCCATGTTGGATTCGCTGAGGCTATTTGAATGTCTGTCGGCGCAACTCGGGAAGCAGCAAGGGGAACCTTTCAACGCCCGGACCGACGCGGTGGCCATAGAGCGCGCCGTCGCTGAGTATGAAGCGGAGATGCGCGAACGTGCTGGCGAGCACGTCAGTGACGGCATTAGGATGAACGACGTGATGTTCAAGGCCGATGGTGCGCAGCACTTGATTGCCATGTTCAAGGAATTTGCAGCGGGGGCTGGTCAGTCATAGGTGGTTGCCCGGCGTCCGACTCGATTATTCGGAGCAAAAAAAAGGACGTACCTTTGCGCGCTATGAATACCTAGCGCCGCCGAGCCAATATGTGTCAACTTATCGGTTTGTATATCACGAGCACACAACGGAGTAGGGTACTCCGGAGTACTGTATCTAAATGTATACGTATCCATCAAGTGGTGAAGTCGGTGAAGTCCGGGTGTTGCCTCGAGCAGCGTATATGAGGGTTTTCTACGGACTAAGGATTAAAAAGTCTGTAGCCGCTAAAATTTAGCGCCAAACCGATATGTGCATATTCGACTATACGTATTATTGTTAGTTGCATATTTTAATATCGATATATTCCGCATGTTGCATATCCATACTGCCTCACTCCTATGAAGAACTATTCGTGTATATCCTGACCAAGACCACTTCCGGAGGACTGTAAATACCTGGATGGATGGGTAACGTACTGAGGCTGACGTAGGGAGGCTTCAGTAGCAACGACTTGTTGCCTTTCCTAACTGGCAGCGTGACAGAAAGTCTCTATGCCACATGCCCACATCGTAGCGTTTTCACAGGAGGGCCTTGGGGTCGCGGCTGATTGCAAGGCAATGGAACGAGAAGTAAGTCCGTATGAGGTATTTATAGCCTGGATGGTACAGAAATATAATGGGAATCAATAGGGGAGGGTGAAAGATCAAAGGCTCAGGAGTAACGAGTTGCGGTACGTAGTAGTACTACGATAACTTCCTTCTAGTGGTAAGTATGCTGGCAATTCAGAGACTTCGAACATCAAAGAGTGTAAAATTAATAAGGAGATGTACTGACCCCGACGTAGAGAGGCTTCGGTGGCAACGACTTGTTGCCTTTCCTAACTGGCAGCGTGACAGAAAGTCTCTATGCCACATGCCCACATCGTAGCGTTTTCACAGGAGGGCCTTGGGGACGCGGCTGATTGCAAGGCAATGGAACGAGAAGTAAGTCCGTATGAGGTATTTATAGCCTGGATTGTACAGAAATATAATGGGAATCGATAGGGGAGGGTGAAGGGCCAAAGGCCCAGAATTCACGGTAAGATAACTTCCCTCTAGTCGTGTCATATGCTGGCAATCAGCGAATTCGATCATAAAAGAGGGTAAAGTTAACAGGGAGATGTACTGACCCTGACGTAGAGAGGTTTCAGTAGCAACGACTTGTCGTTCTTCCTAACTGACGCCGTGAAAGAAAGTCTCGATGCCACATGCCCACATCGCTGTGTTTTCAAAAGGCGGCCTTGGGGACACGGCTGATTACAAGGCAATGGAAAGAAAACTTCCCTCGAGTCGTAAGTACGCAGGCAGTCTAGAGATATCAACGAGTTTAAAATGAACAGGGAGGCGTACAGACCCTGCGTAAGGCAGGCGGGCTGGCGTCGACTGGGCTGGCGTCGACTGGGCTGGCATCGACTGGGCTGGCATCGACTGGGCTGGCATCGACTGGGCTGGCATCGACTGGGCTGGCATCGACTGGGCTGGCATCGACTGGGCTGGCATCGAGTGGGCTGGCGTCGACTGGGCTGGCATCGACTGGGCTGGCATCGAGTGGGCTGGCATCGACTGGGCTGGCATCGAGTGGGCTGGCATCGACTGGGCTGGCATCGAGTGGGCTGGCATCGACTGGGCTGGCGGCCTAGTATAAGAAGTCTTCCTTCCCTCTGGCCGTAAGTATGCCGGCAATTCAGAGACTTTAATCATCAAAGAGTGTAAAACAAAAGGGGAGATGTACTGACCCTGACCGAGCGAGGCTTCCGTAGCGACGATTTGTCTTTTCTAACTGACGCCGTGACAGAAAGTCTCTATGCTGTATGCCCTCATCGCTACGTTTTCACAGGCCGGTCTTGGGGACGCAGCTGATTAAAAGGCAACGGAATAGAAACTAAGTATGTATATAAAAACTTCTGGTCCCTCAGTCACGTTGAACCATCTAGGTAGATATAAAAATGGCTAATCTCCTCCCATTCCTGTCCCTTTTACTCCTTTCTCGGCCTCCCACGCGGGCGTTTTGGTCCAAAGTGTGTCCTGCCCTCGATGTATTCATTTCCGCCACCCAATTCAATGATCTTTTTTATATGTTCGGGGATTCGCTCGATCCATTGTCAGATTTGCTCCTGCTGAAGTTCGTTTTCCCAACAGTCTACCCATTTTGAAGCGCAGTCTGCCCGGCCCTGTAGAGGGCCGTTACGTGTGGTATTCTTCTTCATGAAGAACCAGCAGGGCTCTATAGCGTTGAGGTCCGGTGAGTTACCGCACCACGTCAAGCGTCGAACCTGAGCGAGATCATAGAAGTGCTGTTGAATATAGTGAGCGTGAGGAGGAGCCTTGTCCTCCTGAACAATAGTATCGGGCCGATCTTTCATGCATTCCTTGGCAAAAGGAAACAGCTTAGCATGGAGGATTTCCTTTTGGTATCGGTACCAATCAATTCCTGCCTTTGAACCACGTATCAGCTTGCCATGTTTCTCATCCCATTTCCAAACGGGCTTTTTACCGGCTTTGTTGCGTAGCCCGACCCTCGACATTGCCGTATTCAGCTCCCACTCAGCCCGGAGAACTGGCTCTAGTGCTGCATTCAACTTGTCGACCTCCTCTTGGGCAGCCTTTTTGTCTGCAGCTGATTCAGGAACCCAGTAGTGACAAGGGCCTTTCTTGTCATACGTAAAAGCACCCCAGAACATGAACTCTGAATAGCCCTTCCAGCGCTCCCGAATACAACTCCTCTGGATCATCTGGTCCGGCTTCCTCCAGACTCGGTAGCCGCCCCTTCGAACGCCGAGAACCACAGCCGTTTCGTCAGTCCAAATAACTGATTTCCAGTCTTCCAGCGTCCAATCCTTGTGTTCAAGACACCACGCTAGCCTTTCCGCCTTCATTCGCTCTGTCAAACCTGGTTTTCTTGTAACTTTTGTTTTGTTATACCCGGCTTTCACAAGCATGTTGCGAATGGTTGAAGGCGAAATAGTGATGCCGTAGTTCAGGCGGAGTTCGGTAGATAAGGCGTTACAAGACTTTTCACGGCCGTCTCTGTCTGATTCGATCCTTGTCGTAACAAATTGACTGACTTCATCCGTTTGTACTGTAGGCCTGCCTGACCTAGGCTTGTCTTGGAACCACGCGTCGTCCATGGAGATAGGCAAACGAGACGGATCAAAGCCTTGCTCAAGTGCTCTGGCGTATAATCGATTCACATAAGCCTTTGATACCCCTGTTATCTCACTGATTTCGGCGGTTGATTTCGCCCCCCCATGAGGTGATTTGTAGAAAACAACTATGGCTTTGAGCGCAATACCGATTCGACGGTTGTTAGTTGTAGGAGACGGCGTGGGAGCCTCGATAGATGGGGCTTGCTCAGTTATTGATTCGTTGGTCGACGAAATTGGTGTCAAAGCAGGCTGCGATACGGATTGAGACGCAGGGGCAATGTCTTGATCCATCGATTCGTTATCCGACAGAGTCGTGGTTGCAAGGGACAGCGGGAGGAGTCGAGTTGCTAAGCTTTCTATTTCATCGGCAGTGATAGTAATGGTCGGATTGGATTGCGTGATGGGCTGGGCTGCAGTGGTACCAGGAAGAGTTACAGCAAACCCGTATTGCGTGAGAGGCTGCGTTCCAGGGGGAACTTGCCGATTTCCCGAGTTACCAGAAGGAGTCGTTGTTGTCAAGAGTGATTGTGTGAGAGGCCCGAGGATTGGGGTACCGTGCTGCTTTGCTGAACTACAATCATGGGCCAGAATTGTGGCCAAGGGAGACTGCTTGGGAGGCTGGTCTACAGGGCTAACTGGCTGATTTACCGGACTGCAGGTAGAAAAGGTCGCCGTCAAAAGGGTCTGCGTCAGAGGTCGGGCCTCAGGGGGATCATGTCAATTTGCTGGCTTCCCCGAAATAAATGTCGTCAAGAGAGATTGGGTTAGAGGTCGCGGTGCAGGGGTAACTTCTGAATCTTCCAAGCTACTGGCAGAAACCTTCGACACAAGTGACTGCGCAAGATGGTTGGCGAAAGCGGTAACTTGCTGGTCTGTCGAACTGGGAGAAGGCCGAGCCAAGGTTAAGAAAGACTGTGTGGGAGCCTGGGTGGAGGAATCCATGTTGAACTGAGACATCGCAGCTAATTTCCAATTTGCTTATCTGTTGACAGAAAGATTCAAGACGAAGCGAGGAATTAGCTAGTCGTACGTGAAAAGCTGATCACCAGGCAGAAAGGGTCGCTGTTGAGTGCTGGATTTGCAGTCCGTAGACAAAAGAACGATGGGGAGAGAGAAGTTTATAACTTCGGTGTCCTTTGTGTGCATCCATACCTGCGTAACGCAGACCTAGGATTGGCTTCTTGCCGTGGGCTCACTGATGACGAATAACTCTTCTTGTTGCGTAATTGTATTGTCAGCGTCGACCTCATGGCACTTCGATACCTCTGTATGATTTGCACCCTGACGTGGACTCGCATCTGACCCTTCCCATCTGGCAGCCAGTGTGGTGTTTCCAACAGCTCTTCTACCGTACACCGACGGCCTCCTTTCCGGCCCAAATTGCAGCCTGGAATTTGCCCCTCAGCTTAGGCTCACTGCCAATCAAAGCTTAATAATGTGCTGTCATACGTACAAGTATACCACCTTCCTACACAATCACCATATCTTCCTACACAGTTGTCATACCTCTCTACACAATCACTATACCTTCCTACACAGTTACCATACCTTCCTACAAGCTCTCATCCCTTACCAGACCTATGTACAATGTTACACCTTGCCATGTACCCTTGTACCCTTATACTCTTGTACCTTTGTACACCAGTCTCCTTGTACCTTTGTACCTCTGTCCCATGTACTCATGTACTATACCTTTATGTATCTTGGTACACATGTACCTTAGTACTCATGTACCTTTGTACCTCTGCTTAGGCATGTACCTATGTACCTACACTTATCATGCCCTATTATGTACTGACACATAAGTGGCTGCAAACAGTTAGGGGAGATGTACGGTATGTCGCATAAAGTGTTACGTAACTTTATGCGTCATGCAAGAACTTCCAGCTACTGGGCCACCAGCTATGTGTCAGACACTATACTGTATTAGTTTAGGGCACAGGTGCGGAAAAGCGGGTCCACACTTGGGTATAGTCAGTGTTCCCCAGGACCTGGGGAGAAAGGGAAAACCTTCCCTCCTCCAGCAACCTGGTGACCATAAAGAATCATAGAACGTTATGGACACCACTATAGTATTCTGCCTCACTTAGTGATTGTCCCAAGCCCAGCACTGCTGCCCTTGTCACATATGATTCTTTACCCTCACCGAAGTTCGTTCAATTGATTTACTGGCTATTTTGCTCCCAACTGCACAGCCAAGTCGACCGCACACTGCAAATCCGAGTTTGTAGGCCTCCCGAGTCTGATTGCACACTCCGGTAATCGCCACGCTCTACTAGCTTGTAATTTGCCCAACTTGGACAAGTTCTACTAGCTTCTACACACTACGAATCGTGCAGCCCATACATCCTACCAGAATTAGTCTGCTCAAGCTCAACACTTCGTTATCACCCAAGTGGGCAAACCTCCTACACTGAACCATTCCTCCTCCCCCTTTGAGCTCGAGCAACTACCCGTTTAGCAGATGAGCAATCCTGGAGTAGTGTCGACTTCAATCCACTCTGTTTGACTTCATTGCAAATGTCGACGTAACGATTGGACTTCGAAATAAACGCATGATGATGGAAGCAGTGGACAGCTACCTGCTATTCTTTGAAGCTCCACACAACCACTCGTCCTTTTCTAGGAACCTCGGGCAGCCATTTGTCCTTCATAGAGGCACCGACGCAGTCCCTTAAACGATCGCACTCTTGAGGCTACCGCCAGCGATGTCCAATTCTATCTACGACTCCGTTCGACTCTAGGTATTTCGAACCCCGACGCAGCCCAACTCACTCATGCTGCCGGAATTACAATCACAATACCGGAATACTGTTGCGTGCTTGGATTCCTTTGTCCGACATCAGCAAGTCCGACAACTTCAATCTGTTGGATGCCTTCAACCTGTCTGACACATTGAATTTAATCCGTCCGACATCAATCCTCTCGACACTTCCCTATTGAACTACAGCTATGTTCAATGCCTACTCCGTCCGACGCCTACTCTGCCTGATGCACTCAATCCGTCTAACGCCTACTCCGTCCGACGCCTACTCTGTCTGACACACTCAATCCGTCTAACGCCTACTCCGTCCGACGCTTACTCTGTCTGACACACTCAATCCGTCCGACGTCTACGTCGTCCGACGCCTACTCCGTCTGATATCTAATCCGTCCGACGCCTTCAATTCGTCTGACATACTCGCACCACCTGATATACTCGCGTGGCCCGATATACTCACACTGACTTTATGGCTTGTTTGGGCTACCTTCTCAGCTCAGACTGCTCTTACGGTTTGCCTGAACAGCCTCGGCGACCCAGACTGTCTCACGGTCTGCTCGGACTGCCCTCCTGGCTCAGACCGCCCTCGCGTAACCGGAATTCTTCGCCGTGCTCGAGTTATCGACTTGTTTCCTCTGATATCTTCACGAATATTCAAGCTATAAAGAAACGGGTTTCACCACCGAATTCCTGATGTCAAGACGACCAAAATGGCGTATTTTCCGACCGGCAAAGGTCACTCCGTCGCCCAGAACCGCGATTTCGCACTGCTTAAGTACATGAATACACGTGCCGCCGCCCGAAATACACTCGCGACTTCGTTGAACCACTCGTGGCTTCGTCGAAACACTCGCGACTTCGTCGAAACACTCGCGACTTCGTCGAACCACTCGCGACTTCGTCGAACCACTCGCGACTTCGTCGAACCACTCGCGACTTCGTCGAAACACTCGCGACTTCTTCGAACCACTCGTGACTTCGTCGAACCACGATTGCGACTTCGCTTGAGTACAGCGTCGCGACAGCTATTTCAGTGAGCTGGGTACTCTCTGGCAAAACCGGAAGCTCATTAGAGCCCTATATCAAGCCGGACATCCCCTAGCGATCCGAACACCGCCTAGCAATCTTTTGGCAAGGCCGGAAAGCCCTTTGGCAAGACCGGAAGCCCTCTGACAGTCCGGAAGCACACTAACAAGTCGGACGCCCCTAGTAAGGCTGGTAACCTTCTGACTACTCTGGCAAGGTCGAAAGCCTTTTGGTAATCCCCTGACAAGCCGGACATGCCTTAGGAACTCTTTGGCAAGTCAAACACACCCCAGGAAATTTCTGGCAGGCTTAGAAGCTTCCTGAAGCATTCTGGACAGCCGAACGCCCTATGGCAGAGGTCGAACACCTTTTAGCAAACCGGAATTACACCTGGCAAACCCGAACGTGTTCTGACATCCCTGGTGAACCCAGAAGCCACCACAGCCTCCCAGAAGCATTCCGGCACGACCGGACACATTCTGGTTAACCGGAAGCTTCTCGCTAAGCCGGACTTGCTCTGGGATCGCTGGAAGCTTCCTAGTGACAAAACTGGTAATTTCGACAAGCCGGAAGCCTTTTAACAAAGTCGGAAATACTTTGGTAATCCTCTGGGATCTCAAACGCCTTCCAGCATGTCCGGATGCCCATGGCTAACTGGAAGCCCTCATCGGAAGCCATCTTGCAACCTTCTGGCAAGTTCAGATGCATTCCATATCGCCATATCCCATAGTCACCATTCTTAAGCCATCTCGATATGGCCACACATATATGACGCGGAGACCGCATCTGCAAAGGAGGGGCCGTAACTGGGAATGGATTACCCCAGTCTATACCAGTTAATCCGTCTCTTGCTCAGCATTGCTTCGGCCTTAACCAATTCTAATTATCATTTCGGCCCGTAACCAAAGCCACTATCTTCTAGCCCATCCCGACATGGTTGTATACACCCAAGACCGTGGCCGGAACTATGTCGCCATCGCCGTAGCCAAGTCGCTGCTGTCATACTCTCGTGGCCTACAACCTCATATATTCAAGGCAGGCCGTGAGGACCATGCCTACAGAAAGAAGGGCCATACCTAGGGAGTCCGACAATATTCTCTGCTGTTATGTTGCAATCTCCCGCATTCATTCTGCTGCTATGCAACCGCTCACATCGCTGTCTCTACTTGACGTCGTACTTACCTTGACGCTGCTTCTATTGCCATGCTGTCGCCGCATCCATACTGTTGCCGCATCTATGCTATCGCCGCATCCATACTGTCGCACCTCTATGCTGCTACACTTTCGCGCTATGGCATCTCTACACTGTTGTCTTGATTAGCCATGACGCTCTTCAGATATGTCAACTGGTGCCACAAGCCCTGCACCGTTATCTAATTGATAATGCTGCTGTCTCTCTCGATATTGTTGCTTTTATTGATGCCACTATCTCCTTCGATGCTGCTACATCTTTATGCTGCTGCACTTCTGTACCGCTGCATCTCTATGCTGCTGTTGTCTTTAGTTGCTGCTATTGATAATGACCAGCTGCTCACTTTTGGGACCTGATCAATTCTGAATGATACAAGTATCATCTCTAGCAATGTCTCTCATCTTCTCGTGTCGCCCATTTTCCTGCGTCGCCTTCCTTCTCACATCGCTATCTCTCGCATTGATACCTCTCTTGATGCTGCCATCTCTCTTAATGCCGCCGCCTCTCTTAATGCTGCCGCCTCTCTCGACGCTGCTGCCTCTCTCACCACCACCACTTCTCTTGACGCCTGTCGCTTCTCGCGATGCCTGTCGCCTATCGCAATGTCTATCATCTCTCGCGATACTTATCGATTTTTGCAACGCATCTATTCTCTTACAATACTTCTCGCTAAGTCTTCCTCTCCCGCTCTATGTCGTTATTCTATGACCACATCGTCTCTAATCCTGCATTATCGATCTCTTCCCGTCGATCCCCCTCTATCTTTAAATTGACTTTCAGACCGAGGTTGGCATGGAATTGCAGACTGGGCATCAACTCATCTCTTGCGATGTCTCTCATCTTTCGAGATGCCTGTTACCTCTTGCGATGCCTCTTGCTTGTTGCGATGCCTCACGCCCCTCGTGATGTCCTTCATCGTCAATCCTCTCTCGTCGTCGACCCTCTCTCGTCGTCGACCCTCTCTCGTCGTAGACCCTCTTTCGTCGTCGACCCTCTCTCGTCGTCGACCCCCTCTCGTCGTCGACCCCCTCTCGTCGTCGACCCTCTCTCGTCGTCGACCCTCTTGTTTTAACCATACTACTACTTTGCATAGTCATCGCGTCGAACCCTAACTCCTACCACTACTCCAACTCACGCATGGCCTCGTTGCTCTCGTTTAAGCCCATACTACATGGCCTCGTCGATGCCCTATGCAAGCCCATGATGTCGCTTTGACCAAGTCCATATTGCTACCCATTGCCACAATTAAGCTCAAGTCGCATGCTTGGCCACGCCGTCTTTAGCTAAGTCTAAGCCTATCTTACCTACCCCAAGTCATACACTTGACCGCGATACCTTTAGTCAAGCTTACGTCGCTACCACATGGCCTTATCATTTCGATCGAGTCCATGCTACCGCCATGGCCATGGCGCCTCTAATATAAGCTCATCTTGTAGCATGGCTCTGTCGTGTTGATCAACCCTATACCACCATCGTATAGCCTTGTCATCTCTCCTAAGCCCATATTGTCACATGGCCATATCGATTCATCTTCGTCACCTCGATCCAAGCTCATGCTATCGCATGGCCACAACGTGCTGATCCGATTTGCACGAGTCTGTCTCGCCGATACCTACAAAAGGTCTATGCTGTTACGTATAGCTTCGCTGTCCCGATACAAGCCCATGTCCATACCTGGCCAGCCCTACTCCAGTTAAGTCTATTTATACCATCACCTTGTCTCATGTTTGAGTATATCGATGCTGTTGCCACGACCGCAACACCGTCACTTGCACTGCGTTTAGTCAAGCCCAAGCTGTACCCTTGGCCATAATGTCGATCTACGATCTCCTGCGTTATCGCTTTCAAGCTCATGCAGTTGCCATGGCCGCGATCGAGCTCATATCACCACAATACCTTCACTTAAGCCCATGTCGCTACATGGCCTCACCGAAGCTTATTTGCCATGGCCGCAATACTTCCATCTCGTCGCACCGACACCTTCGATTAAGCCCATGTTGCTATCACATGGCCTTGTCGCTTCGACCAAGCCCATGCCGTCACATGGCCACGACGTGCCGATTCACGCGAGTTTATCTCGCCAATCCCTACACAAGCCTATGCTGTCGTTGCATAGCCGCGCCGATCCTCGTAAGCCCATGTCGCTATCACATGGCCTCGTCGTCTCGCGCAATCACATGCTGCTTAGGCTAGCCCTACCCCAGCAAGCCACCTTGCTGTCGCGATTCTTCAAAGGATAAGCCTCAGGCTAGGCCTCCTCTCTCTCGTTACCCCAGTTTATCTATGTTTCAGTCTAACTATCTATGCTTCTCAGCAATTGATTTCTTTCCTTTCGTGCTTTAGTTGTTTATCTTTCAAGTTACCCTTCAGTCTATCTATCTCAAGTCAATCATCTCAGACCATTCATGCTTGAGGACAAGCATAGAGAAAGGGGAAGCTGGCTGCAGTGCATGCCTATCCTCACCATGCTGTCACTCTAATCCAGTCATGCCTAGTAGGCAAGTCACTGGCAGTTCATTCAGTCAATCAGTCTCTCAATCACTTCATGCTTGAGGACCTAAGAGAAAGGGGAAGCTACCTGCAGCATGCCTATCCTGGATCCTACTGTCTCTCTAATAGCACCTAGCCCTAGGAGGCATCAGACCAAGTCATCCATCAATCCAGACAAGCCTAGTAGCTATCCAGATCACCAGTCATGCCTAGTAGGCAACCCAGAAAGCCTTCCTGCCTCTGCGCAAATTTGCGCAAGCTTCAGATCAATCCCCAGACCAATTCAGATAGCCCTAGGAGGCATCCAAACAAGTCTTCCTGCCTCTGCGCAAAATTTGCGCAAGCTCCAATTCAATCCAGACAAAGCATAGCACTGTCCTCAATTGATCTTATCTCTCTACTGCTCTTCAGCATCTCATCCCTTGCTGCCCATGCTAGCCATGTGCTCATCACCTAGGACTCCCTGTTAAGGACCTCTATCTGTGGTCCATCAGACCCATGCCTGGACCTCGAGCCCCCAGTGCTGATAAGTTCATACTTGCTGAGAGTGGTGGTGAGGGTGTACCTTTCTTTGACACTCCCCTGTGTGAGCCTCTACCTGTAGTCATGAACTCATGGTTGGGTCTTAGCTCCCAACAACAGGTATGCTCATGCAGTGGGTTAAGAACCTCTACTAGTGGCCTTGGACCCAGGAGAGAGCTAAGGCTTTTCAACTGTAGAACCATGGCCTGGTTTACTATGTTGGCAACAAGGATCCCTTCATGGGAACTCTCGAGATTCCTATCAGGTCCTCTTGAGCCTGAGCTACATGGTAGACTGATAAGTTCATACATGAGTGTTGGTGGAGGTGCACCTTAGGCCTCACAAGAGGACCTAGCTGGCTGGGTAGCCTGATGGGTATGGAGTGCACTGAGTGGTGAGCTTCATGAGAGGTACATAACCTCAAGGAGGTACAACACCTGGTCATCAGCCAGCCTAGTCACCTCAAGGAGGTAGACATTCAGACATTCATTCATTCAGACAATCATTCAGACAGACACATACCCAAGGCTAGTGCCCAGCCTATCCTCAATCAAACCTATCTACAGAACCTCATCAGCCTTTGAGCTCACCTACCTGGCAGACACTGAGCTCTTGCTTCAGGAGGTAGTAGCCTTAGGAAATACTAAGAACCCAGTCAGACCTCGAGCCCCTGACTGGAGTAATCAATTCAGACATTATGAGGAGATGGTTGCAAGCACTATGCCTAGTGGTCAGACATTTTACAAAGCTTCAGACAAGTCAAGCCTTCATGCAAGACAAGTCTTCAGACATTATCTTACATTAATCTTATCTCATCCTACCTTACCTTACCCTACCTTCAGACATAAGCCTTCAGTTAGCCCAGTACTTTCCCAGTTCTATAAGCCTACCAGGCCTTCACTCTGAAAGTTGAGAACCACAATACTGCCAAGCTTTTTTCTTGGGCATCAAGGAGAGCCAGCCCCTGCCTAGCAGGAAGCTTCTCGAAAAGGTCATTGCGAGCCTGAGTAGAGCAGTAAGTCCTTGATTCATGGGAGAGCCAGCCCCTACCTAGTAGGAAGCTTCTTGAAAAGGTTATGAGCCTTGTTACGCGCCAATAGGGCGCTCACATGACCTATCCGATGGCCCTACATATGGCACCTGGCGGCCGGACCGATCCTGAGGGCGCGTCCGTCAGAAACGCTCGTGGCACCTGTCTGCCAGACAGGGCCAGCGGCCGCAGCCGTCGGACTTAGCTGTATTAGTCATCCACCATTCCGCGTATATAAACGCGTCTCTTGTAGCTAGCTAGTTAGGAGAAATCAAGCTTCTTACAACCACCTTTTTTCGTTCTTCGGAACGTCACAAATGGTAGCTAGCGACTTCGGTCAGCGACGCTCCGCCATACCAGAACCATAACGGACAAGATCTCGCACACTGTCCACCGGACAGCGCCAGCGACCATAACCCGACGCGCGCCATCCACAGGCGGCGTCCAGCGCAGAATCAGTGCGTTCATCGATCCAGATCTTCGAGAGAAGCCATCGTGAAAACAGGCCACGCACAGAACGCGGCCTCACCTTCAAGATTTTTTTTTCGCCCCCCACCCGTCCCGATCCAGTCCTCTCGACCCTTTCCCCCCGTTCTCTTCCCTCCAGAGTAGGCGCTCCAGTCACTGGACGCATCCGGGCAGCGCGTCGGACTAGCGCGTTTCAGAATCGTTTCATATCACCAGGGCGATCAGGCCACATTCGCTCGACTGGCACGATATTCAGAGCAAGAAAGACCAGCAGGGTCCCCACGAGACAGCATTTATCATACGATCAAAGAACATATCAGCCCATAGCGGTTCCCCTGCGTGAGCCATCAGACCCGCCAAGGTCCTCACGCGCCGACTTGGTCGTATGATCGAGCAGGCGAGCCACGATCAGGCGAGGCAAGGACGAACCTTATGAGCCAGCAGAACACACAGAATCGGCCCGACAGCAGCGAGACGCAACCCATCCTCGGGACCGAAGTTACAGCGGAGTGCACAGACCTCATCCGCTTTATATTTCACAACGGCACCATCGAGTGGGTACGGGCAGTGGACCCTGACCTGGTGACCCGGCTGCAGAGATTAACCTCAGAAGACCCCGCACACGCCGTCACCAGCACCCCACCCCGTGCCACACGGTCCTCAGGCCATCGGCCGCATCACACGGACGCATGGAAAGTCGATAGATGGGCATTTCAGCAAGCCGTTGACAGAGTTCAGAAGCAAGTACAACAACTGGAGAGGCGACGGCAGGAAGCATCGGAGACTTCCTTTTACAGCTGCGAATCGCCAACGGGCTCCACTGGAGCCGCATCACAGCCAAGCCAGACAACCGAAGTTACCCTCGTGCCGCAGACCCTCACTGTATCAGCAGCAACGCAATCGCATCCAACGGTAACGGTAGGTAGAGCCACACAGACGGTGGCAATAGACACGGCTAGTAAGGCGACTCAAGAGAATCAGATATACGGCAGCTCGTCTACGCAAACCATAGGAGTCGGCACTCGGGACATATCAGCTCAGACGGACGCGCGAGACACAACCGCAGACTCCTCGACACAGGCAGACTCAGACACGCCCGCGTACGCGCACCAATCAACACAAACAATATCACGGCAACAAGCCGCATCCCCACAACTAAAGCACGGGGACTCATCGTATGACACCGCAGCCACCCAAACACCAAGGCGTGAGGAAACGGACGCTTCGACTCAAACAACAGATATGACGGACACAACGGCAGGATCCACGAGTGCCGGGGGCGCCGGGCCAAATGAGGGCAGCGGAGCAGAGGACGTGAGAAGCCTCCTGCGGGAACTGGTCGCGGCACTGCGAGGACCCGAATCTAAGCCAGCGGCCAATGGATGGAAGCTATCCCACGTGGGGTACTTCAACCCGTACTTGGAAGAGTCGTTTGGCAAAGGCGACCACGTTACCATCGGTGCCGATGTCCATTGGAGAAACGTATACCTATTCGAGGACAGCATCCGCGTGCATGCAAAGGATCCAGCACGGCACGCAGTAATTCAACGAGACTTCGCTCAGCTGCTACGGGGCGCCGCCCAGGCCTGGTGGGCCGGAGAGATCCAGCCGGACACTCGATTGTTGCTATCGCAAGACCTGGACGCAGCGTTGAAGAAGACGGTGGACCGCTTCAAGCCTCATACAGCGGACGCTCTCAATCAGCTGCGCCACCCTATGACTATTTTTTCGGAGGCGCGCATTCAATCGGGAGAATCGGTGCGCGACTGGGCTGGAGGCATCTTCAGACTTTCGAGAGCCTCAGGCAATACCACAGAGAATCAGCACATGTCACAGGTGTACAATTTACTCTGCCCTTCCCTCCGAAAGCTTGTCATTCGACCGTCGCAGGATATCCCAGTCGACGACTTTCTGAAATTGCTCGACGAAAAGGCCAAGGCCCACCGAGCGGAGCTACTGGACCTTCATGACCCCCTCCACAACGCACAAACGGAGGCCAAGCCCAGTATCAACCGCATGCTGGCGGCCGGATTGATCCCCGGACAGGCCACGGACCACCGAGTCATCCCCGCACCAGCCGTCTACAACGCCGACTTCCTTGAACAGCAGGACGACGAGCAGGATACCGTGGACAACGGAGACCATGGTCCGGAGGACGAAACCTATTGGGGAAACCGGCAGCCGCGTCAACAGTATCGACAACAATACCGCCCTAGCCAGAACTACCAGAACTACCCCAACCGTGCCCGGGCCGATGGACGGTTCTCAGGTAACTATCGTGGTGGCCAAGGGCGAGGCAACTCGTACCGCGGCAGGGGACAGCAAGCTTTTCGTGGTCAAGGTAATCGTGGTCGCGGATACCAGACTAGCTGGCGCGACAGCAATTGGCGTGACGGAGGACGCCCCGTCCGTCGATGGCGACGATGGGTCAAGACGGGTCAGTCGGACGGTAGGGCGTATATCGATACAGAGATAGTTGACGCGGAGGACTCTTCAGCGGAGGCACGTTTGCTAGCGGACGGATTCGTGGTAGACGAGGAGTATTTTGACGACGACGCAGTCGACGTAGCTAATCAATCGCAATCGCTTACCTACTACTCTACCGACGCAAACGGCGTCGCGACCCTCGACAGGCGGACATGCTGGAAATGCCGCCAAGTCTTTCCATCTAGAAATAAGTGCATGTTACACGTTTACCAAAACAATTGTAAGACACAGATACCATCGGCGGAGTCGAATTATAGGCCGCCCTCGGTGGAAGACGTTCCGGAGGAGAGCAAACAGACGGAGCCCGAGGACAACATGGACGACTGGCTGGTGATAGAACAGCCAATGGACGCGGCAACAAAAGACATACGGACGCAGTCAGTGGACACATCCGGAGGCATGTCATCCGAGGACCCCCCGGACCAAGATTGGGTCTTCTTCAGCCCCGCCAAGCGCATTAAGGCACAACCCCGTCCGGTGGACCCGGAACACATGCGTACGGGATTCTCATACACCAAGATAGGCGTTACATTAGCCGGAGACAGAAAGGACACGGTATGCGTCGATACCGGAGCGTCGAATATCATGGTGGACGAGCAATGGCTGCTCGAGAGCGGCAAACAATGCACCTACCACACGCCGGACAGGCCAATTAAGGTAGGAGGCATCGGAGGACCCATTCAGCTGTCAAAAAAGGCCACATTCACAATACAAGTCCCAGCGACGCTTCCTACGGGTGAAGCAGTAGAAGTCGACATGACGGTTGAAGCTTGGGTCAAACGGCAACTGGAGCCCCGACTTCTGCTGGGAACGCCGTGGCTGGAAGCCCATGGCATCGTCATAGACGTGCCGGAAAGAAAGATTACCATAGCATCCGCCGGCGATGCCACGGTCCCTATAACGATCGAGCGACGTGGTTGCCCAATCCGTCGGAAGGTCACAGCGGCCTGCACTACTATCGTGCCGGCCGGCGCAACCGCTTTAGTCCCCGCCGCGTACACTGACTTGCCGCGGTGGACAGACTACGGAATGGACAGGCAATATACATTCATTGCATTGGCGCAGGGAGCCGTCGATTCCCTCATAACAGCAACCTCACCCAGAGGAGTGGTCTTTCGTAATACATCTCGGAAGCCCATACGAATCAAGCGTAACTATAGGCTGGGCACGATACAAGACAGCGAGACGGAATCCCAAAGACGAGCAAATTGGACTCGAGCCGTCGACGGAGACGCTGCATTCCTAGGTAAGGAGTTCGAGGTCACAGACGAGGTTCTCAGATACCTCACCCATGCCGAGCAGCCGGCCACATCGCACGCATGGACGTCGGAGCAACAGCTGAAACCAGAAGCTCCGGACGACCCCTGGAGCACAGCATACGCCAAAGATACAGGACCACAACGGCCGGAGGACGTCCCATACAAGAAAACCAGACACGGCGTACATGTGTCAGACGAGAACCCCGCCTTCACGAACCGTAAAATCGAAGTGCTGGAGCAGTACGACGTGTGGCGGCCAAAAGGAATCATCCAAATGCCGGAATCCGAGAAAATGAGAATAGACCTCGTAGACGGATGGCAACGTCAAAAACTACGCATCCGACCCTACAGGCTGGGAGTCGAAGATAGTAAGGTCCTGGACGAAACATTCGACCCCCTGCATGAGGCCAACAAGCTGGAATGGGTCAAGGAACCAACCCCATTTGGATGCCCAGTTTTCGTGGCATGGCGAAACATCCGCGGGATACGGAAAGGTCGAGTGGTAGTCGACCTGAGAGGACTTAACGCGGTGGCCGTCCCAGACATCTATCCCCTGCCTACACAAGAGGACATCATTGCAGATATAAGAGGCAAAAAGGTCATATCGGCATTCGACGCCGCATCCTTCTTCTACCAGTTACCGGTTTATACCAAACACCGCAATAGGATGACCATCATCTCGGCAAGAGGCATGGAAATGCCCAACGTGGCACTCATGGGCTACACCAACAGTCTCCCGTACGCACAGCGTTTCATGGACCAACGACTCCGTCCGTTCCGATCCTTCTGCAGAGCATACATTGACGATATCGTCATTTTTAGCGATTCGGAGGAACAGCACATTGAACACCTCCACCAGGTGCTGAAAAAGTTCGAAGAAATCGGCCTGGCCCTCAATCCCAAGAAATCATTCAGCGGATACTCGTCGGTTAACCTTCTTGGGCTGCGGGTCGATAGACAGGGCACACACATCACCATGGACCGAGTGGCCGCCATCCGCAAGATAGTCTTCCCGGAAACACTCGGAGAACTGGAAACTTACATAGGAATGGCAACATGGCTGAGAAAGTACATCCCCTGGTTTCAACAGAAGGTGGCCCCCCTGCAGGAACGCAAAACAACGATGTTGAACGCGGCGCGCAAGGACGGATCGATTCCAGCCAACAACGCCACGGCAAGAAAGAAGTGGACTTCCAAGAGGAAATTCGTTCCGACGGACGCGGAAAAACAAAGCTTTGCGATAATACAAAGCCACCTCACATCAGAGGCATACCTGACACACTGGGACTACACAAGGCAAATATTTCTCAAGATAGACGCATCCGCCGAACGCGGCTTTGGACTCATGGCCTTCCACCTGGCGCATGACTGGTCCGAAGGCCCTATACCAATAGACCAAGTACAGCCGGTAATATTCCTCAGCAAGATTCTCACCAAGGCAGAGAAACGCTACCAAGCGACCGAATTGGAAGTGGCATGTCTGGTATGGGCATGTAGACAATTGAGACCGCAACTGCAATCCTGCCAACGGCCGATTATAATCCTGACGGATCACAGAGCTACGCGAGGCGTCGTTAACCAGAAAAACATGGCCACAACTGACATAGTTAAGATGAACCCCCGGCTCGTAAACGCGTCAGTGTACCTCAGCCAGTACCGCCTGGACATCAGACACATCCCAGGGCGAGTCAATCTGGTGCCGGATGCTCTGTCTAGACTTCCAACATCGAGCAACAAGCAGGACAAAGAGGAAGAGGCCAGCCACAGGTCCGCGTTGGACGACATAATAGACGAATTCGCCTACACTGCAAGTTATGCAGACTTAGACGACGAGCTCATCCAGAAGATCAGGCGATCATACGATGACGATAAGCGAATACAGAAGATCAGAGCCGCGTTGCAATCCAGACCGTCCAAAGGATTCAGATTCGAGCTCGATGACCGAGGGTTACTGTACCATACTCCGGACAAAAGACAGAGAAAACTGGTCATTCCGGACGCCTGCATCAAGGACATCTTCACGATCGCGCACGACGAGACACACCACTTCGGAATGAGCCGCATGCGTCATGAATTGGAGGGATTCACCATACGCGGTCTGACTCGAAAACTGCGTCAATACCTCGACCATTGCCCAAAGTGCCTGGAAAACAAAACAGACAGATCCAAGCCACCAGGAAGCTTGCAGCCGATCCCTACTCCAGCTATGCCTTACTATATGGTAACGATGGACTTCATCGTAGGACTACCACGGGTACCGGCAGCAAATACGCCGTGGCAGCTGGAAGGGGTCGAATACTACGACGCCCTACTCACCACAACGTGCAAGCACAGCAAGAAAACCATCCTGGTACCGGGCAATCAGGAGTATACAGCCGAGCAATGGGCCGAAGCACTCGCACGAATGCTTATGATATGCGACTGGGGAATACCACGAATTATAATCTCTGACCGAGATCCAAAGTTCATGTCCAACTTCTGGAAGACACTGTTCACGAGAATGGGCACCAGGCTGCGTTTTTCCACAGCATACCACCCGCAGACGGACGGGCAATCAGAACGGAAGAACCAAGACGTGGAGATCGCCATCAGATACCACTGCACGGGCTCTGACGTGCCGTGGAGTGCAATCATCATATCGTTACAGCACGCCCTGAACAACACCAAGCAGGAAACCCTGGGAAGATCTCCAAACGAAGTGGTCCTGGGATTCAAGCCGCTCAGTCCCCTGTCCATACTACAGATCCCGGAACAGGCGCCAGACTACGACGTCACCCGGCGGTTGTATCAGAAGGAAGCAGAAGCGGCCATAGACTTTGCCGCCGCACATATGAAGTTACGATACGATCAGAAACACAAGCCGCTGGAATTCAACATAGGAGACGAGGTATATCTAAGGCTACACAAGGGATACAGCCTACCAGGCAAGCCGGCACGCAAATGGTCACAGCAGAGAGTGGGACCACTCACGGTAATCCGGAGGATAGGCGAGGCGGCTTACGAGCTAAACTTCCCAAGGCACTGGAAGGTCCATCGAACGGTATCGGTGGCCCAACTATTCCCAGCACCCAAAGGAGCAGACCCCTTCGGCAGACGCCGGCCCCAGCCAGGACAGGTATTTGTGGACGGCGATAACGACGAATGGCAACCGTACGAGATCGAACAACTGATAGCAAGGAGAGTTAATAAAGGAGGACACAGACCGACCCTGGAGTACTTGGTCAGATGGAAAGGATACTCGCCCGCGAACGACGAATGGTATCCACGAGAGGTCCTGATGCAGAACGCAGAGGAACTGGTCCAAGACTTCGACCGTAAGCATAAACTGACGTTGGACGAACTGAAGGTCAAGCCAGCGGAGACGGAAAGGTCCAGTCAAGCATCAGACGAACGATTGCCAGCAGACGAGTGGAGGATGGTGCAAGTCATCCCCACGACAAACATCCACGTGCCCCTACCTACCAACGCGTAGGAGAGATCGACCAAACAGGGAAGTCGATAAACTCAGCCTTCAACGCGTCACGCGACGCGTCTCGAGAGGAGGGACAGGAAAACGCGTCACTAGACCCGCCACCCACACCTCATCCCACCCCCCGCCCCCCTCTCTCCTCCCTCACCTACATCCATCATCCACATCACAACATCCATCATCCACATCACATACAACTATCATCCATCATCATAATCACTTGCCCGCATCCATATAACCCTTCCACTCGCCATATCCAACCGAAGCAAGAAGCCGCACGTCAAGCCGGCCGCAATACAATGCCGAGCACAAGAGCCAGTAGCGCCGGCCGAAGAGCCAAACCGGTCACGCCAAAGAAGACGATCAAAGACCTGAACAGCTTTCCCGTCAACAAATTCGACTTCGGAGGCAATAAAGATATCACGGTAGAGGACAACGAGAAACTTCAAGCGCTCATACTCCCTCAGATAGATAGCATCCCGCGCCCCACAGACTGGCTCACGCTACCAAAGACGCACAAGCAAAGGGCCCTCAAACGGACCAACAACCTGCGGCAAGCAGAGACCCAACTGGCGAACGCAGCCACTGCCGAGGCTTTCTGGACTGGCGTTTTGAAGATCGCGCCGCCCAAAGAATGGATGGACACCACCAAGATACTGGCATACCTCGCGCTGGCCCGACCATTCGATAAGCCAGCGAACAGCAAACCGTGGACCGCAGCGAGAACCTGGCTCGATGACGTCCTCCGATTGGGCGATCAGTACGACTGGGCCGACGATGCGCCCATCAATCCGTCGTATATGGACGCGGAGTTACTGGATGCAGTACGCATCATTGGGGACTCGGCCGATGGCTTTGGCACGTTCCCCAGAACAATTAAGCAGAAGATAGAAGCTGCAGGCTTCGACTGGTATACAGTCGAGCCATCAAAAAGAATCATCCCGCAGTGCTGGACCCATTGGGCCAACATCAACGACGTCGCATATGCCAAGGCGGTTAGCATCAAGGACCTCAGGGATCAGATAGACCCGGAGGACGACGACGAGCAGCCCGCAGAGACTCAGGTGACGGCGGCACAGCCACAGCCGTGCACCCCGAAGGCACAAAAAGCAGCGGCCGAAGATATCACAGGGACGCAGGCAAAGGACGCTGACCTCGGAGAAGAGCAGGAGCCGAGCGCGGGGCCCTCCGGCCACAACATATGGTCTGGACGAAAGCGTCGTCGCGAGGATACGGACATGGGAGACGCCAGAGGCTCATCCTGTGACTCGCACATTAATCCCCGCAATGCTATCCTAGTGGAAGACGACGAAGACACGACGGACGACCTAGTCATCACGAAAGTGCAGGATAAGGGCAAAGCGCCCATGATAATTATAGATGAAGATCCGCAAGGACAGGAAGCACAGGGCAGCATCCAAGCACAGGACAGCACCCAACCACAGGACAGCACCCAAGCACATGACGCACCCAAGCCATGGGTCAAACAGAACCCGAAGGCAACAGAAGCCCTTAAGGCCATACTAGCAAAGGATTTTCAAGTCCAAATATCCCAGCTCCCGGCCGTAGACATACGACAGCCACAATCCATCCCTCCGGCGGCAGCAGACCTATGGAAGACAACCGACCAGAACTTACAGGACCTAGCCACGAACCAAACGGCCATACACACGGCCATAGTAAAGGAGACACGACAATTCGTCGGAAAAACCTTGCAGGACGCCCTGGTCGACGGCCCCATCGAGGGACGAATCCTGAACATAGTGGACGAAGCACTAGCTAAAGCCACCACGCGCATCCAGAAAGCATGTGACGCGCGAGTTGAGGCCATCTGTACGGCCATGTTGGAGAAGGTGGCAGAAGATATGGACCAGTTGGAAGGCAGAGTCATACGGAGCCTGGAAGACATGATGTTTCATGTCGAAGATGCTGATAAACGCATAATGATAGCGCAGAGAAAGGAGCAAGCAGAGCTGGAAAAGGCCCAACGAAAGGAACAAGCCGAACAGGAGAGATCGGCGGCAAAAGCAGCAGAGCAACGTCAGCAGGAAGCGGCCAAAGAGTACGAACCGCTCTGGTAGCTAAACACCACGTCCACCGGCGCAGGATGCAGGAGCCGCCCATCCACCACGCGCGTGAGGCAATCAACAAAGGACGACTACAAACTTCGACTACAAATTTGCTGATTACAACGTTCACCGGCGCAGGATGCAGTTTACGACCATCCACAAGCGCGTGAGGCAAGAAAACGAGGACGTTTACTAGCTTTTTTTTTGGAGGGGGCAGTTGTTACGCGCCAATAGGGCGCTCACATGACCTATCCGATGGCCCTACATATGGCACCTGGCGGCCGGACCGATCCTGAGGGCGCGTCCGTCAGAAACGCTCGTGGCACCTGTCTGCCAGACAGGGCCAGCGGCCGCAGCCGTCGGACTTAGCTGTATTAGTCATCCACCATTCCGCGTATATAAACGCGTCTCTTGTAGCTAGCTAGTTAGGAGAAATCAAGCTTCTTACAACCACCTTTTTTCGTTCTTCGGAACGTCACAAGCCTGAGTAGAGCATCAGTCCCTTGATTGGTAGGGTTCGTCCTGAGTCTTTGCATTAAGCCTTTTCCTTGGGTGTTAGGGAAGAGCTAGCCCCTGCATAGTAGGAAAGCTTCTCTAAAAGGGCCTTGTTAGCCTGAGTTGAGCGCGAAGTTCCCTAGCTGCAACAGCAACTCCAGAGTATGATGGTCCTTGAACAAAGCTTGATAGCCAAAAAGTCGGGACGCCTTTTGAGAAAGGGGAAGCTAGTGTCATACGTACAAGTATACCACCTTCCTACACAATCACCATATCTTCCTACACAGTTGTCATACCTCTCTACACAATCACTATACCTTCCTACACAGTTACCATACCTTCCTACAAGCTCTCATCCCTTACCAGACCTAGTATACAAATGATGCAAATCTCCTGCAGAGGGTTTTTGTGGGGCTGCGCACCCCAGGCCCTGGGGGTTGGCACCCACTTAGTGTTGGGGTGCTGTGGGGCTGAACCTCCTACTAGTGAGGTGCACCCTATGTGTGCAGCCAATAAGGTGCTGAGGTTCCCACTAGTGTCAAAAGGTACTTGGCGACTTTTGAGAGTTGCAGCCCTGCACTGGAACTTATATATCAGCTGTGAGCATGCACCTGGCACCGTTCGATTCGCATTCGAGTAATTTCAATTAATCAGAAGAAAGCGCATTTTTCCGATTTTTTTTCAATTAACCAAGTGGTTGGAAAGTGTAGAGTCCCAGAACTAGTTGTAATGTCAGCTGGGTGGGCTGGAGTGGTGGTGCAGGGCCTATTTAGTTGGTCCTGGGCCTACCAGGTGCCTACAGCCCCTATCCTACCTGAATTCCTATTGGCTGCCAGCTAAAAACTAGGTTCGCGATTTTCAAACTGGTGCATTGCCACAACCAGTGCAGGTGTCGGAAATCGGAAATATGCGTTAGAGTCGTCTCGTCGCGCTCTATAATTATCAGAAGACCGCGCATTTTTCCGATTTATTCTGACTTTATTAAGTAGGTGGGAAGTGGGAGGGAACAGGAATTCTCACTAAGTCAGCTGGGTGCTGTGGGGTGTCTGGCCTGTGGTGGTGCTGCAGGTCCTATCTAGTTGGTCTTGGGCCTACCAGGTGCCTACAGCCCCTAACCTACCTGAATTCCTATTGGCTGCCAGCTAAAATCTAGGTTCGCGATTTTCAAACTGGTGCATTGCAACAACCAGTGCAGCTGTCGGGAAACGGAAACATGCATTCGACTCGTCTCGTCGCGCTCTGTAATTATCAGAAAACCGCGCATTTTTCCGATTTATTTCAAGCTATCAAAGTGGTTGGGAAGTGGGAAGGACCAGTCCTACTTACTAAGTCAGCTGGGTGGGCTGTGGGGGTGCTCTAGGTCCTAGTTAGTTGGTCCTAGGCCCACCAGGTGCCTACAGCCCCCATCCTACCTGAATTCTCATTGGCTGCCAGCTAAAAACTAGGTTCGCGATTTTCAAACTGGTGCATTGCCACAACCAGTGCAGCTGTCGGAAAACGGAAACCTGCATTCGACTTGTCTCGTCGCGCTCTGTAATTATCAGAAAACCGCGCATTTTTCCGATTTTTTTCGACAAAGTTATGTAATTGCAAACATGGGGTCACCTACCCCTCCTACCCCACAGCCCACACACCAGTGCTCAGCCCTACACCATGGGCTGAACCAATGCAGGGACCTTTGTCTGAGACCCCACAACCTTGGCTGCACTAGCCTGCCCACCCCACATCATGTGATCACCACAACATCTTTTTTTTCCAGTATGCCCAACACTACTACCAGCACAACACATTAGTACGCAACACATTAAATGGGCAGCTACCTGGGATATGCCCCAAGTAATTCAATGCGTACGCACGTGATTCTGCCATGCAGGCAGGAATTCTGTGTATTTCCCAGCCCACAATTCCCTCCCAAACTTAAGCCTACCTCCCACCCTCCCACACTTACACTTTCCTGAAGTGCACCCAACCATCTGTCCTGCACCCTCATACCACCTCCTACAGACCCTCAACCTCGTACATCACTGCCGTTACGTCCTACCATCGCGGTATATCCCTTTTCTTCCAAGTTGCGAGATGACATATAGCTAACATATATGGGATCTTTTAGGGCTACCAACATGGCTTCCATCTCCCAGCCTATCCTCCCAGCTGAGCGTAATGGCTACAACTTACGCTTCTGCAGCCGGTGCCTGGCTTTGCTTCAAGATCATACGCAAGCTGTCTCGACCCATCTGAAGACTTGCTTCCCACAACTTGATGCCAACCCCATCCTTCAAGAACTAGGCCTTCAAGCTACCCCTATTACGACTACTCCAGCCTACCGCACCTGGCTGTTCGACCTTGGCTTCCCTCACGAGATCGATCCTCTCCCCTTCCTTCCTACACTCCAAGTCAAGGGCTGTGATGCATGCGTCTACTGTGTGGTATCTGCTACGAGAATTCGAGCTCACGCAAAGGACAAGCATGATCCTGCTGCCAGCTGGTCTACAGTCCATGCTCAGGCCTTTGGCTCTGGAGATATGAAACGCTACGTCCGCGTCAACACAGCAGGAACTTCTGCAGCCCAGTCCCTAGGTGCCAAGCTTCACGATAGCAGACTGAAGAATCTCCTGAGCCAGAATCATGTCATAACCCGTGTCAACAAGGCTGTTGAGCCTAACCGGTTTCTGGAGGAGCTCAAGTTTGATGCTCATACTGCTGGCTTTGATCCCCAACACCTCGTGATGCTCGTGACGAACAACGTTCATAGCTCGCAACTTGAACACCTGATTCAGCACATCCGAGTTCTGGCTATCCGAGCTCGTGAAGGGCTGAATTACGAGAGCTTTACACACCTCGTTCAGCTCAACAGACGAAGAGCTGATACTCTCGCAACTACAAAGTTCTATTTCGAGATTACAGACAACTCGCTATCGAACTATCTTCTGCCTTGGCATAAGGTCTTCCGCTATATGGCATACATTCTCACTCATGAAGAGCAGCCTGAGCTTTACCCAGGACGGCTGATTCCTGCTCAGAAAGATGCCTTCATAAAGGTCATAGCACATGACTGGGATCACAGCTCAGAAGAAGAGAAGGACAACCTCGTGTTCGAGCTTGTGCAAGCTCTCACAAGACAGGTACTGTCATCAGATGTTTTCGAAAGTATCCTGCTTTCTGGCCTTGCCCTTTCAGCCCTTAACGAGAGGGACGCTTCCTGGGCTCAAGCTACCAACTACCAGTGCTTCTCTGGCATCGTCAAGCTGTTTCTCTACATCACCTATGAGCATGCAAAAGCTTTCCGTGCCTCACAGGATGGGGACAAGTCGCCGCCCCCTGGTATGCCGAACCACCCCTTTATCATGTGATATGATAGCTAATATATATTCAGACATTTCCGGCAAGCTTCATGAAGCTGACGATCTGCTGGGGATGATCACAGTCCTCATGTCCGACACTATGTACCCCCAGCTAGGAGCTTCATATCAGACCCCTATGTCCTGGATCAGTCATGGCCAAGGGGTTCTCAACCAAATCCAGCAAGCTACACCTTGCGAGGCCAACGTCAAGTGGACACAGGATAGCCCCCCAGTCTTGCTATGTCAGGGAATGCGTATAAGTCGAGAGAATATCGAAACCATGATGGTATCTGCTATGGATGCGGTATCTGACAAGCTCAGCCAGCTACTCCTGGGTAGTACCCTTAACGAGCTGCCCATCCCACCAACTCAGGATATCCAGGATGATCGCCGCAACCATATCTTGGGGTATAGCTTTTTACAGCATCCCAACAATGAAGTCTGGGTTCAGGAGGCTGCTAAGTATCTTTTCTGCAAGCTCGATACTGACAAGCAGCTTAATGTCAGGTGGTCGCATGGGGCTGGCATAGTGATAAGGGAGGCCAACAACTACCTACGCATACGACATGAGTTTCTCGTGAACCTTGCGGTAGCCATCCACCTCACAGCAGGTCAGCCTGCTAGAAGGACAGAGCTCATCAACATCCGAACTGTGAATACTCGTCAAGGGGCCCCTCGCAACCTCATGATATATCAGGACCTAGTTGGGATCCGGACAGTCTGGCACAAGGCACGCTGGAGAATCACAGGGGAAAAGCCAGTTTGGCGTTTTGTACCTTCTCGACTTTCTCGGATGATCATCATATATCTGGCTATCGTTCAGCCCTAGTATACAAAGGATGGGAATCTCTTGCAAGGGATTTCTGTGGGTCATCAGAATCTCTTGCAAGGGATTTTTATGGGGTCATGGGAATTTGTATGAAGGGATTTTTGTGGGTCCTAACAAAAATCCGGGTGTAGTGTTAAAAGAATCCGGGAGTGGTTTCTGCAAAATCCGGGTGTGGGTCACACCAAAACAAGTGTGCAGAGGGGTGCATCAATACCAAACTGGGGGGTGCATTCCATGAGACACCTGACTTTACTACCTGCAACCCACCACATACCTCCCTGCACCCTGTAGGATTGGTATGATCAGAAAAGCAAGGAGATCGCATCAGTGTAATAAAAATGAAATTTTACAGTTGCATAACAGGTCAAAATGAGGGTGGTCAGTAGCAAGTGTGAGGCATAGATTGGTATTAGGCACAGGGACAGGGACCGCACCACCCTCAGGCGGGTTAGGATTAGTGGTTAGGATTAGAGTTAGGGTTAGGATTAGAGTTGGTGGTTAGGATTAGGTGGTATGTCCAGTGTGGGTTGGGTGGTGTATGCAACTAGTAGGAAACTGGAGGAGCAACATGTAGTATACAATTTATGGAAAACTGCTGCAGCAGGGTCCTGTGGGGCGGACCCATCTTTTCCCAGCAGGGTCATTACCAAAGGTTGACCCACAGCACCTCCTGGCTTCAATGCATATTATGCGATCCCAGCAGCACCTCCTGGCTTCAGTGCATATTTTGGTCTTGGATGAGCGCATAAGATGAAAAAAAATGTAACTACCAAGAGATTATGCAAGTGCACCTAGCATACAGTGGGTTTAGGTGCATGGCAGCCCTATTTTCAGTGCACAGCCCACCTAGCATCAAGGTGACAATAACAGTAGGGTGCTTTCAGTGTCAGAGGGTGCTGCACACTAGTATACAAATGATGCAAATCTCCTGCAGAGGGTTTTTGTGGGGCTGCGCACCCCAGGCCCTGGGGGTTGGCACCCACTTAGTGTTGGGGTGCTGTGGGGCTGAACCTCCTACTAGTGAGGTGCACCCTATGTGTGCAGCCAATAAGGTGCTGAGGTTCCCACTAGTGTCAAAAGGTACTTGGCGACTTTTGAGAGTTGCAGCCCTGCACTGGAACTTATATATCAGCTGTGAGCATGCACCTGGCACCGTTCGATTCGCATTCGAGTAATTTCAATTAATCAGAAGAAAGCGCATTTTTCCGATTTTTTTTCAATTAACCAAGTGGTTGGAAAGTGTAGAGTCCCAGAACTAGTTGTAATGTCAGCTGGGTGGGCTGGAGTGGTGGTGCAGGGCCTATTTAGTTGGTCCTGGGCCTACCAGGTGCCTACAGCCCCTATCCTACCTGAATTCCTATTGGCTGCCAGCTAAAAACTAGGTTCGCGATTTTCAAACTGGTGCATTGCCACAACCAGTGCAGGTGTCGGAAATCGGAAATATGCGTTAGAGTCGTCTCGTCGCGCTCTATAATTATCAGAAGACCGCGCATTTTTCCGATTTATTCTGACTTTATTAAGTAGGTGGGAAGTGGGAGGGAACAGGAATTCTCACTAAGTCAGCTAGGTGCTGTGGGGTGTCTGGCCTGTGGTGGTGCTGCAGGTCCTATCTAGTTGGTCCTGAGCCTACCAGGTGCCTACAGCCCCTACCCTACCTGAATTCCTATTGGCTGCCAGCTAAAATCTAGGTTCGCGATTTTCAAACTGGTGCATTGCCACAACCAGTGCAGCTGTCGGAAATCGGAAACATGCATTCGACTCGTCTCGTCGCGCTCTATAATTATCAGAAAACCGCGCATTTTTCCGATTTATTTCAAGCTATCAAAGTGGTTGGGAAGTGGGAAGGACCAGTCCTACTTACTAAGTCAGCTGGGTGGGCTGTGGGGGTGCTCTAGGTCCTAGTTAGTTGGTCCTGAGCCCACCAGGTGCCTACAGCCCCCATCCTACCTGAATTCTCATTGGCTGCCAGCTAAAAACTAGGTTCGCGATTTTCAAACTGGTGCATTGAAACAACCAATGCAGCTGTCGGGAAACGGAAACCTGCATTCGACTCGTCTCGTCGCGCTCTATAATTATCAGAAAACCGCGCATTTTTCCGATTTATTTCAAGCTATCAAAGTGGTTGGGAAGTGGGAAGGACCAGTCCTACTTACTAAGTCAGCTGGGTGGGCTGTGGGGGTGCTCTAGGTCCTAGTTAGTTGGTCCTGAGCCCACCAGGTGCCTACAGCCCCCATCCTACCTGAATTCTCATTGGCTGCCAGCTAAAAACTAGGTTCGCGATTTTCAAACTGGTGCATTGAAACAACCAATGCAGCTGTCGGGAAACGGAAACCTGCATTCGACTCGTCTCGTCGCGCTCTGTAATTATCAGAAAACCGCGCATTTTTCCGATTTTTTTCGACAAAGTTATGTAATTGCAAACATGGGGTCACCTACCCCTCCTACCCCACAGCCCACACACCAGTGCTCAGCCCTACACCATGGGCTGAACCAATGCAGGGACCTTTGTCTGAGACCCCACAACCTTGGCTGCACTAGCCTGCCCACCCCACATCATGTGATCACCACAACATCTAGTATACAAATGATGCAAATCTCCTGCAGAGGGTTTTTGTGGGGCTGCGCACCCCAGGCCCTGGGGGTTGGCACCCACTTAGTGTTGGGGTGCTGTGGGGCTGAACCTCCTACTAGTGAGGTGCACCCTATGTGTGCAGCCAATAAGGTGCTGAGGTTCCCACTAGTGTCAAAAGGTACTTGGCGACTTTTGAGAGTTGCAGCCCTGCACTGGAACTTATATATCAGCTGTGAGCATGCACCTGGCACCGTTCGATTCGCATTCGAGTAATTTCAATTAATCAGAAGAAAGCGCATTTTTCCGATTTTTTTTCAATTAACCAAGTGGTTGGAAAGTGTAGAGTCCCAGAACTAGTTGTAATGTCAGCTGGGTGGGCTGGAGTGGTGGTGCAGGGCCTAGTTAGTTGGTCCTGGGCCTACCAGGTGCCTACAGCCCCTAACCTACCTGAATTCCTATTGGCTGCCAGCTAAAAACTAGGTTCGCGATTTTCAAACTGGTGCATTGCAACAACCAATGTAGGTGTCGGAAATCGGAAATATGCGTTAGAGTCGTCTCGTCGCGCTCTATAATTATCAGAAGACCGCGCATTTTTCGGATTTATTCTGACTTTATTAAGTAGGTGGGAAGTGGGAGGGAACAGGAATTCTCACTAAGTCAGCTGGTAGCTGTGGGGTGTCTGGCCTGTGGTGGTGCTGTAGGTCCTACTTAGCTAGCCACAGCCCTACCAGGTGCCTGAAGCCTCTATCCTGCCTGAATTCCTATTGGCTGCCAGCTAAAATCTAGGTTCGCGATTTTCAAACTGGTGCATTGCCACAACCAGTGCAGCTGTCGGAAATCGGAAACATGCATTCGACTCGTCTCGTCGCGCTCTATAATTATCAGAAAGCCGCGCATTTTTCCGATTTATTCTGACTTTATCAAGTAGGTAGGAAGTGGGAGGGACCAGGAATTCTCACTAAGTCAGCCAGGTGGGCTGTGGGGGTGCTCTAGGTCCTAGTTAGTTGGTCCTGAGCCTACCAGGTGCCTACAGCCCCTAACCTACCTGAATTCCTATTGGCTGCCAGCTAAAAACTAGGTTCGCGATTTTCAAACTGGTGCATTGCAACAACCAATGCAGCTGTCGGGAAACGGAAATATGCATTCGACTCGTCTCGTCGCGCTCTATAATTATCAGAAGACCGCGCATTTTTCCGATTTATTTCAAGCTATCAAAGTGGTTGGGAAGTGGGAAGGACCAGTCCTACTTACTAAGTCAGCTGGGTGGGCTGTGGGGGTGCTCTAGGTCCTAGTTAGTTGGTCCTAGGCCCACCAGGTGCCTACAGCCCCCATCCTACCTGAATTCTCATTGGCTGCCAGCTAAAAACTAGGTTCGCGATTTTCAAACTGGTGCATTGAAACAACCAATGCAGCTGTCGGGAAACGGAAACCTGCATTCGACTCGTCTCGTCGCGCTCTGTAATTATCAGAAAACCGCGCATTTTTCCGATTTTTTTCGACAAAGTTATGTAATTGCAAACATGGGGTCACCTACCCCTCCTACCCCACAGCCCACACACCAGTGCTCAGCCCTACACCATGGGCTGAACCAATGCAGGGACCTTTGTCTGAGACCCCACAACCTTGGCTGCACTAGCCTGCCCACCCCACATCATGTGATCACCACAACATCTAGTATACAAATGATGCAAATCTCCTGCAGAGGGTTTTTGTGGGGCTGCGCACCCCAGGCCCTGGGGGTTGGCACCCACTTAGTGTTGTGGTGCTGTGGGGCTGAACCTCCTACTAGTGAGGTGCACCCTATGTGTGCAGCCAATAAGGTGCTGAGGTTCCCACTAGTGTCAAAAGGTACTTGGCGACTTTTGAGAGTTGCAGCCCTGCACTGGAACTTATATATCAGCTGTGAGCATGCACCTGGCACCGTTCGATTCGCATTCGAGTAATTTCAATTAATCAGAAGAAAGCGCATTTTTCCGATTTTTTTTCAATTAACCAAGTGGTTGGAAAGTGTAGAGTCCCAGAACTAGTTGTAATGTCAGCTGGGTGGGCTGGAGTGGTGGTGCAGGGCCTAGTTAGTTGGTCCTGGGCCTACCAGGTGCCTACAGCCCCTAACCTACCTGAATTCCTATTGGCTGCCAGCTAAAAACTAGGTTCGCGATTTTCAAACTGGTGCATTGCAACAACCAGTGCAGGTGTCGGAAATCGGAAACCTGCATTCGACTCGTCTCGTCGCGCTCTATAATTATCAGAAGACCGCGCATTTTTCCGATTTATTCTGACTTTATTAAGTAGGTGGGAAGTGGGAGGGAACAGGAATTCTCACTAAGTCAGCTAGGTGCTGTGGGGTGTCTGGCCTGTGGTGGTGCTGCAGGTCCTATCTAGTTGGTCCTGAGCCTACCAGGTGCCTACAGCCCCTACCCTACCTGAATTCCTATTGGCTGCCAGCTAAAATCTAGGTTCGCGATTTTCAAACTGGTGCATTGCCACAACCAGTGCAGCTGTCGGAAATCGGAAACATGCATTCGACTCGTCTCGTCGCGCTCTATAATTATCAGAAAACCGCGCATTTTTCCGATTTATTTCAAGCTATCAAAGTGGTTGGGAAGTGGGAAGGACCAGTCCTACTTACTAAGTCAGCTGGGTGGGCTGTGGGGGTGCTCTAGGTCCTAGTTAGTTGGTCCTGAGCCCACCAGGTGCCTACAGCCCCCATCCTACCTGAATTCTCATTGGCTGCCAGCTAAAAACTAGGTTCGCGATTTTCAAACTGGTGCATTGAAACAACCAATGCAGCTGTCGGGAAACGGAAACCTGCATTCGACTCGTCTCGTCGCGCTCTATAATTATCAGAAAACCGCGCATTTTTCCGATTTATTTCAAGCTATCAAAGTGGTTGGGAAGTGGGAAGGACCAGTCCTACTTACTAAGTCAGCTGGGTGGGCTGTGGGGGTGCTCTAGGTCCTAGTTAGTTGGTCCTGAGCCCACCAGGTGCCTACAGCCCCCATCCTACCTGAATTCTCATTGGCTGCCAGCTAAAAACTAGGTTCGCGATTTTCAAACTGGTGCATTGAAACAACCAATGCAGCTGTCGGGAAACGGAAACCTGCATTCGATTCGTCTCGTCGCGCTCTGTAATTATCAGAAAACCGCGCATTTTTCCGATTTTTTTCGACAAAGTTATGTAATTGCAAACATGGGGTCACCTACCCCTCCTACCCCACAGCCCACACACCAGTGCTCAGCCCTACACCATGGGCTGAACCAATGCAGGGACCTTTGTCTGAGACCCCACAACCTTGGCTGCACTAGCCTGCCCACCCCACATCATGTGATCACTACAACATCTTTTTTTTCCAGTATGCCCAACACTACTACCAGCACAACACATTAGTACGCAACACATTAAATGGGCAGCTACCTGGGATATGCCCTAAGTAATTCAATGCGTACGCACGTGATTCTGCCATGCAGGCAGGAATTCTGTGTATTTCCCAGCCCACAATTCCCTCCCAAACTTAAGCCTACCTCCCACCCTCCCACACTTACACTTTCCTGAAGTGCACCCAACCATCTGTCCTGCACCCTCATACCACCTCCTACAGACCCTCAACCTCGTACATCACTGCCGTTACGTCCTACCATCGCGGTATATCCCTTTTCTTCCAAGTTGCGAGATGACATATAGCTAACATGTATGGGATCTTTTAGGGCTACCAACATGGCTTCCATCTCCCAGCCTATCCTCACAGCTGAGCGTAATGGCTACAACTTACGCTTCTGCAGCCGGTGCCTGGCTTTGCTTCAAGATCATACACAAGCTGTCTCGACCCATCTGAAGACTTGCTTCCCACAACTTGATGTCAACCTCATCCTTCAAGAACTAGGCCTTCAAGTTACCCCTATCACAACCACTCCAGCCTACCGCACCTGGCTGTTCGACCTTAGCTTCCTTCGCGAGATCGATCCCCTCCCCTTCCTTCCTACACTCCAGGTTAAGGGCTGTGATGCATGCGTTTACTGTGTGGTATCTGCCACGAGAATTCGAGCTCACGCAAAGGACAAGCATGATCCTGCTGCCAGCTGGTCTACAGTCCATGCTCAGGCCTTTGGCTCTGGAGATATGAAACGCTACGTCCGCGTCAACACAGCGGGAACTTCTGCAGCCCAGTCCCTAGGTGCCAAGCTTCACGATAGCAGACTGAAGAATCTCCTGAGCCAGAATCATGTCATAACCCGTGTCGACAAGGCTGTTGAGCCTAACCGGTTTCTGGAGGAGCTCAAGTTTGATGCTCATACTGCTGGCTTTGATCCCCAACACCTCGTGATGCTCGTGACGAACAACATTCATAGCTCGCAACTTGAACACCTGATTCAGCACATCCGAGTTCTGGCTATCCGGGCTCGTGAAGGGCTGAACTACGAGAGCTTTACACACCTCATTCAGCTCAACAGACGAAGAGCTGATACTCTCGCAACTACAAAGTTCTATTTCGAGATTACAGACAACTCGCTATCGAACTATCTTCTGCCTTGGCACAAGGTCTTCCGCTATATGGCATACATTCTCACTCATGAAGAGCAGCCTGAGCTTTACCCAGGACGGTTGATTCCTGCTCAGAGGGATGCCTTCATAAAGGTCATAGCGCATGACTGGGACCACAGCTCAGAGGAGGAGAAGGACAACCTCGTGTTCGAGCTTGTGCAAGCTCTCACGAGGCAGGTACTCTCCTCAGATGTTTTCGAAAGTATCCTGCTTTCTGGCCTTGCCCTTTCAGCCCTTAACGAGAGGGACGCTTCCTGGGCTCAAGCTACCAACTACCAGTGCTTCTCTGGTATCGTGAAGCTGTTTCTCTACATCACCTATGAGCATGCAAAAGCTTTCCGTGCCTCACAGGATGGGGATAAGTCGCCACCCCCTGGTATGTCGAACTACCCCTTTAGCATGTGATATGATAGCTGACATATATTCAGACATTTCCGGCAAGCTTCATGAAGCTGACGATCTGCTGGGGATGATCACAGTCCTCATGTCCGACACTATGTACCCCCAGCTAGGAGCTTCATATCAGACCCCTATGTCCTGGATCAGTCATGGTCAAGGGGTTCTCAACCAAATCCAGCAAGCTACACCTCGCGAGGCTAACGTCGAGTGGACACAGGATAGCCCCCCAGTCTTGCTATATCAAGGAATGCGTATAAGCCGAGAGAATATCGAAACCATGATGATATCTGCCATGGATGCGGTATCTGACAAGCTCAGCCAGCTACTCCTGGGTAGTACCCTTAACGAGCTGCCCATCCCGCCAACTCAGGAAATCCAGGATGATCGCCGCAACCATGTCTTGGGGTATAGCTTTTTACAGCATCCCAACAATGAGGTCTGGGTTCAGGAGGCCGCTAAGTATCTTTTCTGCAAGCTCGATACTGATAAGCAGCTTAATGTCAGGTGGTCACATGGGGCTGGCATAGTGATAAAGGAGGCCAACAACTACCTACGCATACGACAGGAGTTTCTCGTGAACCTTGCGGTAGCCATCCACCTCACAGCAGGTCAGCCCGCTAGAAGGACAGAGCTCATCAACATCCGAACTGTGAATACTCGTCAAGGAGCCCCTCGCAACCTCATGATATATCAGGACCTAGTTGGGATCCGGACAGTCTGGCACAAGGCACGCTGGAGAATCACAGGGGAAAAGCCAGTTTGGCGTTTTGTGCCTTCTCGACTTTCTCGGATGATCATCATATATCTGGCTATCGTTCAGCCCTTTGCCGAGGGCCTTGAAGCTAACATGGAGAAGAAGGGAGATATTTCCGCGTTCCTCTTTTCTCGAGATCTAATAACTGACAAGATAGACAACTTGGAAGACCGGAAGATCACGGAACGCTTGGTATCCCTCACCTCAGCAACTATAGGGGCTGCCATCAACATCCACACATGGCGTCATGTCGCTATAGCCTTTGGCCGCAGGTACCTGAACGGCAGGCTGATCGATCAGGTTATGGGCTATGAGGCGAGCCACAAGGACAACCTGGAAGACAATGATGAAGATAGCGGACCTGAGGACAGTATCATGGATCGTCAGGCAGCTCACGGGAGTCATGTGGCTCGTCTGGTATATGCCCTTGAGCATGATAGTGGCGAACTGTTCAACCAGTTCCATGCTATCTCTCTACAGTGGCACGCCCTCTGGGAGCTCGATCAAGGGATATCTCGACGACAATCTCGAAAGCGTGGCCGTGATGAGCTGGGTGATCTGGACCCCATGTCACTTATACAGGAATCTCGACTCATGACACTGCCGACCCTTCTGAACGACAAGAGTCTGCAGTCTATGTACGGACGGCATGACATGAAACTCCGCAAGCACCAAGCTGAAGTTCTGGATGCTATAGGAAAACATAGCATAGTTGTTCAGGTGGCCGGCACAGGTTCAGGAAAGTCTGTTATATATGCACTCCCAGCATATGTTCAGCCTGAGGGCTGCACCATCGTTGTTCAGCCCCTATGTTCCCTACAGGAGGACACCAAGCACCGTCTCGAGAACTTGGGTATAAGTGTGTCGATATGGGGTGAAGACCATGGTGCTGGTGCTTCCGTTATCT